>JBAJHW010000001.1:313307166-314507166 GCA_037013535.1 Intellagama lesueurii | reverse complement strand
GGTGCAGACGCATCAAACATCCCTGCCAGATCATCTGTTCTCTTCTTTATTCTGAAGGCTTCCCAGCCGCCACAGGAGGCTGGCGTTCCAAATGGTTTTCAAAGAAAAACTTTGAAAGCCATTTGGAACGCCATTTGGAGGCAGTATTCCAGGTTTTCCTTCTCTATTTTATATTCCTTTTAATTAGTAAAGGAATTTGGACCCAAGAGTTGACCCTTTGCATTGGTGTAACCAGCATGAGCCAGATCTGACTTAAAACGTTTGGGCCTGGTAAAGGACAAGGGGCAGGGGGAAATCCTGTTTTTAACCTAGTCTCTTGCCTCTGTCAGTTTTTCATGGTTCTGTCCCTGGGAGTTGGAGATGAACTTCGGGGAGTCATCCTCGTCAGCATCCTTGTCAGTGGCCCAAGAGTCCTGAATTATTCATGAGTCACTTCGACAATCAAGGCACACAATCCAGTTAATCTTCTTCTTAAATGCGGCCCTGCTATTCTCTCCTCTGCCTTCCTCTGGCTTCTAATGGGCATTTCTCCCTCCACTCTTCTCTCTTTATTTCTCTACCTCGCTGCTAAAGACAAAGAAACCGTGGGAGGGAAAACACCTGAATTTTTAATACAGCGTAAATGTGCTGTCTCTGACACATCTTGAGGTTCACAGTTGGTGTGTCACATCAAGAGAGCTAATTCCTCATTCCTCTTCCTTTCCTGGCACGTCTTTTCCTCTTCCAAACCAGTGCTTTGATTCATTTTTTTAAGACAGCTGTCTCGTGAGAAGAGGAGGGGCAGCTGTGAGGTGGTGAGGAGCTATAATTAAAGTTTTGTTTCATTCTGATGCTGTGTGTGTGATCTAGATGCTTCTCTGACCATTTAGTCCTTGAGTACTAGAATACTACTTCTAGCAATAGTTTTTCTGCTCAGAGATCTCCTCCTCAATTTGCAGGTCATGAATGAGGGCACATTTCAGCTATTTTCTGGGACTGGGCAATTCTCAGGATGGGAGCCATATGCTCAGCACTGTGCTTACTGGGCTCATGGTTAGCCACATTTATTTTCCCAGAATGAATGGAATACTGCCAGTTATTAAACATCCTTAAGTTTGAAGGATGGATCATTGACTATTGTCTGTATTTTTGCACGAAACATCCCTGTTGTCGATGTTCCTCCTCAATGGAAGATGAAAAGCCCAAAGCAGTTTATTATGAATACTTAGCCTCCACAGGTAAACTAGAACCATAAAGCCACAGAACTGTAGCATTGGAAAGTGCCCTGGGAGTCATCAGGTCCAAGTCTCAGTTCCTGCCAATGCAGGATTTGATAGCTGGAGCAGCCCCGACATCGCATCTTTCTTATAATAGGAATCCACTGGTTCAGCTCTTCTTCTCTAGAGTAAAATGTGGAAACCTCAGTTTGAAAATAAGAAGTTACGTTCCAATACGGATTAATTCCGTAAGTCGAGGGTCCACTGTATCTCATTCTCACGCTGCAGGTGAGAGGTCTCGCAAAGGATGGTGAATTTTTGACTGGATGATTTGATGTGTCAAGAACACTTTTCTCATCTAGAATGAGAAATTTAGTGAGATTTCTTCACATTCCTGTGTACAACACATCACACAAATTGTAAATGCTAGGCATCCTGGACCCCGCATTGTGTATATTACATTGTATATATCACAGTGAAGGGATAACAATCAGTGAGATCTTACCCTTTGCACAGCCAGTGGGTGACTAGACTGTTTACTGCTCGGTCCTTCTGTAGCCCAGGAGTGAATCACCTGCTCTGGAAGGTGTCTCAGTGAGCAGTGCACTGGAATGAACCTGGGAGGAATCTACATAACTTGTGGCCATTTGGAGTCCACTGTGCAGTTTATGCAGTTCTTTGCCCCATACTCTGTCTCACACATATTGTACCTAATACTCTCTGTATCACAGTAACATCAGATATTATTAGTCTGGGGCACACACAAAGGTAAAGTCCTCTCATTGGTGACACTCAGCCTCTTGAACTCTCTTCTTTAAGAGACCTGTATTGCCTCTACTGTACCCATTTTGATGTGCTTTTAGTGATTGATTCCACTCCAGTCTTTCAGATTAAACATGTGTTCCTTTTTAATGTTTATTTTATATACGTGTTATTGAATGCCATTGTGAATGCTTGGAGAAGCTTCAGGCCATAAAGCAGCACAGAAATAAATAAATAACCTAATGTTCTTCCTTTCATTTACATTGTCTTTCTCTTGTAGTAGAAATTTTAGTTCTTCAGCTACTTTCCCAACTTAAGATTCCTTTTTTTAAAAAAAATGTTTTTTTACTAAGAATCTGTGACACTCTTTTCAAACTTGTGAATATGTTTAATGTGGCATGTAATGCAGGAACAACTATTTAAAATTCAAATGACAGTCCCTGAAATTTGCAGCTATTTAATTTTAATGATACAGTGCTATCTTCTTTCTGTGAAAAATCCTAAAAGATGCACATTATAGGTTAGGGATCACCATCTTTATGAAAAGAGTGCATTTGTAGCCTCTTCCCACAAGTTGGAGACCCGTGGGTGTGCCATTTTTAAGAAATACAGAAAAACTATAATGTAAGAAAAGAGTCACAGTTGTATGATACAATTATTGACAAACATCAGGGCCATGGGACCTACTTTGTTGTTGTTTTTATAATAGAAAATTGAGGTAGTAGTAGGCAAATGAAATATTTAAAATACTTGCTTCGCTGTGGATCCCTTTACTCCATAAACCACATAAACTCTGTATTAATCTTATCTGCATGTAAAAGTACGAATCTACATAGTAATTTGCTCAGAATCCTATTGTGTTACAAGAGGAGCACACAGGGCTCCTGGCCATTTTGTGCCGTGCACATCATGATCCCAAAACCCCATGACTCATTTTTTTTAAAAAAATTATTCTTATCTAGCAGTGAGGCAGCTTCCTTTCTGAACTGGATGTTAGGATGGGGCTAGACCTATGCTAAGCTTCAAACTCTTCAGAATTTTCCCAGCTAGGCCTTTCTCCAAGTGAGTTACAGTTAGGTACTGTATGTGTGGGTCAGTTAGGTGGAACCTCCCATAAGGGGGAATTATAGGATTTCTGGTCCAAAAACCAGAAAATCCCATGCCTACCCCCTCCCATTAATAAATAGGCCCTTCTTATTAAAGCAAGAAAAAAGTTAGCAACTTGAGCAGTAACATAAGGATTCTGTCTGACAAACAATACATTATCAACCACTTATCAGGGTAGCCTTGGAATTTTTTGCAAGAGGGGACAAATTAAATCATTCCTTATTTATTCATAGAACTTACAGTACAGAAGGACATGGGATAAAAATTCAGGAGCCCCAGTGATGCATGGACAATATCTTTCTTGAAGGGGAATTCCCAAAATTCTACTCTGGAGCAATGCTGAGGGTAGAACATTGAATCTAGCAAAACATACTTGCTCTGTGAACCTGGGGTGTTCTAAGAGTTGTCAGATAGACTGCAGATGATCCTTATATTAGCAACACACCATTTGCAATAGGGGAGCATATTTTGTTTGCTATAGAACACTGCTTTTATCCCTCAATATCATATAGTCACTGGAACAATGCTCTAAATGCTTGTTGTTGTCCAAGCATTAGAATGGAATCAAGAGGAATGCTCTTTATGCTGGACCAAAAGTGGCCACTTGCTAGTATGGGAATCCATTAACATGAAGTGTGCATAGCCAGGATGCTTGGCTAAAAAGTGAAGATGCAGCCAGACTTTTATACTCTGGATCCATGCTCTAGTTCCATTCAGCCTACTCCAGAATCCAGATACATGGCCACACATCCTACACAGTTGGGAATAACCAAAATGCGACACTGAAAGGTGACTTGTACTTTCTCTACAGCAAGATTTTATGCACTGATCCAAATGAGAATTCCATAGAGAAGCTGGGCCATATACTTAGCTTTAAACATGCAGATGGCTGAAGGGACATGATGTCCACCACTGATGTAAGAAAAGTGGACACTGCCAACATACTTTGTTTAGTCGTTAAGTCGTGTCCGACTCTTCGTGACCCCATGGACCAGAGCACGCCAGGCCCTCCTGTCTTCCACTACCTCCTGGAGTTTGGTCAAATTCATGCTGGTAGCTTCGATGACACTGTCCATCCATCTCGTCCTCTGTCGTCCCCTTCTCCTCTTGCCTTCACACTTTCCCAACATCAGGGTCTTTTCCAGGGAGTCTTCTCTTCTCATGAGATGGCCAAAGTATTGGAGCCTCAGCTTCAGGAACTGTCCTTCCAGTGAGCACTCAGGGTTGATTTCCTTCAGAATTGATAGGTTTGTTCTCCTTGCAGTCCAGGGGACTCTCAAGAGTCTCCTCCAGCACCACAATTCAAAAGCATCAATTCTTCGGCGGTCAGCCTTCTTTATGGTCCAGCTCTCACTTCCATACATCGCTACTGGAAAAACCATAGCTTTGACGGCAAGGTGATGTCTCTGCTTTTTAAGATGCTGTCTAGGTTTGTCATCGCTTTCCTCCCAAGAAGCAGGCGTCTTTTAATTTCGTAGCTGCTGTCACCATCTGCAGTGATCATGGAGCCCAAGAAAGTAAAATCTGTCACTGCCTCCATATCTTCCCCTTCTATTTGCCAGGAGGTGATGGGACCAGTGGCCATGATCTTAGGTTTTTTTATGTTGAGCCAACGTACTACAATTAGTCAAATTAAGTGCATTTTTATGATGGGCAGTCCATCTAGAATTGTACTTGAAATTTAACCTCAGACTTAGAAAAGTTTTTTGAATTACAAGGCTCAGAATAACTCACAACCAGCAATATATCTTAGAAAATTTTGTCTTCTTCTGTTCGGTGTTGACTCACTCTGTTTGGCCTAGTCTTGCCCTCACAAAAACAAAGTGGGAAGTAAAAATGAAATGCCCAGGACAGATAGGTAGAAGCAGAGTCTAACAGTTACAGGGATGACTAAAGCAGTTTATTTTTGTCAGGTGAAAATGAAATGTCTGCTTGGTAGGTAGAATGTAAATATTCACATCTGAGAAATGATTAAATTGGCTTTATATTTCCATATAAAAGCCTCCTTTAATACAAAACATCTGGTACATGTATTAAACCAGTTTAGAGATGGGTTACCTGTGAGATTAATGTGTTTATGTTCAGGTTATTTAATATTAATGTAGTTCTTGTTTAACAGAGAGTTAATATTTGCAATTTTAAATAAATATCCCATTTAAATCTGATTTTTTTAAAAGTAATCAATTTAATCAGCCCTGCCATCTTCCCAGCATAGTATGTTTCAGATGGATGAAGGAAACCTGGTATAATGATCTTCCATTAGCCTCATAATATGTGAGCCTGTCCAAGACTAGGAACCCAAAGCACTGAATCACCTGGAGGTTGCTCTCCGTTCCCTCAGAGCCAAAACCAGCCCTACGAGGAAGAGCACTCAGTCACTTAGCTCCATTGCTATCCAAGGACTCAAGACCGGATTTAGGACCAGCTCTCTTCTCTCTCCACTACAATCTAAATAAGCATGCCAAATATAGAAAAGATTTGATTTTTTTTTTTTTAATGATGTAAAAAGTCAGATTAATAGGGGGAAAGTACTTTTGGAAAATTAAGCCAGATTTCATCATTTGGGAATAAACCATGATGCAGGAAAAATAATGAAGGACTACCTAGCCTGTTCTGATTACACAAGGGGACCTCCTTGTAGCAGCAGACAGACTCCTGACTTTACTCAGAGTACAGATCTCAGTGACCTAATGACAGGCTAAAATTCAAAGACAGGAGGCCCATTTGATCTTGTACTGATCTCCTTTCATATTTTATAACCCTTGATGTTCAACTAACTGGTTTGATTTTCTTAGCAAAAGAGCAGGTATCAATACCTAAAAAGTTGGAGATCATCAGTAAAGTGTCCAGTATTCAAAAGCCAATTTAAAGTGTCTTGAGAATGTTGCCTGAAGTACATGTGCTATATCAGTTGTCTCCTGTTAACCACTGGGAGACTGTAAGCACTAGTTCTCATGCCAGTCACTCCCACAGCAAGAAAAGCAAGGGAAAACAAGTCAGTTTTTCACCTATCTGCCTTTAAAGCTGAATATCCACAATAGCTTTTAGGGGAGAACTAAAACATAATAGATTGATCATTGATGATATTGTACAACAGTCCTGTTCCTTTTTTCTCTCAGTTATCTCTGATCAGACAGGCGAGTCTTGAACCGTGGCAACAACCAAGGCAGTGATCATAAGTGGGTGAGTGTGCACACCAGAGGCAGTATTGGCTCTATAGTGCTACCTCTAGTTTTCTAAGGATGCTGTTGTCTGTTTTCAGCTTCAAAGGGAGAACATGTATATCAGATAAGAATGACTGCCTCTGTCAGGTTGGCTTTTTCTCCTTTTTCAGATTTTTTTTACAGAAATTTCAAGTTCCTTTCCTCATAAATATGAAGACGTTTGTGAGGGTTCTTTTTAGGAGATTTTTAATAAAAAGGTACCAGCAACAAATTCTTACCTGTCTGCTGTGACCAAATTCAATGGACGTAACTGTTTCCAGCACAGAATTGTAGAAGTACAGAGTTGGAAGGAGCCCAAGGGCCATCTGTTCCACCCCTCTAGAACCCATGGCTAACACAAGCCAGACAAACTCTGCTTTAATACCTCCAGTGAAACAGAATCCACCATCTTATAAGGTATCTTGTTCCACTATGAAACAGTACTTACTGTTAATGCTTCAAAATCTTTAGCCATGCCTCCTTTCTTATAGTTTGATTCAGGTCATACTCTATAAAGTGGGGGGGGGGGGGGGCAGAGACAAGCTTGCTTTATCTTCCATGTGACAACTCTTTGGATATTTGAAAATGGTTATCTTATCACCACTCTGTCTTCTATTCTCCAGGCTAAACATTATCAAACTCTCACCACCTTTTCACATAAGATTTGACTTTTAGATTCTTCACCACTGTCCTCTGAACATATTCCAGCTGGTTGATATGTTTTTTAAACTGGGGTGTCCAGAACTGGACACTGGAATCCTGGTGACATGTGACCAAGAGAAGATAGATTAGTGCTGTAGATTATTGGGGACTGGTTTGGAAGCAAAAAAAAACACATCATTGGTCACTTGTCACTTCCAGATCAGGACAGTCATGATGATGTCTAGCATCTGGTAAGACAAGAACAAGATGATGTAGATACCGTACATCTGCTGATGCACTACAGAAGTGCATTAATGTTTTTTTTTTCTGGCACATCTCCTTCTTGAATTATGTTTAGCTTGTGGTCTGCAACCTCTGGATCTGATTTTTCCTAACTAAATGTACAACTTTACATTTATGCCTGCTGAAATTCATTTTGTTTGTTTTGGCCCATTCCTCATCTGTTGAGTTCATCTGGAAACTTGATTCTGTGTTCTGAAATTATATCTCCCCCTTTCAGTTTGGTGTTGTTTGCAGATTTGTTGAGCATCTCCTCTATTACTTCTTTCAAATCCTTTATAAAAATGTTGAACAACAGGCCTAGGATAGAACCCTGTGTTTTTCCCCCATGGTTCTTCCCATGTCACTTCATTAAGTTGATGAAGAATCATTAGTGAGCAGTCTCCAAGTAACATCCACCAACCAGTGGATTTGCCATTGGTTGGTGGATAGTACCCAGAGAATGTAGCCTATATTTTACCAGTCTGTTCACAATAATAAGATGTATTACCACAATAATATCACATATCATCAATGTAGCCTATCTGTTGCCAGTTTGTCCACAATTATATCATGGGGTACTGTTTCAAAAAGCTTTGTTGAGGTCAAGATATACTAGATCCACAGCATTCCCCCATCTACCAAGCTTACAATTCGTTTAAAGAAACCTTAAGCACGGCATGGACCATGCTGTACCTGCTTGTCATATAGCTGTACCTCCCTGCCCTGAAGCTTTTAAGAACAATTACCTTATTCAGGAAAAGAGAAAGAGAGGGATGGCAAGTCTAAATGACTACTAACATAGATAAAGATACAGCTATTCCTGTCCAGCCTTTTAAGAGCTGAGTCCTCAGAACCATGGGCCTAATAGATAAATCTGTCACTTTCAGTTTCTCCCACATTTTTTCCTCAAGTTCTTTTAAAATTGAATATGAAGAATTTGGAAATTTTGATATATTCTTAGTTTAAAAAAGGAAGCAAAATGAAATTTTTGCCCATCCCTGATTTCAGGAAACATTTGTCGATTTGGTGCATGCTGTCGATTCTACCTCACATTCCACATATGTTAAGATTCAGCGGCTTGATGTACTGTTGGCACTTCATCAGCATTGAACAGCAATGACACAGCGACACATTAGGTTGCACAGGTTTTGTGAGTTTTAAGAGAGAGCTACATGGTGCAGTTCTGACTGAAAGCAGTTTGAAAGAGATGAGAGGTTTGTTGGTTTCCAGGACCTCTCATAAAGTCTGCAGAGTTGGGTCAAAAAGTGCCTTTGACCTTGAGTGTGGGAGGTGGAGACTGCTAGAAAAAGTACTTGCCAGGCTATGGCACTGTTCATGCTGCCAAGCTGCTCTGTAAAGCTGCTATGCCCAGTTGGCATTAGAGATTCATATGGCAAGAGAGCATATCCCCCTTAGAGAAGCCCCAAGAAGCTCAGTGAGAAGTAGCTCTCTTGAAACTTGTTTGATTATATATTGCACTTTAGTCCATCTTATCCAGTGTGTTCTGTGTAAAGATGGGGTAGAAATTTGGTTGCCATTTTAATAGAGAGATGGGATTGTTAAAAGAAAAGGGCAAACCATTTAATTAACTGGTGATGAGTTCAGTATCTGTCTCAATAAAAACTCATTAACAGTTAGTGAACTGTTAAACGTCTTCTACTGGGTTTCCCATTTCTGGTTTAATATGAGGTTACCTCATTTCAAACAAGTGGGTGAACTGAATCACAGTCACCTTTCAAAATGCAAACTTCTCTGAATTTTCCTGTTCAGTTCTTAAGGGCGGGGGGAGGAATACAGAAATGTTTCTTTTTAGGGGAACTGTGCACACTGTGTATTCTTGAAGTCCTACAAATCCCATTGCCCTGAGTCAGTTCTTAACTGGGGATTATTGAAAGTTGCAGTGCAATACACAGGGTGGTAGTGAACATAGCATTGGGGAAGATCACCTCAAACCATTACTTTGCACCTCCAACTTTAGATTTTATTATTTTATGATAACACATCTAACAGACAAATGCAGTACGGCCACTATGCAGTACAGCCTTATCCATGACTCTAATCTTAATTCTAACAGGCCCACGAAACAGTCTGCTCCTAGCAATCATTCACTGAATGTGACCTTTTTGTTTCAGATATTCTGTGTCTCCTTTTTAGAACATCTGTTACGTTAAAAAAACACTAAGACTTATTTATTTGAGTGTCTTCCACTGAAGCTTGAAGGTTCATACCTACTGAAATAAGTTCAACAGTCCATAGAATGTGTTAATGGGTGTTAACATGAAGTTCTCTGCAGTTTACAGTAATTCTGAAACAATTGGCCATTTATTGCCAAGAATAAGCATAGAGGGATGGGTGCTATGGCATAACATTCAATTTTGTTTGTGCATTCTTGCCCCACTCCTGTCCGTATCAAATTTTGAAGATTCCCTCTTCAAATCACTTTTTCCCTCCTCAAAATAATTTCTGCATAATTTTCATATGCATTTTTAAGTGCACATGTAAACCTAAGGTACGTATTTGAAATGCATTTTGCTGATTGACTAAATCGTATTTGTGAGCAATTTCCAAGTAGAAATTGGTTGTCATGTGTATTTTTCTGCAGTGCTCTCTTTGTGGGGCTTTGCTTGAATCTGACTTGGAGATTGCAGTGGGTCCAGAACATTACAGCCAGATTGGTGACTGATGTCTGCAGGTTTGACCACATCTCCCAGTCTTGGCTCATCTGCACTGGTCACCTGTTGCATCCCAGATCAGATTCAAAGTTTTGGTGATCGCCTATTAAGCCCCTCATGATTTGGAACCAAGTTACCTGTCGGAGAGGCTTTTCCTAAGGTAATGTACCCGACCCACTAGGTTCTCCCAGGCCATGATCCTCTGGGTACCCACTCCAAGGGAGGCCAAGAAATCTTTTGCTAGAAGTAGGGCTTTCTTTGCAGTGGCTCCAATGCTATTGAATCAACTGCCAGTGGAACTGCCCCTGGCCTTCTCCCTCCCATCCTTTAAAAGATCTTTTGAAACACTGCTTTACAGAGAGGCATTTTTTGGCAACCCTGCCTGATCCGTTCCTTGTATACGTTTATATGCCCCATGCCACATTTTATTTGGTATTTCTGCCACTTGATGTGTTGATTGTTATTTTGTGTTTCATTTTTATTTTTATATATTGTTTTAGTTGATTGTAAACTGCCCAAAGTAGTGCATCTGCACTAATGGGGCAGTATACAAATTTAATAAATAAATAATAAATAAATAAATGCATGTATAGTTCTATATGCTGAAATGTAAGATGTGTGTCATCCAGTTGCCAGTCCCAGGCAGCCAAATGGATATTTTTTGTAGGAAAAGGTAAATCCAAACATTTCCTTTCCTTTCCTTACCAGCAGTACATCCATTGCCACTGAAACTTGGCTGGAGGGCAAAACTGAATAGGTTTTGTGCAGTCCATAGGTGCATTTTGAGCTTTTTTACCTATATATATGAGATTCTTCCGGAAGTACAGAAGGGAGTTTTCCAATGTGACATTGTGATCTAGGGGTGGGGGAATCACTCTGATATGAATATGCACAAAATGCTCTTTTGTGATTCTAGCTGGCTGAAGGAGAGTTGGACATGCACAGAGAATGCTAAAAAAATCAAAGGCGACACTGCTGGCAAGCAAGCGTTGTTGAAGCAGAAAGAAATAATGAGCAGGAAAGAAGCAAGTGAGGTAGCAGGAGAGAGGGAGAATGATAATAATCTCTTAAAGAAAGTTAACAAGGCAGAGAGAGAGAGAGAGAGAGAATTGTATTCAGGTGTCTGGGGATATAGCGCCACAAGTGCTGTGCACTAGGAAAAGTGGAACTAGGGGGGAGGAGGAAGATGCAGTTAGATGACTACAATTTACAAGTTCCTCAGAAATTGAGCCACCCACCAAAGAACTAGAACAATAATGTAATAATGAGAGCACTGGCATACAAGGGCATCTAAATAGCGTCTCGGATGAATGAACTATGCATGTACTCTTCCCTTCCCGCTAATCAGCAGGCTTTTGCTGCTGAATTCTACTAAGACTTAAATACAAAAAAAAGTTCATGTAGTAAATAACCAGTTCTCAGACAACTAAAATATCCTTAAATGTGTCCCACATTTCACATTATATTGCTTGCTAGGTCATTTAGCCTGCAATACAAATTATATAGGAATAGAGGATATTGCTTCATTTGAACCTTGCACTTCACAGTTGGGATCCAAAACTGACAGTGTGCTGAAGATCCTAGTTGTACCTGTTCCATGCTCATGCAAGGAGGCACCTCATTCATTTGCCTGAGTGGTACCATAGGCCACTTACATGTGCAGGGACAGCTGTATTCCCAACAGCCCAAAGCAGCCATTGCTGCAATCTGCTCAGTTTCCTACCTTTCAGCCTGGCTTCCAACCCTCAATCCTTTTACCTGATGACACTATGCTAAATCTATGTTTGTAATTCAGGTCACTTTGTAGGGAAAAGGAATGTATTTTTCTTTCAATCTTGAGAAGCAGAATGCCCAAATGCTATTCTGGATTAGTTCAGATTAGTTACACGGAAGTCCATGATTTTAGGGGCTTAATATGTAACAGGAAAATGCTCCTACTCAAGTTAGAGTAATGGTGAATACCACCTCTTTGTATGTTAATTGCAGAGGGGAAAATGTGTAGAAAGGGTTTCTGGGACAGTGCTTGAAACACTACACGGCATTTATGTGGTCAACTGAGCCATGAAAACTTCCTTGTGCCTTGGAGCCGTGTATGATGGGAGGTTCAAAATTCAGAAAAGCTATGCTTGGAGGTCTGTGCTTTGGAGGCACTGCTGCCAAAATCAGCGGCTTGAGCAGCTGGCCCAGGAGTACAAGGAACAGTTGTGGGAGGAGGGCATGCTTCTGCACAGGCATATAGGCAGGAAGAATGGCAGATCACTCAAATCAGCCCCAGCTGTGGACTGAAAAGGACTTGGAGCTGGTGACTACAACTAGGACCCAAGCCAATGAACAGTCAGGGACACTAAGGGACTTCCTGAGCTGTTTGTAGCCAAACTAAAGCCAGTTGCCTCTGAAACCCAGTCCTCTGAATTGATGTTACTCATGGAGAATCCCATCTTGCCCCGCCCCACACACCCAGATGGGGGTAGTGGGAATCACGCTTGCACAACTAAACTGTCTATAGAAGCATAGAGGTGGAAAGGTCATGTGGTCCAACTCCCTGATGAAACAGGAAGTCCAAGCTGAAGTATTCCTGACCTATGGCATCCAACCTGTTTAAAAATGTTCAGTGAACAAGGGTCTAGCATTTATTTAACATCTTCTGAGGCAGTCTGTTCCATTGTTGAACAGCTCTTACTATCAGAATACCCTCCTAATGTTCAGTCAAAATCTTGTTTCCTGTGATATGAAACAATGGTGTTTCAGGTCTTGCTCTATGGAGCAGTAGAAAACAAGCCTGTTCCACCTTCCCATGTGGCTGCCCTTCAGAAATCTGAAGACAGCTATCATGTCACTTATTTTCTTCAATCAACGGGGTGGATGATGTCTGGTTTGACTGGGTGTCCATGGGCCACAGCTCCTGACACCCTCGCCCACTGCAAAGCAAACAAGAAAGCAGTGGTAGAATCTGCTGCTCAAAAACAGCAGCATGGCTACCAGCCACTTTCCTGCTTTATCTGCAGCCATATAAAACCCATTAAACCTTGATTAAGTGTGCTTAATGGTTAGTGTTTCTTACAGTGTTTATCTTTATGTAAAACCATATTCCTTTTTAATTTTAATTGACAATTGATTCACTCAAGACTTTGCTTCCTGGTTTCCAACTGTCAATTAACCTGGTCAGAAACCAGGAACTATTTTGCCCAAGTGGAGACTTCCTGAATCAGTGAAGTCAATTAAGGAAACAAAAACAATAAAGTTTCAGATAATGATGAATGTTATACACAATAGTGAATCACTAAACAGATTAAAATAAGGTGATGTATGTTTAAAGTTTCTGCAAGTAAGATGGAAAAGCAGCTGGGAAATGTGTTGATGTTTTTTCTGCAACAGATGGCTCTACAGCTTTAGGGCTTTAAAAAAAATTCTGGGGCAAGACCACAGAAATTGGCTGTGGGGGTTTACATCTGGCTTGTGGGCTGCATGATGCCCACCTCTGAACTAAACAGCTCCCTCACCCATTCCATCAAAAGGTTAGGTTTGCATACTCATTATTTTGGATACCTTTCTGTGGACAAGTTCCAGCTTGTGTATAACCACATCTTAAACTTGTAAAAGTCTGTGCTGACTTTTTGTATGGACCTTTAACCATTGGATGGGTTATGGAGTTAAGAAAAAAATCATTCATCCAATTTCTGTGCCCAATCTGTGTGTGCACTTTTGTTTTACAAAGGGAAAAGACATTTTGTGCAAATTGTAGAATCCACAACCAAATAAAATCTGCTTTTTATCTTGTTTTCATGCTGGTGTCAAGGAATCTCACAGGGGAGCTCTAAGCAGGCTGTCATGGTGTGTGAAAATAGTCTTGTTCAAAAAAGGATCGTAGCAAGATTTCTTCACATGTCTTGCTACACACTTTGCACATGAGTAACTGTGAGGGTGCCCAGTCTATCCATGGGTAGATGGGTGTTGAAGAGTCCACTAGGTGTGTTGATCGTCATAAGGAAAGCCTGACAGGTTTTGCAGCCATCAAAACTTGTAGAACTATTTACAAGGGGGTCCTTGGACCCATGGGTACTTCTTGCAACCTTCCCACCCTGCTGTTCAGTCTAGTCCCTTAATCACACCTGAGTGGTCCCACTTCAGCTCTGGTGACACTAGTCCTTGAATACACATAGAAAGGAGAATAGCTCATGATAGAATCTTTCCTTCTTTCAAGTCCTGGGCTGTCTGGTACAGTCTTTTAAATGGTCTCTGATGTTTCCACGTTCTCAACTGGGTAGGTGTTGGTGTGACCTTTGTAGTTGGGGTCTTGGCAGGTGTAGCTGTCAAAACTCCCATCCACCCATGGTAGGCCCATATCCTTTGGACGTGAACTTGAAACACTCAGACCTTGGTGCATCAGGAAACACTAAGTTCAGATGGGGATAGCTCACCAGGTAAACAGAATCCAGCAAAGTAGGTGTAGACCAGCGGACTGTCAGCCCACTTGCCTATTCAGAGGTGTCTGTCCATTCCTCAATTCCACTGTTCTGCCCTATTGGCCCCATTGAACTCTCTGTCCCCACTTCAGTCCTTTCTACTCTTCTTCTGTATGGTTCTCTCTCCATCTTCCTTGTAGGCCTCCCTAGTCCTCCAGTAGCTTCCTCTTTTATAGTCCCAGCTTGGTAGGAAGCTTCTTCTGCAGGAATTTCCCCACCCTTTCCCTCCTTCTTCCTTCAGGTACCCTTCACCTCAAAGTCTGCGGCAATAACACTCCCTTGGGTAGTGGCCTGAGGAAGTAAGCCAGCCATAGTCTTTCATCAGTTTTTGTCTGGGACACTGAAGTTGCAGGGAAGATGTCGAGTTTGACACAAATTATAGAACAGTGCCCACCCTCTCACAGTAATGTGTGAAGAATTCTGTTCAGTTCTAATTGAGAGTCTGACACCTGAACATCTCCCTACGAGCCCTACAGAACTTTATAGACTTCTAGGGAGCAATCAGAAGCCTGTGTTTGTCACAGCTGACATTTATTCCAGAAAAAGGGTTCATTCCAGAATAAAATCAGATATCCATTTCCAATTATATCAAAATTCATCTGGCTTTCAGGGTATAAGTCTTTTCATTGTCGCAATAATCCCAAGCAAAATCAACTTTCCTATTTCTACAAGCTACATTTATGTACATTGCTTCTAAGTTCCATATGCACAAAAGTACTTCACAGTTATTGAATGCATTCAAAAGTCTTACAGCTACCAGAAAACTGTAGGCACAGTGTTTAAACAGAAATCCATCTTTGCAACTTTTGGAAAGCTACAGGTGTGAGTGCCTTCCAAACTTTTTACAACTATGAGAAGTTGCAAACAAAAGTACATTCAAAAACAAAACTTGAGTTGTAGGCAGATTATAACATGTTTCAGAATTGCAGGAGCATACATTCTAAAAAAAGGGACGTGGTGGCGCTGCGGATTAAACCACGGAAGCCTCTCTGCTGCAAGGTCGGAAGACCAGCAGTCGTAAGATCGAATCCACGCGATGGAGTGAGCTCCCGTCGCTTGTCCCAGCTCCTGCCAACCTAACAGTTCGAAAGCATGCAAATGCAGGTAGATAAATAGGTACCACCACGGTGGGAAGGTAACGGCGTTCCGTGTCTAGTCGCACTGGCCACGTGACCACGGAAACTGTCTTCGGACAAACGCTGGCTCTATGGCTTGGAAACGGGGATGAGCACCGCGCCCTAGAGTTGGACACGACTGGACTAAATGTCAAGGGGAACCTTTACCTTTACCTTACATTCTAAAAATGCAGGTTCTTATAGCCTAAAAAGACACATTGAAAAAGTAGAAAATTTATCTCTAAAATGCATCATTAAAAAGTAAAAAGCATTATAGCTTTGAGCAAACTTCAGCCTTTAGTCATGTTACTGGACACACATGAAAATATTCTAAGTGCTCATCTAGCCAAGCTGGTTGGAATCTATGGTGGAAAATTCATGTTGTCTTCATCTGTTCCGAGGTGCTGCTGCAAGCTCTCAGTGCTACACGTTGCTGCTCTTTGATGTCTGGTGTCCAGTATCAGTATTGCTGATATCCAGTGTGCATGTTGTGGTGTGTCATGTTACATATATGTTTCCTTTTGCTTCTCTGTATTTATATTTCTCTCAGTTGTTTACATTTCCCTTCAACTGTAAACAACTGAATTTTGGTGTTGTTGTAAGTTATTGTTCCTTATAAATGGCAAAAAAGTTTTTAATGGAAATTTATATTGTTTTTACCAGGCTGGCAAGACAGAATGTACACTTTCAGAATTGTGTTTTTTCTACAGTCTCCTTAATTTTTTTAGCACTCTCTATAAGCAAAATTTCATATCTTGGCACAGAATTTGATGTTAAGAAAGCAAGTATAGGCAGATGTCAGCCTGTCCCAGAATGTGTTCTCATATCATACGTATAAGTCTTACATGAGTCAGGAATTAATCAACCATAACTTTAGTTACATCTTTAGTCATTAAAGTATATATTCTGAGACTGCTGAAGTTGCTGTGATCATGATCTGTGAGATGGAATTGTCTTGCTTGTTAAGACATGAATTCCTTCAGAAGTGCTTGCTTCTCTTACAACATATGGAGTTATCTGGAAGGGCTTATATATAGGGAAAAAAGGGATCATCTTTTCATCATCGAAAGAAATCTTCATGTAACAAACACCATATTGAAATCTCAGGACTGAAGCAGTGTTTCTTGCATGTATTCATACAGGATTCCAGAGCATGAAGTTCAAAAGTTATACCATCTGCAGTCTGGAGCTTTGTGTGCTGGAATTGCATCTTTTAAAAAATGAACAATTGGTAATGGGGGAAAAGGAGTGGAGAGGGAGGTAGAACTTTTATTGGTTTTATTTAAAAATGTGTTGGCAATTTGGTGACCTACGAAATACCATAAGCAGCAAAAAAGCATTTATCCAGTGACAGCCTGAGGTAACACAGGCAGCTCTTAGTGGGTTTATTTCCATTATTACAGCAATTTTAAGGCGGCATGCTGCAATTTTCACTTGCAGTGAGGTATTAAATTGAAATTACCCCAGATGTAATTGTCACACAGAATAATTCTGGACATGCTGAATTTAATGTTTTCCAAGCTGTGGTTTTATGATCCAAGAGAGTGCCAAAAAACCACTTGTCAACAGCATCAGCTGCAATCTGCCTTTTCAAGTGGTTGGCTGTTTAATGGAATAGGTTGTTTCGAAGAAACATTGAGAGCACTTTGGCCCCATCTTTTAAAGTGATAAACTTACTGATCAAATGGGCTTGACTAATGTTGCCAAATGCCCTTTATATGGGAGTACCATATTTTGATGGATGTTCTCTCAGCAGAGTCCTTCTCTCACAAGTGATAATTCATATTTCAGCTGTATAGACAGATCATTCCTTTCCATTAAAGAGGCTTGTGATACTAAAGAACTTACATGTTTTATTTGACACGAGCTTTTGTGGGCTGTGGGCCCATGACTTCAGATGCAGAAACCACACAGAACTAGCCCTGTGAAGTTAGCATTCTGTGATGCCATCACTTGTAGAGTTGCTTCTTATAAACAAGAACCAGGCAGGCCTGGTTGTCCGAACAAATCTATTGCTTTCTCCCATTGGGGCTCTCCTTTTTGTGTGTGTGTGCTAGCCAGTATTGGAAGAAAAGATACACCAAGGCTGTTTCTTAGCAAATCACAATGCTGAGAAGAAGTGAAGAACATTGTGTGTCATTAGGGTGGCTGTATTGGGGTGGAAGGGGGAGGCAGCAAAATATCACTGGTTTCGGGAAATATAGGAAATGTACATTATACCCAGCCCCTATCCCCTGTACTGACTTTAGGCACAACCCTAAACCTTAGCAACTAAATAGCTCTCTCGCATTGCAAATCCCACCTTCACCTTCTGAGAAGGTTGGAAGTGAAATGAAATTAAGACGTTGATCAGTGAAAAATCAATTGAATGAAATTAATTGAAATAATAAGAACCACATAAATTATAATTATATTACTAGTCTCTAGCTTATTTCAAAGAAACCTGCATCGGTCAGAATCTTGTTGGTGTAAGTTACACCGCAGATCTATGGTGAAGTCATCATATATTATGATTTATGTCTAAATATAAACAATTTATGTCTAAATAGAAAACAACATCAAACTGAAGAGGAAAAACAGCCACCCACAAATAAAGTATTTCTGCCATACATCAAAGGGGTCACGGACCGCATGGGGAAACTTTTGAAAAAAACACAACCTACAAACAGTATTCAGGCCCACCACAAAAATACAACAAATGTTACGGTCAGCAAAGGACAAAAGGGACCCCCTCACCACTGCAGGAGAATACCGGATACCTTGGAGTTGTGGCCAGGTATATATTGGAACCACAAAATGCAGCATCCACACCAGAATCAAAGAACATGAGAGACACTGCAGACTAAAACAACCGGAAAAATCGGCAGTAGCTGAACATGCCCTGAAACAAGCTGGACATGAAATTCTATTTCAAAAGACAGAAGTACTGGACAACACCAGCAATCATTATGTTAGACTGCACAAGGAAGCCATTGAAATCCACAAACACCAGCAGAGCTTCAACAAAAAAGAAGAAAGTCTAAAGCTCAACAAAGCTTGGCTCCCAGCACTGAAAAACGCAGCCTGCAAAAGGTCAACGAACTCTACCCAGCCACAAGGACCAGTGATCACAGCACACAAAAGACCAGCTAACGACACCCATCAATCACAGTGACAGATCATCTCTCCCCCTTATCACAACAATACACCCACAACAACAAAAAACACTGATCACCATAATCACCCAATCTCCTGAAAAGGACAAAAGCTGATCCCACAGCTATAAATACTCAACTATCCAACAAACTGCAACAGAGCAAAGACAGAGTTCTGACTCCTGTCCTCTGAAGATGCTGGCCACAGAGACTGGCGAAATGTTAGGAAGAAAAACCTTAAGAACACGGCCAAACAGCCTGGAAAACCCACAACAACCATTGGATCCCGGCCGTGAAAGCTTTCGATAACACATTATTATTATTATTATTTAATAATAGAGCTCAAAAACTCCTGATGACCTCCCCCAGCAGCCTCATATAGATATTAAATAGCATTGGGGAGATGATTGACCCCTGTGGGACCCCACAATTGAGAGTCCACAGAGCGGACAACACAATTTTAGCCTGTGACATCAGCTGAGCTTGAAAGGGCCCTTGATTGCTTCAGGGCCACCACCTCCTCACTAGATCCTTGCCCGGCCTGGCTCTTGAAAGCGGCCAGACTGTTAACAACTGAGTGGGCAGAGGCATTAATGGGTCTCTCCTTGAGGGCAGGGTTCCTCTTGCCCTCAAGGAGGCACTCATTAAGCTGATCTGGAAAAAAACCAACTTGGCGACTGAAATTGTGTTAAAATTAATGGGCAAGGCAATGCACTGGACGACTCTGCTCGATCCATTGATAAAGAAGAGATATCTAGGTCCCGGCGGATGGCCTCCACTTTTTGTTTAAAGAAGGCCGCAAATTGCTCACAGGAGATGCTACTGGGAGGCCTGTCACTGTGACCAATTCCGTATAAATCATGTACAATGTGGAACAGTTCCGCTTGATGGTCCTGAGCTTCGCTTATCCGGCAAGTGAAGTAGGATTTTCTTACAGCCTTCACCTTGGCTAAGTAGATATTTGACGCGATTTTAGCGGCATTTAGGTTATTTACCATTGGGGACAGTCTCCAAATGCCCTCTAGCCTCCTCCTCTTACGCTTCAACACCTGCAGCTGTTGGTTATACCAGGCAGCTGGTCGGGGTCGAGAATGGGGGGGGCATTTAGGAGTGATCATGTCCGCCGCCCTGGAGGCTGCCACATACCATTCATCCACCAGAGCATCAACAGGAGCGCCAACAAGATCAGCCGGTATCCCCTGCATTGCATCTTGTAAACCAACAGGATCCAATAGCCTCCAGTGGCAGACCATCTTAATGGGTCCCTGAGAGAGGGCTTTTCCTGTGGCTGCTCCCACAGAATGGAACTCCCTCCCTTGGTAGATGCAGTTGGCCCCTTCCCTCCTTTCCTTCTGCCAGCAGGTGAAAATGTAACCTATTTAGAGAAGCTTTTAGGAAATCAGAAGGCAGTTGAGATGGGGAAGTCTTTTAAAATGTATAGTTATTAAATCATGTTTAAACATGTACAAAAATGGGTATCTTAGGGAAGGTTGCATATGAAAAAATGTTGAAATGTTCCCCTTTGTTTAAAAAATAGATTCATAGAATGTTTCAGAATGTGGTCAGACTTTGGATGGATTCATTTAAAATTGAGGTGAACCAATGAAAGACTGATTTTTTGCATTCCCATTCACTGAGAGTAATCTGAGACTTTTTCTTTGAATATGATATGTGGTCACTTGAAAATCTATTAAGTGTTGCAACACACCTAATAATACTGCAAGTGGCCTTTAACTATGATAGTGATTATTGCTCTCTGGCATTATTTGAATCCATTGATGATCCTGCCAAAACCACTATCCTTCTCCTAACCACCTTTGGATTGGATTGGATAGTTGATGATGCCATTTACCAAAAAGAAGGAAGACACAGATCTGGAAACAGTTAGGACAAACCTGTGTATAAATACATTTCTCATATAGAAATCTATTATTGCAAAAAATTCTCCTCATTCTGTTTTCCCTTGAATTATTCATTTCCCTATCGTCTTTCTCTAATAATATATTTATTTCATTCTAATACTCTGCAATGAAAAAAAAAAATTTAATATGACAGTTAATAAAAAGAGGTCTGAGAAGGAAGAGTGTGATAGCTCATTTTGCAATGTTTGTGATCTATCCTTTGATCATTCTATTTGTTTAGCTCCATTTATTTATTTTAATATGTTTGCCTCTTTACAAATATAAAAAGTGACCAACAGAGTTCATGTGTTTATTTATATTGTTGGTGGGGCAAATTTATAGCATTGTTGTTTACTTATACCATTATTTATATCCATGTTGTAGACCATTGTATCCATGTTAGAGTTTTGAACTGGGTTAATTGTCACCTCTGTTACTGTCAACTGTGCCTTATTTTTTCTCTTTCCGGACACAATTCTAAGTGCTGGTTTTAACCTACAAAGCCCTAAATGGTCTGGGTCTAAGCTATCTCAAAGACTGTGTCTCCCTTTATGAGCCGGCTCAGGTGTTAAGATCATCAGGAGAGGCCTTTCTCTCAGTCCCACCACCTTCACAGGTGCGTCTGATAGGGACACAGGAGAAGGACTTCTCTGTTGCTGCTCCCAGACTTTGGAACTCCCTCCCAGAGGAGGCCAGACTGGCCCCATCTTTGCTATCTTTCCACAAGCAGGTGAAGAAGACCTTTCTCTTCAGGCAAGCTTTCCCTCAGTGACTGGCTATACGAGTGTGACTTTTAGATGGATTGTTATGCATTACTGGTCTGACTAGGTCATTAGTACCGCTTGTGTTTACCATCTCTCAGAGTGGGATTTATTTGTTCCTTTTTAGTATTTGCGTACTTATTGTTTTAGCTTTAATGTTGTCTTTTAAGGATGTAAGCTGCCTCTTTATACTCATTGTTCTTAGGTTTCTTGAAGGGTAGGGAATAGAAAAAAATATGGTTATAAAAGTGGTGTAAAAACTAATAGAGCTTTGGACCTTGGAAAATGCCCACTCTGAGACTTCAGAGTGATCATCAAAAAGGGGAACGAATATACATGCATCTGGGGACTGGGCGTCCTTGGGAGTGCATTTTTACACAGACTTAAAGTGATTTCTGGTAACTTCTGGTTGTGGAAATAATCTTCCTGGAGCTTTCTTCTTCTTTAATATTTGAATAATTTACTATTTTTAGCTTTTAATATTGTGTTAATATTGTGCTGCCTTGGGTCCCTTTTTAGGAGAAATTTAGTAAAAATATTTTAGATTAATTAAATAAAACAGATGTGGGGAGGAGCTAAAAGTCTTGAAATTGCACTCCCATATGGCCTAAAGAACACGGGCACTTCTTACGTTTTAAAAATTGTCAAGTGGAGATGCAGGGATGTAATGAGGGTACTGATACGACCCACATGCTACACTTTACATTATACGGATATGGCTGTTTGGTATCACTGGAACTCTCTTGGTTTCATCCTGCAGAATCTGAGCATTTGTGATTCGTTTGTTTGTTTGATTGATTTTTATTTTGATGATGTACTTCTGCGAGTTCTCTGTCAGAGAAATTCTGAGTGCATCAACAAACTACAAATCCAAGGACTTTAAAATATCAAACTATAGTGTAAAGATGATCTGTGGATGTTTGTTTGTGTGTGTGTGTATATATATATATATACATATATATACAGTATACCCCTATGCAGGTATTATGCCTAAATAGAATGCATTAAGATGGAGCAAGGTAGAATGGGCTACAGGTGGTTCCTATCCCTGCTAAGTCCATGCATGAGCCATCTTTACTCTCAAAGGTCTCCAAAGATCCCAGTTTGAGTGGAAAAGCCTGAAGAGAGTTACTCTTCATGTTCACTTGAATACAAATAGAACTCTTGCCACATTCAGGAACTTGGAGCAGGTGTCTGGGTTATGTGGAGGCTTTTAGAGATGGGGAAAAGACATTTATAGACTAAAACTTGCAGAATAATTCATCCAGCATGGCCAGTGGCTATGCTGGCTAGGGTATTCTGGAGTTGTAATTCAGAAAAGTAGCTTTCCCCATTTCTCTTTCTGTTTGCATTCAAGCAATCACATGTAAAGCCCCCCTTCCCCCCTGAAGACTTTTCTACTCAACGTACAAAGGAAAGGGATATGGGAGCAAAAGCCTTGAATGGGGATTATGTATTCTGTGAATAGGGATTTTGCCAGTTTTGTCTACTGTGCCTACACAAATGTAGGAGAAAATCACATTGAGGCATGTTGTAATTGCAAGCCAAGTGCTTCCACGAAATATTTGCCATGCACCAAAGGAACTCTGATTGCTTCAGTGTGCATCCAACTTGCAGCTCAGCCAGTAGTTAATGTACAATATTGCCTAAAGTGATTTGAATTACAACTTTGGCAATTTAGTACATTACATGTGGATTGATTGCTTCACATGCCTTGAGGGTTTTTTTTTTTAAAAATAAAGTTTTTAAAATATTTGCCATGGCAGCTTACATAAGACCACTGGTCGCTCAGAGACCACTGGTAATGGCGCAGCTAAAAAATCTTGTAAATAAAATAAATAATACAATAAAAACAAGACCAGGAGCAGCAATAGTAAGAATGATGACGCATTTGATGATGATAAAATATACTGATAATAAAACATCTATAAAAAGGAACAAAAGTCAATTAAAGTTAAAATAAAAAATCTTTTTTTAAGACTTAGGAAAATAAAATGTATATATATATTTACCAGGGAAAACAAAATAGGACCCAGGCCTGGCTCCCGATTCCGTATTCAGTATGAAGTCGTGATCTCTGCTACCCACTGTGACGGTAATAGTGGTTGTCAGTCGACTGTCCAGTGTGTATCAGATTCACTCATTCAAATACCACTGGTTGTTCAGAATGTGCTCTGAAGGAACATGATGGCATTATGGAAGAGTTGGTTGCCACGTAGAAGGGAAACCTCCTGTATTACTGCATCTTGAGCATTTTGGAAGAAATATCAGTGAATTGAAAGATGGAGATAAGGACTAGAGTTCAATGCCTGGTTTATACAAGTGTAAGTGAAATGGCAGGGCAAAACGAAGCAGGGCAAAGGCTAATAGAGTTTTGTCAAGAGAACAAGCTGGTCATCACAAACACTCTTTTCCAACAACACAAGAGGCGACTCTACACATGGACATCACCAGATGGGCAATACCGAAATCAGATTGATTATATTCTCTGCAGCCAAAGATGGAGAAACACTATACAGTCAGCAAAAACAAGACCTGGAGCCAATTGTGGCTCAGATTATCAGCTTCTTACAGCAAAATTCAAGCTTAAACTGAAGTAAGAAAAACCACTGGGCTAGTCAGGTATAATCTAAACCAAATCCCTTATGAATACACAGTGGAAGTGAAGAACAGATTTAAGGAACTCGATTTGGTGGACAGAGTGCCTGAAGAACTATGGATGGAGGCTCGTAACATTGTACAGGAGGCAGCAACAAAAACCATCCCAAAGAAAAGAAAATACAAGAAAGCACAGTGGCTGTCCAACGAGGCCTTACAAATAGCAGAGAAGAGAAGGGAAACAAAATGCAAGGGAGATAGGGAAAGTTACAGAAAATTGAATGCAGACTTCCAAAGAATAGCAAGGAGAGACAAGAGGGCCTTCTTAAATGAACAGTGCAAAGAAATAGAGGAAAATAATAGAAAGGGAAAAACCAGAGATCTGTTCAAGAAAATTGGAGATATTAAAGGAACCTTTTGTGCAAAGATGGACATGATAAAGGACATAAATGGTAGGGACCTAACAGAAGCAGAAGACATCAAGAAGAGGTGGCAAGAATACACAGAGGAATTATACCAGAAAGATCTGGATGTCCCGGACAACCCAGATAGTGTGGTTGCTGACCTTGAGCCAGACATCCTGGAGAGTGAAGTCAAGTGTGCCTTAGAAAGCATGGCTAACAAAAAGACTAGTGGAGGTCATGGCATTCCAGTTGAACTATTTAAAATCTTAAAAGATGAGGCTGTTAAGGTGCTACACTCAATATGCCAGCAAGTTTGGAAAACTCAGCAGTGGCCAGAGGATTGGAAAAGATCAGTCTACATCCCAATCCCAAAGAAGGGTAGTGCCAAAGAATGCTCCAACTACCGTACAATTGCACTCATTTCACACGCTAGCAAGGTTATGCTCAAAATCCTCCAAGGTAGGCTTCAGCAGTATGTGGACCGAGAACTCCCAGAAGTACAAGCTGGATTTCAAAGGGGCAGAGGAACTCGAGACCAAATTGCGAACGTGCGCTGGATTATGGAGAAAGCCAGAGAGTTCCAGAAAAACATCTACTTCTGCTTCATTGACTACGGAAAAGCCTTTGACTGTGTGGACCACAGCAAACTATGGCAAGTTCTTAAAGAAATGGGAGTGCCTGACCACCTTATCCATCTCCTGAGAAATCTATATGTGGGACAGGAAGCAACAGTTAGAACTGGATATGGAACAACTGATTGGTTCAAAATTGGGAAAGGAGTACGACAAGGCTGTATGTTGTCTCCTTGCTTATTTAACTTACATGCAGAATACATCATGTGAAAGGCTGGACTGGAGGAATCCCAAGCCGGAATTAAAATTGCCGGAAGAAATATCAACAACCTACGATATGCAAATGATACCACTCTGATGGCAGAAAGTGAGGAGGAATTAAAGAACCTCTTAATGAGGGTGAAAGAGGAGAGCGCAAAAAAATGGTCTGAAGCTGAACATCAAAAAAACTAAGATCATGGCCACTGGCCCCATCACCTCCTGGCAAATAGAAGGGGAAGATATGGAGGTGGTGACAGATTTTACTTTCTTGGGTTGCATGATCCCTGCAGATGGTGACAGCAGCCACGAAATCAAAAGACGCCTGCTTCTTGGGAGGAAAGCGATGACAAACCTAGACAGCATCTTAAAAAGCAGAGACCTCACCTTGCCGACAAAGGTCCGCATAGTCAAAGCTATGGTTTTTCCAGTAGCGATGTATGGAAGTGAGAGCTGGACCATAAAGAAGGCTGACCGCCGAAGAATTGATGCTTTTGAACTGTGGTGCTGGAGGAGACTCTTGAGAGTCCCCTGGACTGCAAGGAGAACAAACCTATCCATTCTAAAGGAAATCAACCCTGAGTGCTCACTGGAAGGACAGATCCTGAAGCTGAGGCTCCAATACTTTGGCCATCTCATGAGAAGAGAAGACTCCCTGGAAAAGACCCGGATGTTGGGAAAGTGTGAAGGCAAGAGGAGAAGGGGACGACAGAGGACGAGATGGATGGGCAGTGTCATCGAAGCTACCAACATGAATTTGACCCAACTCCGGGAGGCAGTGGAAGACAGGAGGGCCTGGCGTGCTCTGGTCCGTGGGGTCACGAAGAGTCGGACATGACTTAATGACTAAACATTAAGTGAAATGGCATAAGTAACAGTGAAACGGCATAAGTAACAGTGAAATGGCATAAGTAACAGTAGCAGATTGCTGCTCATGAATGAAGTGCTGTTTGCACTCCTGGCTGTGTGCTCAACTGCACCATTCAGCAAGTACCGAAGAATGTAATCAGCATCTTGTTAATGGGTTGGGGTTTGCTACCTCTATTTCACTTATGCAAGTATTCATCAGTAATTGGATTCTCACAAAGGCTTTACTTGAGGGCCAAAGAGTTGTTGCATGGAATTGAGCTTTGGTTTGCAACTCAGAAAATGGTTGCATGAAACTCAGCGGTGCTTTTCATTCCTAAAAACTGTAGCTCTGGGGTGTATTCCTCAGCTTGCCCAAGTAATGTCCAAATGTTTTAAGGATTAAATCTGGCCCCACTTTCTTTGCTCCTTCCTGAGGCCCCTTAGCCCTGCTGTTTTAAGTTCCTAGACCACAAATACTTCCACAGCTTTCACATAGAGCTTAATCAGTAACTAAATTTGTGGATAGAGCTGGCATCAGGACATTTCATATTTCTGCAGTTTCCAGGATCCCACAGCAGAGTTGTCCATTGATACTTCCTCTGCATTATTTAATCAGTGATGGGTAGCTGCATCCGAGATGTGATAATACAGTATCCCTTATAATACTCCTGAGTGACAGGAGTATTATGTACGAGGAGCATTGTGGGAAACTAAAGTGATGACTTGCCATCTGGGTCTGGTTGCTTGGAATACTGCACTTGTTGTTGCTCAGCACAGCTATCAGGTATGCTCACCTGGGGTTTTGCGTTCATAAAGTAAAGGTAAAGATAAAGGTTCCCCTTGACATTTAGTCCAGTCGTGTCCGACTCTAGGGCGCGGTGCTCATCCCCGTTTCCAAGCCGTAGAGCCAGCGTTTTGTCAGTAGACAGTTTCCATGGTCACGTGGCCAGCGCGACTAGACACGGAACGCCGTTACCTTCCCACCGTGGTGGTACCTATTTATCTACTTGCATTTGCATGCTTTCGAATGCTAGGTTGGCAGGATCATAAAGTAAAGGATCATAAACTGCAACAGAAGGTGTCTATATCCGGACTAGATCAGATGGAAAGCTCTTTAATCTCTCTAGATTGAGAGCAAAGACCAAAGTCCAACTGAAATGCATGTGGGACTTCCTGATCGCCGATGATGCAGCCATTGTTGCCCACTCTGCTGAAGACCTCCAACAACTCATGAATCGTTTTAGCAAGGCCTGCCAAGACTTTGGACTAACAATCAGCCTGAAGAAAATACAAGTCATGGGCCAGGGCGTGGACTCACCTCCCTCTGTTACCATCTCCACGCAAGAATTGGAGGTTGTTCATGACTTCGTGTACCTTGGCTCAACGATCTCTGACACTCTCTCCCTAGATGTCGAGCTGGATAAACGCATTGGCAAAGCAGCTACCATGTTTTCTAGACTCACAAAGAGGGTATGGCTCAATAAGAAGCTGACGGCATATACCAAGATCCAGGTCTATAGAGCCTGTGTCCTGAGCACACTCCTGTACTGCAGTGAGTCCTGGACCCTTTGTGCACGGCAGGAGAGGAAGCTGAACACCTTCCATATGCGTTGTCTCCGATGCATTTTTGGTATCACCTGGCAGGACAAAGTTCCAAATAGAGTAGTCCTAGAATGAGCTGGAATTTTTAGCATGTATACATTACTGAAACAGCGACGTCTACGTTGGCTTGGGCATGTCGTGAGAATGGCTGATGGTCAGATTCCAAAAGATCTCCTGTATGGAGAATTAGTGCAGGGAAATCGCCCCATAGGGAGACCACAGCTGCGATACAAGGATATTTGCAAGCGGGATCTGAAGGCCTTAGGAATGGACCTCAACAGATGGGAAACCTTGACATCTGAGCATTCAGCCTGGAGGCAGGCAGTGCATCACGGCCTCTCCCAATTTGAAGAGACACTTGTCCAGCAGACCGAGGCGAAGAGGCAGTCCCGAAAGCAGCAAAATCAGGGGGCTGGACAGGGGACAGATTGAACTTGTCTGCAATGTGGAAGGGATTGTCACTCTCGAATCGGCCTTCTCAGCCACACTAGACGCTGTTCCAAATCCTCCATACAGAGCACGTTACCATAGTCTCTCGAGACTGAAGGATGCCTAAACAAAAGTAAGAGTAGCTTGATGGAGCAGGAGTTGGGATCTGTCCCTGTTTGTGGGGCATTTTAAGTAGACGTTAGTTTTGAAGCTAGTTGCTCTCTCTGTTTACAGAACTTTCCACCCAGCCATCTAATAATTCTTCCCTGCCAGTATTGTCATAGTTCCTCCTTTCTCTTTACCTCATTTGTGACAGACTTTCACCTTGTGGCTTAAAATGTATTTTTCTGATAATTAGAGGAGGAAGTGGAAATTGCAACTTAGATGGTATCATGAAGAGAGCCCTTGAAAAGAGGAGGGCATACCTAGAATAAATACATTGGTGAAATACTTGAAATGCATTATATATGAGTACATGGATTTGTTTGTTTGTTTCTTTGTTTGTTGAAATGGAGCCTAATGGCATTCTCTGCTGCATTTTTACCACCCATAGTGGTCCAGTCTGAGTTGATGGTACAGATTACTGACACCTGATACCATCTTAAATATGAAAAGGGCCTGAAGAAAGAGGATAGAAAGTGAATTAACTGTTAAAATACAAACGAGGGCAAATTTATTGTTAGAAAGGCATAGTATATTTTCCTGAAACACTTCATGAACCCATAGAATTTATTGTCATGGAAGTGTTGGTGACTACTGATATAGATGCCCTTTAAAAAAATTATGATCCATCTTATGTAAGAAGTCAGACCTGTCAATTCCCAATAGCCATTAAAATAAAAAATGAAAGATTTGTAGGCAGTTTAGTACCTAGATCCACCTTCTCCAAAGTATTCACTTCTAAGGACTTTGGAATTGTTGTAGATGACAAGCTGAATATAAGCCAACAGTGTGATGTGGCTGCAAAAAAGGCCAATGCTGTTTTAGGCTGCATTAACAGAACTACAGTCTCCAAATCCCGTGAACTGCTAGTTTCCATCTATTTGGCACTGGTTTGGCCTCATTTAGAGCAGTGGTTCTTAACCAGGGCGATTTCGTTTTTCAGGGGGACGATGGAACGAAAAGGGGCGATGCGGGGGCGAAGGAACAGAAGGGGGCGATAGGGGGCAATGGAGCCGCCCCACCGCTGCTGCTGCCGCCATTGAGGAAGTTATCATCGCCCCCTCCCCGCGCCACCAGATCCAGAGCAGGTGGTGCTGGCAGCGAATGTGGTGCCGCCGGCGCCACCATTGAGGAAGTTATCATCGCCCCCCTCCCCGCGGCGGCACCGTGCCACCGCCGCCACGCTGCCGCCGTGGGGAGGGGGGCAATGATAACTTCCTCAATAGCTCAAGGGGGCGTTTAGTTCAAAAAGGTTAAGAACCACTGATCTAGAGTACTGTGTGCAGTTTTGAACACTGCACTTTAAGAAGGATGCCAGCAAACTGGAACAAGGATGATCAGGGGACTGGAAACTAAGTCCTATGAGGAAAAACTGAAAAAAAACTGGGAATATTTAACCTTGAGAAAGGAAAACTGAAGGGAGATATGACAGCACTCTTTAAATACTTGAAAGATTGTCATACAGAGGAGGGGCAGGATTTGTTCTCAATCATCCCAGAGTGCAGGACACATAATAATGGGCTCAAGGTATAGGAAGCAAGATTTAGGCTGAATATCAGGAAAAACTTCCTAACTGTTAGAGCAGTATGATAGTGGAACCAGTTACCTCGGGAGGTGGTGAGCACTCCAACACTGGAAGCAATGAAGAGGAAGGGTAGTGGGGCTGTTTATCCTTATTTCATATTTCAAAGCACACTTTAAGGTGCTTTTTTAAAGATAGAATTAGTAACCGCAAAAAATACTGCATGTATATTCAAACTTAAATGTAAAAGCAGGAGGTCTTATCTTCTCTGAGCTGGACCACATTAAATACTTCCTCAGGCCCTTCTCGGGCAAAGTTCCTCTATTCTTTGTAGTCACATAAAGGAAGCAGAAGTAGAGTTTGCACATTTTTTTCCCTCTGTCTTTCTCTAATCATATTTAGTGAACTCTACCTCAGCCTCTCACCAGAGAGAAATGTGAGGGCAAAACAGAAAGTGGTAGCAGAGAAAGTGAGTTCTAACCCTTCATGGCCGGTGATTTAGAAAACATTGTTATACAGGAAAAGAGCCAACAAAGCATATAAAAAAGGCTTTTTGAAAAGAATGCTGTTTCATAAAGGGAACCAATTACTATTTAAGGCTACAAGCAGAAGTCTTTCTAGTGTGATGAAAGTAAAAGAATCTGGAGGATTTGTCGACAAAGGTTTTTCTGTATGTTTGAATGGCATGTCACAGAACTGTTCCCGTCACGATGAGAGAAAGGTGAAGATGTATAGCTTTTACATTCAGCATGTCATGAAAAGCCAACAGATTTCCATCCATGCTGGTAGTTCTACAGACCGATGCTTAATCTATTTATCTTTTACAGTGAGGTATTCACATCAAATGCCAAACAGAGGATACAAAACAATGGGATGGCAGGAGCCTACTATTATTTTTTTAATCATCATCATCATCATCTTTTTCGCTCAGTCCCAGAATGACCTAATGAAACTGTTGATGGATACATATGAGAAGCGCTCGGCATAAGATCTGAGCATAGGATGATGAGCCCAAAATCTAGTCGTCTTGTAGTCTGTCTACTGAATTCTTATGAAATCCATTCGGTTCTTCAGTATTTGCTCTACTTTGGAATTGCAGCTTTAATGCTATGTAGGAAAAGAGCCTTTCTCTTATGAAAAAAAAATTAAGAATAATGAAGAAGATAACTGAGAAAGAAAAGAAAGGGGGATTAACTTTGAATATCATGGGGTGACAGGAGTCAAACTTATCTGGGGGAAAAATTCTGTGAGGTGGGAAATTGTTCATAATCCCAACTATGTATGTAATGACTACATTTATTTTAGGGGAAAAGCTATATGCCACATATCCTGAAGTCCTTACATCTTTCAGAATTAAGTGTTGCCTGTGGCTGAGTCTTTCTCTCACACATAAAGGAAATTTCACTGCACAGGAGTAAGGAAATTAACCCAGTATCTGCGACATAAAATGAGGATATGTTAGAATAACACATTATTCATCTACCTGTGATAAACAATGAGGGATGAAACAAAGAATAAAGCAGTCCATGAATCTGAGTTCAAACACTAATAAGCTATTTCTCTCATCCTGCATCCAACTTAGAAGGGACACAAAGAGAACCATGAAAATGCTGCCTTTGTTGAAGTCATAGTATGCAGTTACTATTGCCGTTCCTGTTTGGATGACTGAGTGCAGAAGGTGTAGGAGGTGTAATATTGCCCTCTCCCAGAACAGGCATGTTATGTGGTTTCATGGAGTTCTTTGTTATCTCACACTTCTATAAAATTACTGGGAAACCTTATGTGGAGATGGAGGTGAAGCTTTAACCAATAAGAAGATGACATCTACCTTTCCTTTTTAACCATACCAGAAAACCCACTAGGTCTTCTGAATCAATGCACAGTCATTGTAATGAACTGAGATTCAGTGCAGACAAGACAAGAAGTGCTACAGTGAGAACAACTAGTGGACTAGTAGAGATGACATGGCTACAGTTTTCTTCTCATCACCTCTCATTTGGAATAATGTAGTGTGCCTTTGAAAATGGTCTGGGAATATCAGAGGATCCAAAATAGAACAGCAAGATTGTTAACATGGTATGGCTGATATTTCTGCCAGCTTTTTGATGTAGATACTGACTTCCCGTCTGTTTCTAGACCCCATAGTCTCTGCTCACTTGCTTTAACTGAGATCTGTCTTAAGATTGTTTTGATTCTTCTCAGATCAAAATAAACTGACAGGTCTGAAATGCTCTGGCTAAGCAACACGATTTAAAAACAAACAAAAGCAAAATGTCATTCATGCTGATTTCAGTGCAGCCACAACCCTGCTTATTATCTAATAAATATCTCCTGTTGAGGAAGTCACCTATAGAATGCTGCTATCTTAAGATTCCAAAACATAAGTAATGTTTTTTTCCCTTCTCTCTTCCTTCATTTAGATGCACTACTTTGCACTATAGCGCAGACCTGCCTCCAACCAGCATTATCATTACCTTCCATAACGAAGCTAGGTCGACATTACTGAGGACCGTAAGAAGGTAAGATCCAACAGTAAAGAGGAAAGTCAGGCAGGATTCCAACTGCCTTCTCAAAGTTGCTGTTTTAATAAAAGAATTGAAATTGTGCATGAGATTTGTAAATGCGGGCAATTCAGCTCTTCAATCAATATAGGTATTAAAAAAGAGAAACTACACACCTTAGGGAAAATAACATATAGAAAAGTTCATATTAGGCAAAATTTCTCACAGAAATTGCATATAGTAGAGGAATATATGCATATAAAATCCATACAAACTTGTGTGTACGTGAAGGTAGGTATACATGTCTATGGAGCTATTTTAAAAACATATTTGCAAATTGATGCAGCTTTGGGAAGGAAAGCTGATGCTTGAAAAAATATGAACATTATAGAAAGTAAAACATTCACATTAATCTGTTGGTAGGCATGACTAGATGATGGAGTTTTATGAGCCTTGTCCATCACAATATATAATATGCCTTTTCCTATTTTCCTCATCATGTTCCATCAGTCCCCCAACTGATGCAGATTTGTGTTACTTTTAATTTCTCTGGTCATTTCAACAGGCACAACTAGATAGCCAGTACAGCCATTTTGAGTGGAAGAGAGCTTTCAGTGATTCATTCTGCCATTGTTTAGCTCTTTTTCCCGCCTTTTTATATTGGCAGGTCCTCTGTGAACAGATCGTGCAATTACCGAGCTTATTCTTTATTCAAAAATGATACCACTACTTTCAGGAGCAATTAATTGCAGGGATGCAGATTGTTCACAAATGATTCATTTCAAGCCTTCCAAATGTGAAAATTGCAAGCTGTTTTGCACAGGAGCGGACATGGGATGTAGGTGGTGATAGCGGAAAGAGACATCCCAGATCTAAGCATAACATTATTTCCTGTGCTTTCACTGTATGTTCACTCATCATCTCTGACTGGATTCTAGTAATATAATGAGCAGCCTGTGACATTCAGATGTTTTAAAAAATGAGTCCCATTTCATTTTTCAGGAGAAACGAGTGCACTAGCAGAGCCTGAATATCCATAAGAAATATGGATCCAGAAAAATAATGTTTTATTTATTTAAAATATTTGTGTTATTTTCCAGAAGTAAACTGTGCTCTCAAAATGGCGTATAAGGAACTATAGGTGTTACTACAATAAAATTTGTAATGCCTGAAATAATTTTAAAATAATCCACAACCCTAATAGGTACAATTGTAGTTGCCGATAAAAATAGATGGTTCAGAACTAGTTCTTTAAGATGAAGAATGTGATGTGCAAAAAGTGCTTGCAAACAGCTTTGAGAGTATGCACTGTATGACACAATGTATTTCTGGTTTTACTATATGGCACAAAGTAATGGACATAGGCAACTGTGATAAAGAGAGAAATGTTTAAAATGTGAGTTTATCCAAGAATTTCTTGCCTTGAGATGGTAAGCATCCAAGAAGTACTCAAGCGAACAAATAAAGACCAAGAAATCATAAAGCACACACTTTTGGATGCACCACTTGAAGAACCTAAAGAAACATAATCTGAAGGGTGGGTGATACGGACAGTAGACCACTAAAATCATATAAGCAGATACTGACTTTTGAGTCCTCAGAATCTTCATAAAAACTCCAAAAGCCATGACCAGTTGTGGAGAGTTAGGTTTCCTCATTTCATGCAAGTTCTAAGATGAGGCTGCAGAGTGAACTCAAAAATAGTAGATTTCAGATTTCACCTTGGCAGGGTGTATTAGAATGTTTCTCCTGAACTTGTTAAATGAATTTGCCATTATCTCAATGCACATGCACATGTGCAGATACAAACATACACATACACACACATGGACTTGCGCTGAAACACATAGTCCTTTTTTGTCTGGGAATAAAGGCACATAGAAATGTGGCAAAGCCTCATCAGAGAAGTTGGGATAACATTTTGTTTATAGAATAGGTAAGGCAATTGGAGGAGGAGGAGAATGTCCTCAGTTCAGAGTTCTGCTGGGGCAATATTGAGTGTCCTTGCTTGGTTGTATACGCTGCCCTGGTCGGCTGCCCAGGATATCTTTCATAGTCAAAACAAGAAAAACACAATCCAAGACAAGGATAGGTGATACTTTCATTAGACCAATAAAAGTTCACAAGCTAGCTTTTGACTCTGCAGAAGTCTTCATGAGGCTGGACATTACAGAACCCATGGTGGTTCCAAAATTCATGATGGGATAGGCAGGCCAGGTGTTTTTTTTTTTTTCAAGTAACTTCCAAAATGGGGGCTGCAGAATGAGCTGAGAGGTTGCAAGTTTCAGCTTTCACCTCTGATGGTAGGGAAACACAGCTGTATTCATCTGATGGATTTCACTTCTGCCAAAGCAGAAAAAAGGATCCAAGACATCATGGATGTTCTGTGTAGAGATTTGTACATGTTTATTAAATGAATATTTTCTTGAGAAGAGGAATGAACAGAGGTAGATCAGTCAACACACTACAAATTAGCCTACGGAGGTTTAGGGGATTGATGACAAGATGGTCTTTCTCATGAGGCAGACTGAGTCAGCCGCCTTAGTCTGGAAAGCAACAGTGCTGAGATATGCAAGCCTGGTTTCTTTATTCCAAGTAAGTTCCAAAACAGAGCTGCAGGATGACTCAGAGGCTACAAGTTTCAGCTTTCACCTCAGGTTGTATGGAAACACGACACCTCCGCCTATTCTTTGTGAGGCCTTTGGATATTGCCCCTTGTTTGCCGACAGAACTGTGTAGGCCACATAAGTAACACAGAGGACAATCAGCACCTACTGCAGGCCCCACCAGCCTAAAACTGCAAAGTGGGTGGTGGGGATATCAAAACTGGAGGTACCTGGAAGTCTGATTCTAGTTTTGATTTATGGGGTAGGGGAGTGCACATGGCCTCATGCAAAAAACAAACAAAAAAAGAGAGCAGAAAATGCAACTTGTATTGAAAAAAAAAGTTTGGTGTGTTGTGGAGAGTCTGTAGAGACATTAATGTGAGATCAGCTGGCAGTTCAGTCAAGTTCTGTTGGTTGGGAGTAGGAAGAGTGCCCTCTTATTTTTCACTCATGACAGCAACATTTCTTTGGGACAGCACTGGCTCATGGAATCTGAGATAGGTTCAGGTGATAGCGCATGCCTGGGAGAGAAATTTAATGTGTATATAAGAGAGAGAGAGAGGAAGGAAGGAAGTCAAGATGGAATGAAAGAAGCAAAGGAAGTAGGATTTAGAATAATCCTTTCCAGAAAGTCATGAGTGAAATGAATTTTGAAGCTTAGTCCTATGCAAATTTACTGTGAGGTAAGGTCCAAGGGACGTGGTGGCGCTGTGGGTTAAACCGCAGAAGCCTCTGTGCTGCAAGGTCAGAAGACCAGCAGTCGTAAGATCGAATCCACGCGACGGAGTGAGCTCCTGTCGCTTGTCCCAGCTCCTGCCAACCTAGCAGTTCGAAAGCATGCAAATGCAAGTAGATAAATAGGTACCACCATGGTGGGAAGGTAACAGCGTTCCGTGTCTAGTCGCGCTGGCCACGTGACCACGGAAACTGTCTATGGACAAACGCTGGCTCTATGGCTTGGAAATGGGGATGAGCACCGCCCCCTAGAGTTGGACACGACTGGACTAAATGTCAAGGGGAACCTTTACCTTTACCTAAGGTCCATCAGGTACGCAGGACTGCAACTTTATTCTTGAATTAGTCAGTGTTTGTGAATAATATCTTGGTGATGTTGTTTTGAGGCTATGTAAATTTTTCTAAATGTTTATAATATATATTGTGTTTAGGAATAATGTATGTTTCTCATGGGTATATTGAGAGTGTTTTTATAACTTTTGCAGTTTTGAATATGCAGTTTTAGAACTGGGTTTGTAGCCTTATTGGTATTTCAGTGAGTCTTCAGTGTCATGAAAGGTGTTTCTCTGCTCATCTTTGTCTCTCAACCAGTACTCAGAATTACACAGAAGTCAAGAAAGTCTTAAGGGCGGTGGAATGACAAGGTAGCAGGGAGTTTGAAATATGTGCATCTCTAATGCAGTCATAATTACATACTCCTTTTCAGTAGCAATGTGAATTTCCAAAGCACTTGTCACAGTTTGAAATGTTACTTTAACTTTATATACCTATCACAGCTTCATAGCTTGTCATGCAGTATCAGTCCCAGCCATTGTTGAATAGGTGCAAAAAAGTGGTACTATCCACATCCTTCTTTAATTGTTAAACAAGAAACATCCACATATTGCCAGCAGCAACTTACATGTCAGAAGTACTGACATCAGAACTGGTGATAACTGCACCTGCTCTTTGCTCCTCAGTATGGAGTGACATAGCCCGTGGCTGTAATTTTGAAGGCTCCATATGAACTGTGATACCCAGTGTGGATAGAGTGGTGGATTAGGTCTCAGGAGGCCTGCGTTCGTATCCTCACTCTGCTATGGGAGCTCATTGGGGTGTGGTACTGGCAAAACCACTCTTTCAACATCTCTCTCACTCACCTTGAAAGCCCTTTTAGGGTGGCTAATAAGTCGGTTCTGACTTGATAACACATAACAACAATAACATAAGACCATACTCTCTGGTGATGAAATATGAAAAGACCTTGTGAGTTATTTCAAAGGCCTATCTAGTCTAATATTCCATTCCCATCATAGGCAGTAAAAGGCCTATAGGAAGCTCACATGCAGAACTTGGGTACCCTTCTAAGGGTATTCCCTGGGTTATAGGGGGCTCATGGGTTCAAGTAACCTAACCTAGCCTGAGTAGGCTACTGACTTCTGAACCTTTCAGGTCTATAACAACTTCAAAGTCAGACTATACATGTTCAGTATGCTTCTTACACCCTGGTTCTAAAGACCCCTGCCTCCTGCTGTCCTTCATTTAACCTCTGTGAGATAGCTACAGCCCTCTTTACACTTCACTTGGCCTTGCAAGTGTCAAGACATGGAATCTGCTTGATTCCAACAACAAGTAAATTCTATTGCTTCTGCCTATTAGGAATGCTAGCTCTGCATTGTGTGCCTTTGCTTATTACACTAATATAATGATTCATGAAATGATGTTAAGGCAGACCCAAGATTGAAGGATTCTATTTCAGGTCAAGAAATCTATTGTCTTGAACCCTTCTGTGGCACAGTGGGTAATGTTCAGTGTCCTGTCATCAGGGCACGGGTCTGTGTGTATGTGAGAGGAGGGGGACAGAACATTTATAACATTTCTTAGCATACAATGAGATGTCTTACCTATGGGCATATTATCCTGTTCATCCAGCTAAGTGGCAGTGCAAGATTTGGTCATTCATTGAAACAGCAAGAAAGGTTTTCATGTGCTCTGATTTCTCTCTCTCTCTCTCTCTCTCTCTTGTTCTCTCCTGCTAATCTTAGGAGAGGGTGGTTGCTTCATTAGTTTGGCTAATTGACTTTATCTGGACACAATTTAGTGGTTATTGCAGGCACTGAGATAGTTTAATTGTCCTCGTATTGCTAGTTGGCTCAAAAGGATGGAGGATGCCCTTGGGCCCTGAGGTACTAAATGTGAACTAGTGAGGAAGGTCTTGAGTAGCTGAGGGTCCCCTTCCCACTTTCATGGTGGTTAGGCATTGGAAAGTGCAGATTAGACTTATTTCTCACCTGCTGATTGCAGCCAGGGTAGAATCAGCCAGGAGGGAACAGGACAGGTAAGCTGAAGCCCCAGGTTCCAATGGTACATCCATAATTATTGTTGCAGATGTTTATCATTAATGCAGTTCTAGTCATTTGTGAAAATTACTGCTAATGTCATCACTCCAGTGGGAAGTGGTCTCAAAAAGGTTTGTCTCCAAGAATCTGAGTTTTACAAATCAAGACAATATTTGGCACATTTACTAGGAAGTAAACCCAAAAAGGCAGACCCAGACCTAGGTCCTACTTTGCTTTCATTTGATATTATTTCACCCTCTCATGGATGAGGAGAATGATTTTGTTTCACCAAGATATGGAAGGATTTATATCCCTAGGCTTATCCACTTGAGTCCTCTCATTTTTTTTACTCTCCCTGGGGAGTATGTGGAAACCCCCAGATGTTCTTGGACTGTAATTCCCAGCCTTTCCCACAATTGTCTGTGCTGGACTAGCGCTAATGGGAGATACAGTCCAAAGCATCTGCAGGACCACAAATTCCATACTGCTGTGATGTATCCTTCCCTTCAATGACCAACTCCCCTTGGATTATGAACATTCTTATTCCCAGAGGTATTTTGATTTTGGTTTAACCTGGCCTACTTGTAGGGTTAAATGCTTGATTGCAGGATCTCTGTTTCAACAGAATGCAATTTTTTCCCATTAAATACTGGACTGGGACTAAATAGTCTCAGTGGTAAATTAATACTTGACAAACAATCCCAGCTGAGAAGGCTTCCAGTGACACTCTCAGCTGGAGTCATGTACATCACTGAGAGCATCATTTTCCTGCTGGTGGTCTTGGGACTTGTAATCTGAGTTCATTTCTCAGTAAGAAAATAATTCCCAGTGTTCTAACTGATTTTCAACGGCTGTGTTAATAATTTTCAGACATTCTTTGCATGATCCCCATAGGCCTTCTGTGTGGAAATCCTGTACCAAATGTTTTCTTCTCATGGAGGATCCACGGACTACATCTGACCCGCAGTGGCACAAATCGCAGGCCATTTTGCAAAGAAGTAGATAAAGAGCGGTTAACGGTGTTAAGTCATGATTATTTTCACATCACATACACATACATATATGAAACCCATTTGAACTTGTGTAACCGCACTTGTCTAGCGGAGGCTCCGCCATACAGAAAAAATGTCAAGGCTGCAAAAAATCCTATCTTTTTTAAAAGGAAAGAGCTTTATATTGAGTACTTTGTTGATTCAAGACACACATTGGGATTAAATGCTACTTTTAGAAAGCCTGCAGTGAAAATTAGGCATCTTCTCCATCCCCCGTAGGAAAGCTTAGCCAAAAGTGAACTAGCAAATGAAAAAATGGCCATGTGCCCAGACCTCTCCATGGCTCATCCAGAGGAACTCAGAGGTTGTCCTTGAAAACATAATCTCCATGCAAACCAAGAGTTCTTTACAGCTAATTTTCCTTCATAATTACACAGCATAAGTATAATAGTAAAGAAGCTCACTAATTGCATTAAAAACGATCCCAGCAATACTGCAGCAGCTTTCTGTGGGCTATAGAAAAGTACAGTCTCCGAGTGTCCTTTCTCCACAGGGACTGGGTGGTCCTTAGGACAGGTAATCCTAAATCTTACATGGCAAATGTTCTCTATCTGCTCTGACATAGGCAACCTCATAATTCAGATCTAAAGGAGAGCCCTGGCCCCAGAGGGATGTATAATGCTGCATTTGTTCAGACTATTGAGTATTGACTACTCTGATTGCTTGTGCCATGTTTCAACTCTTGTTAGTTTGAACAGTGGTTATGTTGGAGATGAGGCACCTACAGAATTGGATAGCAGTGTCCTTCTGCAGGGACCCTGTACACCATCAATGGCTCTGCGGTTTGAGGAAGTACACTCTTAAGCAGCATGGAGGAAGATTTCATTGACACATCACCTGATCCCACTGCTGGAATAAACTGGCAGAGGGATTTTTTTAAAAAAATCCAGGCTAAAATCATGTGGACTTTAGCCCAAACCCAATTGGTGTGCGCATCCTCACCTTTGCTGCCACCTGTACCACTGCCACCTGTCAAAACCTGGTGGGGAGGTGATCATTCTGGTGGAGGCTAGCAGGGGGGCAAGCAAGAAGGCAGGCAGGTGATTGAGGGGGCAGGAGTGAGTAAGGGGGCAGATGGGCTATTGGGCTGGCGGGGAGGTTATAGGGCTGGGAGGGGGCGAGTGGACAGGCAGGCGACGTGGCAGGCAGGTGATTGGGTGAACAAGGAGGTGAATGGGTAGGTGAGTGAGCAAGCGAGCAAGGGGGGCAGGTGAGCAATAGCAAATTTTTCTCAAAATAAACATACCTCTGGCAAAGAAGCAGAAAAACTCACCCTCCCTGGCAAATCACTACACATGTGCACGTGCCTCATGTATACACCTAAATTTGAGTAGTTTTTTTAAAAAAAGCAAAAACCAATACAAGAGCGGTTTCTATTGTCAGTAGAATCAGGCTCACAGTGTTCATTTTGGCGGTTCAGACAAGCAAGCAGAATTTGCCATGCCACCATATTGCTTGCAAGTTCATTTTAGAGTGGTTAAGAGGCCTTCCATTTTACAGTTGGAGGTCTTCCAATGATGCTGGAGTGTGGGACTCTAGAATAATGTTCTTCCTCTTTAAACCTTTGCTAACTCATAGCTAGAGTGAGGGCTTGTGAGTACTCTAAGGCTGCTGTGTTATTTAGTCACACTCAGTGAAACTCAGACCCTTGTAGTCTTAAAGGGACTTCTTAAAGAGAGCACTTCCTAGTTCCTTTGCTTTGCCTGATTCAGCCATAGCTATTGGGATCCTTCTTACTTGACTTATGCCAGTCTTCAAGATGCCTCTAGGTATTGTTCAGCAGCTCATGAGTTTTCAGGTTTGCCAGGAATAGGATAGGCAGAGATTTTCCAGGGAGGTGTCCAGAACTGAACAAAGACCTTTGCTTTTGAAGTCTGTGCTGTTCAGCTGTTTCATGGTTCATCCCATGAAAATGAGGGGGACTCCCAATAACCCTACATCATTGCCCATGTTAGTTTGATCTTTTGGAACATGAACTCCAAAACATCTGGAGGACTAAACAGTTCCAACCCTTGACATAAAATATTCTTCCCATATAGAAACTTAACAACAATGTTGGCAAGAGGTGAAGCCATTCTTTTGTGGTGCCAAAATGAACTTTTAATAGGAAAAGATTACTCTTAGCATTAAGACAAAAGGCAGGAGCATTCTTCCATATTTCAACAAGTCACCATTTGAAGTTTGTCTTTTTAACTGACACTCATCCTGACTTTGGTCATATGATAAAAGTGTTGTTTCTAAATACTTGCTATGTTATTTTGAAACCTTGAAAAACAATATACACAAAGATGTGTATGTTTCGAAAGCCAGTGTGGTTGGTAGAATGTCAGACTAAGACTTGGGATACCAGGGTTCAAATCCCCGCTCAGCTGTAGAAACTCATTGGGGGGTTGACAGTCCTTGCACATCTCTTTGAAAACCCTGGTAGGACTGCCAAGAGTCTGAAGCGACTTGACAGCATGTAACACAGGATATATATTTAAAGACAAAACCAAGTATAACAGGCTACATTCCTAAATGCACTTAACAAATGGCAAGTAACCACTGCACTGATAGTCATTGAGTTTACATGTCACATACTGTGGGTCCCCAGTTTTTCGATTACAACTCCCAGAATTCCTGATGATTGTCTATGCTGACTAGGACTTCTGGGGCCCAACAACATCTCAGCATTACTTAGCATTGTAAGAAAGGAAGCGTCAGATTTACTCACCTCTTCTGTAGGATAGGCACAAGGCTTCTGTTTCAGGTTAACCACAGTTTAGCATTTCATCTCAGCCTTAAACTCTGGCTAATCTTATATATGATGAGTGATATCCATAAAAGAAGTTTGAAATTGAATTCTTTCTACTAACCACAATAATGGCTGGCATCCATTTTCTCCATTCAGATGTCACAGCAAGCTATAGTTTGCCTAAAATGGAAGCAGAGGTTTCCAAACCCATATAAAGTTACAATGAATCCTCTTCAGTCAGACTTCTGAAACTGTAGCACAAATTGTTTCATATTTTCACCATCTGTGCAAGGCAGGGTACAGTAACTCTCTGCACAAGAACAAATCCTATATAGTGATATTTGCTTGAATAGTTGCAAACATGGAGATCCCACATTACAACAGTGGTAGAACTTTCTGCTCAGCCAGTGTTCAACAACATCCCAGTCTTTAAGTGATATCCATATAAACATCTAAGTTGTATTCATAATGTATATGAGTCATCTCTAACTAATACATTCATCATCTCCAGCCCTTTTCACAATGGCTCATAAAATTGGTCCAGTTATTTTTCCTAAGAACATGATTTCTGTTCCACTATCAGAAGGAGCTGTCCATGGTCCTTATTGCTTAAACAATTCTCTCTCCTTTCACTACCATGGAATATGTATGTCAATTTTGAGCTTCTTACCATGGCCCATCATTTTTCTTTCCATTGTCTTATTGGTTAAATGTTTACTTTCTTCCAAAATGGACTCATTTCTTCCAAAATTGGGTGATCAGTATTCTGGCTGCTTTTATGAAAGGAATAAGTCAACCTGATCTTTTTGAGCCAAATTCTTCGATATATCTGAGGACTAGAAAGTTGCATCAGGGTCTTTCCCTGGAAAAGACCCTGATGTTGGGAAAGTGTGAAGGCAAGAGGAGAAGGGGACGACAGAGGACGAGATGGTTGGACAGTGTCATCGAAGCTACCAACATGAATTTGACCGAACTCCGGGAGGCAGTGGAAGACAGGAGGGCCTGGCGTGCTCTGGTCCATGGGGTCACGAAGAGTCGGACACGACTTAATGACTAAACAACAAAAGAAAGTTGCAAGACTTTGAAACTCGTATTCTAGTCAGAATTTGATTGTGGAAGACCTGGATGAATCCTGGTAGAAAACATAGTTCTTCATTGAGGAATGAAGTTCTTCATAGTTCTTCATTGAAGAAAACAATGTTGTGACATGTATCTCCTAGTTCTTGTGTGTGTGTGTGTGTGTGTGTGTGTGTGTGTGTGTGTGTGTGTGTGTGTGTGTGTGTGTGTGTGTGTGTGTGTGTGTGTGTGTGTGTGTGTGTATACAAACTGTGTTCTGCTAGGCATTCTGGGAAAATACTATTTACATAGCAGACAGACTCTTACTGGCGCCAAGTTATTGAAGCTGCAGCATCGTAAGATGCCATAATAAATGTAGAAGGCTTGTATTAAATTTGATGAGATTCTACTTCAATCCAAAAATATCCTGAAGAGGAGAGGAATGCAATTTGCTCAGATCATCCTAAATAATAAAAGGCATTTGCAGTGCCTGTGAGCAAATGTGAAGTAATGCACTACTTACAAATTATTTAAACTGCTGAACTTTGACCTGCATGTCAGGGGAAAATAGAATAAAACGAGCCTGCATTCTACAGTAGGCTCGAGTTCATTCTCCAGCCAAAAGGTCTTCTGAAGAGAATTCTGCCTGAATGTCTTAATACCACAAGTGCAAGAGAGCAATTTCTCTGTTTTGTTTTACTAAAGACATGCTATTCCCAGTTGCCCATATGCATGCAGAATGTCCAAAGATAACTTCAGATATACGGAGCAGATCCTGGAAAGTTACTTTTTAAAAGTAATCAATAACAGTTATGATTCTGAGCCTTTTTAACTGCTTTTTTGCCAGAAACCCACTGGTGTTCACAGAAGGTTTGCATAACTTGACTCAGCTAATTGGGGCTAATTGATGGTGTGCCTTGGTCACCTGCCTGGTCATGCACACATTTGTGTAACGGAGGTGTGTCCTGAAACTTTGTCAATTAGCCACAATTAACCACAGAAATTTTGCAAGGTTTATGCAAACACCAGTAAAATTCTGGCCGTTATATTTACATATTTCAAAAATCAGCTCTTCTCATTTCTCAAAAGGGACTGCAGCTGTGCATTATTTTTTAGCTGTTTTAAAAAGTTGTTTGAATCCTTCAATGTGGGGATGCTGCTGACCTGTGGTACAAAGCACACCCTCTTCCCATAGCCTTGTGTGTACTGTTTTAATGCCCACAACAGAGCATCAGCTGTGTCTTGAACATTGAATATTGAGACTCCATCTTCCATAACTGTAAAAGTAAGTAAGACCATAGGTTTATACAGTAAAAGGAGTGACATTATCCCTTGTCAGGCTGCAATTGTAATTTGTAGTTACAAGCTTGTTCCTGGGAAAAGGAATCAACTGTTACAAGTAACTAGTTGTAAATTTGGAATGGTAGTTCAAAGCTTTGGACCAAAGAAGCAAATTGCAGAAGAAAGATGACAAGATCACTTGTGATAATTTTTTAAATCATAGATGTAGTTTTAGAAGAGGCAACCATGTTAGTCTGTGCTAGCATATCAGGCAAAACCAAAATAAAGGAGACAAACATGTTGTGACACCTTAAAGACTAACTGCTCTATTTTAATATGAGTTTTTGTGGAGAGTCTGAGGAAATGGACTTGTTCGTGAATGCTCACATTAAAATAGAGCAGTCAGTTCTTAAGGTACCACAATATTTTTGTCTTTATTTTCTGTTTGTTTGTTTTTGCCTGATAAATTATAGATGTTAGTGAAAGTCTCCTAAACCAGATTCATTAATACATGCCTTGAAGGGAAAGAAAGCTTTATAAACTCCTGTATTCTTCCCTGGCTTTGTTTAAAAGAAGAACATAGGAAGAACTGTGCTGGACCAGAACAAGGCATATCTTATCCAGCTTCCCATTTCCAAAATCAGTTGTTCACCAGATACATGTTTCACTCAATAGTAAGAGAATGAATTGCACAAGAGGTCTGCTGCTTTTCTCGGCCTCAGACTGAGCTGGAAAAATTATCTGAGATCTTCTAGTTTGGGTAATGTTTGGGAACCCTTGGATATTTTCCTGATGAATTTGAAGTGAATTTGGAAGCATTTGTTTCTCTTTACTTTTTCCTGGACAAAATCCTATGAGCCAATTACAGAGCATAACTGCTCTGTGGATGGAAAACCCACAGTTGCTCCAGCAGTCTCTGACTTGCAATTACAGAATCTGGAGATTTCCCTGTTAAAAACAATGGTGCTTAGGCATACACAAGAGAGTGGTGAATATCTCCTTGTGCAGCTGATGTATAAAGACTACAATGCATGCATGCAAGAACCTGTTGCGTATGTGGAAAGAGCAAGCAGCATTTTGGCCACTGTGCTCTCCCCACTTTAATGTGCAAACTAGAACTGTCCCTATTACTTCTTCCCATATCGCTATCACTGAGATACAGACAGCGCTTTCTTCAGGATAGCCTTTTGTCTGTAAAATCAGAAGTTGATTTGGAACCAATTGCAAATAATAATAATTGTGGGCTATCAAGTCGATTCTGACTTACGGTGACCTTTTCTAGGGTTTTCTAGAGAATACACAGAAGTGGTTTACCATTCCCCTCTTCTGGGGACATCCTGGTATTGTGTAACTTGCCCAAGTCTACACAGACTGGCTCTTCTTCAGGAAGCACAGTGGGAGGGAGGGAGCTCCCAACCTCTGGCTCCATAGCCAGATACCTAAATGACTGAGCTATCCAGCCAGAAAATTACAAAGAGCTAATAACTTGTAGGTAGTTCCTTTTTCAGTGACAAAAGTATAACTACATTGTACAATACTATATCTTACTGAGGAGACCACATTTTTTAAAGTTTACTTGTATACTTACAAGGATTAGGCTTTGTAAGAACAAATGTTTGAAGATGAATTTCATGTTGTTCATGTTGTGCCTTGTGCTTCTGCCTCGTCCTCTGTTGTTGGTGTTGAGGCTTTGACAAGATTATTCAGCGCACAAGGAGGGGTCATACCAGTCCTTTCACCTCTGTTGTCACTTTGCTTATGCAAAAGTAATAGGTCTGAAGAGGCAACACTTGTCTACTTATGAAGGCTCCCCACAGGAGACAGAAAGCTGGGAAAATGTGATTCTGGCTTGCGTAGAGAGCCCTCACAAATAGACAGGGCCCCGCTCTTCAGTCCTATTGTGTTCACTGTGAACAAGGTGACAACAGAGTGGTCAGACTCGCTCACACACTTCCTCACTTGTTGAATAAACACACTCCCCTACTCACTGAACCAAATCTTTTGCAGCACAGGCCAGAAGCAGCATTCAGATGATTAAAAAGTAGCAATTGTGCTTTTGAGAAGCAGGTAAGTAGTTACTTTATTTAAAAATGCCATTATAATGGCAACGATCTGCTGAGGGTGGGGAGAAATAACTGTGACTAATTGGATTATTTTTTTTTTTTTAAAAAAACACTTTAAAGTTTTTCCAGGTTCTGTGTATGTTCACCATGTGAACAGCTTGGAAACAGTTCAGCTGAGTTTTTCCTTTCGATTCTTCAGGAAGTTTCAGGAACAGGCTGGTTCTGTTAAAAAAACAAAACAATAAATAAATAAATAATAAGTGAAGAAACTTCAGAAGAAACATTGACTGGCCGTCATCCAGGCTAGGAAAAGCTGTTGTGTATGATACTGTAGGCAAAATGCCCAACCTCCCTTTGGATTTCTGGCTGCAGGGCTGCACTGCAAGCTGGTGCCAAGCTGGGCAACAAGGAATTAAAAGACAGAGGCCTTGCATTCCAGCATGAAGCCTCCAGCATGGAACATGATGAAAGCATTAGCACAATTAAAGACAGAACAAAAGATGATCTGGAGTGTGTCTAACCCCACCAAATGGATCGCTTCAGCTGTGCTGTAAGGATTCTATGACAGTTTTCATTGTCCAAAAACGCTTTGTAATTCTCATTCTCATCTCAACTATCTTACAAGGTGGGTAAGGCTCAAAGGAGGCAGTGCTTTTCCATGGCTACTCAAAGACTCCATTCCAACATTTCAAAGAGCTAGGAAAAGAAGAGGCACAACTGAAGCCGGTTCTGTCCCAGCTTCTTTTGCAGCATCAGGCGTATGACTGACAGGCGTCACCTGTGGTGAACTTGGTGGGCTAACGAGGTTATTTGAAGTCTTGTCTGCATTGTTCTGGGTGCATCTTTTCAGAGGCTATGGATATTCTTGTACATGCATGGTGATTTGATGGTGTTATGCATATCTAGGATTAGATGGCATCATGTGAATGCAGGGCTAGATGATATAACATAGGGTTAAAAGGTATAATCTGAGGATGAGACATGAAGCCCTTCAATGAAGACAATACAGATAAAAGATAGATTTGGGGCAACAGCAAGGGTGAATATCATCATCATCATTACTCCAGATCTCAAGTTTCTTCAAGAATTCTACAGAATTCCACTTCCAAAAGCAGCAAACACATACCCGCAGACACTTCATTTCATCACCTGGACAAGACTGAAGCCTCCTTCAAGGCTTCAGTCTAAGCATTCATTTCCTGCTATAATGCTTCCTGGAAGGAAGCTGCCCCAATGCTGCCTGGGGGTGGTGGTTCTTCTGTAGAGCTAAAGAGCAGAGATGGCCACGAACCACTTGTTCAGCAGTTCATGCTGTTTCATCCTTCAGATGAACAGGTGTTCGGTGCTTCCCAGTACCTCCTCCTCCAGTGGGCACCCACTCAGAGGCAGTGCCTGGGGGAGGCGGGGCAGGGAAGCTGGGGCACTTGCCTCTGAGTGGATTCCCACTGCAGGAGGTGGGACTGGAAAACACTGAACACCTGTTCATCCAAAGGACGAACCATCAGAGCAGCAGTTCATGTCCATCTCTGACAAAGAGCAATGAGGAGGAAGAGAGCCATGTGCACCAGCCTGAGGAAGAAACATGGGGTACAAATAGATCACATAAGAAGAAACATGGGGTACAAATAGACCAAACAAACAAAATAAATTCTCAGCATGGAAGACTCTAGGCCAACCCTGTTCCCTAAGAGCTTCCTAAGAAAAACATGGTATAACAAGCTGTCTTACTGTACATTATGTAGCTGGGTACATCTTATTGGCATGCAAATGTCAGAGCAGAATAGTGCTGTTCTTCCTGGCAGGGAGCTACAGCACATTCTGTGAGAGGAACATCAGTCTCAGAATAAGGGGGTGGGGCATGATTATTGACTTACATATTTCTTTGTTAAATATTTCTGTCTCATGTTGGGATACAAGCCATAGAACTAACAGTAAAAAAAACAAACCCAAAACATAACAAAAACCCAGAGATTGGAAAATTAGTGAAAAATGTTCACTTGTTAAATTGATCGTTAAAAAGCTTTTTAAAAAGCTAATTAAATCTAGTGTACATTAAAAAGAGAGTGTTTAAATTGATGTTTAAATTTACATTGCATTACTACACTAAAAGCCTTACCAGAATCAGCCTGTGCCCAGGTTGTAGAATGCCCTCTTTTGGGAGTCTAGGTTGGCCCCCTCTCTCCCTCTTGTCTTTCCAGCAACAGGTGCAGACCATTTTTTTAAAGACAGGCTTTTAACAACAAATCTGGCAGTTTTTAATCTGGCACTGGACACTGTTATTATTTTATGTGTACTTTTAAAGTGTTTTTAGGTATTTTTAACTTGTAAAAATTGTTTTAATATTGTTATACGTTAGTCTCCTGATTTATTGTGGTTTTAGTCAGTTTGTTTTTTTAATAATGTGAGTGTCCTTTAATCTTTTAATTAGGAGAAAGGCAGCATAGAAATGAATGAATAAATGAATTAATGAATAGGGTAGACAATGTAGAACTTGCGGTGGAAAGAGAAAGGAGTTCTTATTATGCATTTCTTTGATGATCTATTTACCTGGTCTTTCCCCCATTTATTCACACATACCTAACTAATCATTGGAGAAATATTGATATAAATGCCCAAGTTAAACACTAATTTAAAGAGTCCAGTTACACAAGAAACTCTCCAACTTACTTGATAACTTAATTAATTGTAATATATTAGTGCCAGTCTCTGTGCAGGACTCATCTTCAGGCTGGGCATTTTGGAGTTGGGATGATGGGGAGAAACAGAAAAGTTCAGAAATTCTCCTAGCAAGACGTTGAAGCTTCAGAATGTGAAATTGAATTTAAGTCCCCAGACAGAGACTGCGAATTTAAAGACTTAGTTTGAGGTATGTTGGTAGTATTGTGTTTCACCGTAAGGGAAATAAAATCAGTTGTCATTACTCGGTGAATCCTGTCTTGTCATCAAGTTTCCCTCTAAAGTGTGCAGCTGTGTGCGTGTGAACAACTCGGCCCCCCACCACACAGCTTTCCTCCTCATCCATGCATCCATAGCGAGCGTTTCCAGCCCCTTTGGTTCCAGTTGCAATAGAACCCCTTGGCGTGTGTGTGCAGATTCGCGAGAAAAGGGGCCAGAGCCCCACCCAGCAGGGCTGAAAAATTAGAGAGACCATTGCTTGCCATATATCGAAGCATGGGGCTTCTGTTTTGCTTGGGAGCAGAATCACCCAGAAACATGGCAATCCCAATTCCCAGCCTGATTAGGGGTTCTACAGGACTCAAAAGTTATCCTGCTTAGTATTTTTGTCTTCCTTCAGATATGCAGTAGGAATAACTAAAGGCAAACTCTGGTGACCTGTTTGTTTATTTCATTGATCGACAGCTATAAGATTTTGAAAAAAAAAGCTTGTGGGAATATCTCCAATTTAGTTAATTATAAAAGGCCCATTTCCTGCTTCCTTGGGTAGCTATCCTACCTAACACTACATCATTTATAAGTAGAGAGCTCCCAACTGATTGATTTTGTCTTCAGTTATTATTTTCCCTTTCCAATAAAGTAATGTAGCATAGATAAACTTGCACACTGCTGCTTTTTGTGATACTGTAAAGAAGTGTGATGTAACTTCACAATTTGTTGCAAAGCTACCATATCTTGGTGGAAAAAAGAAAGGTGGTCTTGGATATTTTTATTTTTATTTCTGTGAACACACCAGAACCAAAATAGCCTCCTCACCCCCAAGAAGCATGTTTTGTATTTGCAGCTCTACCAGTTTAAATTGAGTTTTTCTAATTAATCAACCAAAGTAGTTGAATCAATCAAAGGCAATATGCCCTTAATTAATCAAAGGTGGAAGCCTAGATGCCGGGCTTTGCTGGTGACCAAGAGCACCTTTGCACAATTAAACTAGTGCAGCAGCTGCGCCCATTCCTGGAGAGGACTGCTCTGGCCACAGTGACACATGCCTTAGTTACATTATGGTTGGCTTACTGTAACACATTCTATATGGGGCTGCCTCTGGAAGTGTTCAGAGACTTAAGCAGATCCAAAACATAGCTGCCAGATTGCTAACGGGCTGGTAACAGGGATCACATAACCCCTCTGTGACAGCAGCTCCACTGGCTGCCGATTAGAGATGGGGGTATTCATAAACGAATACCCCCCACAGGTGGACATAACGAGGGTCCAGCCCCCTGGGGCCGAACTGTCCACTCACTGTCTACTGCTGCTGCGGACTCCGCGCTCCCTTCCTATTGCTCCGGAGTGCCCGATCTGTGAGCCACTCTTCGACCTGGCAGAGAGGCTTGTCATCCCACCTCCTGCCAGGAGTGGCTAATCGACCGTGAACTCCGGAGCAATAGGAAGGGAGTGGGGAGCCCGCAGCAGCAGCAGACGGTGAGAGGACAGTCCGGCCCCAGGGGGCCGGACCCTCGTTATGTCCACCTGTGGGGGGGTATTCGTATTCGTACACGAATACCTCCATCTCTACTGGTGATCCATTTCTGGGCAGAATTCAAAGTGATGGTTCTAACCTAAAAGGCTCTAAATGGCTTGGCTCCAAGCAATCTAATACACTGCATCTCCCTCTATGAGCCTACCCAGGTACAGTGGTGCCTCGCTAGACGATGTTAATCCGTTCCACGAGGATCGCTGTCTAGCGAAAACATCGTCTAGCGAAGCACGTTTTCCCATTGGAATGCATTGAAATCGCTTCAATGCGTTCCAAGGGAAAACGCAGTCGTCTTGCGAAATTTCCCATAGGGAAACCTCGTCTAGCGAGTGAGGGTCCCCATAGGAATGCACTGACAGCTGCACTGACAGCTTTTGACCACTAGTCGGCGCACTCCTATGGGGAAACCTCATCGTCTAGCGAAATTCCCCATAGGGAAACATCGTTTTGCGAAGCGCAGTAGCGCTTGCAAAAAGGCATCGTCTAGCGATTTCCTCGTCCTGCGAGGCAATCGTCTAGCGAGGCACCACTGTATTAAGATCATTAGAAGAGGTATTTTTCTTGGTCCCATCACCCTCACAGGTGTGATTGGTGGAGCAGTCTGTCGCTGCTCCCAGATTCTGGAACTCCCTCCCACAGGTGGCCAGGCTGGCCCCAACTTTGCTGTCCTTCCACAAGCAGGCGAAGACTTTTCTCTTCAGGCAAGCTTTCTCTTAATGACTGGCTGCCTGAGTAGGGTTCTTTAACTGATGGTTGCGCTTACTGCTTTGAATGCATTTTTGGTGTTGCTTTTGTTTACTGCTGTTTGTGTGTGTGGTATTTGTTTTAATCGTTTTTAGTATTTGTACACTTACTTTTTTAAGCTTTTGTATATTGTCCTTTTAATGATGTAAGCTGCCTTGGGTCCTTCTTAAAGAGAAAAGCAGAGTAAAATATTTTAAACAAATAAAATAAATGAAATCCCTGATTTTACATGCGTCTACCTTGCCTGAAATGGAGAGACAACTTGTCCTTTATTTTCAAGCTCCCTGTCAGGTGTGGGAAAGACTTCCTAGGAGTTCTGTTTCACTGCAGCTCGCATGACTTTGATTAAAAGAGATAAAATAAGCCAGGTGTTACTCTGCAACTGCAATTAGCACTTTATGCTGACTACATTCCTTTTGTTTTCCTTTATTTATTGCCCACCTCCCGCTGCTCAACCATCCCATGGACACATCATTTAGATCTTCTTTTTTCCCTCCTCCTTTCTTTTTCCCCTGTTAATCATCCGTCAAAATGAGGAAGCATATAACCCTGCACATACTTTTACCTTTTTGATATTCACATAAGAGAACTCTTGAATTTCAAAGAGCTCATGGGTATTTGAGAGAGAGAGAGAGAGAAGAAGAAGCTACTGTGTAATCAACGCTCATTTATCCTTATTCTTGGTGTGAACTCCCTTCCTCTATCCCTCCCCATTTCTGTATAATTAGTCATTCTGGGATGCTGGAGAGTTTTCATTTCTGCCAGTTTTTCTCATCTTGTCTTGCTCTCCACTTTTTTTCAGTACCTTTTTCCTCTGACCCTTCAGGTTATTGTTGGCTTCTTCCCCCACCCCAACAGGTCCTGATGTGTTGCCACAGAAAGAAATCAGTTTCATAAATTATCATGATCCAGAACCAGAATTACTTTGTTGTACCAGCAGATATAAGGCAATAATGAAATAAACCAATACAATACACCTAAACAATACAATACAATACACATAAAAATGTGAAGATTTCTTTCAAGTACACACAAAAGCTCAGTGGTTTTTGTGGGTTCCTGTGGAGGGAGCTTGCAAAGCAGCAGTGGTTGTTGAACTTGTAATTTGTTTTTAAAAGCTGTGATAATCCAGATAGAAGATTCCAAGCACTATTAGAAGTACACTGGCAGGAGCAATCTTTCTGTATAATCTCCCTCCCTCACCAAAACAAAAAGCAAAAAAACTAGGAATCAAACAAAATAAGAAATTAGTTCTAACAAATAAGATAATAAAAACATCAACACAGATATTAAGAAACTTCAACAGTGTCCATTTTCTCAGTAGGAGAGACACCAAGATAACCTGTTGTGGATTCTCCAAACTATGCAAGAATTCTTGCTTCCAACATTTTGGAATTTAATTCCAAGAATTTGCTAGCCAGTATTGCCATTGGGCATAATAACTAGGAGATTCTGGGATTTGTAGTAAAAAAATCTGTAACTTTTCTAAGTTCTACTCTTGTTAGGTTCTAAAATGGACTTCCAGTGCCTTTTTTAGCTTGGCTTTTAGTTACTACCAGTTTCCTAGTGGGATAGTTATTATACCAACATCCAGGGAAAAAGATTCTTGTTGCTAATTTAATTCTATCAGTTCCTTAAAAATGTTTTCCCCTTGTGTTTATTTCCATTTTTATCCATTTTTAGTTTCCAGCCAATTGGTGCCTGTTAAATATTCTGCCAAGCATGATATTGCTCTCCCATCTCTGTATTCCAGCATACTCCCTTGCAGTAATTTGCTGAACTCAGCTCCTTCCCTTCATTTCTTTCCTTCTTTCTTTCCCTCCCTTTACCAAGAAATTAAAAAAGCCCCAGAACCAACAAATCTAATAATAATAATAATTAAAAGAGAATTTGACAAGTGAGAACAGCATATCTAGAGCTCACTTGGAGTGTCTGTGTAAGGGTAAGAAAGAGAGAAAATAAATGTAAAGCTTGTGTCAAAGAAGGGGGAAATATTTCTGTTCCATGACTTCTCTTTACTAGCGCACTCACATGTGGAACGACATACTGAACAACCTGTTTAAAAACAAGGCTTTTTTAAAGAGATGGGCACTTACTGCTGTTTGGCAGTTCAGCACGGTTCGACAGATCAGGCCTACGGACGTTGTGCGGGTACCTCGGGTTCTGCACACTGCCTCCTTCCACGGGTGCCCCAGCAGAAGCAGTCCTGCGGGCTTCCCTGCTCCGCCTCCTCCTCTGAGTGAGCACCCATGAGGGGGAGGCAGGGCACGGAATATAGGGTGCCTGCACAACACCTGTGGGCCCAAATCGTGCCAAACCGTGGTAAGTACCCATCTCTTCAAGCCATATTATCTCTATATCAGTACTGGGATTACATACATGAGGTTGTTCCTCAATGTGCTTAACTGAGAAATCTAGCATTAAGATTAATATGTGGAGGTTACTTTATATGTTATGATTAGAGATGGGGGTATTCGTATTCGTATACGAATATCCCTGCACAGGTGGCGAGGACGAGGGTCCAGCCCTGTAAAAATCACCTCTCCCTAAAGCGAGTATGATGTTTGGGCAGGGAGTCACTGTGAACGCATATCCACCACTTTACCCCTGAGGATGGTCCTTAGGCCTCAGAAGTGCATAGCAGATGCTCCATGGACAAGCCTGACCTTAAAAGAAAGATTCTGCTTATTCTTAAAATAATCAAGCATGAGCTCTGTATTCTCTCAAGACACACAACAACTCTGCCAGGTAGGACCTCTCAATGGTAGCACGTTAGTGACTAATTCCAATCCACTGGATTTAAGTATAACCCTGCTGTTCAAGAGACTAGTCCTCAAAGTAAATTTTTTTTATTAAGAAAATAATGATTCATAGAAACAGTTGTTTGCAAAAGCATTAAGATAGTACATATTCAATAGTTACATTGGTTAAATAAAGCTCCTATTTTTTAAAATAAGAAACACTAAAAACTAAGCTAAGTAATCATTGTAGCTTCTAAGGTGGGCTATTCCCTCCTCCTCCTTCTGGCTTTAAAAAGACAAACCGATTTTCCTTGCTACATTCTGTAAGCAATCAGTCACATAACACAATCCATTCAAAAAGCTGATACGGATCCCACGGATACTCTAAACACATCCCATCATCCATCTTTTTCTACATGTCTAAGACCTCCTACTTCATTATGCCCAACAGCTGTAAACCAATTAACTTCAAAGAGGTTTAACACAACTCTCCACCCAGAATTCTCATGAATCCACAGGTGTATTATCTTGTTGCCAATTAAGACGGTATGCGTGTTTTAGTTTCATGAGGCCTCTTTGTCCTTACCTTGTTATCGCAGTTCTCTCTGTACCAGGCAGTCAGTGAATCTGAAAAACAGTCTCACGGCCTAACACATTCCAATGCCTTAAAATCATGTCACTTTGAACCTAACAGTCTCCATTTTCTCTGACTACAAATCCCACTCTCCTTCAAATCATCACAAACCCCACGGGGCCAGACGGTCCACTCACCAATCCACCGCTGCGGCGGACGCTGCGATTCTTCCAATGGCTTTGCAGATCACAATCTGCGCGCCACTCTTCAACCTTGCAGCGAGGTTTGTCCTCCCGCCTCCTGCCAGGAGTGGCTAGCTGATCGCAATCTGCAGTGCCATTGGAAGAAGTGCGGCGTCCACAGCAGCGGCGGATCGGTGAGTGGACCGTCCGGCCCCATGGGGCTGGACCCTCGTTATCGCCACCTGTGTGGGGATATTCGTATATGAATACCCCCATCGCTAGTTATGATTTTAGATGTAAAACTAAGGGCAGCAATCTGTAAACAAAACAACACTTCATGTTTTCAACTGAAAAAATCATGCATATAGATTCATCAGGGAGCCATGACTGGCTATAGCTCCTTCCTGAGAGATACATATGTTATTCCCCTACCTGGTTTTCAGTTAGTCACTCTAGCAAACAGAATGCTAGACTACTACAGCCTATGGTCTTACGTTAGCATTCTGGAAGTTGTGGACCAAAAATAATTTTTGCATACTATGTTAATACAATGCTTGTAAAATACGTCAGTACATAAACTAGGATTGAGGAGCCCCGGCTAGTGGCTTTTAGAATTCAGTTTTTTGAAAGGAACAAAAAGTAGAATTGAAAAGCAGGATTGCAAAGACTTACTTTAAAGGCAACTTTAACTACAGAGTCAGCTGTATTGTGTGCAGTGGAAGTTGCTTCTCAGACAGTACAGGGAATGGTGCTGTTGGTCTGAAATGCAGTAACAAAAGGCCCTAAGATCAGCAAGCTTGAGTCGCCTGTGTCACAGAAAAGGGGACAGGGTGTGTTGTCTCCTGAGCATCTGGCATATCAGAACAAAAATTCTATTCAGAGTGTCTTCCTGTAAAACTCCATATTTGTTTGGGAAGAACAGTTGCAGAGGGATTTTTCACCTAATCACCAAAGATTGAAAAAGTTACTTTGGGGAGCTACAACACCCAGGATCCTATAGCCAGCTATTACACAGAAGTTATTATCACTTAATGATAATAACCTAATGATTATCACTTAATGATAATAACCTATGTGTAATAGCTGGCTATAGGATCCTGGAAATGTGTATTTATCTGGTAGGATGTACGAAGCTGATGTTGAAACATGTTGGTACTGTGGTTTCCTGTTTCTCTTTTCCTTGGTTCTAATGATTGTGATGGTACATTTTTTAAAAAAATGTTCTGCTTAAGGATTAATAAGCTTTGGATACAATAACCTAAATCCAACTATCCCAAGTAAACTCATAAACTCATAAAATTAATGCTGTTTCCATAAATGTTGACTTAACATTTGTTCAGTTGATTCAGCAGGTCTATTCTGATTGAGACTGGCAATTGGATTTGGGCCAGTAGTGTATATACAAGAAAGCTAACACAATGGCTGAAATCCTGTTGCTTAGCATGATAAGTCACACTAGAGTGGGCCTATTCAGTCAGTGGTGATTTGATGAGTGCTTTTTGTAAATTCCATTGATTTAAATGTGCCTACTATAATTGTGACTTACTATGTTAAAGAGTAGGTCCATTTGAAACAATTGACTTGATGGAGGAGTTGACCCACCAAATCTCCACATATTCAATGAGTCTACTCTAATGTAACTTACTTTGCCAAGCAGCAGGATTTCAGCCATGGAATGAAAACAACACAATTTAAATGAAAGCTTCCTGTCTTGACCCCCATTTTATTGAGAAAAGGATCAAGTAGAACTCTAATTTGTGAATGTATAAATTTCTCCAGTCTACCGTAATGTGATTCAGGTATTCCAGGTCCCTTTCTACATGCATCCTACTTCTCTTTAAAGGCCGTGTATGTTATCTGGACATAGCAAGTCTGCGATGGCAGTTCGTAAGTAACAACTAGACCTGGTGTGTCTTAACTGCAAGACAGCTATCTTACATTAAATAAGAGTAAGGGAAGAGATCCTTGTTTTGTGTGTAAAAATAATTAGATGTCTGGTTTGGTAAGCAGTTATCTTGTAAGAGAAAAAATCATTATTGCATATGTTAAAATAATTACAATTGTATGAAAGTATTAATTAAGCAAGATCATTAATCAATATATTCATTCAATTCCAATTACAGTGGTGGTTTTTAAAATCAGATTTTAATTGGAGTTCTCCCTTGTTCAGAAATCTGTGGTTTTCTAAAGTTTCAGCAATAAATTGAAGATTATTTTTCCAGACAATGAATTTTTGTCCACTTTATTTAAAGTTAAGAAACAACAGCATTGCACTGGTACATTTATTTCAGCAATCCTGGGTAGCTCAGTGGTTTAGGCATCTGGCTGCGGAGCCAGAGATTGGGAGTTCGATTCCCCACTGTGCCTCCTTGACAGGGGCTGGACTTAAATCATTCAAAGGGTCCCTTCCAGCTCTGTAGTCCTAAAATGATGATGATGATGATTCCACTGGCTAAAAGCAAACCAGCTGTTTGTGTTCACAGTGACAGTTATTAGCAACCTATAATTAAACACATCCACTTTACAGGGGTTGTATTCTACAGAAATTATGTTTTCCTAATGCTGACATTAACAATAAAAGTTAAGCCTTAAATATGAATATTTTCTTTTTTTTCAGTTATGAATTACTTTTTCATTTTGACAACCATAGGAACATAAATATGGCAGAATTTTTAAACATTTGGAAGAATTAAGTAGCCACCTCAAGTAAAATACCTAGGGTGTCATAAAGAGGCCACAAATTGTTATTTATCTAAGCTGAGATCATATTTTACTGCCAAGAATGTGGTGAAGTACTTGTGGGATTTTCTGACTGATGTATCATATAGTTTGGTTCACTTTGAGTATTGTGCTCCTTGACCTGGGGGAAAGTTGGATAGCCTCTGCTGTTCTGCCTCAGGCAACAAGCTATTTAGTTTTGGCCTTGGATTTCTATATCACATGAACATTGTTTTGCCTGTACTCCATATTGTTGTGTGTTCTTGGAATGTTCGACTTGCAATGTTTGCTTTTATTGTTTTATACAATGCTGTCTAACGGATGGTTTGGCAGGTCAAGCTGCCATCTTAATAACATAATTACCATTCATTCCTCTTGGTTTATGAAGGAACTTTAGATTCCTGAAGCTCCTTCAGACTTAGGCAGATATATGCCCTAAAAGTTAAGTAGTGTTGATGGTGGTGGTGGTTGTTATTGTTATTGCATGCCATCTGTCAGTTTTGACTTATGGTAACCCTTTCCAAGGTGTTTGGGTTATAATGTACTAAGAAATGGCTTAATATTCTCTTCTATCTCACTAATTGTGCATAGGAAATTGATGTATACGCACTTTCTAGAAAGTCAAAGTTTAGAGACTGAAACGATGATTTTCTCGGATTACAACTCCCAGAATCACCCCACTACAATTTCACTTGAAAGATTCTGGATAGTGTCATTCAAAAAGAATATTTATTTATTTATATGTATCAGAAATGTACATTTACATGGCTCTACTGTCCCAGTTTCATCCTGAAAACACCCAGTAGCATATGTTTGCCTGAGAGTTACCAACTGACCCAAGGACATGAAGTAGGCTTTGTGATTAGAAAGAAATTTGAGTTTTTATCTCCCTGTTCCAGACCTTGCGTGCTAACCATTACACTGTATTGACTTTGTTGGTGTCAGTGATTACTTCACCTATGATGCCAGGGCTGAAATACAGTGAAGAATCATGCACAAGTTTATTTTATTTTATTTATTTATTTATTTATTTATTTATTTATTTATTTATTTATTTATTTATTTATTATTTTATTTATTTATTTACTGAATTTGTACCCCGCACCATCTGGCAACCAGGCCACTCTGGGCGGCTAACAACAGTATAAACAACAATATTAAAACACAATAAAAATAAATAAATAAATACAAGCCAAATAGGGTCAATTAAAACAGACGGCAATAAAGGTGGGGAAAAGGGTGATGGAGAGGATGACAAAAAGGATGGTAAAAGGGAGGCCGAGATCTTAATGCTCCGGGAAAGCCTGACGGAAGAGCCAAGTCTTCAATGCTTGTTTAAACCCATCCAGCGAGGGTGCCAGGCGGATCTCAATGGGCAGGTTGTTCCATAGGCGGGGGGCAACCACTGAGAAGGCCCGGTTTCTTGTTCTTCCCCTCCGGGCCTCCTTCAGGGTCAAGGTCCTCAACCGCCCTGCCTGTGAAGAACGGGTATTATGGACAGATCTGGCTGGGAGCAGGCGTTCTGATAGGTACCGAGGTCCTAAACCATTTAGGGCTTTGAATGTTATCATCATAACCTTGAAGTCGATGCATAAACGAACTGGTAGCCAATGAAAGGCAGCCAGAGTAGGGGAGATGTGCTGGAATTTCTTCACTCCAGTTCTTAATCTGGCTGCCGAATTTTGGACCAGTTGAAGTCTCCGCCTCAACCTCAAGGGTAGCCCCACGTAAAGAGCACTGCAGTAGTCTATTCTTGAGATTTCGAGTGCATGAATCAGCGTTGTGAGTGCCCCCACGTCTAGATAGGGATGCAGCTGGGCAATCCTCTGAAGATGGAAATGGGCTGCCTGGACCACAGATGCTACCTGGGTTTCCATGGTGAGATCCGGGTCCAGATAGATGCCCAAGCTGTGAACCTCACTCTTCATGGGAAGAGTCACTCCCCCAAAGGAGAGGGAGTTTCCCAACCCACTGACGCCAGGGCCGCCCACGCGCAAGATTTGTGTGCTTAATCTGCAAATGTGTACGTTATGTAAATAAGACAATGCAATTAGGTTGTCCAGATTTGAATGCCTAGAATATAGTAACCCTACCACCAGCTCACCAGGATTTGAAAGAAAAGGTAAAACTGTACAGTATATCACAGAAGTGAGTACACCCCCTCACATTTCATAAATATTTTAGTATATTTAGTATATCTTAGTATATAGACGGAAGTCCTGAGGGTGGGTGGCCCTGATGGTTTGGGGAACTCCCTCTCTTTTGGGGGGGGGGGTGACTCTCACCACAAAGAATTTGGTTCACAGTCTGGGGGTCCATCTTGACCCGGCGCTCACCATGGAGACCCAGGTAGTGTCAGTGGTCTGTACCGCCTATTTCCATCTTCGGCAGATTGCCCAGCTGTGTTTCTATCTTGATGTGGGGGCCCTCACCACTCTAGTCCATGCGCTTGTAGTCTCAAGATTAGACTACTGTAATGCGCTCTACGTGGGGCTACCTTTGAGATTGATGTGGAAGCTTCAAATGGTACAGAACACGGCGGCCAGACTTCATACCGTGGTGAGAAAACATCAACATATCTCCCCTACTCTGGCTGCACTGCATTGGCTGCCTGTTCGTTTCCACATTGATTTCAAAGTACTAATGATGACATATAAAGCCCTAAACGGTTTAGGACCTCAATATCTGGCGGAACGCCTCCTCCCACCTAGATCTACCCAAATCACTTTAGTCAAGATGGGTGGCTGAGAGGCCTAACACCGAGGAAGGCCCAAAGAGAAAGAACAAGAAAGGTGGCCTTCTCGGCAGTGGCCCCTCGCCTCTAGAACAATCTCCCCCCAGAGATCTGTCTGGCTCCCTCGCTGGGTGTTTTTAAGAGCCAACTCAAGACCTGGCTCTTTAGGCAGGCCTTCCCTCCTGTCAATACCTAATTTATTTGTTATTTTCAATTGTATTAATGTTGTGTTGTTAGCCGCCCAGAGTAGACTTCAGTCTAGATGGGCGGGATATAAATTAAATAAATAAATAAAATTAAAATATATCTTTTCATGTGACAACACTGAAGAAATGACACTTGGCTACAATGTAAAGTGGTGAGTATACAGCTTGTATAACAGTGTAAATGTGCTGTCCCCTCCAAATAACGCAGCACACAGCCATTAATGTCTAAACCGCTGGCAACAAAAGTGAGTGCACCCCTAAGTGACAATGTCCAAATTGGGCACAAAGTGTCAATATTTTGTGTGGCCACCATTATTTTCCAGCACTGCCTTAACACTCTTGGGCATAGAGTTCACCAGAGCTTCACAGGTTGCCACGGGAGTCCTCTTCCACTCCTCCATGACGACATCACAGAGCTGGTGGATGTTAGAGACCTTGCGCACTTCCACCTTCCGTTTCAGGATGCCCCACAGATGCTCAATAGGGTTTAGGTCTGGAGATATGCTTGGCCAGTCCATCACCTTTACCCTATAGGTTCTTTAGCAAGGCAGTGGTCGTTTTGGAAGTGTGTTTGGGCTCGTTGTCATGTTGGAATACTGCCCTGTGGCCCAGTCCCTGAAGGGAGGGGATCATGCTCTGCTTCAGTATGTCACAGTACATGTTGGCATTCATGGTTCCCTCAATGAACTGTAGCTCCCCAGTGCCATCAGCACTCATGCAGCCCTAGACCATGACACTCCCACCACCATGCTTGACTGTAGGCACGACACACTTGTCTTTGTACTCCTCACCTGGTTGCCGCCACACACGCTTGACACCATTTGAACCAAATAAGTTTATCTTGGTCTCATCGGACCACAGGACATGGTTCCAGAAATCCATGTCCTTAGTCTGCTTGTCTGCAGCAAACCGTATGCAGGCTTTCTTGTGCATCATCTTTAGAAGAGGCTTCCTTCTGGGACGACAGCCCTGGAGACCAATTTGATGCAGTGTGCGGCGTATGGGCTGAGCATTGACAGGCTGACCCCCACCCCACCCCACCCCTTCAACCTCTGCAGCAATGCTGGCAGCACTCATACATCTATTTCCCATAGCCAACCTCTGGATATGATGCTGAGCATGGGCACCCAACTTCTTTGGTCAACCATGGCGAGGCCTGTTCTGAGTGGAACCTGTCCTGTTAAACTGCTGTATGGTCTTGGCCACCGTTCTGCAGCTCAGTTTCAGGGTTTTGGCAATCTTCTTATAGCCTAGGCCATCTTTATGTAGAGCAACAATTTGTTTTTTCAGATCCTCAGATAGTTCATTACCATGAGGTGCCATGTGGAACTTCCAGTGACCAGTCTGAGAGAGTGAGAGCGATAACACCTGCTCCCCCTTCACACCTGAGACTTGTGACACTAACGGATCTCATGACACCAGGGAGGGAAAACGGCTACTTGGGCCCAATTTGGACATTGTCACTTAGAGGTGTACTCACTTTTGTTGCCAGCAGTTTAGACATTAATGGCTGTGTGTTGTGTTATTTTGAGGGGACAGCACATTTACACTGTTATACAAGCTGTATTCTCACTGCTTTACATTGTAGCCAAGTGTTATTTCTTCAGTGTTGTCACATGAAATGATATACAGTACTAAAATATTTATGAAATGTGAGGGGGTGTACTCACTTCTGTGATACACTGTATATCATCTTCTTATTAATGACACTGTAGCCTATCTCTTCAAATTTTCCCAGCTCATTCATGTAGCTAATGACTAAGTAAAGGAACGAAAGAGAAGTAACTCTCAATGAGCACAGTGCCACTTTCTGGAATGTTCCATTCAAGTAGGACCAGAGCCACTTCAACACAATACCTCCAGCAACCAACCCAGACATCCTAACTGAAATGCTACCAGGGTTGATGATACTGATAGCTGCTGACAAGTCCAGGTGACTCAACAGCATCACATTTGTCTTGTCTGTCTGCTGCAAAATTTAAGTCACATGATGCCAAAGCAATTTCTATTATAAATCCTAGCCTCCAGGCTTGAATGAAATGGATCTAACCAGCGTTTTTAATACATGCGTTTTGGGAGATAGCTGGTGACCATTGACTCTGTATCTCTTGGTTCACATAGCACTGGATTTCGTGCAGATATTTTAAGATAAATTAATTTTTTACATAAGTCTATCTTACTGACATTTAAAACTGTTGATTATCATCACGCAGCTTGGTCAGAATTCTTCTCTGTCGTATTTTTGCTGTACTTATTAGAGCCTTCACTGACCTTAAGCAAAAAGTGGTTATCACATTATTTCCCTGGATTTATTTTTCTGCTGAAATTTTGTCATATATTTCCTCAGTGTCTTGAACCGAACACCTGTACATCTGGTCCATGAAATCATATTGGTGGATGACTTCAGTGATGACTGTAAGTGACTCTCTTGAGCTTGAAAATGGGAAAGAGTGGTAGAAAGGGTGTGAGGAAAAACTTCTTCTGTAGGTACATATCCGTACTCAGTTCAGAGTCCAATTTGGTGATTTGAATCCAGCCCCATATTGGCTCAGGCTGATGTGGACCTGATTCAGTCTGATTCAGGTCCACATCCAAATGGAGCTTCCACTGACTTGCACTTGGAAACTAGAACAGCCTTAAGTTCGGAGCTTGTTTTTTTAAATGTACATACATGACACTGGGCCCCATCAGAAAATTTTGTTCTATTTCAGGCAGATAGTTCTTGGGCTTTTCTGGCAGCCACCCTTGAAGTTTTCCTGGGGGGTGGGGAAACATTTCTCCCCACCCTCCATACATTAGGTCTGCCAGTTATGAGACATACGTGTGTGAGAGGTGTTGGCTAATAATCTTTAAATTTTATTTGTGCTCTGTATTCAGTCTTTTCAACAAATTGAAATCAAACTGAACTTTAAAATCTAGGGACAAAATGAGGTGGTGGTGGTGGAGATAAGAGAAGTGCCACTGCCTAAGGCACATTGTTGAGGCCAATACAAACACACAGTTAAATAAAAAAAAAACATGTAAAGGACAGGAAGGAGGAGAGTGGATTAGGGAATCATTGGGAAAGGGAGATTGACATTTGGATGCCCTTAAGATGAACAAAAGAAAAGTACAAGGTAAAGTAAGCACAGCATTGCACTAAACCCCAACAAGACTCTTTCGAAAACTTCCCTCCTGCTAAAAGACAGTGAGGAAATGAGCAAAAGATTGTGTTACACCTGTTGAGGCAATTTTTGCCCCACACGGGAAAACTAGAACTATCAAACAACAAAATTCGTCTCTCCATCTTCCTCTCTCCTCTTCCAACCCTAGTGTTTTCTTTATGTGGTGCTTGTTTATAACATTTTGGGTACAATCCAAAATCTGCTTTACTTTTAGTATCCAGATCACCAAATCGAATACAAAGCAATTCAGACCCATCCAGATCCTATTCAGACTTGATCAAGAGAGGCCTAGATGAACCCAATTCGATGTGGGATTGGTCTGAATCACTTGCACGGCCCTAATTGTTACCTAATTGACACCTGAATGACCAAATATTCCTCTCCAGCTGTGTCATGGGTACATAAGTGTATATGGTCAGATTTCTCGATACTCAGATACTGTCATTTTGCCAGTTGACTGTCCTGAGAACCTGCAAATTAAAGAAAAATAAAAATAAAATGCCATCAATCTGTGTTTGTGTTTCCCAAGCTGATGATTGCCGTTTGCTGATCAAGCTACCCAAGGTGAAATGCTTACGCAACAGGAAAAGAGAAGGTAAGCATGTGATGACCAGCTTGAATTGAAAGAGAATGAGGGAGGAAAAGAGCAAAATGAATGGCTTTCAGGGCTGAAACACAGCAAGATGGGCTTTCCACCTCAGATGTCAGAGCAGAACTGAGAGTTGTGCTCCATCCACTGGTAAGAGGGACCACTATTGCTCCCCGCTCAAAGAAGGACCATGATGGCTGCTGTTTTACTGCAGGAGGCGCCAACCATAGCAAAACTGTTTGGCAACAGTGCTTTGTGGAGAAGTTGCCTAACCAGTATCCCACTATGGGAAAGTTCCCTCAGAGCAAAAGTGAGTTTTCTGGAGCAGCCAGCTGGCCACTTTTTAGATCTGAGGATCGTGGTTTCTCCTCTCCAATAATATCTTGTTCAGAGGAATGACTCTCATCTTCCCCAAATGAAGCACTCAGTTTTTGGCAGCTTGGTAGTGAGCTCTACTAACTGATTTCTGTGGCCAGCACCAGTCTCTAAATCCATATAGTTTCAGTGATCACCAGTGTTGCGGCACTTGTTCTCCTTTATGAAGCGACAGGACCCTTTGTGATGCCATTGATAGTTTTATTAGCAAAAGTGGCTGCATTTAAACTTTGGGGTTATAATGTGTTTGGCTCATATTCTCCTGTAGAACTGGTTCTTCTATAACAATTTTACTTCTGTACTTTTGCCTAATGTAGAGCTCTGCATAGCTTCAAAGACTGTGTTAATTCAGGAGAGAGCATGACTCCAGTAATAGGTATTCTGCCTCCAATATGGCAGCAACAAATTGCCTGCATCTTTGATGTTTTCTCAATTAGTTTCACAGGTAAATGAACAAAATAAATGTTGTAGCATCAATATATAAAAACATCTAAGCATTTGAGATAGTTTTCCGATGTGTCAGTATAAATGAAGTAAAAAAATGTAGCTTTCTTAAGGCAGTTGTTTGAAGTCCATGTAAAACTGGATTAGACACACATATTAATACACGGTTTTTCACCCACCACCTCAGTGATGTTCCATCCACATTTTTCTGTGTAAAACAGTTCATCTAGCAAGTAAATTGAAACATGTTCTAGTTCCAAGGACATATTAATTGATGAAGCTAATATCACAAATAAAACTGTGCAAAACAAGGAAGGGACGTGTGCCTGGATTCCTTCAACCTAGAACTGAGCCACAGTTTCTCAGAAGATTTTTTTTTAATTCTTTTCTTCTTCTCACTCTTCAAAACAGATGGCTGAAATTTTCCATATACTGTATTCTTTACTATTGGTTTGTATTGACTTGTTTCCCACCCTCGACTCCAAACCACCTGGCAATGTCCTGAAATGACACCATGTTGACCATACAAATTGGCTATGTTGAGGACACAAAAAACCCTTAGGAAGAAAAAGAAGAAGTTGTGCTTCTTCCCTTGACGGAGTGAGGTTTACTGCCAAGAAATTGCTAGAGCATTTCTTGCCTCTCTGGAAAAAAACTTTATTGAAATGTCCTTCTTCTGTTTCTCTTACTGTATATACAAAGAAGATTCTGAAAGCCCGTCTGCCCACATTACTCCACTTGTACCCCTTTGCTTTTCTCCTGCTGTCATAGTCTCAGAAGCCTCCCACTCCACAAACCTATTGCTACCCAGCCTGCTGACAACTACCTTCAGTCTTTATGGTTCCTACATCTGTGTGGACAGAAAACTGAGATGCTTACGAGCCATCTCTCACTCTAGCACCAGGCTGGGAGGTGGTGGCCATTCAAATGTTTTGGGACTACAACTCCCATAATCCCTCACAACTGTCCATTGGATGAGGTTGATAGGAGTCATAGATCAAAAAACCCTGAAATGCCACATGTATTGGCTCCTGGTTTAGAGTTTATTGTCTTATTTTTTTTATTTATTCATTAGATATATATTTTTTACCTTTCTCTTAATAGATGGGACTTGAGTTTGCTAACACTAAGATGAATAAAACATCTTGGAATGTTTTATTCCAAGATGTTTAGTGGAAAACATAATACTGATTAATTAAAAAAAAAACAAGTTAAGAAACAACGAAAAAAAAATATGTTCACTTTTAATTGCAGCTATTCTGGTTTGGACCAGTTACAACTGGGCTAGCATTTGGATTCTGTGTCTGAGCCAATTTGAACCGGTAGGGTATACACATTCCATTTCCATTACTGATATCCAGACATAAGAGGAGCCTGCTGAAGGTTATTAATTTTTTCCACATCAAAGTTTGCTTTGAATTAAATAATCAATAAACACTCAATTTTATATGTGTAATGGATATTTATTTTTATGGAGGCACTTTAAAATCATAAGTAATCAGTAAAGAGGGGCCAATACAAAATCAGAACAGCCACAGTAGTGAGTAATTATTAAGTGGAAATGTCATTGTAGCAAAAGAATTACATCTCCCGGTTAAGCTAAAGCTGAACATTGCAGTGTAAATCATCAGGATCTGCCTATGGATCAGCAAATTATTTTAAGGAGTGCAAATCATGTAACTCTTATATATGTGACTTCTGTATTTTGGAGTACGTGGAGCAAACTGCCTGGAGCTGATTTCTGTGATAAAGTTCTACTAGAGTCTCTGTCAGGGGTCGTTCCAGCTCATATTTCTCATGTCTCCTTTTTGCTTCTTAATTTTGTTTCTTCTTTTTTTAAAAGAAACATATTTCATACAAGATTTCCATTGCTTGTCCGCCAGCAGTAGATATTTGGAAATAGGTGCTACAATATCAGCCTGATGCTCTTTCAGAATTTAATTGACAGCTAGACACTCAAATCCCTCTATAATGTGAGGGTGAGAAACCACAGTTTTCTTCTCTGTACCAATGAGAGGGCAGGATTATTTATTTTTCTGCCGCCGCTGAGGAGAGTTCCCACCTTGATGAGAACAATTTGTGTGCAAAATGCACACATTGCTGAAAACTACTATTGCTTCATTGCATTGACTGTTGAGGATCAGAAGGATTAAGGGGTTTCTTTGTGTTTTCTGGAACAATTAGCCAGTCCTTCTGTGCTTCATGTGTGTGTATATGCATGTGCATTTTTCAGAAAGGGACACCAGTTTTGTGCAGGTACATTTGATCAGAAATAAAGAAGGATGGGGGAAGAATCATATAATAGTTGAGAATCATACAATAGTTGAGTTGGAAGAGGCCTATAAGGCCATCAAGTCCAATCCCCTGCTCAGTGGAGGAATCCAGATCAAAGCAGATCTGACAGATGGCTGTCCAATTTTCTCTTGAATGCCTCCAGGGTTGCACTGTTCACTGCCTCCCAAAGCAATTGGTTCCATTATTGTACCGGTCTAAGAGTTAAGAAGTTTTTCCTGATATTAGGCTTAAATCTGGCTTCCTGTAGCTTGAGCCCATTATTACATGCCCTGCACTTTTGGGATGATCAAGAACAGAGCCTGCCCCTCCTCTGTATGACTACTTGAAAAAGTACTATCGTATCTCCTCTCAGTTTTCTTTGCTCAAGACTAAACATGCCCAGTTAAAATTGCAAAGCTGTGAGGGATGCTATGGATCATTGAATCCAGCCCTGTCAAGGAGCAACAGTGGGGAATCGAACGCCCAACCTCTGGCTCCACAGTCAGATACCTAAACCACTGGCCTATTGAGTTTTTTGAGTCTTTCTTCATAGGGCTTGGTTTCCAGTCCCGTGATCATCCTTGTAGTGCTCCTCTGAACTTGTTCCAGTTCATTGGCACCCTTCTTAAAGACTGGTATCCAGAAGTGGACACAGTACTCTAGATGAGGCCTAACCAGTGTCTCACTTGAAAGTTATCCAAGAGCTTGAAGGTTCTTTGTAAAAACGTCTCATCATATTGAGACAGGCTGAATCATTAAGAATGAGGAATTTTCCAAATTCTGCTGGATAGCTCAGTGGTTTAGGCATCTGGCTGAGGAGCCAGAGGTTGGGAGCTGAATTCCCCACTGTACCTCCTTGACATGGGCTAGACTCAATGATCCATAGGGTCTCTTCCAGATCTACAGCTTTAAGATATTGATGATGGTGATTATGTTCTTCACATCCCTACTTTGGAAAGGTAAACTTTATTATGTTTTCAACTCTGTTCAGATTCAAGTTAAAACTAGAACTTAGAAGAAAGATTATGTTCTAATTTAAGGCTTGAGATGATTTTTATTTCATTGAGCTTAAGCTTAACTCTCCTAATCATTCTGCATTAGCTGAAATACACATTTATCAGGGACAACGTAGCAACTGCAGGTTTTAATGCAGGCTTAATTGAACACATTCCTTATGAAATGACACTAGTCATTATAGCAAATGTTAAATAACTTGTGTCAGGTGTGCCTTCCACATGTTAACTCTTTGCCTCTCTCCCTTTCTTACAGTCTTTAAAAATAACACGGAGGAAGATAGGCAGAGATTTGAGTAAGGGTGATGAACACTGGAACGTCCATAGTTTTTCATGTTGGCTAATTGGCTTCTGGGCTTGAAAGGAGATTAAAAATAGGCTGAACCACAATGAGGAAGAACTTCATCTCCTTAGAATATTTTTACCTCCCCTCATAACAACATCCTTGCTGGGAGACCAGATTGGAAGAGAGACCATAAAAGAGCAGAGGTGACTCATAACTGGAGAAGTCCCCCGCCTCCCGACAAATGTTGGGCTGAGGCATGCAGTCCCTCATTCAATTCAGAAGCTGCTCCTTCCTATATATCAGTACTTGTTATTCTGACAGTATAGGAGATGCTGCAAAAGTAGTGCTTCAACTACCCATGTCAGGATAACACAAGAAGCCAGGAATAAAATGGGAGGAGTTATGCTGAGACTTCTTGTCATCTCAGCACTGCCTCTGTTTTCCAAAGTCTAATGCTGTCACAGGGAGAAACAGACTCTCCCATGTACTACTTGGCTTCTTACATTGTCAGTAAGAAGGACCACTGTAGCAGGGCTCTGACACCTCTGGAGAAACATGAGCATCTGGCCCAAAATGCCATTCCCAAAATGCGAACCCTAACCCTAAACCCTTAAGTAGCATGCTTCAACATATCCAGAGATGATAAAGGTTACTTTTTTGTACTGCAGCCTCTGAAATACCCTAGTCAATGGCCATATGAAGTAGGATGATCTGGAAGTTGTAGTCTTAAAAATATAACTAGCTTATCATTTACCATTATGGTTCTGTGAAAGCCAGGTGACAACAATCTTCCTTCCACAAGTGTACTGACAGGTCTTTCCTCCATGAACTCTCATCCCTCCTTGCATTTAATAGATTGCTGGATTGGGGGGTGGGGTGCCCTTCCATGACTTCCCATTCCTATTAGCCTGTTGCAAAATTGCATCTCTTCTTTAAGATGACTATTTATAGAAAGAAAATAAATTATTTGTGCTATTACTTAAGGGCAACTTATTTAGATTTTCTAGACATTGTAATACAGATTTTAATTGGCAAATTAATCAGTTAAACACCCAAGAGTTAAATGAGTTTTCTATTCAATGAAAACTTTTAATCTGTTGACATTCCTAGCTTTCATGCAGCATTTATTACTTTGCCTACCTGAAATTTCTATTACTGCTTCTAGAAATCCATTTTCGTAGGTTAGTGTACTGTGAAATCAACATCCACCAATAACCAGATTCTTCCAATTTGGTCTTCTTTACATCAAAGAAAACGGAAACAGAATATTGCTAAAACTAGCCCAGCGCTCCTTATAGACTGGTGGATGGACCACTATATTCCACATAATACGTAATGACTTTGAAGCCACGCATCTTCCTTTTAAGTCCACTCCCTTGATGTGTTGTGCTGCAGTTCCCATCTCTCTCAGCCCACATGAGTCACTCCTGGGTGTCATGAGCAGTGACCATGTTGGGTAAGGATGATGGAAATTGTAGACAAGCAGTTCAGCTTGTTAGCAAGAACCAAGTTACACAGTTATATTTTGAACTTCGACTAACACTCTCTGCTGTCATGATTATTATAGGTATGTCTAATGCTGGGTTGAGTGAGAATTCGGTCTGGCTGTAAAGTTGAAACAGTTGCTTGTTCGATGGTTGTTGTAGGTTTTTCGGGCTGTCTGGCCATGTTCTTGAGGTTTTTCTTCCTAACGTTTCACCAGTCTCTGTGGCCGGCATCTTCAGAGGACAGGAGTCAGAACTCTGTCTGTGCTCTGGTGCAGTTTTGTGAGATAGTTGAGTATTTATAGCTGTGGGATCAGCTTTTTGTCCTTTTCAGGAGTTTGGGTGATTATGGTGATCAGCGTGTTTTTTGTTGTGGGTGTATTGTTGTGATAAGGGGGAGAGATGATCTGTCACTGTGACTGATGGGTGTCGTTAGCTGGTCTTTTGTGTGCTGTGATCACTGGTCCTTGTGGCTGGGTAGAGTTCGTTGACCTTTTGCAGGCTGCGTTTTTCAGTGCTGGGAGCCAGGCTTTGTTGAGCTTTAGACTTTCTTCTTTTTTGTTGAAGCTCTGCTGATGTTTGTGGATTTCAATGGCTTCCCTGTGCAGTCTAACATAATGATTGCTGGTGTTGTCCAGTACTTCAGTATTTTGAAATAGAATTTCACGTCCAGCTTGTTTCAGGGCATGTTCAGCTACTGCCAATTTTTCCGATTGTTTTAGTCTGCAGCGTCTCTCATGTTCTTTGATTCTGGTGTGGATGCTGCGTTTTGTGGTTCCAATATATACCTGGCCACAACTGCAAGGTATCCGGTATTCTCCTGCAGTGGTGAGGGGGTCCCTTTTGTCCTTTGCTGACCGTAACATTTGTTGTATTTTTGTGGTGGGCCTGAATACTGTTTGTAGGTTGTGTTTTTTTCAAAAGTTTCCCCATGCGGTCCGTGACCCCTTTGATGTATGGCAGAAATACTTTATTTGTGGGTGGCTGTTTTTCCTCTTCAGTTTGATGTTGTTTTCTTGGTTTGATGGCTCTTGTGATTTCATTCTTGGAGTAGCCATTTGCCTGTAGGGCCCAATTCAGATGGTTGAGTTCAGTGCTGAGAAATTGAGCTTCAGAGTTCCAATTTGCATGGTCTACCAGTGTTTTGATTATGCCTCTTTTTTGCTGTGGGTGGTGGTTGGAGTTTTTGAGTAGGTACTGGTCTGTGTGGGTGGGTTTTCTGTAGCCCTTGTGTCCCAATAGGAGGTCATTTTTGCGTATGACCATGACATCTAAGAAAGGGAGTTGGCCCTCTATTTCTTTTTCCATGGTGAATTGTATATTTGGGTGGGTGCTATTGAGATGGTTTAGAAATTCTTCCAGTTTTTCTTCACCGTGGTTCCAAACTGTGAAGGTGTCATCCACATATTGGAACCAGACTGTGGGTGCGAAGGGTGCCGAAGCCAGGGCCTGTTTTTCGAAATGTTCCATGAAGAAGTTTGCTATAACTGGGCTGAGGGGGCTCCCCATGGCCACTCCATCTGTCTGTTCATAGAACTCATTATCCCACTGAAAGTAGCTGGTCGTTAGGCAGTGTTGGAAAAGGGCCTTGATGTCTTCTGGAAAGATCTGCTGGATGAGTGTCAGAGTGTCCTTTATCGGTACTTTGGTGAATAGGGATACTACATCAAAGCTGATCAGTCTGTCCCTGGGGTTGAGTTTTAGGGTGCTGATCTTGTTTATGAAATGTCCTGAGTCTTTGATGTAGGATGAGGTTTGTCCAATGTGGGTCTGTAGGAGGGTGGCTAGGTATTTTGCTAATTCATATGTCGGGGATCCAATGGCACTTACAATGGGCCTGAGTGGGATTGAGTCTTTGTGGATTTTGGGGAGTCCATATAGTCTTGGTGGGAGAGCTTCTGTCTTGCAGATTCGTTGAAGGACGTTGGGGTGCAGGGAGGAACTCCTGATCAGCATGTTTGTTTGTTTTGTGATTTTGTTGTTTGGGTCCCGTTTCAGTTTTCTGTAGGTGGTGGGGTCTAGAAGTTCCCTGATTTTGTCCTTGTATTATTTTGTTTGCATGATTACTGCCTTTGTCTGCTTGCAGAATGATGATGTCCGGATCTGAGTTTAGGGACTTGATAGCCTTTCTCTCCTTTCTTGTTATGTTGCTGTTTGGGGTTTTTGCTTTTCGTAGGATCCTTGTCACTTCACCTCTTATTTCTTCTGCTTTTTCTTCTGGAAGATGATATAAAGCTGACTCCACGTTGGCAATGATGTCTTCCACTGGAATTTTATTGGGTGTGACTGCGAAGTTTCCTCCTTTGGCTAAGACCGAGGTTTCTTCCGGGGAGAGTTGGCGTTCAGATAGGTTGCTTGTTCCATTGCTCATTCATGGTAGAACCAGTGTATTGTACTTGGAGATGGAGTTGCACTGAGAAGGCTTATGCTAAATCTGTCTCAGCTACTTAAAGATCATGGGCTAGACACCACCTCTCAGCATAACCTGCCTCGCAAGGGCATTGTGATGATACACTGAGGGAAATTCCAGATGCTTTCCCTCAGATTCTATGGATGAATATTGGAATACAAGCATAATAGATTGGCATGTCCACTAGACCAGTGCAGATACGTGTTTTTAAATTACAACTCACAGAACTCACCCAATATGAGCATGGAATTCTGGGAATTGTAGTCCAAAAGCACAAATCTCTACCATACATTCTAGGTTAGCAACAAGCTAAACTGAAAATGTGCAGGCATGTGATTGCTCTGCTATGTGAGGTGCTTGTTTGGAATTCACATGACCCATCCGTATAAATTATGGCATGATTCTTGTAAGGCCTTTGATGGCTGTAGAGGAGTGAATGCTAGTAAAGATGTTCAAAGGGTGTCTGAAATAAAAGACACCCCCCTAATTTTTAAATGGATTGCTCTATTAATATATCCAGCAAGTCTCAGCTGCAGCTTATTAGCCAGAAAATTAGAACAGGGAAAACAAAGCCTGGGGTCTTCTTTTTAAAGCTGTTTGTTCTAACGAAACAGACGAGAGCAGCTCTTGTCGCCTCTCTGGGTTTTTTTTTAAAAAAATACATTTAATTAAATTGTATTTTAAAGATTAAATAGATACATACAGAAGATGAATATTGCCACACTAGGCTCTAGGGGCTATTACTGGAAACCTCTCTATTCCCTTTTCCTTCTCAAACAGTTGTCTAAATTAATATTTCCTAATGTTGGTTTGCAAAAGTAATAAATAAAAAGTGTTTATTAAATGAATATGAGATATGATATGGATAGGTTTGTGAGTAAGTGCTTGTATACTGAGAGTAGAAAGAAGGATAGCTGGTTAGTTTTTTTGAGTCTGAATCTAGCTTTGCTGTTTCGGGGTGGGGGTGGGGAACAGTTAACCAGCCATTGTTCCTTCTGCTCTTACCATAGATATATTATCTATGTCAAGGAAGCCAAGAACAATGTCAGAAGGTTAGACTCCGTTACAAGTCTGGACTTCTAGCAGGATAACTCAAGCTGGCATATTCACAGCTGAGGCACCAGATAAAGATGTATTACCCTTCTTCCGGTATAATTGTAACATCAACAGAAACAAATTGATAGTCCCAGTGATGATGGGGAAAGAAAGAGACAGCTGAAGAACAGCAACTAAGCAGCAACAATGCTGAAAGTTGACACTAGCAGAGGATCTTTCATAGGCAATGTCAGTGATAGTCAACCTAAATGTTATTAGTCCTGTGCAGACATAAATGATAAACCACTGCTGAATAGTTCTTGCCTTTATTAATGGTTATGTCGATAAGCTTTCCAAAAAGAGTCCAAAATTAAATAGGAGATAGTGCTGGAAGATGAGGTTTCCAGGTCAGAAGACCTTCAGTCAATTACTGGGGAAAAGCAAAGAACAAGTATGAATAGCACTGTAACTAATTAAAGATGGGCACAAACCCAGTTTGGTGGTTCATAACGGTTCATTCTTCACATGCACAGGTGTTCTGCAGGCACCCCAGCTTTCTTCCCCCACCTCCTCTGGTGGACATGTAAAGAGGAGGAGGTGGGGCAGGAAAGCCTGGGGCGCTGACTCTGAGTGGGCGCCTCATGGAGAAGATGGGGGAGGGAAGCCAGGACAGCCACAGACTTTTGTGTGTCCAAAGAACAAACCATTATGAACTACTGAAATGGCAGTTAATGCCCATCTCTATCATTAACGAAGCAACTAGATTAAAGTAAAAAGGACATATAGTGGCTGATGTGCACAAAGGTGAAAGGAAAGTCTGATGTTGTAGCGCAGGGGTCCCCAACTCCCGGTCCATGGAGTTGACTGTTGTAGAGCACATATAAATGGAACATGGAATGAGAGAATTATGAATCAAAGTAAACTCAAAATAATAAAGAAAATGTGATATTTACACATTGCGGTACTTAGTGTGAGCAAGCTGAAGTGGACTGTAATAGGATATTTTCAATCAGACAATTGCAAAATATTTTACTATGGCAGTGAAAAGATCAGAAAAAATTGTGTGGCTATGATACTGAGGCATGATGTACCCTGTTCCCCTGAAAATAAGACCTAACCTGAAAATAAGCCCTAGTATGATTTTTCAGGATGCTCGTAATATAAGCCCTACCCCAAAAATAAGCGCTAGTTAAGTGAAACCCCGCCCTCCACCATTGTGCAGCAACCAGAAGAAGATGACATGACTGTATTTGAATAAATGTAGATTGTACATGAAAAAAATAAAGCATCCCCTGAAAATAAGCCCTAATGTGTTTTTTGGAGCAAAAATTAATATAAGACCCTGTCTTATTTTCGGGGAAACATGGTAGCACAAGCAGTTAGGCGCTATAATGTAAGTCTGACTGAATAATTATCAATCAGACTTCTTAACAAACCTATCAACATAACCACCAGTCAAGTCTGTTGTCCAGTTGCAGATGCTGAAGAAGAAATCAAAAGCTTTTGTGCAAGTGTCCAGGAGGAAACTGATATGCATCAAGCAAGATGTGTTGATAATTCTATGTAGCTAGAATGCAAAAGTAGGAAAGACAGTAGACCCAAGCATTTCTGGAGAATTTGGCTTAGAAGGCAGAAATGAAGCAGGAAAAAGACTGACAAAATTCTGCGAAGGCAACAGTCTGCTTATTCCAAATACGTTGTTCAGAGAGTGGAACACAAAACCGTACACAATGACATCACCAAATAACCAATATAAAAATCAAGTAGAAGGCATAAGTAGAAATATCATAGCATCATGGAATAATGGAATTGGAAGGGGCCTGTAAGGCCATTCAGTCCAATCGCCTGTTCAATGCAGGGATGCAAATCAAAATATATCTGACAGATGGTTGTCTAATTTTCTCTTGAATGCTTCCAGTGTTGAAGCACTCACCACTTTCCGAGGTTATTGTTTCCATTGTCGTATGCTCTAATAGTTAGGAAGTTTTTCTTGATAATCAACTGAAATCTAACTTTCTATAACTTGAGCCCATTATTATGTGTTCTGCACTCTGGGTTGAAAAGTACTATCATATCTCCTCTCTGTCTTCTTTTTTCAAGGCTAAACGTGCCCAGTTCTTTCAGTCTTTTCTCATAGGTCTTGGTTTCCAGTGCCCTGATCATCCTTCTTGCTCTCCTCCGAATTTGTTTTAGTTTAACTACATCCTTAAGAGAGCTCAAAGGATACCACATACCTCCAGAAAGATGAATAAGTGGGTGCCAGATTGAATCAAGCCTGAATGTTTTCTGGAAGAAAAAAATGACTAAACTGAGGCTGTCATAGAAGAGAACACTCACTGGAAAAACCAGTAATTCCGAAAAACCGTTAAGGCAAAAATTTAAGAAAAGTGGAAGACCAAATATGAGATGAATTAATGGCAATAAAGGAAGCCATAGCTTTGAGTTTGCAAGAACTGAGCAGGAGTGTTTTGGAGATTACTAATCCATAGGGTTGCCATAAGTCAGAAGCGACTTGACAGTACATAATAACAGCTGTATTTGTTGTTTTGTTGTTTAGTCGTTAAGTCGTGTCCGACTCTTCGTGACCCCATGGACCAGAGCACGCCAGGCCCTCCTGTCTTCCACTGCCTCCCGGAGTTGGGTCAAATTAATCTTGGTAGCTTCGATGACACTGTCCAACCATCTCGTCCTCTGTCGTCCCCTTCTCCTCTTGCCTTCACACTTTCCCAACATCAGGGTCTTTTCCAGGGAGTCTTCTCTTCTCATGAGATGGCCAAAGTATTGAAGCCTCAGCTTCAGGATCTGTCCTTCCAGTGAGCACTCAGGGTTGATTTTGTTCAAAATGGATAGGTTTGTTCTCCTTGCAGTCCAGGGGACTCTCAAGAGTCTCCTCCAGCACCACAATTCAAAACCATCAATTCTTCGGCGGTCAGCCTTCTTTATGGTCCAGCTCTCACTTCCATACATCGCTACTGGAAAAACCATAGCTTTGACTATGCGGACCTTTGTCGGTAAGGTGATGTCTCTGCTTTTTAAGATGCTGTCTAGGTTTGTCATCGCTTTCCTCCCAAGAAGCAGGCGTCTTTTAATTTCGTGGCTGCTGTCACCATCTGCAGTGATCATGGAGCCCAAGAAAGTAAAATCTGTCACTGCCTCCATATCTTTCCCTTCTATTTGCCAGGAGGTGATGGGACCAGTGGCCATGATCTTAGTTTTTTTGATGTTGAGCTTCAGACCATTTTTGGCGCTCTCCTCTTTCACCCTCATTAAGAGGTTCTTTAATTCCTCCTCACTTTCTGCCATCAGAGTGGTATCATCTGCATATCTGAGGTTGTTGATATTTCTTCCGGCAATCTTAATTCCGGTTTGGGATTCCCGCATGATGTATTCTGCATATAAGTTAAATAAGCAGGGAGACAATATACAGCCTTGTTGTACTCCTTTCCCAATTTTGAACCAATCAGTTGTTCCATATCCAGTTCTAACTGTTGCTTCCTGTCCCACATAGAGATTTCTCAGGATAAGGTGGTCAGGCACTCCCATTTCTTTAAGAACTTGCCATAGTTTGCTGTGGTCCACACAGTCAAAGGCTTTTGTGTAGTCAAACAGCTGTATTACTGTGCATTAAATATAAGTCTCCTTAGAAAGTATAAATATATTGTCCATTCCTTTAATAGCAGTCTGTCCCCAGCTCCTCTAATATTTTTGTGCCAATAGTAATGCCTAAATAAATTGATCTGGATGAAACTTATCATGTGGGGCAACCAGAGATGGGCAGTGTTTGTTTTTTCAATTACAGCTCCCAAAATCTCATAACCAACATGATCGTCTACATCTCCTTCTTTCATTCTTATAAGAACTGAGGATTTGTCTATATGTGGCAATTGCAGCAGTTTGGAGCAGGCTAAATAGGGTCACTAGAAGGTCCACAATGCCGTTTGGTGTAGTCCTCACATCCAAATAGCATATGGAACTCAAACAACCTTATTTGGTTCACAACAGCCTGCTGTCAGTTTGTCAATATCATGAAGTGGCTTAAGAAGAGAGCCACTTCAGGTTATTGGCAAAATAAACCCTTTCTTGGCTCTGTACTGGGTCCAAGGAAGTTAAAAAAATTCAAGTGTCTATTAGAGCAGCAAATATGTGCTGCATCATTTTTAAAACAGCACTAGGTGTGTGTATTACAATTTAATTAGGTATGTATATTAGGTATACCTATCTAGTATGCATGCCTAATTTGTAATAAATGTATCTAATGCTGTTTCTAAAGTGATGCAGCATCACTTCACAGAGCTGAGGAAGTGTTTCATTTGCCAGTATCATAAAGCGGCTCTCTTGATATTGACAAATTGAAAGAGGAAGGCTCAGTGTGCTGAAAATTGGCCAAAACAGAGCATCTCTACCTCCTCCAAAAAAGCAGAAGCCCTTGACAAGGGCTGGAAAGGTGCTAATTAGAGATGGGGGTATTCGTATATGAATATCCCCCCACAGATGCAGATAACGAGGGTCCGGCCCCCTGGGGCCAGACCGACCACTCACAATTCCGCCACTGCCGTGGACTCCGGACTCCCTTCCTATCGCTCTGGAGCTCGCGATGGATTAGCCACTCTTCGACCTGGCAGAGAGGCTCATCATCCTGCCTTCTGCGAGAAGTGGCTAATCCATTGCGAGCTCCAGAGTGATAGGAAGGTAGTCTGGAGCCCACGGCAGCGGCGGAATTGTGAGTGGTTGGTCTGGCCCCAGGGGGCCGGACCTTCGTTATCTGCACCTGTGGGGGGATATTCGTATTCGTATCCAAATACCCCCATCTCTAGCTCTAATAGGACCACTCTGGTTCACTCCAGCAATGATGTCGTCTGATTGCCATTTTAAGGAGCAAACCGGCCTGTCTCTGCAGCAGACCAAGCTGTAGTGATGAATATCAAGCTTCTCTGTGTTGTTTTATTCTTCAGGGAAATGCTTGTGCATTTCCATGCTTTTCTGACTCTTTGCTCTTCCTTTCCTATTGACCACCGAAAAAGTACATCAGTTAAGAATGTGTGTGTGGTGGCCAGCTTTGTATCTGCATTTCTAACCTTGGAAAGCAAAAGGAGGCTGCCAAACAAGACAAGGATTGCTTTGTGCTCATCCACTTAAGCACATAAGATGGCATGACGTGACTGGATGAGACAGGGCTGAAAAGGTAAGAGCTAGAAGAAGCACATTTGTTCAGAGAGGAGAGTGGGGATGTGCACATGCTTGATTAACAACACATTTCTTTCTCAGAAAGTCAAGGTAACCAGGCCACCTCTTCAGTTTGTGTCCATCTTAACAGGTTTGATCCGGTCCCGCATTCGCGGAGCAGATGTGGCCCAAGCAGGAGTTCTTACCTTTTTAGACAGTCACTGTGAAGTGAACAAAGACTGGCTGCTTCCTCTCCTGCAGAGGATCAAAGAGGTAAGTGACCGACTGGGCAGCTCTTGTATCTCAGGTCATAGCCTGAGTTGGCTGTGCTCCCTTTGGAGCCTTTAGACGGGTAGCTCTTGGCAAAAAGCCACAGAGCAGCAGTCCTGAGAGGCTGAGCATTACAGTAGAATTAACTGCACCGCTAGGCACCTGGAAGGCTGTCTTATAGTAGATCACACTGTTTGTCCATGTAGCCTAGTATTGTCTACATGCACTGGCAGCATTTCTTCAGACTACCAGGCAGAAGAAGGACTTCCTCATCACCGTTTAATTTGGAGATAGAAATGTAGGGACTGGTGTACGTGCAGTCAGACAATTGGCTCATCTAGCCCAGAATTGTCAACACTGACTGACAACAGCTCCCTACGGTTTCAGGCAGTTCTTTATCACGATGCTGGAATTTGAACTTAGAACTATCTCTGTGTCAAAACATGATCTATCCCTTAAGCATGGGGCCTTCCCTGAAAATGTCCAGTGACTCTGAGATGCCAACATGCTCAAAAAGAGTCATCAGTGTGAATTCCTAGACAAGCTTCTGCATTTGCCCTTCAACTGACTTTTGAGGGGAGGAAGTGTGGGCTTTGTCCCTTGGCAAACCAGTGGGGCTGACTGGGGGGCCTAGGTGACCTCACAATAACCAGACTGTCACAAGGTCTTGGGGAAGACATATACAAAGTCTTTCAGAGTCTATAGCAGGGGTCTCCAAACTTTTGAGCGTGAGGGCCACATCATATATTTTCCACATTTTTGAGGGCTGAAGGAACGTGTGCGTGCACGCATATGTACAGCTGTATGTGCGTGCACACGCCCCCTGCATGGACGCCCACATGCCCACACGCACACATGGACGCCCACCCGTTCGCATGCACGCACGCACATCCCCGCCCACCCACCCCGCGCGCGCACACAGGCTGAAGGGAACGGGCCAGATAAAATGGCAAGGTGGGCCAGATGTGGCCTGCGGGCCTTAGTTTGGAGGCCCCTGGTCTATAGTACAGAGCAGTGATGGCAAACCTATGGCACACGTGCCACAGCTGGCACTCAGAGCCCTCTCTGTGGGCACGTGAGCCATTAGTCTCTAGATCGCTACCCCCGGCAGGCAAACCTGAGGAGGTGGCTGTAGCCGCAGTGCTAGCGCCCCAACAGGTGGCAGGCCAGGATCCAGAGCAGCTAGCACTGGCGGCGGCGGGCCAGCCGAGCTATAGGCAGTGGCGGGGTTGGTCACGTCTGGAGGTGGATCCAGAGTGGGGTCTGGAGGCACCTCTGTGCCCGGGATTCTCCCTTCTGCTGCCACTTCCGCAAGCCAGCCTCTTTGTTGAGCCTCAGTCACTGTGACCTATCCATCCTTCCTGGGGTGTTCATTCATCGCCCTTGGAGAGGCCAGAAAGGAATTTTTTAAAAATCTCGTTGGGACATGTTTTGACTTTTCTTGTGTGAGTTTATTATTTCTGTGTGTATATGAATGCTTGTTTGTTTATTCGGAGTTAATATTCAACCAGTGAGTTGCCTAGGTGATAGCTAGTGGGTGTGAAGGTAAGTAGGGAAGAACCAAAAATGGTGGGAACAACAAAATAATTGGATAAATTTGTTTGCCTCGTTCCCAAGGGACAGTATATTTATAGTTGAATAGAAGCCATTTTGATCTGCTCAATTCTTTGGTCTTGAAGATCAGAAAACTTCATTCTTGTGGTATATTTTGAACTCAAGGCAATAGATGAAATCCCACACTGACGTGGACCAACTGGTACCTTGCCCCAGTTTTCCTATAGCTGAAGAGGTAGATGAGGCACAGAAGGGAGGGACCGTAGTGCTGAGCAAGCAAAGAAGGAGCCCTCCCTTGTGTATGCAAATTAAGTTAGCGGAGCCCCAGGGCTCCTGTCAGAATTGCTGAGTGGTACAAGGGGAATAGGCGGGCATGGCTCCAGCCAAGTTTTTAATTAGGCCTATGTTCAATCCCCAGTGCTGAATGATTTAGGGGAGTGATGGCTCTTTGAATAGGGGCTGAATTTAATTTCATGCAAATTAAGCTTTAATAAATTGATTTAATGGGAATTAAATCCTGCTGGGTTTTTTTTTTCCCCCAGCAGTAGACAATGACATTCTCTTTCTGGTAAAGAGAGAAACACATGATTAAACCCCCAGTATTGTCCTTCTCAATGAGATAAAAGGCCTGCTATTGTGTTCTTGTAGCCCTTCTATGCGGACAAGAGAATACTTCGGTACCAACCTCTGGCCATGTATCTGGTAGCTTTAAGAAATTCACTTTGCCTCCCTTTGATTCAAAGTTGCTGTCTGTAAAATGGGAACATAAATGTTCCATACAATATGGTTTCTTTATGCTCTGAGCCTCAAATGTGTGAAGAGAAGACAAAGTACATCGGTGCTGAGAAATAGCTATATTAAAAGTTTAATCAGTTAATTAACCTCATTCGCCACAAGTGATACCCTACTCTGACAAGAAGCACCATCGTGTGTGTACAAAGTAATATACAAAAGGCATTCAAAAATTAAAATAATGTGGAGAAGCAATATTCAAACCAAGCTTCGAAAAGTTACTTTTATGTGTTATGATGCCTGAATTTTGGCCATGCTGAGGATTCTGGGAATTATAGTCCGAAAAGCTAACTTTTTAAGCTCAGTTCTAAAACCGTCAGGAGGGCTTTGGAAGTGATGAGGATCCACCACTTCACTTCCCTCTACCCACGACCACCCGAGATTGCTCCCCAGATTGTAAAAGGTTTTCCTAGTTAGGGTTGTGCACCAGTGCATTTGAACTGTAGCCTTACTAATGTCTGACAGTGCTAAATGTCCATGTACAACCCGTTACAATTTCCATAGCACTTTCCAGTGAACAAAACACTGCATCATATTTTCATTTCTTTCTCTATACCTTGAAAGAGTCCCATGAATTAAATTAGTATATGAGACAGTGATTTGCCCAAAACTGTCAAGGGAACTTCATGGCTTGATCTGGGATTTGGATCCAGTGTCCAAAGACTTGTCCCTATCTGACAATCAGCTCTTTTCTGCCAAAGAGAAATTAGCTGAAATATTCATTGTATTCCCAGAGTTTGGAAAGATTACTTTCTGGGACTACAGCTCTCTGAATCTCCCAGCCAGCATGGTCAGTAACTGGTGGATTCTGGGAGTTACTGTCCAAAATAGTAGTTCTATATTGTTCCTTGAATGTGAACACATTTAGCTACACAAATCAGGGGTGTGGAACCTTTGGCCTGCCAGATGTTTTGGACTTCAGTTCCCAGTATGCCACAGCCAGCATACCCAGTGGCTGACTGGGAGATTCAGAGGGATGTGATGTCCCTAAAGAAGCTTTTTTAGTATTTGATTACACTGTTGGTTTTGCTCTTTTTTTTACACTGATTATCATTCTTATTCTCAGACGCTAAGAATGTTTATTTGAAAATGTATCTCTTGTGTCAGTAGAACATACTTCCAAGCATGCTTAGAACTGTGGAGTGGATGGAGAACCTCCTCCTTGGACGGGGCCCGGTAGCCCTTCTTCTGTCTGTTTTCAGCACTTCCACCCACTCGGTTGGCTTCATCCAGATCCCTCTGTCTGAGCAGTGACGGTGCCTTTCCTGCATGAGATGTTTGATGAGTCGCAGCCAGCAGGATGGCAGCTGGAGCAGCGTTTCCCTTGCAGCACTGGGGAATGTAGCTCATGCTCAGAGCTGATGTGATGGATGAATGTGGATGCCATAGGCAGCAGTGCCGTAGGAATTTCATTACATGGTTGCGGTGGCAGCAGCGGCAGCAGCAGGGTCTGAAGGAAGCATAAAAGCAAAATGTCAATTCTGTTAACGTATCTTATTTGTAATTTTTCTTTTTTCGTTTTGTTTCCTTTTTTTTTTAAGCAATCAAAATGGAAGCCTGCATAGATGCTTGAAATAGGTGCCAGCTCAGTGATTTTTTTGGTGCTCTGAGCGGCTTGCGTTTCGATGAGACGTTTGCTGTGAGCGCTATAGCTTCCCAAATTGTAGAACAAGGTTTGTGAGAGGCTGAATAGAAAGTAAGAAGTCTCGAGGTCTAGAGCGTAAAGAGTTCAGGATGTACACTGATGCATGTAGCCAAGGAAGAAGAGGGAGGGAGGGAGGGAAAAGCAATGCCTTTCATAAATTCAGCCACTCAGTTCAACACATGATTATGAAATAGAATGTGGTACCCAGTGTGGCGTGATGGGCTAGGACTCAGGAGACCTGGGTTCAAACCCATCTCAGCCATGGAAACTCACTATAAAGAAAGAAAATAGTACTTATGTTTATGCGGTGGAGGGAAAACATTGAGGAAACAGTACTGTGCAGGAGAAGAGACAATCAGTCTGTGTTTCAGTCCCCCATCACTGAAAAATTACCCAACTTACCCTCCTGTGATCAAGGTTGCAAAGCTGGAGTGGCACTACTTTTGCTGTTATGTGTCCTTATTCCCCAACCAGCAACTGTGCTGGACACAATTCCCATCATCCCCAGCAGAATGGCCACACTGGCTAAAGGTGGCAGGCGGTCTGGTGTAGTTCCTCTGGAAAGCACTGTGTTAAAGGAAAGCTGTATTCCTTATAAGAAGGCTACTTTCAGAGGGCCAAGAAGAATCTGGTGTAGCGCTGCTGCTACTGTGGGCTTGGCAGGAAGAGAGGAGGGAGGAGGACGCAGTGGAGTTTGCTTCCACTTCAGAGCTAGATGATTACTAGTCGCCCTTGGCAAGTAGGAGAGTGGAAAAATTTTAAGGCTGCCTTTTTTCCCCTCTTTGGGTTGGAATGATGGAACTGACTGGCATTCAACTTCAAAGCAACTCCCAGTTAATCTTGCAAGGCCACTCAAAACGTGCACTTCCAAAACATCATAGACAACTGAAACAAATGTTGCTGTGTAACCTTGTCTCTCGTAGGAGTGCGTCTGTTTAAGGTTCTCATCAGCAGGCCATGCCCTCCTCCAGGATACTATCAGTTGTCATGAGCTCAAAGTTGGGAATGCCATCCTCCTCTATCCCATCTTTGACTTTCCTTTCTAAAGCTAAAAAAAAAGTGTGTTGCTTATATACTGCCCCATAGCACTTAAAACTCTCTCTGGGTGGTGTACAATTTAATTATGTGGGCTACACTTTGCCTCCCAATGCCAGCAAGCTGGGTACTCGGTTTACCAACCTTAGACGAATGGAAGGCTGAGTCAACCTCGAGCCATCTACCTGATCCCAGGATTAAACTCAGGTCCTGAGCAGAGTCTTCACTGCAGTACTGCAGTTTAACCACTGCACCATGAAGCTCTTTTCTCGACCAACATTTAGCATATCCAGGTGGCTGAGTATGTTCAGTCACCATTGGGTTCCTTTTGCCATTTTAGGGTTGTTTTCCAAAAAAACATTGCTGATTTGTTCTTGCTGTTGCACTTCTGCAAGCAACAGGGTTCCCCCCAGACAGGTGAGACCTGCCTTCGGTCTTCGGTGCTTTTCCGTTTTCACTCCAGCCTGGATGGCACTCATCACCTGAGCTCACTATTGGTTGGGGTGTTTGCTGGTATCTGAGAGTCATGGTGTATCTTTGCAGGTTTTGCTTCTCCAAATTTTGGCTATGAATGGACTGGATGTTATTTGATTAAGCCGAAGGGTAGCATGTATGAGATACATAGTTAGCGAAGGTTACCTTATTTTAGACTTCAGCTCTCAGAATCCCTCAGCTGACTTGGCTACTGCCCAAACTCTGATACCATCCCCACAGTCTTCCAAACAACTGTGTGGATCCATTCTGAAAGGGAGGTATTCCTTTGCATGTATAAGAAATGTCTGCTTTCTTTTGTCTGGCCCACATTTCACAGGGTGAAAGTCTAATAGGGAAATCTTACTTGTTGCGATTCGCTGTCTAATTTCCAGACAGAATTTCATCCATCTTTTACTTGGCATGTCCGTGTGTGCTGAAGTGTATGGAATGTTGATGCTGCCACCTTCAGGCTGGTGCTGGCAGGGCAATTGACTTTACTGTGCCATTTGTCTCCCACCCCCCTCCCACTAAAGATTAATGTTTTTCTCTTAATTTGTTGCTCGCACGAACAGTCCATTTGGGGCTTAATAAATTTATATGTTCCAAAGACATCAGGAACCCAGAATGCATCTGGATCAGCTGCTGACCCCCCTCCCCAACCCTGATATGTCACTTTCCATTTTTCATTCAGCAAAACAGCTGTTTACCCAGATTTCTAAAGCATGGCAAGTGTCCAAAAAAACAAAGTATCTCTGTTTCTTTGTGTGTATAAGCAAGAATTTGTGTCATGCCATGGTAAATTAACACTAGGCATCAAATCCCAAAGACATTTTAAAAGAAAAGTCTCTTAGGCACACCACCGTTGATAGATGCATCTGCACCTGATGGATTCATAAAGTGAGGACAGTGTCTTTGATGTTTGGATAACGTGTGCGCAGCTTGGCTACATTTGTATGCAGTTCCTCTGCTTATGGAGCTGCATTCCAAATGAGAAGTGCCTAGAATCTCAATAAAGGACATTAATTTAACATCTCATGGGGGTGGGTTTCAGGACAGGGGTGTCAGTACAGGCATTCCTCTAGCATGTTTGTTTTCTGCTTGGAGATGTATTCCCAATGGTTAGAGACCATTTTGCGCTGTTCAGCAGGAAGACAGTACTGTAGCTGATTTCTTCCAAGAGAGAGGATGTTGGAGAGAAGACCTGGTCTTTGCCCCAGCGGCTCACAGGCCACTAACTGGCAGGATGCCAGACCTCTGGACTAACCAGAAGATGTACACTTTTGGCTTCCAGATTGGTTTGGAGCATCATGTGTTTGGCTCCTTTGTGCACACGACTGGGAACAGCTTTCCTGCAAGTTTATTTCTATCTTGATGGTTGGTGTCTGTCCACTGCATGCCATTACTTCTCAGTTGGGGAGCACGAGCAAAACATTCCACCCACTGGCACAGATTGGGGGGTCAGTTTGAACCCGAGTTCCTCCATTCCGATTCAGTTGCCGTCATGTCCACATATCCCTTTCCTCTATAGTAAAGGCATGATTTTCATAAGTTCCATTGGGATCTAAGCACACGGGCTTTCATCATCAGCTTTCCATTGCTGGTATGAGAGTCTGGGTGTCCCAGAAAAGCATCCATACAGCTTTACTCACAAGACCAAGAATCAGTGTATGATGGGTGTGGGAGTGGGTGTGTTAATTGCCTTTGGCATTGGAAGTATTGTGTAGGGTGGTCTCATGTTGAAAATGTGGTTGTCTAAGAAGTGGCATGTGCAAGCATAAAGCGACACATGGATCTTATAGAGCCATTTCCTGTGTGGAAAGGGCTGGTTTGAGAGAAGAATCCTATCTCTTTGAAATGAAGGAATCTGCAGTGTCAGTAAATAAGAGACCCACAAATTGAAAGGACATCATTCAGGGAGAAATTCTGGTTTATTTAGCATACTTAGTGGTTTCAGGTGGGCGGGTTTTTGTGCTATCTTCTTTTTACTTGGAGAGTTGATTTCTCTACTGTGACTAATTTGTTTCAACCAGATAACTTTACCTTAAAATATAATTACAAGACCAAGGAAGCCTCTACAGAAAGAATCAATTTTCATCTCCCGAAAACAGTCTTTTGCTAATGCCACAATAATGAGCCCGTGGATGGTACTGCTTTCCTTCTACCTTTCAGATTCTTATTTGCTTCTTGTTTTGAGGCAGTAGTTTGGAAGGGGAATATTAACCTCAGAGCCATAAAAAAAATTGGTTTACCTAATCACAGGGGCAAGGAGCAGAATTGAACCATGTAGCCCTGCCCTTCTGATATTGTGTTCATTATATAATTCCACACCTGCTGCCCATACATGCTGCATAAATGTCTATGAAGAGGAGCAGTCTGACTCCCTTTCTGGCTCCTCCACAGTCCCTTCTGCTTAGCGTCATTCTAGGGTGTGGTGGTGGTGGTTGGAAGGCAGCTACCAAAGATAATGGGCAGACATTTAGGGGGAAATTTTGTGAAGTGGCATTCTATTTCAAGGAAGAATGAGGGGGGGGGGGACTGAGAATATTTATTGGGGGCAGGGAAATAGTTTTCTGAGATATTTTGGCTCATTAATTGTTCTCATTCTTTGTGGTCCAGCACATTCCTTAGGATTTCCTAAATGTAACATTTTTGTAGGATCAGATTCACCTCTAATACAGATGCTTATAATGCAGCTTCTCCTTTCTAAGCCTCATAGTGGGTATAAGAGAAGGCAATGCAGTATCTGGTGCCAGGCAAGAAATTAAGCTAATGCTGTGCTATAATTTTTTCTTCAGTTTCCCCAAGGTTTTACTTTCCTCTGGGTGGCTTCCATTTTTCTGCTTCATTTTCACACCCCTTTAGAATTCTTTTTGGTTATATTTTGGAGCCTGCTAAAACATTGCAAAGTGGCCAATGGTACTGTATTGTTTTTAATTTCTATTGTACACCTCTTTATTACATGGCAGCTTCCCTGACTGTCCACACTTCGTGATCTGGAAAAGCCCCCTGGAAGTAATTAGCTTATGACATTTTTCCCGGGCCGTAGAGGAAGGTGGGGCAGCGGGTCTGCCAGCTGTCACAGAGATGATTGTACAGTGAAAGACAATAGATACATCCACACTGATTGTCAGCCAGAGTAAGGCACAATTAGCACAAGAATCACCCATCAGAATTTCTCAGAATTTCTCCTTCAAAATTCTTTTTTAAGGGGATTTCTCTTCTGTAAAACAGGTTGAAAATGATTGTAATGAAGGAATTTTTGGCATAGTGCTGGCAATTACTGTACCAAATAAACTTGCACTCTCCGTAAATTATTTGATGCTTTGTAGTAGAAAAAGTCAACCACATAGCCTTCCCGTTGTGAAAAGCTCAGTAGGATTTCTCATTCACATTATCTCAGGATTAAATTAAATTGTGCAGTACCTACTGGAAAGCTGGTGGGGAACAAGGCCTGAGATGCAAAGGGGAGTGGTGACAAGAGGATGGATGTATCATTCTTTGTCCATGGTTTCTTTTTCAGACCATACTGCCGTCCTTTAGGTCAGGATTAAGAAAACTCTGTCCCTTCCAATGTTAGACTATGGTTCTGAACAGCTTTAGGGAGCCTAGCCTGTGATGAGGGATGTTGGTAGAAGTAGTTCATCAGCATCTGATGGGCCATCGGTTCCTCAACCCTGATTTAGAGGAATGGACCATAGCTCCATAATAGGAGTACATAGTTTCCAAGCTGAAGCTCACAGTTCAATCCTAGGCATTTTTATTTAAGAACAGAATCTTCTTTTTATTTAAGAATAGAATCTTCTTGAGACCTTGGAGAGTCACAGCCAGCCAATATAGACAATGCTCTATGGGGAGCTAGGTTAATGGTTTACAACAGTTTCCTATGGATCTTTCAGCTGGTACTGCTTAAGTGAGGCATGTCAGAGTGCAAGCCTTCCTGGAATTGAAGTTTTCTGCCCTCTTAATCTTTTTCCATCACCTGGCCCAGTTTGGGGGCACCACTGGCTACCAGATTTGCACACCTCAGCAAAATTGGAAGAAATGTTTAATGAGACCTGTTGTGTCTTTTCTTATGTTTGACTCATTAAAAACAAACTGATATCTGCTGGGAATTGTGTGCACATTAATTGGGTATAGAAATCCCTTCTGCCATGACAAATTCACAGATATTTTGCCAGCATGCTCGATTTTAGATGATTCACAGCTATTGTGAATCGGAGGGAGTGGGACAAAGAGGATTGTAATAGTACTCTTTTCTGAATATGAAGTACTTCCCACTCTTTAAATGCTGGAGTAGGATAACGTTAACTTTAGAAGAAACTGTTCAAACCTCCTAGCAAGAGCATTACTTTTCCTTGATAATGCCAGAAATATTATACTGTAAGATACGAACAATGTGCCAAAACACTCAAGTGGAAACAAACAGAGCTTGGAAGTGATGTGTTGCTTGTAACACATTACCTTTGGGGTAGGGGGAAAGAACAAGAGAACATTATTGCTGCAAAACATTAATTTGCAGAATAATGTTTTCTGAAGTGAGTGTTGTTGTCATGTTTTAGTGTAACAAGTAATATTTGCTTAGTATTCCCAAAATAGTGCTGGGGGGCTTATTACATTTTGACAAGGCATTTGTTTTCTACTGTTGTATTTTTAGTGTGTGTGTGTGTGTGTGTGTGTGTGTGTGTTAATAAGAAGCAGCTAAGAAGCGACATGCTACTCTTTAAATAACAAGCCATGCCAATGAAGCACTTTTATTACATAACAGATAACAAAACACTATTTAAATACAACATTCCAAGTTCTAATCTATGAAGTGCTATATAGAAAAGTGTCTAATGAAATTAGACCAATGGTTTGGAAGCTGAAAATGCTGATCTACAAACCATTCGTGTGCCACAGGAAGACAAACTGTTTCTACGACTTTTGCAGCCTACTAGCTGCTTTACTGGGGGTGTTGAAGGAAGAATCAATTTTTCCCACTTATGCCTTATATTACCTTCAGTGCTTGGAAAATGTAAGACTTCTGCAGTATATATGAAAGATAAAATAATGTGATTTGCGTTCTGCAACAAAGTAACACAAACACATGTATTGTGTGTGTAATGGTGGGAAATAGAATGGTCCTTAGAAACTAAAATTGCTTCCATGGTTGTTACTAGGATCCAACCCATGTGGTGAGCCCAGTCATTGATATCATCAACTTGGACACTTTTGCTTACGTGGCAGCTTCATCAGATCTGAGAGGAGGTGAGTCTCCAATCAACTGTAGACAGGTGATTTTTCAGGCAAGTATATGAGCAAAGTGTCCCAAGGGGAACAGGAAGCTCTGAGTCAAATACACGGCTCAATTCCAATCTTGATTTTAAAAAAATGTTTCCAATAGTGTGATTCACTTGTCATGTTTGGGCAATCGGTATCTTGGCTTCATAAGATATGACTCAGCCTTTGAACACTGATATAACGACTTCTCTGCCAGCTTCATGAGTGTTAAAAATGAATATGGAAGTCTTTTGTTAAACATAGTTTCCTATTTCATCCAGACTGGAAAGCTGTGGCTACCAATTTCAGAACAAGCTGAAATATTAAACTAATTTCAGTACTTACCCTGTTTCCCCGAAAATAAGACCTGACCTGAAAATAAGCCCTAGCATGATTTTTCAGGATGCTCGTAATATAAGCCCTACCCCAAAAATAAGCCCTAGTTAAGTGAAACCCCACCCTCCACCATTGTGCAGTCAGTGAGTTAAATTTGTAGTATTAGCTTATTCTATTTTGTGATGTGAGAAATGATTTACAGTAAATATTGTGTTTATTTTATTTTATACATTTATATCCCAATTTTCAGGAAAAAAATTTACAAGGCACTTTATAATAATAGTTACTATTCCCACCTTTACAACAAAGGCAGAACGCTAGCAGAGGTTTGAAGGATCATCTATATTAAAGTGGGATATTTACAACAGAGCAGATGTTATGGATGCATTGGTGAAATGGAGAAAACCTGTGGATTACTTGCATCCCTGGAGAGAAAGTCTGTAGGACAAAGTGGGATGGATGACCTGGGGTAGGGACAGATGTTCTGTTTGTTAAAGAGGTCAGCATGTAAAACTAGAGTTTTCAGAAGGAGCTATTTCCTCCACAGAATCATTGTGGGCAATACAAGGCCCCAAACATAGTTCAGTAACAATAATAATAACAACAATAATAATAATACCCTGCTTCCCCGAAAATAAGACCTAACCTGAAAAGAAGCCCTAGTATGATTTTTCAGGTTGCTTGTAATATAAGCCCTACCCCAAAAATAAGCCCTAGTTAAGTGAAACCCCGCCCTCCACCATTGTGCAGCAACCAGAAGAAGATGACATGACTGTATTTGAATAAATGTAGATTGTTGTACATGGAAAAAATAAAACATCCCCTGAAAATAAGCCCTAATGCATTTTTTGGAGCAAAAATTAATATAAGACCCTGTCTTATTTTCGGGGAAACACGGTAGATTAATAGCTGGTCTTGTTATGAAGTTCGCAACTGTAGCTTCTTGGTTTGGATGAAACCAGAAACAATGGCAAACAAGGACCAAGCTATACATAACAGATAAGCCCAACATCGTCCCTCAGAGAGGGAAGTGCTGCTTTATATGTGATTGTCACAGCAGGAGCTTGTCTCATCTGTCATAATTTATGGATTAGCTTCCATTATATTGTGATTGGTTTTCAGGACACAAGCATATTCTTCCTTGGCAATTCTGATTCCTCTGACACAAAACACTAGCTCAGTCAAATCTCATGGACAGCAATGTGACCTTATCTCTAATTTATTATTTATTTATTTATTTATTTATTTACAAGATTTTTTAGCCGCGCCATTACCAGTGGTCTTTGAGCGACATACAACAATATTAAAACTTTAAAAAACATTAAAACCATTAAAAATAGGCAATATTATAATAATATCCTATATTAAAAACAGTCATTAAAACATTAATATTAATAAATCCTGCTGCTCATATGGCCAGCTAAAGAATACTATTTAATTAAAATGCTGGCTAAACAAAAAGGTCTTTGCCTGGCGCCGAAAAGCCAAAACTGTTGGAGCCAGGCGGATCTCTATAGGGAGGGCGTTCCAAAGTTGGGGGGCAACAGCCGAGAAGGCCCTATTTCAGCATGCCATCCCCCTCACCTCTTTCAGGGATGGCACCTTCAGAAGGGCCTCCTGGCCTGATCTTAGAGGACGGGCAGGCTCGTATGGAAGAAGGCGGTCCTTTAGGTAACCAGGTCCTGAGCCGTTTAGGGCTTTATATGTCAAAGTAAGTTTTTCAGAACCGACATGATATGAGTCTGTGCGGCGCCACCACTTACCAGCCGTGCAGCCTGGTTCTGTGCCAGTTGCAGTGGCCGGACTGTCTTCAAAGGCTGCCCCACATATAGCGCATTGCAGTAGTCCAGTCTGGTTGTTACCAGTGCATGTGTGACTGTTGCCAGACTCAGCTCATCCAGGTAAGGGCAAAGTTGATATATTCTCCACAGCTCTAAGAAGGCAGCCATGGACACCGAGTCCACCTGGGCTTCCAAGGTCAGACCCGGGTCAAGGAGCACCCCCAAGCTGCGGACCCTGTCCTTTAGGGGGAGTGTAACCCTGTCTAAGGCAGGGAAATGGCCCTTTAACCTATCTGGCGGAACACCTACCAGCAGCACTTCCGACTTGTCTGGATTGAGCCTCAGTTTATTGACCCTCATCCAGTCCATTATCAAGTCCAGGCACGAGTTCAGAACGCCGACTGCCACACCTGGATTGGTAGAGAATGAGAGGTAGAGCTGGGTGTCGTCAGCATATTGCTGACTCCTCAACCCAAACCTCCTAATGACCTCCCCCAGCGGTTTCATGTAGATATTGAATAGCATGGGGGACAGTATAGAGCCCTGAGGAACCCCATGATGCAACTGCCATGGATCAGAGCTACTGTCCCCCAGCACCACCTTATGGACTCGATCAGCCAGGTAGGAGCGGAACCATCATAATGTCATTGCCAACTGATCAACATCTCACCATCACACTTGAACTGCTGTTAACAATTCTTACATTGGACAGTGAGACCTGCAAGCAGCTGAAGGAAACAATGCACAAATCACAAATCTTCATGCTAGATAAACATGGCCTAATCAGAAGACACAAGAATTCTGTAGATTTTGATAATAACTCTTAATCTTGAATCAAAGTATAATCTGGAATTTTATTTATTTATTTATTTATTTATTTATTTATTTATTTATTTATTTATTTATTTATTTATTTATTTATTTATTTATTTATTTTACCCTGCCTTTCTCCCCAAAAGGACCCATGGTGGAATCCTGTCTTAAATAGACTAACATACATATTTATTGGATTATAATCAGTACAATAAGGCATTGCAAAACTTACTTTTTAAAAATTCAATTCTCAGAATCTCCCCTGCCAATAAGGGGGATTCTGGAAGTTATAATTAAAATACATTAAAATATAGCAGTAAGTTGAAACTAGTAGGGCCATTGAATCAGTGGGGATTTGTTGAGTCAACATGTATGTAAATTCTGTTGGTTATTACTGGATTGCAGCCAATATTTCCACATTCCGAATATAATCTAGATACTGAGTGTGGCTGAAACTTCACAGTGACTAAAACATGGTAATAATAGCCATCCCTAACCTATCTGTCTGCTGTTCATTTTACCTCTAGGATTTGACTGGAGCCTTCATTTTAAGTGGGAACAACTTTCTCCAAAGGAGAAGGCAAAGCGAACAGACCCAACAGAGCCAATCAAGTAAGGATGGGCAAAACAGAGTTACAGGGAGCTTTCTTGAAAGCATTGTGGAAGAAAGCCAAAGGCAGACCAAGCCATCTGAAGTACCCAGTTTGACAGTTTGACCCAAAGTACATTGGAAATCTTTCCTGAAACATGACTTGATTACCTCCTAAGTGTACATATTTACCCACTGCTTTATAAGTGTAAAAATGACTGTGTTTGCTGTTCCATTCAATAATGTCATGTTTTTAAAGGAAATACACAGATAGGGTATAATATATATTAGGCATGTGTGGGAGTCCCTTGACCCACCCTGTACCCAAATATAGGACATACTGATCACAGCCAAATCACCCCATACTCTTTAGGAGATATTCCAGCTCACTTCATGCCTGGGTCCATGACATTATCTGTGCATTTACAGATCTGCCAAACAGGAGAAATGCGAATGGATATTGCCTGTTAGGGGGTATGTGCAGCATCATCAGTTTTGGGAACATGATAGACCTTACACAATAGCAGGAGGTAGGAAAGCTGAATAAATTGAGAAAGCTAGTAGGGAAAGGCTAGCTACTCTAGACTCTTAATGGCACTAAGTCCAGCAGGCAGTGGTTAGTATTGGTACAACCGCACCAAAAAGGGGGCGGGGAGGGAATGGTGGAGGGGAGGGAAGAATCATAGAATCGTAGAATCATCGTAAGGTTGGAAGGGACCTTGGAGGTATTCTTGTCCAACCTCCTGCCCAAGGCAGGAGACCTCATACCATCCTGGACCTAAATACCATCCCAGACAGATGGCTGTCGAATCTTTTCTTGAAAACCTCCAGCGATGGGGCACCCACAACATTGGGAGGCCGACACTAATGCCTTAATTTTGTAACCTATCAATTGAAAGCCCATACAGTAATTATCCTTCCACATTTACACACACACACATATTCAGTCCCAGTAGTAATATTTTGGTAAAGTTTATTAAACTAAGCTGAGAACAATGAAAAAGGATCTTGTAGAATGCAAATGGCTATCTCACTATTTAATGGAGCTGAAGGGCAAACAATGCAAGTCTTTCTGTTAGCCCTTCAGCTCCATTAAATGGCCAGTGGAGCAGCTGCAAGTGATTTCAGTCTGAACCCTCCCTAGTACTAGCCTCAGTGGCTGGAATGTCCAGGGAAGACCTTGGGCTTCTTTGGCCAGTTCAGCTGTCACTCATCTTCTCCTTAGGTATCAGCAGCTCAGTCTACCGTACTATGAATTTCTGATTTTCTCAGTTCAACTTGCTGGCCATCTTTCTTGCCCTGTGAATGTTAATTGAGGTATGAAATATATATTAAAGTGTTGTTCTCCTGAGGGTGAACAGTGGTGCTTTGCTCCCCCCTATAGTTACCCAAAAATCTCACGAACACCCCCGACTTGATCCCATCTTGATCTGCACATTTGTCTGAAGGGAGTGCACATGCCTAATATATATTGTTTTTGAATGTGTCCTAAACCTGTTTATTTATTTAAAGCATTTTTCACTCTGCTCTTCAGTAAAAAAGGCTTTTACTATGGAGCAACTTTCATAGAGTAAATTAAAAAGACAATTTGTGCCTGCAGGTTTCAAGTATAAAAGGGAAAATGGATGGCAAAGGAAAGTAGAGATAAGGAGCAAGCAGTCTTTCATCAGGAGAAACAGGCCTGATTCTCGTCTCATCTCCTTTTGCTATCATCTGCTAGAATGGCTAACACAACCTCCAGTAACACAGGGCTTACCTTCTGTTGAGACTCAAGATCCATATTTGGCCAATTGCCCCTACCCTGGAGAGTGAAAATTGAGCAGGGAGTTTGAAACATGTATGTAAGCCCCTCCAACCTCTCATGTCTGCATCCATGTGCTTCTCTTCAGACCTTCTTTGCATTCATGAAGATTTGAAAAAGTTTCCCAGGCTTGTATGAGAGAACCTACTTAGAAGCCTCCATGTAGTTGGGAACCTTGATAAAGGCACATAATTGTGTTCAGCCAATGTGCAGGATTGCTGAAAGTAGAGCAATGTTTTACACCCCAAATTCCAGCTGACTCTTAGCTCTCACATGTTCAGGCAAACATCTGAGTAGGGCTAACTTTGGAAGTCCAACTCATCTAATCTTGGAAGGCAAATCCACCATTGCAATCTGCCATAGCAGAATGGATGTATAGTGTTCTGCAGGTTCTCTGGTTTTTGTTAAGCAAGCTGGAGTTCACCACATTTGAGCTGAGAAGATTATACTGTAAGTGGGTAACAGACACCCCCTAGTGCAAACTTGGATAAAGCCCAACCAATTGTGCAATGGACAGTGGGACGCAGGAAGTGGACAGAGAGGATTCTGGCCAGGAGAACAACCTGCAGTCAACATATTTGCTACTTCTGGATCTCAGATAAGCTAATATTTTGGACTACAATTCCAAATCCATGCTGGCTGGGGAAGTGTCAACGTGAACAGTTTTGCAGGCTCTGTTGCATCCTGCTCAGTTTTGCTGAATCTTTCCATTTTGGAAACATCCCATGGCAAAATGGCCGCAACTTCTAGTCTGTCTCAACCAAGACCATTGTTGCATAGATTGAAAGAGAAGCCTCTTTGTGGTCTGAGCCAGAGTGCTGAGAGCAGGCTGTGCCCTGTGTAATGAACGGCATGGCAGTGCTTACAGTACAGTCATCCTTGCATTTCTCATCCCACTCAGTGCCACTTCTTTATTTTTCTTTTCAATTAATATGGAGGAAAATGGAGGAATGATTGTTTGGAAATCAAAATTGATCCGATTATAAAGCATGTCTTTAAAAGCTCTTTCTTTGTCTTTTTGAACAAGTCTTGCTTCCTCCCCCCCTCAAAATGAGACTTCTGGCAGGATAAGACTGGGTACAGAATAATGTCATGTAAATAACCCCCAAGTGCTAAATGCATTTTTTGCTGTGGAAGCCTGCAATCAGGGCTGCAGACTTCAGGCTCGTAGGAGTTGTGCTGATGAGTGCATTAGCCAGTCATCACATGCTGGGGTTGGCTTCTGATTGACAAGAAAGCACACACACACACACACACACACACATGCTGGGGATATTTTGAAGCACTTCTTGTCCAGAAACTTGTTTATGAGAGGCAATTTTTATGTGCAGATATTACCCTATAGATGGGAAACTGTTTTGATGGGAATTATGTTTCCTTGCAGCTTATATTTTGGGGACTATTACTAACCCCAGCAGGCCAGACCAAATCAAAACGCATACACCTTTCTTCCTGTAGATAGATAGACAGACAGTCAGACAGACAGACAGAGATACGCATTGGAAGAGAGAACTGTTCAAGCTGAAAGGTGGTGAGCCAGGGCAGGCATGAAAGAACCACACAAACACACAACACATTGGAAGTAAAACAGGCCACAACTTCATTAGTTAGAGCTGCCAATAGCCCTGATGCTAACAAAGAAGATGGATCTGCATCAGCCAACCTGCCTGGCAGCTGATGGTGAACCAAGGTGACTGGAATCTGAGGGTAACCACATGAGCATTTGCCACTCTGTGGCCACAGTGGTCACAACAGAGCAGAGAGTTTCAGCCTCTTGAGGCAAGACTCACTGTTGTCATGGGTGTTGTCAATATTCAGGCTGCCCTTTGCTATGTTTGACATCCTTTTTACTGCTGGTAACACGGGCACAATATTGTGCAGCAATATCAGGCCATTTCCTGGCATTTTGATAAGATAAAACTTTATTACGGTCAAAAGACCAGCCACCAATAAAACATCTAAAATATATAAATATACAGAAATATACAAAAATATTGGGATCGAATGCAAAGCAATAGTTAGTTCTGAGGCATTTTGAATTTTGGATACAGAACCACAATAGCCTACATTCATAAACCCTATTTTTAAAAAAATAATTGAATTTCCTGTTTGTTTTCAACAAATGCATAAGTATACATAAACCACATAAAAATTCCAAGACCAAAAATGTTCTGTGCCTGCTCCACAAAATTCAGACTAGAAATCTATCTTTCAGTTTTCAAACTCTTCCTCTACAAACATGTTGTTTGCATGTTTTCCAAATGATGTCCCCTTGTCTTTTGAAATAGAAAAGGGATAGTTGAGAGTTAGCAAAGATTGTCATTTGGATCCAAGGTCAAAATCATCCATCCTATGTAAAGAACAAACAATGAAGAAAGACCGGGGGGTGGAATCAGTTCATTTGAAATGTAGTGTTGGAGGAGAGCCTTATAGATAGCACAGACCAGAAAGGCAAATAAGCGGGTGTTTAATCAAGTCAAGTCTGAAATCTCACTAGAGCAAAAATGAGTAAATGAGGCTACCCTACCTTGTACAGATAATGAGAATACAGAATTGATTGCAAAAGAGAGTATTGCTGAAGGGGTGGGGGGAGTTGGAAAAGAGGAAGACCTAACATGAGATTGACTCAACAAAGGAATCTACAGCTGTTAATTTGCAAGAACTGAGCAGAACCTACAGAAAAATATATTGCTAGAAAGAGGGGCAAAGGAAGAGAGAACAACACAGTATGAGATGTTGTTGCTTTGCAAAATCTGAGCAGAGCTGTTAATGATAAAGCATTCATAGGCAGGGAAGTCATTAACTCATACAGTCACCACACATCAGAAGTGACTTGATGACACATAACATCTTTGGAGTTTTTTTAATTACCAAGCAATTGCATAGTGACAAGATGGGTGTAATGGAGATTATGATAGTATATAGGTATCGAAGCTCTATTAACATCAAGTTATCAGCCACAAAGCAGAAAAATTGTGATTTCACAGTTTAAATAAGCTTCTGAATATTTGTTCTGTATTATTTTTTTAATATATTTTTTAAAAATTCAATATCTGAATTTTTAAATTTTAAAAAAATATTTCTGTATGTCCATTTTTACAAGCAGACAGAGAATCCCCTTGCAAGCATGATTCTGATAAACCTGTTTGTCCAGAAAAGAGTTAAAAGGTTAGCTAAGAGTCAGCCTATTGCACCTTGATTGACATGGTCAAAAGTTCAGATTGTCCCAGAATTTCCCCTTTGAAAACTTATGTGAATAGACGGTTGGTCTCAGAAATCCTGAGATAATATTTACTGAATACCTCTCCTTCCCATGCCTATAAATATATACAATGTTTCATTTTGCGAAGGTCCTGCTGCCAAGTCTGTACCACGCATGTTGAAGTCTTATAACAAAGTGGCTGTTTTTATCTTTTGAAAGGCCTTCTTTGAGAATCTATATTTCAGCCCCAGCAGCCTGGATTCTGTCCAAATTTTAAAAAGCAAGTGGGGCCAACCATTCTCTTTCAAAAAATAAGCAAAATCGGTCTTTTCAGTATGATCTATTTTAAATCTGGGGACATTTAGGGTTGCCAATTTTTGAATGGGGGTGGGTGGGCATAAAACAACTTTACTTTTAAAAAATCATAACTTGAAAACCATTTGCCCAAACTTCCCCAAATTTGGCACAGAGCAGGAACAGACTGTCCAGTCATAACCAGGACTGTGCCATATTGGGTGCTACTCAGGAGCACAGTAAATGTTGATTCATTAGGCTGCCCTTTTTTTAAAGAATCGTCTTATAGAATGTTGCTTTGCTCTGCAGGCAAATTATTGGTTAACCAAAACCTAAACTAGGGAGGGTGTCCATTGCTGGACAACAAATATGCCTGCCTGCTGAGTCAGGGGCTGTTACTTTTCAGCAGGACTTGGAAAACTTGCTTTTTGACTACAGCCCCCAGAATTACTCTGGCATGGCCTCCCTGTCCCATGGCTTAAATAGGGACACAGGCTTTTAAACTAATTAAATATGTTGATTAGCTCATCTTTGTGACATCATGAGTATTACATGTCTTTATTTTACCCAGCTTATTTATTTGTTTGTTTGTTTTAATTTGTATTCCAACTTTCTCCCAATTAAGTGACCCCAGGTGGCTCATAAGTTACTGAAAAAGAAACTGACTAAAGCCACAATAAATTATAACACTTAAAAACAAAAGTATTAATAGTGTTGGATCTTAGGAGCCGAGAAGCCCATAAAAGGAGATATGATCCTTCAGATAGTGTGGACCCAAACCATATTGGGCTTTATTAGTCATAACCAGCCTTGTGAATTGGGCCTGGAAATGGACCCAATTTGTTTTACAACCATTGTTTGGGCAACTCTTTCGTTCTTGTCATCCAGTTCTCTCTGGCCCTTCTGATTTTCAGTCTTCTGTCCACCAGAGCACTGTTTTTCAACCTGGCAGTTGTGAAGTGTTTTTTTTTGGGGGGGGGGGGCTCGTGAGTCACTTTATATGTGTTGTACCCGTTGTTAAATAATTTCTTCCTTGACCTTTCAGAGCCGGATATTAAAGTTAGAATGTATGTGTATGTATGAGAAACAGGCCCTTTGGAGGAGAGAAAGAAGCCTCTACTTTCTGAGAAGGGATGCCTTTATCCCAATAAAATGCCTTTTTATGCAAATGTGGTGGTGGGGTCACAGGGTACTTGGGGGTTGCCACTCAAAAAAAGTTGGGAAGCACTGCACTAGAGCATATGTAGACTCCACTCTGATGCTTTTCTCAGACAAAGACTTTTCTTTGCCATATGTGTGTTAATATGCTTCTCTATGCTAGGACATCTTCCATTGACTGTTAAAAACTACTATAAAGATCAACCAACATGATAGTGCATTTTTTTTCTATTGCATTTTCTATTCTATTTCACATTCCAGAATGTGTATATAATAGCTATTTGCCTACTGAGGGAACACTCCAGGCATCTAATGATGTGGGCTTCACTTCATGGAAGCTGATGCCAAATAAAATTATTGGATGTCACTGTGCCACAAGTCTCTTCACAATAATTCTTTATGATATTATGCTGTAAGACTATTTTTATTTCAATGGATTAACATCACTACTTCTGTAGACATGCACACACCGCACACACACACACACACACACACAATCTCTCCCTTACACTGAAAACTGAACAGTTTATACTGTAGCCCCATCACCACAAAAACTAACAAATAAATAATATGCGTGAAATTCTAAACCAGGAGTGGGTAACCGTGGTCTATATGTTGCAAAACCCTCGCCAGCCAAGCCTATGGGGAAAACATGAGTGATGTAGTTTAAAAACATCTGGATTGCCCATTCTGATCCAAATAATTTGAACTGAATATTCATAAAACTGCAACCAACTCAAGCTGAAAATGCCAACAAATCTCAAGGGCTCTCCAAACTTATTCATTGCTACTCTTCTCTCTGAAAACTAAGATCTTGTTTCATCTGCCCCAGCCTTTCTTGAGGCAGAGAACAATTCCCTAATGCAGATCCATTCCCTTAGTTTCCATCAATGACCCCTTAACTTCATAACAGTAGCCAACACTTTTATTATAATTCCAATGCCCACCTTTACTCAGTTTCTTCTATTATTATTACTATTGTTTAATTATTTTGTTTTGCGTGGTGCTGTTGCTATACAGAATCTAAAAGGTAGGCTGCATCTCCCTCTTCCTTGTTATCACCCCATTGTCAGATTTTCCAGGACATTTGCCATGCATGTCTGGGAACGAGGTAGCTGTATATCTGTTTACAGGTTGCAAAATAGTAGTTGCTTTATGTTAGTTAGGAAACATAAAGTAGATTTGTTTCTTCCTTTATCTGGATACACATACTGTATGCTGTACTTTTTGCAAAGGATTCTAAGCAAATACTTCTCTCTCTTTCCTTTCCAAACCATGCAGGACCCCTATCATTGCAGGAGGGCTTTTTGTCATTGACAAGTCCTGGTTCAACCATCTTGGAAAATATGATGCGGCGATGGACATTTGGGGTGGAGAGAACTTTGGTAAGTCACTGTCCATGAACTAGTGGGCAAAACAAGGTCCTCCAGATGATATTGGAGTTCACTTCCCCAAATCCCTCACCATTGGTTATGCTACCTAGAGCTGCTGAGAGTCGTAATAAAAAAACACCCAGAAAGCTGCACGTTTGCATCCCTCTCTTCTACAATCATCAGCCCAATGTTGGAAGGAGAGGCACCAGGATTATCTTAGTAGTTCAAGATTCCCATCACTCAAAAGTCCCATTTATTATTTGTCAGGAATCTAAGTAAACAAGAACTCTCTTAGTGCCTTTATTAAAGTGCAGTTTATTATTTGAAGGCTCCTTCTGTCTTTGCTGCTAGTGCCAAGGTTTCCTTCATAGTAGGAATACTCTCTCATCTTTTGACACCATCATCAACTTCATACCATCTAACAGGACAAAGAAAAGGAGGGGTCAGGCAGGCACACCTCTTAGCAAAAAGATAATCACTGAGTGTAAACAATCTGATGTGTAGAGTTCTGCCACAATGCCAGACACTGGAGGCATGTTAAAAGGAAGAAATTGGCAGTATCACAGTTAATTCTAAAGGTTCAGTAGAGATTACCTATGGGACCTTTCCAATTAGTGCATCATATTTTGCTAACATCACCAAATAGAAGGAGAATTGTCTTTTCTTCTGGGGGATAATTTTGTGGTGGCCACGGGAGAGCCTGTTTCATGGGTGGCATTTCCAGAACTTTTGTGCTTTCTCTCCATTTTATGCTCTGGCAGGATATGTGCTGCTTGTTTTGAACTGTTTGCTCTCTACAGGGAGCACTTAAACATCTATGTCAATAAAGTGATTTTAGAGGCAGTAAATCTAGGCAGCAGCATAACTAGGTAAGTGACCCAATGTGCACATGATCTACCAGGATTTAAATACGGCCAAATGCTCATCTGCTCCTTTGTTGCACCATGGTTATAGCTCCTACATGGACCAGCTGTGGAAAGTCTTTGTGACTCTGGACCAGTCTTATGCCAGTTATAAATATCCGAGGAGTGCATGTATCTGTGCTGTATTAAGACCAGTATCAGATCAGAAGAGGAAAAGGTAGCTTAAAGCAAGAGTGGGTAAGGTACAGCATATGGGTTGCAGGTGACTTCCTGTGGATCTCTTTTTAAAACTCATTGGAAAATTTTTTGACACACATGCACCCCAAAGTCATTTTCAAGTGCCCAAGCCCAACAAGCACACTCAAACCAAGCTGGAAGTTGCTGTCTGGGAACTTCTTCTTTCATTTTTCCCAATTTTTCTGGGATTTTGGACAGTTTCACAGGAAGGTTCTAGGGGCAGAAAATTGCCCCCTGGATCTCCTCAACTCACCCACCACTGGATTCATGTCATGTGTCTACCCATTTTCCTAGACTCTTTGTTGATTTAAACTTCAGTGTACCCTAGGGAAGACAAATTTAAAAGGGGATGGTGCCAAGGACAACAGAGATACTGGGCAGAGCCTGGGGAAATTCATTTTGGACTACAATTCTCAGAATCCACAGCCAGCACTTTCTATGCTGGCTGGGAATTATTGTTGTTGTAGTCCCCCAAAAAAGAGGAATTTTTCTAAACTCTGGTTTTGGGGGGTGGGCAGTTTTTCCTGTGTTTCCTGTGCAGTTCAGGGAATGCCTCAGGGGAAATGAAAGAATTGAAGTTCGCTCATCTTGTTCATGACTGAAAGGTTTGATCAAACTGGACTATGTTGTTGTCTTATTGTTTGCGGCTGCAATGCCGCTGCAGATCAGAGGGAGCCAAGTGAAGCCTTGAAAGAGCAAAGCGGGCACTGGGATGTCAGAGAGACAGATCTTAAGCTGGCTTTAATACTTCAACACCTCTAGGGAGTGTGGCTAGCAAGGAAAAATAATCCTGCCTTTGCAGATGCAGCCGCTTTGTCAGTGATCCATAGAAACAGATGCTACTGCTTTGCAATAATCCCCTCCGTTGCCTGACACTGTTGTTTTTCCCCTCCTTGAAGCCTTTTATCATAGCGTATGTGGGTATATTTTCCTACTTAGTATGCAGAGTTGTATTATCAAGTGGCTTGGCCTTGCTCCTTCTCGCTGAACATGCCTCATCCCCCGAGAATTCCTCTCACCCTGAAAGTAAACCATGTAATTAAGTAGACCAGGGTACATAAATGCTAGAAGTGTAAAACCAAACTGCCTGTGCAGAAGGGTGGTTGCTTACGTCCAGCAGAAGGACATATCAAAGCCTGTAGGATTGGGCAGATATAGGATTAAAAAGTGAGGAGGAATTAAAGAACCTCTTAATGAGGGTGAAAGAGGAGAGCGCAAAAAATGGTCTGAAGCTCAACATCAAAAAACCCGAAGATCATGGCCACTGGCCCCATCACCTCCTGGCAAATAGAAGGGGAAGATATGGAGGCAGTGACAGATTTTACTTTCTTGGGCTCCATGATCACTGCAGATGGCGACAGCAGCCACAAAATTAAAAGACGCCTGCTTCTTGGGAGGAAAGCGATGACAAACCTAGACAGCATCTTAAAAAGCTGAGACATCACCTTGCCGACAAAGGTCCGCATAGTCAAAGCTATGGTTTTTCCAGTAGCCATGTATGGAAGTGAGAGCTGGACCATAAAGAAGGCTGACCGCCGAAGAATTGATGCTTCTGAATTGTGGTGCTGGAGGAGACTCTTGAGAGTCCCCTGGACTGCAAAGAGAACAAACCTATCCATTTTGAAGGAAATCAACCCTGAGTGCTCACTGGAAGGACAGATCCTGAAGCTGAGGCTCCAATACTTTGGCCATCTCATGAGAAGAGAAGACTCCCTGGAAAAGACCCTGATGTTGGGAAAGCGTGAAGGCAAAAGGAGAAGGGGACGACAGAGGACGAGATGGTTGGACAGTGTCATCGAAGCTACCAACATGAATTTGACCAAACTCCGGGAGGCAGTGGAAGACAGGAGGGCCTGGCGTGCTCTGGTCCATGGGGTCACGAAGAGTCGGACACAACTTAACGACTAAACAACAACAACTAAAAGGATTATATGAGAAACGGGATACAACAGAAAGCAATGAGAGAACACTGAAGGTCAGATGGCCATGTGTCCTGTTTTACAAGACGGTGGTCCTTTGTTTGAAAAGTTGTCTGAAGTTAGCTTGAATTTTCTCTCTCTTTGATAGCCTGTCCAGTTTCTATTTGGTTTAAAAGTAATGATGAGAGAAGAGGTCTTGAAGTTACCTACTAAAAACTGACACTAGTAAAATGAGCAAGAAGACAGGTCACTTATCACAGTCTTCTCCGTGACGATGAGATGAATTGCATTTCTATTTAACCTACAGCAGTATTTTCTAAATTTGTACCTGTTAATATAAACTAGCATATGCATCCTATATAAATCTGTGTAATTTTTTGTCTTCTTCCATCCCCTGCCCTTTTTTTATGGTGCATAAAATGGTCACACTACATAGGGCTCATTCATACAGACATTTGTCCTGCTGTTTGGTGTGTTGCGGAGGCATATTGATTCACTCTTTTTTTCCAGTAACCACATGACAAGTGGACCGGTGTGCACCCAGGGCATCCAACCTGCATCTTTTTGAGCTTCTGTCAGGGGCTTTTCCTTTTTTGGTGCAGGTTGGTGCACTCTAGTTTAATCTGTTCTCAGTGTGTGCAGTCACTGGGAATGAATTAAAATCAAGCCTTGTAGCTGTCAAAGCTACCAAGGCTCCTTCTGGTTTGAATTTCCAATATCGTGAAGTGACTTAATAAATAAGTTGCTTCAGTATGTTGACAAGTGATTCAGTGCATCAGCGATGGTCTAGCAGTCCAAACTACTAATAGTAATTGCACTTCCCCTGCCCCTCTACAGATTGAGAGTGGAAGTAGTTGGAGAATGGCTTGAGGTCTATATGCCATTTAGACATGGGGATTATGCCAAGTGGTATATCGCTCTTTCCCACCAACCTCAAGCAACCTTATTTAGACCACACTGGTACACAACAAAAGGGCCAGTGTAGATGTGCTGAATGAGGATCCATAGAACAAGGATCAAGGTTTTGAGCATGCAGATGAATTGCAAATCTCATTTATTTTACAGTGGGGTTTTATCTTCTTGAGGCATGACCAATTTCTGACATGCTTGTCATTGCAATGTAGAACTGGAAGGCCAAACAACTTTGTTTCCCTACTTTTGGCAGAGATTCATATTATTTGGCAAGTTTTTTTTACTGCTTGAACCAAGAGCTAGTAATGTACACACTTACATGGTATTATGTTTTTAGTCACTAATTTTTCATTTGAAACCTATTCACTTCTTATTGGAATAATTTAACTATTTAAAAGTTTTTAATATTGTTTGATTTTAATATTGTAGCTCACCAGGGGTCCTCTCGAGGAGAAAGACAGGGTATAATTGATTCTCAGACTGATATCAGCTTTATATAAGACATAAGACATAAGACATAAGAAATTTATTTGTCATTACACTCACAAGTGGGTGCAACGAAATGAGGTGCTCTTCCCAAGGTAAAAACTGGACAACACCACTACAAAAAAAAAAAAAAAAAAAAAATTAAAATATACACCACACTCTCCATACAGATATAAATACCCCGTTACTCTCCGCAATTTAAATTTCCACCAGACACTTATGACCCTGCATTTAAACTCAGTACTGCACTTGGGTAAAAGCTGTTCTTGAATCTGCTTGTCCTTGCTTTCAATACCCTGAATCTCCTTCTCGATGGTAATAGTTTAAAGAGTTGATATCCCGGATGAGAGGAGTCACTCAGTATGTTGGATATCTTCCTCTTACATCTGTTCTTATACAATTCTTCCAAAGAGGGGAGTGAACAGCCAATGATGTTCTGGGCCGTCTTAATCACCCTCTGAATTGCCTTTTTTTCTGCCACTGTGCAGCTCGCGAACCATACACAGAGACAGTAGGATAATATGCTCTCAATCGAACTCCGATAGAAGGTGGTTAACAAACTCTCAGTCAATTGTTGTTTTCTAAGAGTCCTTAGAAAATACAACCGTTGTTGCGCCTTCTTGATTAACGCAGCAGTATTTGCACTCCAAGTCAGGTCATTTGTTAAGATGGTCCCAAGAAACTTACATTCAACCACCTGTTCCACACGGACTCCATCTATATACAGTGGCCGAATGTCTGCCCTTTTTTTCCTATAGTCCACTATAATTTCCTTGGTTTTTTGGATGTTAAATAGAAGATTGTTTTTTTTACACCAACAGGATAGTTGTAATACCTCATCCCGATACGCAGACTCATCCTCCCCGGAAATAAGTCCTACTAGTGTTGTATCGTCTGCAAATTTGATAATCCTATTACTGGGATGGTTATTGGTGCAATCCGATGAATAAATAGAGAACAGTAGTGGACTAAGGACACAGCCTTGTGGAGTGCCAGTGCTGAGTATCTTGTCAGTAGAGATGTAGTCATTCAGTTTAACCCTTTGTGGACGGTTTGTTAGAAAGTCCAAAATCCACAGACAGATAGAATCTGGAAAGTCTAGATCTTTAAGTTTGGCTATTAATCTGGGAGGTATAATGGTATTGAAAGCAGAGCTAAAATCCGCAAACAGCAATCTTACATAATTCCCTTGTGTTTCCAAGTGGGATAAAACCATATAAAGCACTGTATTAATCGCATCCTCAGTAGATCTATTTTCTTTATAAGCAAACTGAAGCCCATCAAAGGAATCCGGAAGGCAGGAGATAATATATTTCCGAACTAACTGTTCAAAGCACTTCATTAAAATTGAAGTTAGTGCCACCGGTCTATAATCATTTGGACTGTTTGTAGGCAACTTTTTAGGCAGTGGAATGATGACAGAGGCCTTGAGACAGACAGGAACTACACATAGTGTCAGGGATCGATTAAAAATTACAGTCCATATCCCGGCTAGCTGATCAGCACAGCCTTTTACCACCCGACCGGGAATTGAATCAGGTCCAGCTGCTTTTCTGGAGTTAACCACCTTCATAGTCTGTCTCACATCCTGCTCGTTCACAATGAAGGAAGGACTCTGCTGAGTAAATGATGGCAAACGAACAGTTTCAATTTGATCGATCTCAAATCGAGCAAAAAAGTTGCTCAACTCCTCAGCCACCTCCACTCCTCCACCCGAGGAAACCTTTTTTGCTTTGTAGTTTGTTAGTTGTTGAACCCCCTGCCAAACTTGCCTCATGTTATTGCTGTGAAAGCAGTCTTCAATTCTCCTCTTATATTTATATGTGTTCATCCATATGTCACTGTGTTGTCTAGTTGAATCACTAGGTATGAAGGAACCCAAAGTTATGGCCAGCACCAGGCCTGGTGGGCCCTCAACAGGCTGGTACCAAAGGCCCAGGCCCAGCACTGGACTGCTCTCAGATGCTGAAAACCCTAGCGCCCCTTCCCAATGTCCCCTGCTGTTTTCAGGAGCTCTCACATGTCTACTATCAAGCTTTTCCTCCGACCCAGTTCTTGTTTTTACCCTTTTCTCATGAACACTGAATTTGTTGGGAAGGGCACCGGTTCTGCATTCTCCATTGCACACATTATTATAAACATAAGGGATAGTAAAGTGCTCCTGAAATATTAAAGTCTGTTGTATACAAAAGGGATTTTCTTACAGTTTAGTTCTTTTCCATTTCCTACAATGTTACCAGGAAATTTCACATCAGTAAATGTCAAAGTAATGGTCAGGAGCTTTGCATAGAAGAAAACAGGCTATCCAGAAAAGCTGTTTCTGATCCATTGTTTGCCTGCTTCAGTGCAGTAAAGGGTACAATGACACCGGCATCTGGTCTTCTCCAGGACATCAAAAAGCTAAAGATGAATCTTTCTTACAGAAATCTCATTCCGGGTATGGATGTGTGGTGGAAGCTTGGAAATCATCCCCTGCAGCCGGGTGGGGCACGTCTTCCGGAAGAAGCATCCCTACACCTTTCCAGAGGGAAATGCAAACACCTATATAAAGTAAGGCATTGTTCACTCCCCGCCCACAAACTGCTTGCAGGGATGGGAAATGTTCTTCCTCTGTACTACATTGCCCATATTATCATTCTGGGATCTGTACTCTGGAAAAGCTACTTTTCCCATCTCCAGCTGCATGTAACCAGAATTAATCCTGTGATAGACCACACACTCCATATCTACCATTTGAACATTTCTGAGGCATTCTGGAAGACTAGATATTCACAGTAGAGACTCAGATGACTCAGATATACTCACACCTAGTTATGTGTGCCAAGAAAACCTGCCCATTCTTGTAATCTTCTCACCAAACTGTTCAGAGAGATCAGCTCCTTAAATCACAGCTCACTGGATTGCAATTCAGGAAGTCCAATCAGCATCCCTGATAGATAGTGTATTATGCTTTTGTTTAAAAACTTCTAATGAAGGAAATGCTGTCACCTTCTGAAGGCTGTCTTCTTCTCTGCAAGCCTAGATAATTCATTTTTTCTTCACCCAGCCATCTCATCTTATATGAATGTTGACTAGAGAGAAGGCCTGCCTGGTTGTGGCACCCGAGATGTCACCTGTTAATCCCTAGAAAAGCTTGCCTGGCACCAGCTGTGTGTTTCTGCAGTGCCAGACAAAGGCATTGTGGGACTGGTGAAAATGGTGTTTGTCTTGTACATTCCACCTGATATCACACCTTTTTTTATTGTGGTGTTATAACTCTTCTGGTTTTTAGTCTGTTGGACTAATATTCAATAAGCAGCAGCAAGGCCAAAACCAGAAGTTGCCTTTTTTTCTCTACAAAGATCTTTTGAGAAGAAATACATAGCTTGGTTAATGTGGCTTCTGGTTTATTTCACTGTTTATTCAAAGGAAGAACGAATTGGCTACATGCAGGTGCCTGGAACCAGGATTTGATCCTTAGTGTGCAACCATGTCTTGCATTTGCCTCTAAACAAGATAAGATGAGAATCAGCCTTTAAAAGCCTGAACATCAGTGCAAATTTTCTTTCTTGCTTCACCAAAATAAGTTGTCTTCAGCTACTGATGAAAAATAATGTCTTCATCTGTTAAGTACGTAGTTTCCCGCCCTGCCCCCCTTTCCATCACCTGAATGGCTCAGAAGGGGGGAAGGGAAGGCAACTTCTCCACCCTACCCTGATCCCTGCTGGTTTTTATTTGAGGCAAAAATCAAAGCTCTTTCATGCATGCTTCTTGGGGTTTCTCACTCATGTTTTAAACGTCTCTCCTTAGAAACACCAAGCGCACGGCTGAAGTGTGGATGGATGAATACAAGCAATACTATTACGCTGCCCGGCCTGCAGCTCAAGGGAGACCATATGGAGAGTAAGTGTCCCCCCTCTGGTGGTGAAGGAAAATCCAAAGCAAGAGACTCGGTTGTCTGATACAGTGGAACCTCATTACAGTTTTATAGGAGTCTGGTCCAGCTGTTGGGATGCTTGCATTGTGTTTCTGTGGGAACATTTAATTAGATGTTAATAGTAAACAGATGCTGCAAGTTTATGGATATAAAGTCCTAGTTGCCTGCTGTATTAAAAAAACTGGCTTATATAAAACAACAATTGGCTTATCTCATTCGGAAGACCAGTTTCTTCCTCGATGAAAACAAATGAGCTAATGTCCTCTTCTTATCTGTTGTTGGAAATGTGGATTCTTCTTTTAATAACTGTCCTATTAGTACAAGTAAACTCTCCTATCCTAACTAATGAGGTAGCCTCATTAGGAAACCCCAGGACAAAGAAACAAAGGTTACAAGCTGAATCCTTACTTCCACACTTGCCACAGGGTGGCAAAGAGTTATTCCATAACTTGCTGTAGCAAGTCCAGCCTCTTCTATTTCCTTCTCTCCCTCCCTCCCTCCTTCCTTTCTTTTCTTACATGCCTAGTTCCTTTATAAAATGTGAGATACTTTTATAATAATAATATTGATTCCTCAGATGATGCAAACTTGCAAATTAGCTGCCTGTTTGTCCAGAGCATGGAAAAATTATCGTTTGGACTATAATTCCTAGAAATTTTCCAGCCAGTTTTGACAAGCTCTATTTTTGTCATTCTTACCACTCTCAGCTATCAGAGTACCAGAAATTAGTCATATGCTGTTGAGTATAGATGGTTTATACCATCTATAATAATGCATTATAAAGTTTTATTGCCTCAGTCCAGCTGCATTATGCACACATCCCCATGATCAGCTATCGTCATCTGTTTGGAGGGAGAACGGATTGAAGGGAAATAGGTCTTGACTGTTTACTACATAAGATAATGAAGTAGATAATAAACAGAACCTAAAAATGAATGTTAAATAAAGCCAAGTTCATGATAATCAGTTAAAAAACAAGCAAGCAAACAACCCAAGAAAGGCAGTGAAAGATATAAAAAGAAAGTGTAGAATGCATTGACAAACATAAGTAACTTGGAATTTGGTTGAATGAACGGAGTCACTGCTGTGCAACAAAATTCAGAATAGAGATGGCCTTGAACAGTTTCCTTAAGATCAAAAATGTAATGTATAACAAAACGTAAAATTAGCATTGAGAGTCCACATTGTGTAGAAATGTGCAGAAGGCCCTCAACTCACTTGGTGCCCAAGTATTAGGCATATAGATGAGGAATGCCTTAAAGATACTTTCTGCCCCTCTCTATCCTGAGTCTGTGACAGTATCTGCATCCATTTGTGCGCTAAAAGAAAAAAAAAACAGTTATAGTGAAGGGCAGGGACACACAACAGCATCTACCTCAGGAATGTTGTAGACCTTAACACTGTAGCCAGAATCCCTGCAGGCAGCTACTGGTATTTGCACCACTGCAAGAGGAGTGAGAAAAACGACACAGACAGTAACACACTAATTGTGTGATCTCCTTAATCAAAGCCCATAGTGCAGTCATCCTTTCACAATCACTCATCCATTCATTCCTGATGATGTAATAATATTTCAGTGGCGTTTACTAAACTAATGTGAATAAAAGGAGAAATGAAAAGAATGTAAAAAGGCCGTCTAAGCAAAATTGCAAGACTTTCACCTTACCCTGCAGCTCCAGAAAATAGCTGATCTACTGGTTGCAACAGAATATATAACATCTGGTGATCTTATCTGAGCCCTCCCTGGTGTCTTGGTGGTTGGAGTGTCCAAGGGAGCTCTTGAGCTTCATTGAGGGTTTCAACTTCCACTCACCTTCTCCCTTTGCACTTAGAAACTCAGTGTATCAGTCCTAATTTCCCCTTTCCTCAGTTCATATTGTAGACCATATTTTAATTCTACAAATACAGAATGAAATGAGAAGGATCCGTTGGGATGTTGCTCCATCCCAGGGGTGAATATCCTACTGCTGATTTGATCCATTTTTGTACATTTCTCCAAATACAGGTCTATTATATGATGTTAAATATTCTCAATTCTGCTATACAACACAGAATTATGGGCACAACAGTCACTGTCAAAAAGAAAACATAATTTGAGCTATGGGTTTATTTAAAATGCTAAGAATTTCTTAGAAGTACTAAAACAAATGAATAAAGAAGGCCAAGAAATAATAAAGCTTATGAAAAATCCAACAAGCTAGAATACTTCAAAAATATAATGAGCCATAAAAAGCACAGATTGTTTCTAATTTAAAGTAAAATACATGGAAAAAGAAGCACTGGAAGATTGAGAATACAGCACAATTGTCTTTGTTGCTGGTGTCCAGACTGTGATAAGAGATGAATAGGAAGGAGAAGGAGGAAGAGGAGGCAGTGTTTTTCTTTTCAGCATTTATAGTGTTTTTCTTTATGCAGCCCTAGTTGCAGAATTGGGCTTGGAACTACTTATACAGCAATCAGTATATGTGTGGTTCCTTATCCAAGTTGGAATAGATGCACATCTTCTGCCTTGCACATCTTCTGCCCACATGGAGTGGAAGACGACTGTGTCTACATGAAGAATTGTAGAATTGTAGAGTTGGACCTATGGACTCAACTATCATTTAGTCTTCCTGGCACTGCAGGAATCCATAGCTAACACATCTTCAAGAGAAGTCCATCCAAGGAGAGTTCATGGTCTTGAAATAGCCCATTCCACTACTGAACAGCTCCTACTATTCAGAAGTTCCCTCTAATGTTTAGTCAGAATCTCCTTTTTTTGTAATTTTATTCCATTGGTTTCGGTCCTGTTATCTGAAATGACAGGAACACGTTTGCTTCATCTTCTCTGTAACAAGCCTTCAGATATTTGAAGAGGGCTATCATATAAACTCTCATATAAATTCTCAAGTCTTCTGTTCTGCAAGCTAAATCTGCCCACCCCCTCAAATATTTCTCACTGAGTGTGGTTCCCAGACCATCTTGCCTGCCCTCCTCTAAACAAGTTCCGGTTTATCAATATCCTTCTTAAACTGGAGTACCCAAAACTGAGCACAGTGCTCTAGGGTTTTTTCTGCATTATATTGTTGACTCGTATTTCAATCTAAGACCATTAGATTCTTCTTTGTACATAGTGCTGTCAAGCTACATGTGTGCATCCAATTTTTCTTGTGTAATTGCAGAACTTTATATTTGTCCCTCTTGAAATTCATTTCATTTGTTTTAGTCCAGTTCTCCAGCCTATTAAAATCACATTCAATCCAGATTCTGTCTTCTGAGGTATTAGCTTCCTCTCCCAGTTTGATGTTTTTATACAAATTTGATGAGCATCCGCTCTACATCCTCATTTGTGTCATTTATAAAGATGTTGGACAACTGTACATTCAAGACAGAATCCTTCAACACCAAGGAACCATTGGTGAGTGCTCTTTGCATACACCTCTCAACCAGCTACAAATTCACCTAACACTAGTATTATCTGGTCCACATTTCCCAACTTGTCCACAAGAATATCATGTGCTACCTTTATAAAAGCATTACTAAAATAAAAATGCCCTCCATTCACATCATTCCTCCTATCATCCAAGCTTGTAATTCTAGAGGGAATGAGAGAGAGAGACAGATTAGTCTGGCATGATTGTTTCTGAGAAATCCATGCTTGCTTTTAGTAATCACATCATTCGTTTTTGAGTACTTACAGATTGACTGGTTAATGATTTGTCATAAAACGTTTCCTGATATTGACATCAAACTGACTTGTCCATAATTGCCTGAGTCTTCTTTTTTCCCCTTTTTGAAGATGGGGACAATATTTGCATGCCTCCAGCTTTCAAGGACCTCATCTCTTTGCAAGAATTCTCAAAAATAATATGCAAAGACTTATTGCACTTGAAAATTCCTTTAGTATCTTGAAATGCAGATTATCTTGGCCTTGGATTCCTGTATCACCTGTTTATCTGTTTTGGGCAGCAGCACTATTGCTCCACAACTGATTCTGTTTTTGCCAGGTTCAGCACTGTTTTCTCTTTGGGGGAGGCAGAGGCAAAGTAGATGTTGAACTGTTTTGCATTCTTTCTGACACTCCTTAGCATTTATCCCTATCCTTCATGCAGTGGACCTAGTACTTCCTTGTTCTTCCTCTTCTTGCTTTGAATATAATCATAATTATACATTTTTATTATTTTCAGCTTCTCATGCAAGCCTGAGATCTGGGCTTTAACCTTGCTGATCTTCTCCCTACAAATACTGGCTACATATTTGCACTTTTCTAAGGAATTTTGCCCCATAATCCATTTATTATACAACCCCCCTTTTAAATTTTAGCTCATCTAAAAGCTCCTTATGCTGCCACCCTAGTTCCTGGACATCATTCCCACTTTTCCATCTTGTTGGAATTATTTGCTGTTAAGCCTTCAATATTTCACCTCACATGAACTCTCTTCCGCCATGAACATCCTTCTATGTGATTACTTTTGATCATGTGATCTCATCCAATATTTCTTTTACTGAAGTTAGTTTTCTTAAAAGCTAACTATCTTCAGCTTTCCCTTTCCTTGATCTCTTTCCTCTCAAAATTCACACTACAAGTTCATGCTACTTATTGGTGAGGATCAGGCCCAAAATAGTTTATTTTGTTGCTTTTTCTGCTGTCTGAAAATGAAATGTTCAGCAAGGCAACTCAGGGCCTTACATTTGTTGGACCTTTTTGGCAGTGTTTGGCTTCTAACAAACATAAGCATACTTGATGTCTCATATTACTACTATATTTCTCTTTTGGAATGTTGGTTATGTGATATAGAAAGGCATCATCCTTTCTAGTCTAGCTTGACGTTTATTACAGGTCCCATACTGATGTCATTAGTGTTTCCTTCTCCTATAATTTTTATCCAAAAGCTTCCAACCAACTTTCCAATCTTCTGGTCATGGATCTCTTCACAACTGTATATGTCCTTTAATGTAATGCTACTTCTTTTCTCTTCCTGTTCATGCTGTTCCTTTCAAATAGGACATACTCCACAATTTCTATTTTTCAGTTGTGCGACTCATCCTGCCAGGTTTCAGTAATGCCTATCCAATGATATGTGCCCTGAGGCTTTAAAAGATCAAGTTCATCTTGTTTGTTCTCTATGTTCTGTTCATTAGCATAAAAACCCTGGCCATTCCTTCTAGCTGTTTTGTCCATGGGTTTTTCCCCTGTCTGTAGGTGGGTTCTCATATCACCACTCTGTTTCCTGTGCATCATCAATGCTATTGTCCTCATTAATTGGCGTACCCTTGTCCACAGAAATACTGTCTCCTTCTCCTGCAAGGTTCAGTCTAAAGCCCTCCTAATCAGGTTTGTGAAACTCCAAGCACAACACATTTTCCTCATCTTCTGCGTGGAGCAGCCAACTCCTTGCCAGAGATCTTTCTTATGAATGTGCAGACTATGGTCCAAGAAACCAGACCTTTCCTATCATATCAGGCAAATAAAAAATAAAAAAAAATAAAGAAGACAAAATGTTGTGGCACCTTAAAGACTTAACTGCTATATTCTAATGTGAATTTTCTTGTGGGTGCCACAATGTTTTGTCTTCTTTATTTTTTATTTTTGTTTTGTTTTTACCTGATATGCTAGCGCAGACTAACACAGCTACCTGTAAAAGATCAGTAAAACTACAGATCTTTCCTGACAGCACTATCTGAACAGCCAGTCATTCAGTTCCCATAGTCTTGTCTCTCTTCCTGGGCCATCAACAAGAAGAGTGATCACATGGATGAAGATTAAGAGAAGGCTTAGAAAAGAGGGTTTGTGGCATCCTTCTCACGTTTAGTGGGAGCAGGAGTTGAATAGTATGCATGGCATAAACTGAACAAGGGAGGAATGACATTGTTACTCTTCAACACAACTCTCACCTCCCCCAAAATGTTGTTAGACAGCAACTTCTATTAACCCTTGTCAACACAGTTAATGGCAAAAAGTGATGAGAGTATCTGAGGGCTATGCATTCTTCACCATTGCATAAGTATACCATACAATTTAGGCAGCAAACATTAAGTGCAACTTTAATTGCAAAAAGGATCATAATTGATAGAAAGATAATCACATGACTGCAATTTATATATACAGGTTTTCCATTTTAAATAACACCTATGGAGGTGAATATCAGGATTATGGTGCCAGAAGGAGGATTAACTTTCTCTCTCCTAACCACAATCACCCCACCTGCTATTCAATTTAGGGGAAAAGGTTTCCAGTGTTTGGCCTCCTGTGCCAAACACTTCAACAGAATTCTCACTGGGGCTAAATGACAAAGTGAAAGGGTTAATCCTCCTCCCCTATGGTCCCTATCTTGACCCATGGCCATTGTTCACCTACTAACTACAGGATGTGTTACTAGTAATAACAAAATTAACATCAGGCCTTATTGTACAGAGTTATAATGGGGGGGGAGGGGGAGGTGAGAAAAAAGATCTGGAGGGATTGATGAGAGGATTCTTAATTACCAGTACATTTTTCCATTGTCTCAATTTCTAGTGGAATTGTATCTTCCTGAGCCAGTCTTTTATCAAGTTGTAATAGGGCACACTAATTATATTTTTTCTTCTCCACAGTATCCAAAGCAGAGTTGAACTGAGAAAGTCACTGAAATGTCACTCCTTCAAATGGTACCTGGAAAATGTATATCCAGAACTTAGGTAATAGTCATTCATGTGGGAATTTAAATAGCTTATGCTATCAGTTATACATGTACAACTTCATAAACTTTCCATTTTCCCTTCCCAGGAACAGTTTAAGGCTGCAGCCTTATGTACACTATCCTTCGAGTAAACTTTTTGACAACAATATTACTTGAGAGCATTCATAGGGTTCAAGTAGGTTAACCAAGTAATAGTAAACAGTCCATGATTACCCAGGCAGGTTTATGATTATATGATAATTTGAACCCAGTTTACCTATAGTGTTCCAACCCTCCTCCTATTTGACCATGGGGTCACGAAGAGTCGGACACGACTTAACAACTAAACAACAACAACAACATTCTTTTCATTATTTCTGTGGAAGCTGTATACATCCTATAAAAACTGATAGCTGTAATCCTGAATCTTTTTTCAAAGAATTCCCGAGGAATCACTTTACCAGACGGGGATGATACGACAAAGACAGAGATGTCTGGAGACCCAGAAGTCTGAAGGACAAGATTCCCCAGTTGTGATCTTAAACCCTTGTATCACAAGCAAAGGAGCAGCAGCAGCAGCACAGGTAATTTCTGTAGAGATTAGAAGGCTGGCACAAACGAAAAAGTTATGAATGATTTCCTTATATTGTAGAAATATAAAATGTGGTAATCCTTACAATGATGGCATAGGATAAGCCCATTTTACAGATGGCAAACAGTAAAAGTGAGGCTGAGAAAGCAATTGCCCCCCTGTGAATAAGTAAGGTAGCCTGTTCCAGAGAATAGGGGCCACCACGGAGAAAGTCTTGATTCCTTGTCTTCGCATTTTTCACCTCCCTCGGTGTGGCCACATGTAGCATCATAGCTGTTATGATTTGTTAACACGGATTCCCCCCCCCCCCCGCCCCTGTCTGTTTATGTTTTTGAAAAGAAACTTAGGAAAAAATAACAAAATAAAACTTTTTAACATCATGTCTAAAAATGCCCTTTAAAAGTAACATTTGGAAGTACATAGAAAACACTATTTGTTACATTAATGAAGTAATTTCATTGCTGGTTGTTATTTTACCTTTGAAATGCAACTTGGTAATATCCTTGTTATCCCAAAATTTACCAGTCACGGGTAACTGTGTTACTTCCAAACTTTGGTTTAGATTATGGGAACATGTGGGTCTGCTGTTGAACAGTTTTGTAAAACTATAGCCAGTGTGGAAAGCAGCAGGCAGAGTTATAATCAGCCTGAGTTCTACAGATCATAGGACAGAAAATAAATAAGTCAACTTGGTATTTTTAAAACATTGCAAAGAAGCTGAAGAAAGTACCCTAGAATTAGTGAATTAGTTCCCTGTGCAGTACAGCTGCTAATAACTCCGTTTTCTGGAAACTTTCAGGGGGAAAAAGCCAATTTTTCTTGAGTAAAATAGCAAGGGGGAGGAAGTATACTGTGCTTCACATTCCTGGATATAAAATAAGATTTGTTCCTACCCTGAGCTGGCATCACCAGCACAATGAAAGACGTCACACCTTTAAATCACAGGCATGAGGAGATAATAGTGTGACCCTGTGTATTTCCTAAAGTTGAAGTAAAGGAAATTTCAGTATTGTCACTTTAAAATGATAATTTTAGCTTGTAGAAGGGGGAGCACACCTTTTTCTTTTCCCTTTTGTTGCTGTTAAAGTGGGACCTAATTGTTAATCTAGTTCAGAGAATACTCTCTGATTGACATAGCATAGTTTTCCCTTTAGTGATTGGGGGTGAGGGGAGGAAATGAGGTCAGCCTCATTAAGCTCCTTCTGCTTTAATAGGCAATTTAATATTGAATGAATGCAGAGTACGAACTTAACTACATCCCTGCAATTCAGTTCAATTTTTTTCCCTGAGACAGAGAAAAGCATAAATAGGTCTGAAAGATGAGAGGAAATTATAATTCTAATTTTCTTCCTCTCTTGATTCTTGAAGAAGAATTTGTGGGTGCGATGGTTAAACTGTAGTCACAAAACAGATGGATGGTGGTCTCAGTTTGGCTTAGTTCAGGGTATACTTTCCGAGCACACAATACAAAATAATTCAGAAAAGTTACTGCTTGAACTTCAGTCACAGATGTCCAGCTTGAACATCTATACTGAGAACAAGGATGCAAATCCTCAGTCGTCCTTACACATGAAGATGAGGAAGCACAGTGGAAAGCTGCAGAATTTTGTTGTTGTTTCGACTTATATACCACCCCGTAATGCTAAAGCACTCTCTGGGTGGTTTACAACACAATTATTCAGGGAACACTATGCCTCCCCTCAGGCTCTCATTTTACCAGCCTTGGAAGGACAAAGGCTAAGTCAAACCTTGGGCCAGCTGCCTGAATCCATTGGGATTAAACTCAGGTTGTAAGCAGAAGCTTGACTGCAGTACTGCAGTTTAACCGCTGCACCACGTGGCTCTTTTATATAAGATGGAAAATGACAAGGGCTGTTGGTTTATTGCATGACCTTTTAAGGGTTACAAGCATCAGAAGGATTGTTTGCATCTTCTGTAACAGGCTAAACTAATAGTTCCCAACCTTGGGCAACCAAGGTGTTTTGGACGGCACCTCCCAGAAACCCTGGCCAGCGCAGCTGCTGATGAAGGCCTCTGGGAGTTTTAGTAAAGAACACCTGGATTATCCAAGGTTGGGAACCACTGGCCTAAATGTTCTATAATTGTGGTTTACTTTTCGTAGAAAAAGGACATTTGTCTTGTATAGAGGCAGTCTGCACAAATTATGGAGTCCTTGGAAAATGAATAATGTCCCTTGATTCACTCTGCCCCCTCCATCTGCCTCTTTCATTCTTCCAACTGCTACTCCAAGACTGTGCTCACTCACTCCTTCTGTGTCCCGTGCAGTTGGCACAGTTTCCACCCACCATAGGCCTTCGGCTGCTCCAGTCTGCCTGCTAGTGCTGCCTAGGGTATTTGCCCACTCTCCAGTATGAACTGTGCTTCTCAAGTGCTACTGGAATTTCCTGCTAGCATTCCCACTGTTCATGGTTCCATCAGTATGCCCAATACAGTCATTTCCTAATACCTAGGCAATGCTGGCTGTGGCTTGTGCTCTTTTTTGCTTCACCGGGAAGATGTCAGAGGACACAGGGAAATCCTTTAACAACATATTGCCTGTTTATGCTTTTTAAAAGCGAAAGTAATGACAAAGTGTTCTGAAGAATCTGGAAGCTTACTTCTTGTTTTGAGCCATCTGGCTCAGTCTTAAAAGCCAAAATTCACCACAGGGTGCAATACATTTAAGATTAACTATAATATATTATTTTAGTTTATTTTTGTCATGGAGAGTTCCTGAGAACTAAAAGCTTCATGGTATTGAGGAACTTTGTGGTGGAATATACATCAGGAAGCATTATTTATATTATTAAGCAGTATATAAACTTTTCTGATAATTTATCAATTTTACAGATTAATTTTCTTCACATTTGAGGAAAACTATTTTGATATGTCATGATTAATAGGATAAAGTACGTTAAGTACATTTTTATTATTTGTTTTTTACACAAACAAATTATTTGGGATTATTTTTAATTTTGAATATTTTCACTATATTTCTGTATTTATGTTTCATTATAAATTTAAAATCTGTGGTGTTGAAATTGCCGGGAGTGAGAGAGGACACAGAGGTTTCTCAAAAATCAGGAAAGGTACGATGTCACCAATTTTGGGATATTTGCTAAATTCTTCATTCTCATCTATTAGCTTGTCTCAACTCAATATGGTTCCTCAGTGAGGAACTTCCAAGTCAAACAGGATTCATCTGAGTCATGTTCAGAGTGGATCAAGGGACATTATTCATTTTCTAAGTGTTCTTAACTAAAACTCCCAGAGGCAGGTGGAGGGGGCAGCAAACTGAAGCATGGCATACCTCGTACTGTGAGCAGAGTGTGCCATTCTCTCTTACTTAAAGGGGACTTCAGGGAAGCCTACCAAAGGTAGGCTAACCCTAAAGAAAACAAGTTTTTCTACAGATCCAGGTTCCTGGCATGAGTGATATGGACTGACAATGCCTCCTGCCTGAGATAACTCTTGCTTTCTGGACACACTAGTTGGTGGGCAAGACAGCAGTCACACTGCTGCCTTGGCCATACCTCCCTAAACAGACCCCTCCTCAGCCCAGTAAGACAAAGGATCAGTCTCTTTTGGCTTGCAGGGCTTCTGTATGTATGCCACAAACACATGTACTTAACCCTCAGTTGGAAGTTATAGCCCCTAAATCCCCAGCAAGGAAAGCTTGCCCAGATTCTGTACATCACGTCTGTGTTACATGAAGTCTTTACTCCCTCAAGTCCAGAGCCAATCAATTTCATTAGAAATTCTCACATATTGATATTGGGTGGGGGGCTTCCCACACCATGCATACATAATTTTATTAACCTTTACCATATTGTCTCATACTCATCTTCCTCTCTCCTAATAAATAATTGCCTCGTAACATCTATAGAGATTGGATCCATAAACTTAGTGCTTGACTCCCAAGACTGAGAGGGCTTGTCTCTGACATGCTGTCTCAAGTCAGAGACTTGGCATTATCCAGGCTTGTTTATGTCTCATTTACTGAATGAATTGATTGATTTAACACTTCACCAGAGAAATGCATCTGAGAGTAAATAATTGATTGTAATTTTGCCCCGGTTTTGTCTAATGAAGATGTCACCATCTTGGCTTTCTGTTAGAACATGGCATCAGTTGATATTAAACTTTGCAGTAACCTTCTTGAAATAGATTTCTGACTCTGGGATTCATTTAATAAACCCATTAATCATTAGCAATTCCAAGAAACCTAACAAGCTTTAGAAAAGAAATCAGAAGCCTTTTAAGCCTGGATACACTTGAGCACATCATCAGGAGCAGTGGTGGTAGCACTAAAATGGCTCTGTGCTCAAACAGAAGCTGTTACTCTGTTGTAAGAAAAAAAGAAGCAGACAGCAGGGGCTGCAGTCTTTATTATTATTATTATTCTACCTTTTCCTTTTGCTGGGCTGTACTATCTGCCTCTCAGTGTCTTGTCAGTGAGTGAATCACAAGCATTCTACTTGATGTATTATTTTTGTCCTGATGATGTAAAAAAAATTGGCCAGATACTTATCTATTAGCATTCTCTCCCTGGGATTATCAAACTTTGTCACTGTTCCATGTCTCCTCTGAAACAAGAAGATGATTGTTTCTACTTCCTTCATTGTTGGTAGCCAAGGTGAACCATGAGACTTATTGGCCAGGGCCAGGTTATCAATTTCAAAGGCCCTTCAGAGTCCTATGTAAGCTCTCAAAATGCTCTGAAGCACTTAAAATTAAAAATGGTTCCCATGTGCACACAAATAGGTTATTATCATGCTTTCTTGACAGTGCATCTGTTGCTTTACTGACTTGAAAAGATGGCACTCTGCTAGAACAAGGCAGGAATGCTTAGTGAACATATACAGCTAAGATAGTCAAGTTCAGAACTTGTACTGTTAGGCTTACAAACTAATTAAAGTTAAATGTTAGATAGTGGGAAGTCAATTTATTTCTGTCAGCGTTAAAACAGAAAAGTTTAAACATTAGTTTAATGGAATCTGTATAGAGGATAGATGTCACTCGTACACACACACTCTAAATGAAAAGATGTCTATACCTTACTTCAGAAACAAGTTTTATAATAAGTAGTCTGAACTTGCAAGAATAAATTAATTAGACTACAACACCAATAAACTTTAGTTAAAACTGTTAACAATCTAGACTGCTTTTCTGGGCTTTGGGGAGTTATAGTATAAGACTGTCAGGAGTAGAGATGGGCACGAATTGAAAAATGAATTGCAAAATTCATCAAAAATTGCTAATTCATCCATTCATATTCATACGAATCAGTGCCCCCCAATGAATATGAATTAATGAATTTTAGCTATTTTTGATTCAGCAATTAGTTGGGCTATAAAACACCTCCCCAGGCACCTAGAGACACCAAAATTGCAGAGAAACATCCCCTGACTCCCCTCTACAATGCCTCCATGTTTGGTGAAGATTGGGTTTGAAATGTCCAAGCTAAACACCCACAAAGAATCCCCCAGGAAAATTCTCCCCAGGCACCTAAAGACACCAAAATCACAGAGAAGCTTCCCATGAGTCTCCTGTACAATGTCTCCCAGTTTAGTGAAGATTGGGCTTCCCCAAGCCAGCTGCTAAAGGGCCCTTTCCTGGGGGAACCCATTTTGTGGGCGCATAACTTGGATGTCTGAAACCCAATCTTCACTAAACGTGGTGGAATTGTAGAGGAGAGTCATGGGAAGCTTCACTGTGATTTTGAAACCTCTAGGTGCGGGGGGGGGACTTTCCTGGGGAGGCTCTTTGTGGGTGTATAACTTGGACATCTGAAACCCAAACTTTACCAGATGTGCAGGACTTGCAGAGGAGAGTCAGAGGACATTTCTCTGCAATTATGGTATCTAGGTGCTGGGGGGGGGCATTTTAAAGGGTTTTAAAGGGAAAAATGCATTGACAAATCGATTTGTTAATTCGTCAGAAAGAAAATATTATTTGTGATTCATTGACCCCATCTTGCAGCCTCTATGCAATATGAAAATGGGATTATTTATATGGCCCTTAAGGGTGGACTAACCTACTGCTGAAGACCCATTTGAACTGTCCATCCATTGGGTGCCTGCAAATTTACCTCTTTGAATGAAAAACAAAATGAATGATTGATTAAAGCAGTAAAGCTTGTATTGACGCAAGAAGAAGCTTTTTCTTATTGCTGGATGTTTGTTGAATTAGCAGACATGGTCAGCTAATTTCCGGTACTTTGTAGTTATCTCACAGCTGGCTGCAAATGAAAGAGACTAAAAGTCCATTTTTTGGTGCAGATTGTTGTGTTTTTCATTTTGTTTTTCATTTTTCCTTTTGTGAAGCAGTGCATTGGATCTGAATGGGTTGCAGTAGGAAGGAGGTTCTTCCTCAGTAGCTGGGATCAGATAGGCCAGCACCTTTCTAAGGCACCTTTCAATGTGACAAGTATTCTCAGGCAAAGCATCTAATAGTAGCTATGCTAAAGAAGTAAGTAAAAAGCCAAATGCCCACTCTCTGTGTATTTCTTTATCATAGCTAGCCAATTGTTCCCAAATTAGGGATCCTAGTATTTTAGACTATAACTCCTAGAAGCCCTGAGAAATGCCATAGATCCATGCCTATGTTAGCTATTGGGTGTTATAGTCCAAGTTGTGTATGGGGCTGAATTTGAGATGTCTAGTGTAAATTGAAATTTTAAAAAGAACTACAGATTTTTCTCAACATCAAAAAAATGAAGATCATGGCCACTGGTCCCATCACCTCCTGGCAAATAGAAGGGGAAGATATGGAGACGGTGACAGATTTTACTTTCTTGGGCTCCATGATCACTGCAGATGGTGACAGCAGCCACGAAATTAAAAGACACCTGCTTCTTGGGAGGAAAACGATGACAAACCTAGACAGCATCTTAAAAAGCAGAGATATCACCTTGCCGACAAAGGTCCGCATAGTCAAAGCTATGGTTTTTCCAGTAGCGATGTATGGAAGCGAGAGCTGGACCATAAAGAAGGCTGACCGCCGAAGAATGGATGCTTTTGAATTGTGGTGCTGGAGGAGACTCTTGAGAGTCCCCTGGACTGCAAAGACAAACCTATCCATTTTGAAGGAAATCAACCCTGAGTGCTCACTGGAAGGATAGATCCTGAAGCTGAGGCTCCAATACTTTGGCCATCTCATGAGAAGAGAAGACTCCCTGGAAAAGACCCTGATGTTGGGAAAGTGTGAAGGCAAGAGGAGAAGGGGACGACAGAGGACGAGATGGTTGGACAGTGTCATCAAGGCTACCAACATGAATTTGACCCATCTCCACAGGACAGGAGGGCCTGGCGTGCTCTGGTCCATGGGGTCACGAAGAGTCGGACACAACTTAACGACTCAACAACAAAAACAGATTTTTCTTCCTTTGGGGTGGAATAATTGTGAAGTGACATGGTCCTTTCTACAAAGGGGAATGCAGTTAATTTTTTTAATGGTAAAACCCCCTTGAATATTACTGTTAAAACCATTATTTCTAAACATTAGCTATTGAGATCTTTTTGTCTGCTTTTGGTCCAAAAAGTAATGAATTTAGTGTCAATGTATTGGTGTTATTTCCAAGTTCTGTCCAGAAGCAGAATGTCAGAAGATTATTTTTATTGGACCGCAGTACCCAGAATATGTCATAGTGTGGCCATGTTGTCTGGAGAGTCCAAAAAAGGACGAGGTATAGCTGCCGCTTTGAAAAGTTCTGCTTTGTGGTGTGATAGATCTAATTGCATAATGGTAATATGCCAAATTCAAGGAGTTATTAATGTCTTAACTTAGAAGGGTGCCACACCAATAAGCTAGCAGTGATTGCCTAAGATGAGAGAGTCAAATACATTCACTTAAACTAGTGTATCGCTGGAAGACAGTAACGGTAGCAACACCTTGTGTGCTCCTCTCTGCTTTCCACATAGCCCACATTTACACAACCACACACAGTGTGGGGACGAACTACCCACAGAACACCCCTTCCACTGATAAAGAGGTTCTTTATTTCTGCTATTCTGTTTTACTTTTTCAGTGAATTTAGCAGATAGACCATAAAGCCAGAACCACAGTAAAAATGAAGCCAGTTTTATATTTATTGGAACAACAGGCACAGTGGTGAAAATTCTAGGGAATGAAAATCTTTGCTTCTCTTGTCCTCACATACAAGAATGAAGAATTGCCATCCCCTCCCCCTTTGTGAGAATGTGAGCTCCCTCCCCCATTGTCCACTAAATGGTTTTACATAAACTGCATAACCTGTACAACTTGTTTAACTTGTGGGAAACTGCAATCACTACTGCTTTGTTTTATGGGCTTTTTAAACATTTGAAGCATTGAATCAGGTCTTTTCATCTTTTAAAACTAACAGGTAGGCCTTCTGTGCTTGTTGTGGGTGGAGGGGCTTTGCTAGTTAAAGAGGAAGGATGTTCTTTACATGGGGCTGCCTTTGGGATTGATGCGGAAGCTCCAAATGGTGCAGAACACGGCGGCCAGACTTCTCAGTGGGGTGAGGAAACACCAACATATCACTCCCACTCTGGCCGCCTTGCATTGGCTGCCCGTTTGCTTCCGCGTGGATTTCAAAGTTTTATTTTATTTTTTATTTTTTTCCGTTGCAACCAGAGTGATTTATTACAATATATTCCATTCATTTAATCATATCTTATACTCTCTAACATAGTATTGATCTAATCTATTCTACTTAAGTTGATGTAGATTTCATCCAGGTGTAAAGAGGTTCCCATTTATTATTATCCAGTCTGTCATTTAATGTGTCTGTCAAAATATCCATTTCTGCTAGTTCCAAAATTTTTTCATTAAATTCCTTCTTTGTCGGGATCGCTGTCATTTTCCACTTACTGGCATATACAATTCTAGCTGCCGTTATCAGGTGTAAAGTCAAATATGTCTTGTTTTTTTCGAGTATAGGTGGTAATATATTCAGTAGGAAGCTTTCTGGTGTCAAGGCGATTTTAACCCCTAAAATTTTCTCTATCATTTCATGAATCATTTTCCAAAATTCCTTGGCCCTATTGCACGTCCACCACATGTGATAGAAGCTCCCTACATTCTTTTCACATTTCCAGCACTTGTTAGAAACATTTTTATACATTTTTGTTAATTTCTCTGGTGTTACATACCATCTATAAAACATTTTGTAAATATTTTCTTTTAGATTTATAGATTTAGTCATTTTAATATTTCTTTCCCAAATTTGTGACCAAGCACTTAATTCTATATTATGTCCTATATTTTGAGCCCACTTTACCATGCAGTCCTTCACAATTTCATCTTCCATTTTTTGCTCCATTAAAGTATTATATAAACCTTTAATCAATTTTTCCTCTGAATCCAGTAACCTCTTATCCAAAGGTATTTTGTCTTTCTGAAACCCTATAGCTTTATCTTTTACAAATCTTGATTTCAATAAGTTTATCGACCACCAGTCTAGGATAATACCTTGTTCTGCCAGTTCATCTTTGTTTTTTAGATTAAAATCTCTATCTAATATCTCGGCATATCTTCTGTTTATCCCTTGAGGTGTTCTTGCCGGATCAGAGAATGCTTCTAATGGAGCTACCCATAATGGTATCTTTCTGTAATGTTGTACCTTAACTGTCTTCCAGACCCATAATAAAGCTCTCCTAATCAGATGTAAATTAAATGTTTTACATTGCCTATCATCTTGGTACCATAGATATGCGTGCCAGCCCAGTCTTAAATCATGCCCCTCAATTTTTAAGAGTCTCTGATTCTGTAGAGTAATCCATTCTCTCACCCAGGACAAAGCTGCTGCTCTATAATAATTCATCCAATCTGGTAAACCAAACCCTCCTCTTTGTTTATTGTCCTGAAGAGCCTTAAGTTTTATTCTTGGTTTTTTCCCGTCCCAGACAAACTTGGTCATTATCTTGTTCAGTTCTTTAAAAAAGTCTTGTTTTAATACTATTGGGATTGTTTGAAAAAGGAAAACTAGTTTTGGTAGTATATTCATTTTTATTGCCGCTATTCTGCCCATTAAGGATAATTGGAGTTTAGTCCATTTTTGCAAATCTACTTTGATTTCTTTCATTACTTCCATGTAGTTGTCCTTCATTAATGTACTTGTTTTTTTTGTCATATTAATTCCTAAGTATTTCACCTTGCATGTTTCTTGACATCCGGAAAGTTTTTGTAATTCTTCTTTTTCTTCTTTTGTCATATTTTTCATCAAAATTTTTGTTTTTTGTTTATTTATTTTAAGACCTGACATATATCCATATTCCGTTATTATCTCTACTAATGTTTCTATTGACGTCGTAGGTTCTTCTAAGATTATTACTAGATCATCAGCATAAGCTTGAATTTTGAATTCTTCTCCTTTAACCTTTAGTCCTTTGATTCTCTTATCTTCTCTTATTTGTTGATTCAAGACTTCCAGCATAAGGATAAACAGTAGGGGGGACAGCGGGCATCCTTGCCTTGTACCTTTTTCAATTTGAATTGTTTCTGTCAGCTCTCCGTTTACTTTGATTCTCGCTTCTTGTTTGGAATAAATTGCTTTAATTTCTCCTATAAACTTTTCTCCAACTTCCATTAATTGCAACTGTGTCAGCAGGAAATTCCAGTTCATATTGTCAAAGGCCTTCTCTGCGTCAAAGAATATTAGAGACATTTGTTTTTCAGGGTGAGCTTCATAGTATTCTAAAACATTCAATACTATCCTGATGTTGTTTTTCATTTGTCTTTTTGGTAAGAATCCTGATTGGTCCTGATGAATGATCTGCACCAAAACCTTTTTCAGTCTATTTGCTAATATTGATGCAAAAATTTTATAATCTACATTCAATAACGAAATTGGCCTATAGTTTTGGATTTCTGATTGGTCAGTACCTTCTTTATGTATCACTGAAATTATAGCTTCTTTCCATGAAGTGGGTATTTCTTTTTCTGTTTCTATTTCTTCAATTAATTCTTTAAAAGGTAGACCTAGAACTTCTTCAAAGTTCTTGTAGTATTCAGCCGGTAATCCATCACTTCCTGGAGATTTCTTATTCTTTTGTTTTCTAATAGCTTCCACCACTTCACACATCGTTATTGAAGAATTCAAGATCTCTTTATTTTCTTTAGATATTTTCTTTAACTGAAGCTTCTGCAGATATTCTCTTTGCTTTATTATTAATTTCCCTGGTTCTTTGTATAGTGCTTGATAAAAATCCTTGACAATTTTTTTTATTTCCTTCTGCTCCCATCTAGTCTCTCCTTCCTGGTCTTTAAGGTTTATAATTTGGTTTTTTGTTTGTTCTTTTCTCAGTCTATAGGCAAGCCATCTGCCTGGTTTGTTTGCTTTTTCAAAAAAAAATTGTTTCGCTTGTTTTATCTTCATTGCCATTTCTGACATCCACCATAGATTTATTTGATGTTGTACTGATTTCATATTATCTGCTAGTTTTCCGGTTAAGCTATTTTGTTTCGACTGTTGTTCTAACTGAGATAGTTTTTTCTCTAATTCTTTGTATTTTTGTATTTTTTCCTTTTTTTGTCTTGCTGCATGCTTTATAACTATCCCTCTTAACTTTGCTTTCCCTGCATCCCAGACTACTCTCATTGGTACATCTGGGGTTTTATTTTCCTTAAAGAACCAAGACATTTCTTGCATCACTTCTTTCTTAAAATCTTCATTTTGTAGAAGACTGGTGTTCATTCTCCAGAGTGATATTTTATTTTGTATATTCAGTTGTAGAATAACTGGGCTGTGATCAGCGAAAGTTCTTGGTAATATGTCTATAGTCTTCATCATTTTTATCCAACTTATTGGCATCCAGCATGCATCTATTCTAGACCAGGTCTTGTGCGAATTTGAGTAGAATGTGTAATCTTTCTCTTTTATATGTGTTGCTCTCCATGCATCAACCAAATGAAACTCTTCTGCTATAGACCGGAAGGCTTTCGGTAATATAGTCCTTCTTTCTTTTTTCCCTTTTCTTAACGTCTGACTATTTATGTCCAGTTTTCTATCTAGAACTGCATTGAAGTCCCCTACACAGCAAATATCTTTGTATTCTTTATCTGCCAGTTCTTTTTGTAATTCTTTGAAAAATGTATCTTGATTTTTATTTGGGGCATAAATATTCACTATTAATGTTTTTTCCTTCCCTCTTTGAATTTCTACCATCAGTATTCTTCCATCTTGTGATGCAAAAATTGGTTTAGGTTTCAATTCCTCTTTTATAAATGTTGCCACCCCTCTCTTTTTTTCTTTATTGTCTGATTTCAAAGTTTTAATGATTACATACAAAGCCCTAAACGGTTTAGGGCCTCGATACTTGGCGGAACGCCTCCTCCCACCCAGATCTACTCGTATCACTCGATCTAGCCAGGAGGGGCGACTGAGGAGCTTAACGCCGAGGGAGGTCTGGAAAGAAAAAACAAGACACCGGGCCTTCTCAGCAGTGGCTCTTTGGAACAAACTCCCCTGCGAGATCCGTTTGGCCCCCTCACTGGGCATCTTTAAAAACCAACTTAAGACCTGGTTATTCAGACAGGCCTTCCCTCCGGGCACTACTTAATTTATCTTTTCTTCTCCCCATCTTGAACTATTATTAATTTTTTAAATCGTTGTAAAATTGTTATTATGTATCAATTGTTTTATATTATCTGTTGTGCGCCGTCCAGAGTAGACAATGTCTAGATGGGCGGCATATAAATTTAACAAATAAATAAATAAATAAATGTTAGCTTTGCCTACGCTGCTCTAGAGCCATTTTTATGTACATAGAGAAAATGATGACAAAGAAGAAAGTTCCTCTTGTTCCCATTCTTGTGCTGGAGACAAGGAGCCTCATGCCTTGAAAATTCCTTGTCTTGCACCCTCATTCTGTTGAGTCAGCCTAAATCAATGAGATTTCCATCCCTGGTAAAGCTTCTTTCTTTATTCATATCGGAGCATTGCACCATTTAAAATTACAGACGTATTTAATACTAATCTTAAAACTGCAGAGTTGGAAGGGACCCTATGGTCGGTGAGGCACAGTGGGGATTGAACTCCCAACCCCTGCTCCCCCAGCCAGAGACCTAAACCACTGAGCTATCAAAATATAAATAAAATTCAAACAAATTAAAATACTAAAATAATTGGACTATTTTTGAGCAGAAGTGGGCTACTTCAGAGACGTTGTGGAAAATAACTATATAACTAGAAAAGTTCCAAATGTTTGGACCTACCCATGAAAACATAGAAGAATGTCTGTCTTCACTTATTTCATTCTCACAGGTGGGAATGGAAAGATCCCACCTGCTGGATGGAATTACAAGCATCTTTGTGCACTTTTCTCATTTTGGCACTCTTTCATGAAGAAGGCATACAATGATTTTTTGCATAAAAACCTTGTATTCTGTGGAGAAAAACAAACTGTTATTTTGTCTCAAAAATAGAGCAGGGCAAAATAAAAAGGCTTAAAGGCCTATTGTGAAATTCTCTTCATGTGATAATGTGCTTTTTTCAATTTGCTGACTATCGAGTGGGTGTGCATTAATACAATTGATTGTACACATAGAAGACTGTGGGGAATGCTGGGAGATGGACAGCGAAAGGCCTCCTTTTGCTTGTATGGTTGCCATTCTTCAAATTTGGGGGGTGGGAAATCTCCATTCCAATCCACGAGCCGAAAGTTTTGCCATTGCCATTTCACCAGTGGATAGATGCAACAGGATCTCAGACCAAAACTTCGCCTAGCACCTCTTCAATCCAGCTAATTTAAGGATTCTAAATTCCCAGCTCTAAGCAGGAAAAAAAGTGTGTCTACCACTTCAGCAAAGAATGAGAATTTTTAAATGGCTTCAGCAAAAAAAGTTACAAAAAAAGTTTTAGAAGTAATTTAAAAAGATTATGCAGTAAAAGTTCAAAAAGTGAACTTCAAAATCCAGAAAAATAATGCTCAGAATTAATCTATAATAATAACGCTCAAAATAAATCTATAAAAAGCTGAGCAAAACCAAGAAAATAAAAAAGATTTAGTGGTAAAGCTAAAGAGAAGGATTTAAAAGAGACATTATTTCTCCTGTAAGGAGGTAACACTACTCCAAGTTTTAGGAAATAACATTGCAGTTAAGATAGAGAAAAAGCAGATTTAGCTTGAAATATTCAAAGAATGCCCTTGTTTCCATTTTGAAGTAATACAGAAGGATTATACCTAAATGTATTATAACAGATAAAAAGTGACAAGAGCCAGGCACTCCAGCAACTATTCTTTTGTCAAGCTAGGTTGTAGGAAACCCACTTGTTTCTGATAATACTGCAGCACTTCTGTATATCCTGATTAGAGATGAGCACAAACCACTGGTGCAGATATTTGTGCTGGTTCAGCTGGATGGCCAAACAGGTGTTCTGCAGTGCCGTGCCCCATCCTCTCTGATAGGCACTCACTTGGAAGCAGCGTCCCAGCTTCTCTCTTCCACCTTCTCTGGGTGCTGCCTCTGAGTGGGCCCCCGCTGGAGGGGGCCACTCGGTTGTCTGCCAGACCGTCATGAACCACCAAACCAGTAGTTCATACCCATCTCTAATCCTGATTGAGTGTTATGTCACTTCATTCAAAACTGACTGTACCGGATTAATTACTGAACACGAACGATAGCAATTTCTTTTTTATTCTCCTTTTTACATTTGGCCTATTGTCCAAACTTTGGTATCAGAGCTTAGGACTCAGAAATCCATGTACCCAAATTCTTCCCTAATATGAAGCAACATCAGTTACTATAATAATGGCATCCCACTTTTCACTGAAGCAATTATCATTAGTAGGTTATTGTTTCCAAGCTTTAAAACATCTGTTTCAGAACCTTGAATAGTATCTGGTGGCTTGCAAAAGGTTTACAAAAGTCTTATAAAATAAACCATTAAAAGGTGTTTTTATGTGTGAGAGAACTGCCATAAAATAATCATGGAAGCAATAACATATATAGTATTTGTGTAGAGAAGAATATTATGCTCACATAGTATTTACAGTTTTAACTAAGGTAGGAATCACATGTTTCCCTTTTTGTTATATTTTTGATTGGGGAGAATCATAAATTGGGGGCAGTTCTCTAGAAAGAGATTTGAGTGTGCATACATCTTGTTTTTTTAAAAAACAGTGGCTCTCAGTTGGGGCTGAAAAATGCCTACCAGACCCCAGTGTTGCCCACCTATCTTCTTATCACCTATCATCCTGTGCCAGTGTATTAGCCACTTCCCCACGGCTCTCCCTAGAAATAACTATATACTGTCCAATTGATTGACCTGTGTTGACCTCTCAATGTTTCCTACATATGAAGTAATCAGAAATGGTTTACCACCCTCTCCCTGTGGGACTTTGCAGCTTGCCCAAGGCCATGCAGGTAGCAAAACATGTTACCCCATCTCTCTCTCTCTCTCACACACACACACACACACACAAACACACACAGGTAGCCTCTCTCTCTTGGTAGGTATAGTGCAGATTCAAACTCCTGCAGCCATACGTTCCAGATCACAGAGCTGTGTTTTGTAAAATGAATGTATCCAGTCAGTAAAGAATTATTGTTGTGATCACATCTTCCATGGGATTTGAATTCTTGTTCTACTACTAATTATATTAATTGCATGCCATCAGGTCAATTCTAATTTAGGATGACCCTTTCTAGGGTTTTCTAGATAGAGAATACAAAGAAGTGGTTTACTTCCGGGGATGCTCTGGAACTGTTCACCTTGCTCAAGGCCACAGAGGCTGGCTGTTCTCCCAGGAGGCACAGTGGGGAATCAAAGTATCAACCTCTGGGACCTAAACCACTGAGCTATCCAGCCAGCTCCACTACTTCCTTCTTAATCCATTATGGTCTGGTGGGAGGTTCTTCCTGTAAAGGTGCAATGAAGTATGGCCACCACTCTGCTCCAAACATGGGTTGCTCATGCTCCCACAAGATATGTGGCACATATAGAAAACCCTGTCATATGCACAATGGAAAGAATCTAGGAGCAAAGCCACTGACACAGTTACACCTTGTCAGAAGACAAGTGAGATTCTTCTGGAAATGGTTGAAAGGCTAGGTGTAGGGTAAAAGGCCACAGAGAAAATAAAGAGGTGGGGGAGGGTTCATTATGCTTCAGATGGTGACTCACTTTATATGCAAACTGTTTTCCATAGAAAACCCAGCTACATTAATGCTGTTGGAGGCCAGGGACTATTTTTCAAGGCTTTAACATCATTCAAGGTGACACCTGTCATGGCTCTTCAGCATCATAATGAATTTGAGAAATAAATTTAAAGTCTCATCTTTGGCTGGCGTTTGGATGGCAACAATGCACCCCTCCCCTTCCCTGCCATTTAGTCAGACAGAAACCAGATGGCAGCTGCAGATAAAAATATGGAAATCTATAGAACATGGGTGTCATTTGCTAAGGGAAGGGAAAGGAAGCAGGCTTCTTCCACCATGCCCTTGTTTCACCCTTGCTCTGTTCCTTCCACTGTCATCTTGACAGGTACATGTTAGAAACCCACGTATTGCTTCTATTTATTCAGGATTCCAGAAGCTTTAAAACTAATCCCTTTCACATTTTATGCGGCTGATTTACACAAACCAGTATGGGGGCTTTAAAATTTGTGCCTTTGCAGGATGCTTGCCTGAATGGATTGTGTACACAAGGAAGCCATTGTTTAAATGCTTGACTTCGCATTATTTTACTGTGCTGCTGTGGCACAGCAAATGAGCAAAGATCTAGGCAGGTGGTGCGCTAGTCAGGTGACAGCTTTGCAGAACAACATGCACATTTAATCCACACTGGAATGAAGCTCTAGTCCTGACTGAGTGCATGCCCCAAAGTGGTTGTCTGAATGAGGGCTGTATCTTCAACTATTTATTTGCTTACAAACTTCATCAAATGTTTATGTCACATAATCCATAAGAAATTTCTAAACAGTGAATACCACAGATCCTATATAAAACAGTGAAACCATTTAGAGAAAAAAATTACTGGTCTACAGTTCTTTATCTCCTGTTATTATTGCTCAGCCAATTTCAACCTTTTTTCAGCTTTGGCCATAAATACAATATGAAAGAAATATAGACCGAATCAGGATTGTACAAGTTGCATAACAAACCTATAAGGTGGTATGTGAAGAATTGTTTCCAGTCTGTGGCCCCTTTCAAACGGGCCATATGGCCCAATTTAAGAATGGCTAGCCTAGACCTTAATCCTCTCTCTCCTCAAAGATACTTAGGGCTTTTCCTCTTCATTTTAATCCCACCGTAGCTCTTGTGAGGTTAGCTAGACTGAGAGAAAATTACTAGCCTGAGGTTACTCAGTGAGTTTTGTGGCTGAATGGGGATTTTATGCCCAGTTCTATTTGAATATTGTAATCCAGAGGTTGGGAATTGCCTAGCTCATAGTTTGCATGTGGTGCCAAGGTTGTTTTTACAGGCTGCAGACACCTCTCTTTCCTAAACATTGTTGGGCAGGAGACGGAGGGGCAGAGGGAAAATCATTACTCCTGGAAAGTCATGCTTCGCAGGCAGGGGTCAATGCATGTGCCTCCATGCGTATGTGTATGTGTCCAGACAGATTTCTTGTGCTTTTTCAAAATCAGAGGCTGAAAGTTAATGCACTTGGGGAAGAGGTGCGGAGTAGAATTGGTCGTTGGAGATTGCCTACCACTGTGCTAATCACACTGGCTTTCAAAGAATGGACACACTCAGCAGGCTTCTAAAAATAGTTCATGGAGCATGCTAAGTTTTCTGCTGGTTCTGATGCAGCTTTCTTTCGTCCATTGGAGATACTGGACAGGTGCACTAGATGTATTTGAGATAAAGGAGAAGATAAGAAATGGATATTAATATGCTTCCTTGCTGGCAAAGCATAAAGCAGTGTTTCACAACCTTTTTCGAGTCACAACCCCTTTTACATAATAGCCATGTAACCTGCAACCCCCTGCCACATTTGCACAAAAAGGCATTTTTAATGGAGAAAAGAAAACACATTCAAATAGATTTTTCATAATATAATTCTATCTTAATATATTAATATTAATGTAATAATATATAATTGGGGGAGCTGTAAATCTGCCTCTACCAGATAAAATTTGAGAAAGAAAAATAAATGTCAATACACATTGAGTTTAATTTACTTTTTGGGGTGTGGAAATGATCTTCTCTTCATGTGTCTTCCCCACAAAAAAGTCCCCTCAGTGAAGAGCCTCTCCCCTCAAGCCCAAATAAACACCTTCCTCACAGGCCTCACCCCGTCCCTGGTTTTCTTCTCTCACCTTTTTGCCCCTCTTGCCTCTCCCTGCCCAGGTCCCCTCTTTCTTCACTACACTGCCATCACCATCACCAGAGATTGAGGTGGAGCAAAAGGCACCACTGCCGTGGGGAAAGAACTTTTCAATCCTGCCTTGCCACATGCTTGCCTCATTCAGGCCTCTTTGAGCCGAACTAATGCTCCAGTCCAAAGGGCTGACATCAGTCCTCCAAAGGTGGATGGAGAGGAGCAGAAAGAAATGAGCAAGTGTGGCTCTTTTGGAGGGGACAGGAGTGATGCACATGGATAAGGGGAAATCCACCCAAAGAGGTTTAGAAATAACTAAGAATTCTAGGTTGCCTGCAATTCTGTTCAGTAGAACATAGAAGGGATCTGCTCGGAAGGAGCTTTAACTCTGCTTCCTTTAATCTAAGCAGATGTTCTCATTGTAGATGGTAAGAAATAAACACTGGGTAGGAGAGAAGGTCAGAGAAGAAAGGAATTAATGCAGTTGACTGAAATGAAAAGAATATATTGAGACACTGTGATGATTTGGCTTCATGTACACTCTTTTCTTTTAGGAATGGACATATACCTACAACCAGCAGGTCCGCTACCAGAAGCTGTGCTTGTCCATCCAGACTTTATTTCCAGGATCCCAGGTGGTGCTCCTACCTTGCAGAGAAGGGGATGGGAAACAGGTGAGACTATACTTCCTCACAAAGATGCATTAACGTTTACCAATATTCTTGAAGGATATGTATTTGAATTCAACCAATTTACATGGTTCAGTCAACTTATATATATGCTTTTGCTTTTACTATAACCAAGAACACCAAAACAAGACAGATAGAGTGCTGACTGTAACATTGTTTCATACACCTCAGACTATCTTTTCCTCATACGGTACCTTCTATATTTGTAGAACTAAATCTCCCAGCACTCCAGATTGCATGGCCAATGGCCTTACAGCTGTGATGGAAGTTGTACTTCAACAAATATGGAAGTCACCAGTGTTGTGATACTGCTGTAGGCTTTTGTAGTGTTGTGGTTATTGTAGTTTGGTGGGACCGAGCATGTTGAATTTAATCTTTTTGCATTTCTCCTTTCTCTTTCCAAAGCGATGGAATAAAGTTGGTTCCCATATTGAGCACATGGCTACCCGTTACTGCTTAGACACAGAAATGGTGGGGGACACCAATGAGAACATGAGAGAAGTCGTCATTAACCCTTGCGAAAGCACAGCAATGAGTCAGCGATGGGAGATGGTGATGTCGTGACCACGTCTGTCAACACACCAGCAAATTCAGCCAGGAGGACCTTTATCAGGAACCACCAAGGCTGCTGTGTGATCTTGGGGATAGGGTGGGGCTTGCCTTAGAGTGGGGCAGAAGCCAAAGAATAAGGACATACAGCTGTGCCTAGGTTGAAGAAAGCACATGAGTGCTGGCTCTGTGAATATAGCAGATATCATGCTAAGTGGGGCCATGCATCCATAGAGTTAAGAGTTTAATTGGCAGTTATCTTCCAAGAACCCTCATCTTTTAGGTGAAGGAGAAGACAGGCTTGTCATTTTTTGAGAAGAGAATCTGCTGAAATTTATATGCAGTAGGTGTTGTCCCATTGCCAATATGGGAAGAGTGTCAGAAAATAATAAGTGGGAAAGCAGCTTTTAGCAGGGGAAGGATGGGGAAAGGAGAAAGCGTGTATTAATGGGAGCACAGAAATGTTCATGTTGGGAATCAGTGGAGAAAACCAACTGATCTTGATCTTGCACTTTTGATTGATGTAACTGAGCACATCTCTGGAAGAGTTCTGGAGGCAGCTATATTGCACATAAGAATTTGTATGGGATCCAGGTACTTGCTGTGTACTGATTACTGTATATGGAGAATGAAAAAAATGAGTGTGTGTGTGTGTGTGTGTGAGAGAGAGAGAGAGAGAGAGAATGGTTGTCTGGGAGCTGTGTTCAAAATCTAATAGTACACATGTAGAGGAGAGGGAAATGTTTATGCCACTCTATTTGCTGTGCAAAGCTCTGTTCAGAACTAGAGAAAGCCTTGAAGGCATCCTTCAAAGTGAGGAGCCCCTGCCTAGAAATATTTGGTGTTTTCCTTAACTGGTAATCAGTGGAAGGAGACAGGGTGTATTCTTACTCTGCAAAGGGCCATGGACACATGTAACTGTTCCTTCAACCCCACAATATCCCAGAGCTGACGTTTAGAGAACCGAGGGATAATACTGTTATTTACATGCGGCAGGAACTGGGAAGACAAAAGACTCATGTTGCCCCAAGCCCTCCCCAAGTACCCTGTAACATCTTAATATGTTGGTTGTCCACAAGTGGTAGTTCTCTTTGGGTGGCTTCAAAGCTTTGGAAGATACCCCAACTTTCCAATGGATAGTTTGGGTTGTACTGGTTTGTTGTTCAGTTCCCTATCCTTGAACTATTCATTGAACCTGTGCACTTGAAATGGTTGTGAGTTTTTTTCAGAGACGTTAAGAGGGCAAGACAGAGCTCACAATGCTTGTAGAAAAAGACATGCTTTTACCACTATCATGCATGGGGTTTTATGCCCTTGTTGGTCCAGAGATCATAGCATGATGGTTAAAATATATATATTATTTCACCCATACACCATGTATGATGTTACTAAATACTGGGCCAGTCTGAAATGAAACAATCTGAACTTTGTGAGCAGCATTCCAAAAACCATATTGGAATGCAGAAGTACAACTCATCCTAATATTTAATATATAGGGCAAGAGTCCAGTATTGATAAAACATTAATGAATCAGACTCTGATGAATACATTCATTGTCCTAAATCGGATAAAATGTAGCCCTCCAGATATTGTTGGACTGCAGCTCCCAGCAGCCCCAATCAATATAACTGGCAGTGAGGAATGCGGGGAGTTACAGACCAACAACATCTGGAAAACACACACACACATGCTGAGCAATGCTAGCTCTGTCATACTGCTCTCTGTTCTGAACTGAGTAATCCAGCCTGTGAGCAATGGTGAGAAACTATGTCATGACTCTGTACAAACAACTGGCTAAAACTGTTCTCTCTTTTTTTCCCCACATCTTGGGGTGGGGGTGTCTCAGCTGAGCATAAAGCCACCTGCTGATCCTCTGTAACTGAATGTGTCTCTCAGTGTTGAAAAATTATTGGAATAAGGGAAATTCTCACATACATCATAAAAAATAATATTTTGTTATATGCAGACCACTGACTGGTGTTTTTGACTGTTTTTCCAGGTTTTACAGGTATGTCCCACTGATAAAATGAGTTCAGCGGTTCAAAACCTGTGTTTTACCTTCACTCACAATAGACAAGGAGTTTGCCAAGCTACAACATGATTTAAGGAATATTCATTGCAAAATTGATGAATAAGCCCCATAAACAGTCTGGCAGACTCAGCCTATGAAAAACAGTTACACAGAGACCACTCAATGAAAGTTGTAGAATCATTAATGGATGACGAAAGCCAACCCTCTATTGATACCTAACAGGTAGGAGATTCAAAACATAAGGGAAGCAGCTCCAAGTACATAGTATTAAAACTATTTAAATAAAATGCAAATACATATGATCACTGCATGTATTCACCCTTCCAGTGCCCTCCTGCACAAACATACTGAAATTTTGCTACCTAAACCAAGGTGGTAAGGGCCTATTTGTCATCCTCCAGGGGAATAACAGCTCCTGCTCTTCCAGCTCTCCCACTTTTCCTCAACTCAAATTGTGAACGACAGTCCCTTCATAAGGTTTCCCCACCCATTGAGCTGAACCAAATAGAGTTTACAGTTGCATCCAGTGACATCTGGAGAGAGGTAGCAGCTCACAGAGAAAGACTCAATACAACTGTATCAAATGCACATCCACTCTTCAGCTAGCATCCCACCCCTCCCATATTAGAATCAAGAAAAAGTTTTTCAGAACATCTGTTAACCTCAAAGAAACAACAGGGAATGCCAGAACTATAATGTGGAAATAAAGAACTACCCGCCTCTTAAAATGGATGGAACCCCAGGAAAGTCTAGCCCCTGCTCATGTATAGAACTGGGTTACCTGTAAGTCACTTAATAGGCTACGGACTGGAGTTGGTGGAACCAAAGTGAACCTAAGAAAGTGGGGGTTTGCACTGGCACATCCCTTTGTTAGTATGGAGAAGAATGGTCAACTTGACACCTCTATCAGTGTACTCTATGAGCTCAATATGTATTTTGGATGATTTAATGTTAGTTGCCCCACATGCTCTTGATGTTGCCTCTTATTGGGTGCAAATTATCCAGTGTATTTATTAATTGTATTATGCTGCTTCTGACATGAACAAAGAAAGGTGCCTGCAGTTCTCCCAAACTCTCCATAAATACCTGAGTCTTTTCTGAATCATTTCCTACTTCCTTCTCTCCGTGAAAACCACAGAGGTAACTTTATTTGGATGTATACAGAACGTTTATAAAAGGAAGCATGCTCCAAAAAGGCACAGGTGTCTCTTGAAGGGGGAAAAAGTTTCTGAGACATAAAAATCACTATGGGTTAGAACAACACCAACTTAAACACACTTAATCCCTATTGAAATCAATAGGATGAATTATTCATCACATAAATCCTATTTGTTTCCATGGGAAACAAATAGGATTTCCATGCTGTTCCTTTAATGAACAGCAAAATCATACCCATAGTTAGTGGTTGTTTACAAAGTCCCATTTTGTCACCAAAAATGTATTTAGGATTGAATCATATCTTGTAAGTTTTTCTATCCATCTTTTAGGATATGAAAATGCATACCTTTATAATATAGAAATGACATACTTTGCACACAATAGCTGCATGAATAATGTTACCTTGTGGTGAATTTTTCCATCTCTGAAATGGTAATGTGGTTCTTTAAGAGCTGGTTTGTTTTATTTTATTTTGTAGTAACAGTTTTAGCACAGTAACAGTTAAACACAACCACCAGGTGTTATGTTCATGATGTGCATATTACGTAAATCATACACATCAAAATATTCATGCTTATTGTGGCCTTCTGGCTTGGAATATATTTCAGAGGGATGCAAGGCTCTGAAGCATGCCATCCAGAAACCTTAACATAAGGCTAAAGGCTAATGCTGCCTTTAAAGTGAACTTGAGGAGATAAATTACTTTAATGATCTAGGCCCCAAGAATTATGCAGTTTAGCTGAAGGGAAATGTACTTGGAGTTATGGACCAAAAGCATATGTGAACTAATGAGGGTAAAACATAAAGCTTTAAGGGAGAATGGCAAACACAACATCATAGATTGCAAGGCAGTGTCTTTCTTAAAAAACAACAGCAAACATTCCATTTCCATATAAATCTCAGCTACAATATAAGGTGATAACTGCTTCAGAGCTGACATGGATTTCATTTCATTATTTACAGTCTTATTCCTTTCTATTATTGGCTCTTAAAGCAGATTACAATTGCACTTCAATCGAGCAAAGAAAGGAAAAGGGACAATGCAAAATGTTGTAGCACTTTAAAGGTTTGATTTCAGTGTGAGCTTTCGTGGGTCAATATCCACTTCTTCAGACAAAGGAGTGCAAATACATGTTCCCTATTTACAATCTGTGTCTCCTGCCCACCTGCAGTGCATATGGGCCTTTCCATACTTCCATCCCTGTTCGATAACGTAGACTAGACAAGAGACTCGTTTATTACAGAAGCATAAGAGATTGCCTAAAACAGACATTTGCCCAGTAGCATGTCTGTCAATATCATCAACTCTGATTGGCAGCAGCTGTCCAAGGTTTCTGGACAGCTATCTGGAGTTCCCTGAGATTCCCTGGTGGTCTCCCATCCAAGTACTGTCCATGCCTGACCTTGGAGAGCTTCTAAAACCAGATGAGATTCAGTATGTTCAGGATGGTATAGTGGCAAGATCAGTCCATTACCTTTCTGGAAGAAGAGAGGCCATGTTTAACTGGGCCTCCCATCTTCAAGGTTCCCAGCTTCAAGGTCTTGCCAGTCCTTGGGTGAATTCATATTGGAATGGTATTTATTCTGAGAGAGTTGGATAGGATAACTTTATTAGGGTCAAGGACCAGCAAGGAGAGAGTTGGAGATACTTATTGTTTGGGGGGGGGGGGGTCATACATGCAGAAAACTACTGGAAAAATATTGAAATTATGAGTCCAATTCAGAACATGGCAGGTGACCATACTGATCTGTGCTAGAACATTTACAAGCCTTATTGAGCCCCAAATTGCCGGAGAAAGTCAGTATGAAATCATTTTGCTCTGTGAATATATCTCCATGTCACACATTCCCAGCTGGGTGGAAGAAGAGAGGAGAAACCACATTTCTACAGAAGGGCCTTCAAAGTCTTTGTTTCATCCTGCAGCATTCAAGAAGACTGACAGTTACAGCACTCAAGATGGGATGGAAACAAGGTTGGAGGTATTGTATGTTATATCATATGGTCATCATATGTTGGAACAAAAATAGCCTGTAAGTGAAAAGAACTTAAGTTTTCTGTAACCACCCCCACTACTGCCAGTAGACAAAACAAGGTGGATGGGATAATAGTCATTTGGAAGTCTGCGGTAAGAACGTTTGGCAAGATTTGCGGCTATTTGTTATATAGATTCAATGCTAAACCTTGATCTGAACGCCTGCTTTACACATTCCATCTGTGGAGAGGCCTTATATCCTAACCACTTAACACATTTGCAATGGATCTTTAGCTTGAAAGATCAAAGCCATTGTAACCTGAAATTGATTTTCCTCTACAAGAGTCGTTCGAAGCAAAAACCAATTTGGCTTGTACAAAGCACATTCAGAGCAAGGAGATATACCTGGTATCACCTTTGAAACTGTTTTTCTGCCCTACCATGAATAACAAGTGGCATAATAAAGGGAACTTCTTACAGCTGATCTGATCTCTACCCATCCGTAAGATAACATTGAAACTCGACAAGCTTATTTGCTTCAGTTCAGAACTTGGGCATCATATTTCTTAATCTTGGCACATAGCACTCAGGAAGGATGCCTTGTGGTGGAAACCCATGGATTGGCTGAATGAAGGAGGAAAGAATAGTGGAAACTTGCTGGAGTGAATGAATCTTGTCTACAGATAGATACTAACAATGTGTTTAGAATAGGGCAATTGATCATTTGGAGAGTGTGCCACCTTTAATGTACAAACAAATCTGATCCTTATACAGAGGTCAACATATCCAGCCTTTGAGAAGCTATATAGAATTAAGTGTTCTGTCATTGAAAAGATAATCCTCAAAAGTATCAAAAAACCCAACAGAGATTGCTGTGTGGACCTTTACACTATACAAATGTAATACCTTTATTTAGGCCACTAAAAATCAAACATTCAGCGCAAGATCTCATTAATAATTTCACTTCTTCAGGCATAGTGCAAAAAACAAAACAAAAACATAAATGAATGTCCCAAAAATTGTCATCAAATAAGTCTGCCAGACATTTTTCTTAGGTGGGTCCAGAGGTAGATTCAACACTGTATCTCTGTGTTTGTGTGTGTGTGTTTAAATGCTTCACTCCTGGTACCATGTGGTAGGAATTTTCCACTCACAAATCTCTTGCAATAATACAAAATTCCTTCCTACATAAGCCGCCAAGTTAACTAATAATGGGAAGTGATAACTAAATAAATAAAGTGGCCAATATTTTCCGATAGTTTTGAAAATAAGCATAACAGCAGGAGAGATGCTGATTTTGGATGTCTTTTTCATGTTGTCTTTATAATCCTAGCTATGGTTTTAGCGGCCTAGGAAGATGGATTACCTCCTCTAACCAACACACAAGTCAACATGGGGTTTATTAGAACCCAGCTATCATTTAACAATGTCAGGAGTGTATTTATTATTAAGCAGAATACTCCACAGTTTAAATGGAAAGTCATTACTTCTCCTCAGATGTTGAACAACGCATGTGCTTAGGCAGCCGAGCAGCCAAGATACTGCTGCAAGAACACAAATCTTGCCTTTTTTTTTAAATTGGGCTTTTATGCTAGACTGTGCCAAAAGAAAATACAATTTCTATATTACATTATTTGAAAACATTACAATATGAACATCAGTGAACAACATCATTGTGTGTTTCCAATTATTTCAGACTCAAAATTCAACAGTAATTACAGTGCCTGATCCATAGATCAGAATTTCTATTTTATTCTTTTTTTTAAAATCGCAACTACCTATGTTGATAAACAAGAAAAATATATGGACATCATGCACATTTTCCATAACAAAATTTGATGCATATTATTTTCGGAAAGGAAAGGAAGAGAAAGAGAAACAACAGCAAAAGAAAAAAAAATACCATTAATGCCTCAAAAGCTTGCCTGGAAAGATTTAAGAAGCTCAGTTGTTCATGGAAGCCAAATATGTCTGTGATTTTTTTATTTTTATTTTTTTAGCTAATGAGGCAAACCTTTAAAATCTGGTTTGATAAGCTCTACAAAAGAAAAACTCTAAGCATGCTTACTCAGACATATACGACGTATATCACTCAGTTCAATGGGATTTTGTTAAGTGCTGTCAAGTCAAAACCGACTTACAGTGACCCTAATAGGGCTTTCAAGATAAGTGGGATATTTAAGGAGTGGCATTACCAATTCCACAGTCTCAGTGAGTGTCCATGCCTGAGTGGGGATTTGAATCCAGGCCTCCTGAGTCAATCCGTCACTCTATCCACTACACCTCACCAGATATCCTAAATCCATTTGGTCCAGTCCAGCTAATTTGTATAAAGTCTGGAATATCAATGACTCACAAAGAGAGTATGGCTTAATAAGAAGCTGATGGCATATACCAAGATCCAGGTCTATAGAGCCTGTGTCCTGAGTACGTTCCTGTACTGCAGTGAGTCCTGGACCCTTTGTGCACGGCAGGAGAGGAAGCTGAACACGTTCCATATGCGTTGTCTCCGACGCATTTTTGGTATCACCTGGCAGGACAAAGTTCCAAATAGAGTAGTCCTAGAACGAGCTGGAATTTTTAGCATGTATACATTACTGAAACAGCGACGTCTACGTTGGTTTGGGCATGTCGTGAGAATGGCTGATGGTCGGATTCCAAAAGATCTCCTGTATGGAGAATTAGTGCAGGGAAATCACCCCAGAGGGAGACCACAGCTGCGATACAAGGATATCTGCAAGCGGGATCTGAAGGCCTTAGGAATAGACCTCAACAGATGGGAAACGTTGACCTCTGAACATTCAGCCTGGAGGCTGATAAGAGACACTTGTTCAGCAGGCCGAGGCAAAGAGGCAGTCCCGAAAGCAGCAAAATCAGGGAGCTGGACAGGGGACAGATTGTATTTGTCTTCAGTGTGGAAGGGATTGTCACTCTCGAATTGGCCTTCTCAGCCACACCAGACGTTCCAAGACCTCTGTTCAGAGCACATTACCATAGTCTCTGGAGACTGAAGGATGCCTACACATAGGAATATCAATGGGACTTAGTAAGTGTGCTATTAGGTAGTAAGCTTCATTGACAACCATGAGGCTTATCCCCAGCTATACATGACTACATGAAATGACTACTAAAATTTAAAGGGAAAGAAATACATCTCATTAGAGCAGGGCATCGTTTTCGGATTCCTATCCTACTAAACCCTTTCAGGTTTTGAGGCTCTCTAGGGCTCCCTTTTGTTCAGAAGAAGCCTTTGGAAGCCTCAGGATGGGAGGGAAGCTTTTAATAGTATATTTTAAAAAAATTACTACTGGATCAGGATTGGGAGCCCTCAGGAGCCTTGAAAGCTGAAATAGGAGGGTAGGAAACTTTCAGTTAACTTAAATTAATTATTTCTGGTCCTCAGATCCAGTTTACATCAGCACACCTTTATGCAACAGGATTTTGCCCATTGAATCATTTTGGGGCCCAGATCCCATTGATGTTCATTGGGACCCATACTGGAGTGCTGAACTGACTCTCTCAACTTTTAATTAAGGATCAAACTAGGTGTGATGTTAAATGTGCCTTTGCATTTAATGTGTATGTCAGTTATTTTGTTCTGGTTTGCCCCCCTCCCCCAAGAAAACTACAAATAGCTGAAAGAGGAAGAGAGAGAAAGAGAAGGAATTTTTAGGATAACCACAGGCAGGGAAAGGAAAAATTAACTTTCCATTCTTTCTTGCAGTCCTGGAGAAAATCACTCTTCTGAATCTGTCAACTGCATTTGGATGAGGTCCCTGTGGGGCCAAAGGGCAGCCTCTTCCCAATGTAAACAGCAGCTTCAAAGGAGCCTCATCAGAGCCGTGACAGGGGAATTAACCTGCTTCTCACCTGCTGAATCCCAATGATCATCAGAGACAGGCAGTCCCTGCTTTTAGTATTAATATTTATTTATTTATTAGATTGATTTATTAAAAAAGAAAAACACCTATGTGACGTGCAAACACACATTCAACCTCATATCTACGTGTGCCCTGAGGACAGCTCCATGCTTGCTACGGCACAAAGACACTGTTCCAGCAGCTAGCATGTAAAGCTTGTACAACAAGCCACTGTGTTTAAAGATCTCTATGCATACATGGGAGATCCAATGTATTTATTTATTCCTTTAATTTATAAGAGTGCATGATGTTTAAAGATGGAAGCATATCACCAGGTTTACTGGAGGAATACCAGTGTACTTGCTGCAGCACTTACACTTTATCTCTGCCTCATAAAGGATAGGGATGCTCAGAGTTCATAGCAGAAGTTAAGTGAGATTTGAAAACAGGACTTCTTCTGTAGAAAGCTGCCTTAGACTGGGCCAGATTCTGTGTCTGTCTAGCCCAGCCTTGTCTACTTAAAAGTCTAGTGGTTCTCCAGGGTCTGAAGCAGGTACTTTCCCATTATCTGTTACCAGAGATTGGACATAGAATCTTCAGTATGGAAAGCATATATTCTTTCCACTAAGCTATGGACCCCACTTAGTCACATGGTAATTCTTTCTCAGGAAAGATGTCTGGGTTATCTTTGCAACTCAGGTAGTGAAAGATGCCACTACCATCCATCTTCCTTCTGCTAAACCACCTGTTGTGTCTTTCCTCTGTATGGAAAGCACACTCTCCAGTTCAGGACACCTGAATGACCTCAAACTGACAAGATTCATGAGCACTGGAAGGAAATGGGCAGCCAGCCCTGGTTTTCATCTTTTACAGCTTCGTGCTGTTCAGCTCTTATAGCTTCCTGGCATAGATGATCTATGAAGCTGTGTGAGCCATCACTTCAACCTGTCTTCACTGGGAAGTCACCAGGGGATGCTCTGAGTTATGGCTGGCTGGCTTTCAAACATTCTGAACTTACAGTAGGAAGCTAAGAACAATACGAACTACAAGGCAGAATGTACTGTTTAAAGCAACCTTGAAAGTAAAGCTTTCACAGGGCCTTTCTCACACATAAGTGCAAGCTTTCCTTCTACCTCTTCCACACAGATACAAACAAAGGCAGACACACAACTGTCAGTTATCTTTTGCCCTCATCTGAGTCTTCTTGTACCAAGAAGGGATGTGTCCAGCTATAAAGATATTCATCTACTCCCTACCTTTCCTCTTCCAGATTTAATCCATGCCTGTTTCTTAATTTTTATCAAGACAGAATGACCCCTTTTCGGAAGAAGGGTGTCTTTTTTTCAACCGTGCATCCATTTTGAGTGTGTTTTAAATTGTACACATTGTTTGAGTGACATTGCACCCCCCTAACTAAAGCAAATGAAGGCAATGTGCAAACCCCTCTATGCCCCTAACATCCATCTAATTTTAATTTGTTTTATTTAAACGCTGTTTATAACACCGCCTTGTCCACATTTGGCAAGAAGACCAAAAAGACGGCCGACTGGTTCGAAGCCCATTCGGAGGAGTTGATGCCAGCTATCGAGGATAAGAGGAGAGCTCTAGCAGCATACAAAGCCTGTCCTAGTGAGTACAACTTGCAGGCTCTTCGAGCTGCTCGTAGCAAAGTCCAACAGGCTGCCAGGAGATGTTCCAATGATTATTGGCTTCAGCTCTGCTCTCAGATACAGATAGCAGCGGACACAGGAAACATCAAGGGAATGTATGACGGTATCAAGCAGGCTTTAGGTCCAATACAGAAGAAATCTGCTCCCTTGAAGTCTGCTACAGGCATGATCATCCAGGACCGAGCACAGCAGATGGACCGCTGGGTGCAGCACTACTCTGAGCTATATTCAAGAGAGAATGTAGTAACCGAAGAAGCATTAAATAACATTGAGTGCCTGCCTGTCTTGGAAGAGTTGGACAGCGAACCAACTTTAGCAGAAATAAAAGCGGCCTTGGATTCCCTTGCCTCCGGCAAGGCACCTGGAAAGGATAACATCCCTGTTGAAGTGCTGAAGTGCTGTAAAGAGATCATCACTACCGAGCTGTATGAAGTCTTTTGTCTTTGCTGGAGGGAAGGTGGAGTACCACAGGACATAAAGGATGCAAACATCGTCACACTCTATAAGAACAAAGGAGACAGGGGCGACTGCAATAACTACTGTGGCATCTCTCTTCTCAGCGTTGTAGGGAAGCTGCTTCCCCGTGTTTCACTGAAGAGACTCCAGGTGCTTGCAGACAGAGTCTATCCGGAATCACAGTGTGGATTTTGAGCTAATAGATCCACCACTGACATGGTATTCTCCCTCAGACAGTTGCAGGAGAAATGTAGGGAACAACAACAGCCACTCTTTGTGGCCTTCATAGATCTCACAAAGGCCTTTGATTTGGTTAGCAGGGATGGCCTTTTTAAAATACTTCCCAAGATTGGATGTCCACCTCGACTCCTTAACATCATCAAGTCCTTTCATGAGGGAATGAAGGGCACCGTAGTTTTTGATGGCTCAACATCAGATCCCTTTGACATCCGAAGCGGATTGAAACAGGGCTGTGTCCTCGCACCAACCCTTTTTGGGATCTTTTTTGCTGTCATGCTGAAGCATGCCTTTGGAACTGCAACAGAAGGCGTCTATCTCCGGACTAGATCAGATGGAAAGCTCTTTAATTTCTCTAGACTGAGAGCAAAGACCAAAGTCCAACTGAAATGCATGTGGGACTTCCTCTTCACCGATGATGCAGCCGTTGTTGCCCACTCTGCTGAAGACCTCCAACAACTCATGAATCGTTTTAGCAAGGCCTGCCAAGACTTTGGACTAACAATCAGCCTGAAGAAAACACAAGTCATGGGCCAGGGCGTGGACTCACCTCCCTCTATTACCATCTCCACGCAAGAATTGGAGGTTGTTCATGACTTTGTGTACCTTGGTTCAACGATCTCTGACACTCTCTCCCTAGATGTCGAATTGGATAAACGCACTGGCAAAGCAGCTACCATGTTCTCAAGACTCACAAAGAGAGTATGGCTTAATAAGAAGCTGATGGCATATACCAAGATCCAGGTCTATAGAGCCTGTGTCCTGAGTACGTTCCTGTACTGCAGTGAGTCCTGGACCCTTTGTGCACGGCAGGAGAGGAAGCTGAACACGTTCCATATGCGTTGTCTCCGACGCATTTTTGGTATCACCTGGCAGGACAAAGTTCCAAGTAGAGTAGTCCTAGAACGAGCTGGAATTTTTAGCATGTATACATTACTGAAACAGCGACGTCTACGTTGGTTTGGGCATGTCGTGAGAATGGCTGATGGTCGGATTCCAAAAGATCTCCTGTATGGAGAATTAGTGCAGGGAAATCACCCCAGAGGGAGACCACAGCTGCGATACAAGGATATCTGCAAGCGGGATCTGAAGGCCTTAGGAATGGACCTCAACAGATGGGAAACCCTGACATCTGAGCGTTCAGCCTGGAGGCAGGTGGTGCATCATGGCCTCTCCCAATTTGAAGAGACCCTTGTCCACCAGGCAGAGGCAAAGAGGCAGTCCCGAAAGCAGCAAAATCAGGGAGTTGGACAGGGGACAGATTGTGTTTGTCTTCAGTGTGGAAGGGATTGTCACTCTCGAATTGGCCTTCTCAGCCACACTAGACGCTGTTCCAAGTCCTCCATACAGAGCACGTTACCATAGTCTCTCGAGACTGAAGGATGCCTAACTTATTTAAATGCCTCTCATGGCCTCTAGAGGTGAAGGAATTTTTTTGCTACATTTTTGCCTGCCATACTCCTTGAAGCTTGGCAAAGGAGTTCCAAAACCAGAAATTTAACCTTCCAAGGAGAGACACTTTCTCTGAGCAGAACCTTTCTGTCCAGGAGGGGCAGATTCTGAGTCCAACCTACAATGCACCCAGACAGAAAATCAGTGTTATGCCACCTATCATTTGATTATATGGATGTGCATAATTGTTCCTTAATCTTTTTAAAAAATCTTTTAAAATATTTTTACAACCAAGAATCCCTTTCCCGTTTGACCAGGAAGGAGTGCAAAATTCAATTGGACCCTGATCAACAGGTTCAAAAGTTCAGATTGCCCCAGACCTGGAGCTTTTGAAGATTTGTGTCAGGAGCCTGGTCTCAGAAATCCTGGGTGAATCTTTATTGAAAGCACTCAGGGCTGGCACAAATGCAAGTGCTCTGTGCTTTGTAATGCAGAAACACTTTGAGTATGCCTTTCAAAACTATATGCCAATTCCCTGGAGATAATGGCAAAATGTCCCCCTTTCTGGAGGACTGTCACTCTATTACTTTCCTTAATGAAAGTGTGTGTTTTTTAACTCTTCAAAGAAAACTTGTCTTTTGACTCTGTTTCTGTCATCCCTCAATTATCCCTTTTGAAAGGCCTTTTTTAAAGGACTGATATTTCAGCCCCTATAGCCTGGACTGTGTCCAAATTTTAAAAAAGGAGGGGTGGGTGGGCAAGCAACCATTTTCTTTCAAGATAAGCAATATTGGTCTTTTCAATATATGTGAGCTATTTTAATAGGTTTAGGATCACCTATTTCTGAGCAGGATATAAAACAGTATTACTTAAAAAAAATCATAACTTGAAAACTCTTTGCCCAAACTATTACTTATTTGGTGCTGATCAGAAGTCCAATTTCAAAGTTATAATATTCTGTTTTGGGTGCCTCCTTTTTTTATATTGCCTTATAAAATGTCAGTTTGCTCTGCCAGCACAGAATCGTTCGTGGACTCTCATGCAGCAATAGTAACTGGTCATCCAGTGAGTTCCATGGGTTGGTAGCATCAGGAGTTTACTACTAATCTAATAGCCTGTTTACTTCAATATGATGTGTGAGCCACAGTTTCTAGACTGCCACCAAGACTCCTTGTAAAACCTCCATCACACAGTAAGGTTATAAAGGTTGATCTGACGTTATCTCAACAGGCAATAATTGCAGTCAAGGCATGATCAACCCCTCTTGCACTCTGATAGTTTGGAGCTGAGCCATGCATAATCTTTACATTAATTATATCATTATGGTTTAATTGTGGCAATTACTATTCGCTTGACTTTCTCAAAAAACATCAGTGTCATTACAGGGCTTTCCAGTTTAAGTAAACACTATCACTCAATGTTGCCAATTCACCACCCAGCAAAGACAATGTATTTCCAAGCCCTCATTGGAAACTCTCCCCTGCAGAACAAACTTTTGATCTTCAAACAGCATGGTGTCGGTCATATTGCTTGTCCTCCGAGAGCCACCCACCTGTCTCACCTTATCATCGATGAAAGGTAGCCAAATACACAAGAAGAACATAGGGCTTATTCCTGCATGCATGTTTCATGGGAGTGATAATTGTTCAAAGTCTGCAGTCATTTGAACTCTTACACAGAGTAGGACTTGATTTTGATTAAACATGCATTAGGCTAGGCAGAAAAAGCACAGTGGTTGGGAAAGATTTTTTTTTACTACAACAACTGTATAAAGATATCTAGGACTTGTAACCCAAAAACCTAACTTTATTATACTCAGAAAAGGCATTGATGAAGCTATTAACATGCTGTATTTATAATGAAAAGCATAGCAGGGTAAAATTTAATTCACATTCATCAGGTGAGGTACAATTACAAAGAAGGTGAGTCATCACTTTGGTTATTTTATTAAGAGTTTCTTTAAAGCTGATCTAACCTGCACTTGAACTCTCCAGGGTGATGTAGTGGGTAGAGTGATTCAGCAGGATTCAGGGGGTGTGGGTTCGAAACCAGCTGAGCCACAGAAACTCATAGACGAGGAACAGATGTAATAAAATCACTCCTTAAATATCTCTTTTGCCTTGAAAACCTTATTAAGATCATTCTAAGTTGGTTCTACTTGGTAGCACATAGCAAAAACCTGCACTTACAGACGGGTTTCCATATAGAAAAAGACTGTCCCCACTATTTAATCCCCTTTTCCAATATGGTGTCACAATCTTCTGCAACTGTGAAACAGGATACAATGTGAGGGTAAGGAGATGGCTCCAGGCTTGGTTCTCAACGCTTGTCTCTGGCTCTTATAGCAGGAGTATGGGACACATTTTGTCCATCAGCCTCCATCAACACAGCAAGTAATCAGAGATGGTGGGAATTGTAATCCACTAACATCTATCATGCCACAGATGTTTCACTCTGTTCCGTAGGACAAAATAAATGGACTGGAATTTGGGACACAGTTAGAGGGAACTCAGCTTACCCCTTACACAGGCGAAACATGAAACTATTTCCACTCTCTCTCCAAAAATACTACTTTGTTTTTCCTCAACCAAGCGAATGGTTGCTAGACACTCTGGAGAGGAAAGATTCATAAGGACTTCTTTACTGCCTGAAAGCTGCCCATCCAATTTGCACCACCATCTCAACAGTAGCCTCAGCAGCCACACAAATCACCTGATCACTGTCTTTCCCACTTGAGTGAGGTACATTGCAATTCTGCTTAAATTTTTTAATTCCAATTTTGCTCCTGTACATCTAAATTAGCACATGCAATTTAATGCAAATTAGTGACTTCTTTTCCCATTTCTGGCTGGTGCATCTTGTCCTTTTTGATGATGTGTATCTGGGCACACGAAATGGAAAATATAGTGAAGAATCACAGTTCAGAGTGATAATGTGTTATCAGTGCCAGATTTATACTCAAGGGCCTAAATGCCTCCTAACTAGAGTACACCAATGGGACCAGACTTACCATCTCGTAATTAGTCCAGTGGGTCTAATCTAACTTTATAATTAGGCCAAATGAAAGTACAGATTAGAGCGGGGTGAGCAACTTGCAGAGCTCTAGGGGCTGTACATGGCCCCCTGTGAACATGGGGGGGGGACACTTGTTCCCATAGAACCCACCCTATCCCATCCTAAAATATTTTTCTTAACAGAGCCTCGTGGCGCAGTGGTTAAACTGCTGTACTGCAGCCAAAACTGTGCTCATGATGTGGGGTTCAATCCCAGGTAGCCGGCTCAAGGTTGACTCAGCCTTCCATTCTTCCGAGGTCGGTAAAATGAGTACCCAGCTCGCTGGGGGGGGGGGCAATGTGTATCCTGCATAATTAACTTGTAAACCACCCAGAGAGTGCTTGAAGCACTATGGGGCGGTATATAAGCAGCACGCTTTGCTTTAACATTTTTGTTTAACTGAAAAAATGTCCTTGCATCTGCTACCAGCAAAAATAAATAAACACAACAAAAAATAATAAAAATTAAATTTATAGGTTTGCAGGAGTCACCAAAAGGTGCTAATCAGAACCTTAAAACTGCAAAATTGCCACATGTGCTCCCTAGAGGGCACAAGGGATGTCTCAGGAGGTTTTTTTAAAAAATTAAATTTAGGGAGGGGAATTGGGTCAAGGGAAGGTCAAGGGTGCTGGGTGCTACATTGGGGCCTCTAATGGCCCACATACAGTCTGTCAGCTCTGCTTTGCTCATCCCTGACTTAGGGCCCCTGATTCTTAGAAGCTTTGCAAAAACTGCAAGATATGCATTTTTTAAAAAAAAGCCTCCTAATAGAAGTGTGTTTGCTAATCTTCAGGGGACTCTTAAACTTGACACAGACTCTAAGCCTTAGAGCTTCAGCTTAATCTGGCCCTGACTATTGGTGTCAAGGTTTTTCCAAAGTTGTGTAGAAGTGCAGTGTGGGGTGGAGGGTAGAAAGTGAAAACAACAACAATGAAAAACAAAGGTGCAGAAATTGTGAGTAAGAACAGCTTGTCATAATATCCAGATTCACCTCCTGGCGAACTGCTGTTCTTCCCCTGCCCCACTGAAAGAAATGGCGGGATTGTATAAAGGAATGAGGAGGTCAATGGTCAATAGCTATTGGGCTGTAAAGTTGTATGTCTGAATGCAGAAGGAAAACATTCATAGTGAGAAATGACTGAATATTGTGATCCACATTATCCCAGGGCATGGAGGGAAGACAACCACAGAGCAGGATGTTTCCTAGAAGGACTTGACTGAAAAATCAGAGGGATGAAGCTCAGAAATGTGGAGCTTTCTGCCTGTGGGAACTAGAATGTAGACATGAGGACTCCCCAGATTATATGCTCTTGATTTGGGAAGGTCAAAATAGCAGGCACAAAGGCCTATCTCTACTCCCCCAAACTTAGGGGGCTTTTTGGACTACAATTCCCAAAATTCGCCATTGAGAATGTGGTTTGCATCTTTTCTTGCATCTGTATCCCTTCCTGAAACATTTTACTGAAAAAATGAGAGAGGGCTGAGTAGATGCCTTTACCAGTCAAAGCCTCTACTTTCCCTGCTTGACCAAAGTGTTAATGTGCACAGACACACTATGTTATAGTGGTCCTTGCTGTGTGTACAAATTATGCTGACATAACAGTCTGGCTTTCTTGTGTGTATGTGCTCAAAACAAAGTTGAATTGCTAACACAATTCCACCTCATGACTGGAGTGTACTCTCCTGCCCCTTGCTGAATTCCACCTGGAATTATTGTTTCCTACTCTCCTGAAATCCATAATGATGTGCATCCCTCTGAAGAGTCACAGTATATTTAGGATTCCCAAGCAATGAATGTGTGAGTTTATTTTAAGAAAGTATGGGAGTCATGATCCTATGAGGTATAAATGTGGAGCCTCAAATGAAATTATGAACCCAAGCAGAACATAATGGCAGTTCAGGTTTCAGAAGCACACTGAAAATCGAGAGCGCAGAAGATGCTATACTTCAAGAGTTGTCATCAACATTTTTTAGGTATTTCTCTGTGGCCCCACAAATGAAATTCGTTGGGCAGCATAGATTTTTCAAAATGCTGCAATACAATGTAAACAGTATAAATGGCTAAATGGTAAGATGAAGTAATTGTATTATGTAAACAAAAATAGGTTTTAAAATTTTGTGTGTGTGTATACCCCCACTTCATTACTTCAACAACCACAATAAAGCATGAGACACAGCTGCATATCATGAGAAACAGGAGAGACATGAGAAAATTTGATATTCTTCCATGGTTTAGTGAGGTGACATTATCTAACTATGAATGCAACTAGAAGATACAGTACAAAAACTTCAAATTTTTCCCTCACTACATTACAGCTTCTGTGCAATTTGGTTATCTCTCCACTATAGGAAGGAATAAATTACAAGTAACTAAGATAAATTGGAACTCCTGGTGGTTCAGGAAACTGGAATTCCCAGCGGTTCAGAAAACAAAAGGGGCCAATATTCTGTAGAATTTCCGACATGCAGAATGACAATCACACAAGTTCCTGACTTTCTATTGATAATTATGCAGTCAGAGACTACCAGGTGCACAATGGACAACCCAGAAATTATCTGGAAGTTGAGTCATGGCAACTGGACTTCTTTCTTGTTAGGCTGAAACGTTTCGCTACTCATCCAAGTAGCTTCTTCAGTCTGCGGAGAGTTGGTAGGAGATCCCTGATATATCCTCCACATTGGTTTCACTTCCACCTGGTCTGAATAGGCTCATTAGATGGACAAAGGACGGGGGAGGGTAAATGAAAATCCCACTTCTGCAGTCTTTCTTCACCCATTGTCGTGGGTCATTAACAATGGGTGGAGAAGGACTGCAGAACTGGGATTTTCACTCAAACCCCCCCCCCATCCTTTGGCTATGTAATGAGCCTATTCAGACCAGGGGGGAGAAAGAAGTCCAGTTGCCATGACTCAACTTCCAGATAACCTCACCTGAATGACTGAGAATCTTCACAGATAAACCCAGAAACTACCTCACAGTTTTTGGCCAGCTGTCCTTAGGTGGTTGTGTAAGCCAACAGGATTCTAGCCAATAAATTTTCTAATCGATTAAGGTAATATTTGAGCCTTCTTGCCCCTCCCCCCTGAAATCCATTCAGAATCCAATTGCTGTTTTCCTGTATTGCATCCATCAGACATAAAACCTTTGCATTTATTGAGCTGTGGAACTCATCATCTCATGGCAGTCTCCTTTATATCATTGCCATTATCTTCTAAATAGGGGTCAATCATGTAGCTGTCTGGAGAGGTTCTTTGAATGCTTAGAAAAGTGGAGGAGTTTTTGTGTGAATTAAAGTGGGGGTTTGCATCACTGGAATATTCCTCTCCCTGGCAAACGTTTTAAATTGCAGTTTACAAATGATGGTGTTACTAGCATTAAACTGGAAGGGGTTTGTTCTTTGTTTTGTTTTGTTTTATGCCAGCAATTATTCCACTGGGAATTCTTCTTATTGCTACTGGTGGATTGATTAGAACATTGCTTACACACACAAACTTGCCAAGGAACATGGATGCTGCTCTGCGCCTTTTGGTGCAAAACGGTTATAAATGCATCGTTTCAGAATGCTGCAATGCATTCAACATTTGAGAAAGTTGCTTTGCTGGCCTAAAGCTTCCAGAATCCTGTAGTCAACATGGCAAAGAGATTCTGGGAGTGGTAGTCCAAACAGAAACTTTTCCCAGCTCTGAATGTATCCTAGGGAAGGTTTTGTTCTGCCACGGTTGGATTGGAAGTGGTTCCAAAGAAAAATAATGATTACAGAACTTAAAGTTGTCAAAGTAAGACACCCCAATGATGAACATTTGTGCCACACATTACCAGCTTTATAACAGCCATTGTTCTGTGACAATGGTTACCCGCTGTACAGATAATTGCAGAACAAACTCTATATTCCAGTTGACACCCTTTCTAATTACATCTCACCTTCATTAGGCTATTAAAGTGATAAATGCTAGCAATTACATTGAACCCCAGTGAAAATACTCCATCTGTGACATGCACTGCCTAGAACATGAGTTATTTGCCCACAAGCCCCACAGCACTTTTGCCAAGGCAGGGAAGAAAATGCACAAACAAAAACAGACACTCCGGCTACCAAGATGGTTGATAGCTCTACATTTCATTGCTGGGGTCAAACTCTGTTGCTTTTCTGGACTTATCCTTCTACTGGTATAAGTCTCAGATTCTTTTATTTTTAATTGGGCCTGAAAGGAAAGTAGCTCAGAAGTGTATCTGGGAGGAATGGCTGATGACTGGAGCCTGAACTCTGTTCTGTATTCCTGGTCTTAAAAACATGAGTGCAATGAGTGAGTGAATGAGTGAGCAAGGATGTGACCAACACGGCCTGGAGAGCAATGGTGCCATCATGGCAGGACTATAAGGCACAGACTAGGGCCTCTGTTAGCTGAACAAGCATTGTGGCTTACTTCCATTTTGAAGAAAATACGCATTTCCAACCTTTTCACTCACTGGAAAAAGACAGTAATGCTGAGAAAACTAGAAGGCAGCAGGAAAAGAGGAAGATCAAATAAAAAAGATTGGCTCAATAAAGGAAGCCACAACCTTGAGTCTACAAGATATGGGCATGGTTGTCAACAGGAGGATCTTTAGCAGTTTCTAATTCATAAGGTAGCCCTAACTCAAGAACAACTTAATGGCTTGTAATAACAACAATTCCCCATAACATTTACATTAAATCTAAGATTTTAAATCAGGGAAGTACACAAGAGCTTGGGAGTGAGTCATATAGCTCCTTGCTCTTTTATGCCAGCAGCCATGAACTTGGTTTCGCTTGGTGTATACTGTAATCATGTGGAGAAATCAGATGGAGAAACCAAACTGTACATAGGTATACTTTGTCATTGTTGCACATGCATATTTTTGCTATGAGGTAACAGAAAATACAGTTAGGTGGTGAGAATCACAAGGCCCATAGGCTACTGCACTCCCTATTTTTTTGCTATCGAAAAATTATAATGGAAACACTGATTCTAGGTGCAGTGGGCCCTTACTTCAGTCACTGCTGGGTTTGTTATTTGGACTACTGTGGTCTGCAGAAGATTCGGGTAGTCTAAAACTGCCCTCTAGTTTGTCCACCTCAGATGGTCTCTTTCCCAATACCCTGTGCAACGTACTTTGCCTCTTGTTTACCTCCTCTTCTAATGTCATTATATGTGATAAAAAGCTTAACTATGCTGAATTCTTTATGGATGTGCTCCAACCGTATTCAACATGGGCATTTTTAGCTTTGTGAATCAGTTCTGTACAGGTGACATAGGCTGATAAAACCAGATGCCAGATGGTTAAAAGGAAGCTTTACCGTATTCAACAATGTCAGATCCAAAGAAAAATAATGTGTTTTTAAAACATCATAGCCAAGATTTTTTGGACAAAGAGGCACCTTGCTTGTGAAAAGATCATTTTGTGTACAGCGTGTTAGTTGAGAAAGGAGAATCATGTTAACTTCTGTGCCTACATATTAATGAGGGAAGGGAACAGATGCTGAGAGATGGCTGATAGCCCAGCTGAGAATAAGGAAGGCCCTATTCTAAGCAACAAGGGCATTACATCAGCTGCTTGCAGAATGCAGAAACAACTGACAAATTGAGCTTAAAGACCATAACTAAGGGCAATCAGCAGGAACACATTAGAAAAGTGCTTTTGCCTCTAATTTCTTTTGAAAGAGAACATTAAGGCAAACAGAGAAGGCTGTGGCATTGGTAGAATTCTCTGCCTGATTGTGCCCTTTCCCCTGTTCTATCTAACAGGTAGAGACCAGTTGATAGTATGGTTGTTTGCCTCCAGCTAAGACAGGGAGAATATGCATTAGAGAAGGAGGACTAGGAACACAAAGCAATGCACTGATTGATTCATAATTTCTGTGGTATAGCGTGTGGGTACAAATGGGACTTATGATTTGACACTGGTTTGGGGCACATTCCATGTACAAATCATGGGGATCCATGAAGATCTGTGCCTTGGATCAGTGTTTTTGCACCACTGCAAAGCCATGTACCGCAGGACCCATGATTTATGTGCTGTAATGTGTAGGCTTATGATTTTACAGTGGTTTGGGGCAAAAGCTACATAAAAATCATGTGGATCCATGAGGATCCATGCTTTGGATCTGTGTTTTTGCACCACTGCAAAGCTTTTTTCCTCACTTTTTTCTTCCTTCACTGGGGCTTCTATTTTTCTGGAACTGAATGCATTCCCGTTGGTTCAGGCTGTGTGATTCCTAAACTGACGTGGAAGGCTTTGTAAGCTATTGTATCTGCAGCCATTCTAGCCAGCTGCAGCAGCAACAAGAGAGGTAGGTCCGTGGGGAAACCAGCTGTCATTTGAATCCTCTCTTTCCCACACTTGATGCCTGGGGATGCTTTCATCTTCCCTTCCCTTCCCTTCCCTTCCCTCCCCTCCCTCCCTCCCTTCCTTCTTCATGTTTGCTAAACTAGAGGGAAGAATTGACAGAGAGAGAGAAAGAAGTTTTAAGGTAGCTATGCTCCAACTGTGCAGCAAAGCTGGACAGCCAGAACAGAGCTACTTTAAAAAGCTGGAAACAAGATTAACTGAAAACACATTCCTTTCTCTATGGCAATTCCTCACTTTCCTGCCCCCTTTTGGTCACCTAGTTGTTCTAGCACTAGGACAGTAAGCCTTTAAAAGAAGAAAGAAGAAAGAAAAGAAATAAAGAAAGTGGGAAGGGAAGAGGGAAACAAGCAGATCCAGGCACCAGGAGAGGATTTAAATGGTTAACAAGCTGCAAACAAGGCTGATTCCTACCCCGTCTCTATAGACTCCAGTGTGGTTGGCTGAAGCAAATTAACCTGGGGAAATCTGACATCCCAGGTGTGACTTCACAACAAATCCACTCACATTTTCCCACTTTGTAGTCATACCCTTAAATTCCCAAAGGATTCTTACTGGAGATGGGGACGAAGTGCCAAAATGGTGCTTTGTGAATTGCCCCCCAGTGACCCGACGAACAATGAATCAATTCGTCATTCGTTGGGTCTTTTTCTTCTTCTTTCCCTCCTCTTGCTATGCCCGTGGGGGCTTACCAAAGGCAGCGCGTCTGCAGGATGTCTTTGATCCCTTTCCCCCTCCTCTTGCTATGCCCCGCGGGACATAGCAAGAGGAGGGAAAGCAGGGACCAAAGCCATCCCGTGGCCGCGCTAAAGGCAGCATGGCTGCAGGATTACTTTGATCCCTTTCCCCCTCCTCTTCCTATGCCCTGTGGGGCATAGCAAGAGGAGGGAAAGCAGGAATCAAAGCCATCCCACAGCCATGGGCTGGGGGATCCCTTTGATCCCTCTCAGATGCCTTCCCTCATCTTCTTATGCTGCGTGGGCATAGGAAGAGGAGGAAAGGGGAACCAAGCCATCCCCCAGCCCCAGGGGTGGGATTCCCTTTGGGCAGGCTTTAGCAAGCCATCCGAAGGGAAAAACCCTCTCTGCTTATGCCCCCGAGGAACAGCTGTTCCGCGGGGGCATAAGCAGATAGGGAACAAAGGGATGAATATGAAAGGGTTATATTCATTGCTTTGTATAAATTGGGGTCTCTGAACCCCAAGAATACGAAGCAACAAATATCTGACGAATCAATGATATTTAACGAATATCCTGATTCATTTTTATATTCGTCCCCATTCTTCGTCTAATTCTTACACTTGAAAAGTACAATGTTTCTTTTCAATGCTCTCATTCAGCACTACCCCATACTACTACCTAGTTCAGTTCAAAATTCAGTGCCTTACAGAGGTAAAGAACTGTAGCAGTGAAGCTTTGTTACATGCATAGGAATGTGCCATTTGTTCCTAGGACAGCCTCTTCAAAATAACCTCTAAAACAAAGTGAAATGATAGCATTTATGAATGTCACTGGGAAGGAATACATATTGAGACAAAACACCTTTTCACCAGATGAAAAATCTATAACAGGAAGCTGATCCAAGAATATTTACCCTTCATTTAACATTTGTTACTTTGACCCCCTTCCTATTCAAGCATATTATTCTTTATATGCATTTCCTTTGTTCTCCCTTCTGCATTCATTTGTACATAGTTGTTTTTTAATGACATGGTAGCCTCCTTGAGAATCGCAATCCATGAAAGGTTCTGCCATGAGCCAGAGCGAAAAGCCATTTAGGAAGCCAAATATCAAGGAAGAAGGGGGGGGGGGGAACTCCTTCACATTAAAATAGGATGGGACAAATGCCATCTGCCATTCTGGAGGGTCAATAAAGGAAGGATCTCTAACATGCAGAGACAAAGAATTTTGCGAGGTTGAGTTATTGCTCTTTGGCACTGATTTTAATGTTCCTTTTATAAGGAGCTGAGATCCAAATACTCGGCTCAGATGTTTTTTGTTGTTGTTTTTGGATTAGACTGCTGGCTCAGTCAACATAATACAAAAATGGAGTTTTTACTTGCCAACAGCAAAAAATAAAAGATAATAGGAAACATGGCCCTGTTTTCTTCTCTGGCAACAAATGCAGAACAATTAATATCTAAGAAGAAATCTTTGTAGTAAACTGAGATACAGATAAATGCTGAGAATTTTATTGCATATTCTCTTTTATGATTATAAAAATATATGTAATTCATTGCTAAAGCCCTTTTCTAAATAAAACACTCCTGGCTGTGGTTAATATTCCAGACAATACATGTCTTATTTATGGAAAAGAAGCAGACGTGCAGCATTTAGTCTCTTTGGAGACTCTGAATCCTGGACTTTTCACACATTAATATCCATAGTTCTTTCAAAGATGCTACAAGTCACAGCTTATTCAACTAAAGGCAGATAAGGAAAAAAAAGCCAACTCATCAGATACTAGAGGTGGGCACGAACTGCCATTTCGGCAGCTCATTTACCACTGCAACAGACGTTTGGTGGTTTGGAACTTCACTCCCTGTGGTGGGCACCCACTTGGAGAAGCTGGGCAGGGAAGCTGGGCCAAACACTTGTTGTGGCAGTAAATGAACCAAATGAGCCAAACCAGTGGTTCATGCCCATCTCTAACATTTCAGGGGAAGTGATAGTCACAAAATTGCATCCAACCTCTATTTAAAATGGAATGTAACAGCAATATACAGTGCAATTAGTGGAAATAGCCAGTAGCTAACTAAAACACTGAGAATTGGTATTCATGACTAGAAAATAACATTATTGGCAGTGAAATAATAAAACTTAAAGTGGTTATTGTAGGTTTTTCAGGCTGTTTGGCCGTGTTCTGAGGGTTTTTCTTCCTAACGTTTCACCAGTCTCTGTGGCCGGCATCTTCAGAACTCTGTCTGTGCTCTGGTGCAGTTTGTGGGATAGTTGAGTATTTATAGCTGTGGGATCAGTTTTTGTCCTTTTCAGGAGATTGGGTGATTATGGTGATCAGCGTGTTTTTTGTTGTGGGTGTATTGTTGTGAAACTTAAAGTCTTGTCAAAAAAAATTAAAAAAAATAGGAGACAGCAAATTAGTTTTAAATAATTATTTCCAAGCCATATTTCAGTATTACTTAAAATTTTAAAAAAAGATTGGGTAGTAAGTACTGTATGTGAGACTGGAGATAGGAGACATCTGTTTTTTGAACTACAACTCCCAGAATCCTACAGACTGAGGAATCCCAGAATCCCCAGGTTGTGGGATTTATCATCCAAGAAACATGCTTTTATCATCTGTGTGTGAAGATAAAGACCCCTGCCTGAGGCCCCAAAGAGTCACTATCAATTATAATTCATGTGGACTACATGGAGAAATAAGTCTAACCTAGTGTAAGGCAGCTTCCTCAGTGTTTATACTTATTGTACACATATATATGACATCTAAGTTTTGTCTTCCCCACATTGGGAGTGTACATCTGTCCTCTCTTCAAATGTTAAAGACTGTATACACATATAGTGCGATAGGCCCATGGGGAAATCTGTGCACAGCAATAGCATCTACCTTCATAAATTACAAAATGGTTCATACTTATTCGTGGAAAAAAATTCATGAACAGATTGGATAAAAATGAATAACTCATCACCTGTTTTTCTCATACAACTAGAGTTCAAATGGAGCTAGTAAGTAGCTAGTTAGTTATGTGCCATCAAGTGGGAACCAATTTATAATAGGGCTTTCACTGTACGTGAGATATTTTAGAAGTGGTTTTACCAGTTCCACTCTCCCAATGGTCAAATGGGGCTTTGAACCCGAGTCTCCAGAGTTCTAGTTCATCACTCCATCCACTACACCACACTGGGTACTAAGTAGGTAGTTAGGAACACAAGGTTTCTACATAACCCCTTTTCTATACTGGTGGAGCTCTCTATCACTAAACGAAGTAACAGCAGAAAACACCCAGGGACCACATTTTCAAGCTCTGTAAATACAACAGGAAATGTCATAGCTTTTATGACTATGTAGCAACAGGAAAGGTAGCTACTGAGCAAGCTGGGAGGTGAGTAAACTTATCCTGAAATTTGGACTGATGCTTGCCATCTTGTCTTTAAATAAAATGACATGGAAACACAAACATTCCCTAATTCTGCTCTTACATAAACAAGACAGACCTTATTATACATTCGGAACCTTTGACACTGAAGACTAAAAAAATGCACAGAAAGAGAGAAAGAAAGAGAACGCAAACATTCATGTCAGCCCTAGTTTTCAGTAAATCTTGTTTAGGATAGAATCTTCTCAACATCTCAGATGATGTGAGAATAGGAAAGAATAGCATGGAACAGAATTTCCTGGCAATCATCTTATCTGATCGTTGCTGGACACAGGCCACTTTATTGGCTGACCTATTTCACTGATCCAGCATAGATGCTCTTCTGCCCTTCTCTTTCTGCAAACAAAGTAAAGGCCATTTGGTATAAAAGCCATTTAGGCTGCCCATCTCAAGTAAAATCACTGTGCTTCCATAGCTCTCAGAGTTAATAAGAATAGTCTTTGTGCTTTGCTAGCAAGGAGGATATAAGGAAAGCAGAAAGCTGTGTTAAGAGTTGAGAGAGGTAATTCTTTGTTCCTGGAAGAACCAGATCCATCTTAGGCTGTTGCATTTCCTCCTCAATACCATTACCTGTCACTCATTAAAACATGTATTGGGAAAAACACATTACAGTCTGACTCTCTGGTTAATGGCTGCAGGAGCTCTGGTTCAGCACAGTGTAACAGGAGTAGTAAATTGCATTCAGGAAGGGAAGCAAATAAGGATTTAAGTGTCTTTCCGACAATGCCACAATGTCATATGGGAAGGTAGGGTAGAAATCTTGTCTCTACTGAACAAAATGGGGAGTTCAGCCATATTTTCACTGCAAAATAGAGCTTTAAATCCTACCTTGCAGTACAAGGAATAGTCCTATCTTAACTGATGGTACCTATGTAAATGCTGCAAGATACAGCACAGGGTCTCTGGTATAGAGCAAGACACAGCATGGTCAGATCCTTAGCATACCCAATTCAGCGTGAAGGCAGGAGATGCTTCCTGCTTTCACTCTGCTCCCTTCTGGGTAGAGTTAAATTGGCAGTGAAGGAAAACTGCAGCCATCAGCAGTGGAAAGCACAACTACCATGCTGGTAAGGTTTACTGTGTATCCCTTGTGATGTGCAAGTCTCCCTAAGGAGCGCCTAGCATTTGGTCAGAGAGTTCGACAGGCCACTTACCTTCCACCTTTGCACTGGGGCAAGTCCCAAGACCTCAGCAGTGCGTAGCGTAAGCCCTTTGAACAAGTCTGACCTTAAAAGAACACTTTACTTTTACCCCGTACTTTGCAAGTACAGACACATGGGCTTTGTGATTCCTTAGAACTCACAACAGCTCAGTTAGGTAGGACTCTTAAAGATAGCTAGTTTGTGGCCCTCTCCACCTCCTGGATTTAGCCAGACCCTGCTGTTCAAGAGACCAGTCCTTTTGTAAGAATTTTTATAATTAATTTTTATTAGAAAAATAGAGTTTCATAGAATCAGTTTATATTGCTCAAGCTTTAGCATAAAGAACATATTCAAAGATTATTACAGTTAAATAAAATAACTAATCCCCATTAAAATAATAAACACTACTAAGCTGGGCTAAGGTGGGCTAGCCCTACCTCCTTCTTTCTCTCCACTTACATTCTCTCTCTCCTTCAAGTCACATACTCAAACCATCAAGTTCTTTCTCTCTCCCATCATCATGGAATCGAATTCCAGAACAGAACTTAACTCTCTCTCACATAACCCATCGTCCATTTTCTACATTCTCTAACTCCTCCCTTCTTCTTGACAATTCTGGCTGTTAACCAATTAGCCTCAAGGGGCTGTAACACCTTCCTTCTCCATTAATTCCCATGAAAGTCCAGGTGTTTTATCTCTTCTCCAATTAGCTTGGAATGTTGAGTCTTCCACGGGCCCCTTGATTCAACCTTCAACTCTATCTCGAACCATGCTCTTCAGAAAAGCACTCTCATAGCACTTAGAAAAACACATTCCAATGTCTCTCAAATCATCTTCACACAGAACCTGTCTGACTTCATCTTACATTTCTCTGACCACATATCCCATCATCATGACATCCCTTAATTATATCCGAATTCATAGGGTGAATCAGGGTCAATAAGTTTGAGAAAGCAGGTTTGACTTCACACCAGCACTTAATACATTGGTTCCTGGTAGAACGAAACTCTGGAACCTAGGGAGAAACTTAAATCCAAAGAAAGAAAGTCCTCACAATAAAAGAAACAGTCAACATTTGTATTATAATAACAGAAAAATCTATTGTACACCTTTGCTTATAGGGCAAAGCAGCAAAACAAAAAACAAACAAAAAAAGAAGAGGTAATTTGGACCGCTGTAAATCCTCAGTCTTTGCTAGGGTAGTCACTTATGACACCATAAGACCTAGAGGAAAAAAAGGCTATAGAGTTGCATAAAATTTGCAGATGCTGATTTAATTTCATGGCTGCATATTTGTAAATAGGTTGGATAGCTCAGTGGTTTAGGTATATGGCTGTGGAGCCAGAGGTTGGAAGTTTGATTCCCCACTATGTCTCCTGCAAGTAGAGCCAGCCTGTATGTCCATGGGCAAGCTGCACAGTCCCAGGACACACACACACACAAACACACACACACATGAAGAAGGGAATGGTAAACCACTTTGGTGTATTATCTACCTAGAAAACCCTGGAAAGGGTCACCTTAAATCTGAGTGGACTTGACAGCACACAATTATTATTAATTATAATTCAAACCAAAGCATGCTGCTTATAGTAGAGTGCCCCATAGTGAAGAAGACTATGGCCAGGTGATCTGCCTGTTTGCCAGCCTGCTCGGGGCTCCTGTTCATGTGCTGATAATAGTAGATGAGTAACTTCAAAGCTCCTGCATTTGTTGTTCTTTCCCTTTAAACCAGGGTAGAACTGGACACAACTTTAAACAGAGGACTTTATATAACTTTAGATAATAATAACCTTAGAACTGCAGAGCTGGAAGGGACCCTATGGATCATCGAGTCCAGACCCTGTCACAGAGGCACAGTGAGGAATCAAACTCCCAACCTTTAGCTCTGCAGAAATTCCCAACCTCTGGATCCACAACCAGAGACCTAAACCAGAACAAACAGAGGTATCGAAGAATGTGACACCTTTATTAAACCATCAAAAATCAAAAAAAGACTTCTTTAACTGGAAGACTGCCCGAGTTCACATACAATCCCCTCACAATTTTCCTACTTGCCATACAATCCACTGCAGTTCAGTTTTCTCCACTGCCACCTTTCTTCTCCACCTTTTTTATTTACTGGGGTCAACAGAGGAAGAAAGTACAATTTACAGTGAAGGAAAAAAAACCCCAGGAAAGATAAGGAGAATTCACTTCCCCCATGTCCCAACCAATTCTTTCCTCCACATCCCATTCTTCCCCCACCTTGGATTGTGTAAAACATTTGCATTCCTTCTTGAAAACCATAAAAGCATTGGCTCCTAATCTCCGGGAAATGACAAGCTGTGTAGCTCTGAACATCTCCAGGTTACTTCATCCTGTTTCTTAACTACAGCCCTAGTGAGCACAATGTACTTGGATGACACCACATCACAGTCACCTGCATTTTCCTTGGACAACACCTGCCCCCACAAACAACTTGGCTTCTCTCTTTCCTCCTACAGAAGAAATCTGACACATTGCACAAGATTTTCCAGTTTTTCAGATGCATAGAAAGTACTACAATCACATGAAATTACAGTGATGCCTCGCAAGACGAATGCCTCGCGCAACGAAAAACTCGCAAGACGAAAGCGTTTTGCGATTTTTTTGGTGACTAGCAAGACAAATTTTTCTATGGCTGTGCTTCACAAGATGAATTTTTTTGCATTTTTTAAACTTAAATTTCAATGCATTCCTATGGGAAACCGCGCTTCGCAAGACGAAATTTTCGCAATACGAAACGACTTGCGGAACTAATTATTTTCGTCTTGCGAGGCATCACTGTACAAACATGTGAAAAAATAAAGAGATGTACCTAATTCTGTTTCTAAAAGCAACAACAATAAAACCAAGATGATAGAACCAGGTATGAAGGTTGAAAGAGAGGATATATGTGGATGTGTGCATCTCTCGTTGATATACAGTGATGTATGCACAAATGTTTTAAATTGCATGCGTTTCTTGAATGAACTACATGGAAGAAAATGTGTTCAAGCAACGTTTTGCAAATATTCAATGTGTGTGTGTTTTCTTATGAGTGTTTTCAATAGTGCCCATTTTTTTGGATGTCCCTGCAAACATCTGTCTTTGGTGGACTTTGGAGTGCAAATTGCATCCACCTGCACACAATCTGAGAAGTGCAATCCAATGCAAGCCAGTTGAACTTTGGACTGAAATTTGATTCCTTACAGAGCTCTGACATCCATTTCCTCTCCATATGCTTACTCTGTTATGGCTCAAGTCAGCTGAATTTGGGTGAGATGAGACATGAAGGTTGGAGTGGAAGATGTCCTTCTGAGCAATGTCTTTTAACAACAACTGGGGCTGAATCAGAGATGAGGAAAGTCAGACTATAACTTTCAGGATACACTAGCTAAGATTGCTATTGAGTGACCGTACTGCTTAGGATGTTCTGGGAGTTATATTCCAAACAAGCAACATTGATAATCTCTGAGCTAAATCCTAAACAGATTCCCCCTTCCACAATCTGATCCTTCCCCAAGCTTTTGGAATGCCTCAAAGAGCAATCCCCTGACACGGAGCCTAGCATTTCACCTCAGTTTGGAACATTCCCACCAGACAGAGAGTCATAGAATCATCATAGGGTTGGAAGGGACCTCGGAGGTTTTCTAGTCCAATCCCCTGCCCAAGGCAGGAGACTTCATACCATCCTGGACAGATGGCTGTCCAATCTTTTCTTGAAAACCTCCAGCGATGGGGCACCCACAACATCGGGAGGCACATATGGCCACCATGAATATGTGCATGGGGTACCTGTTGTGAAGGGGGAGGTTTAGTGGGAGACAGATTTAGTTAGAGGGTTCCAGATCAACAGCCTCAGGTTTAGGCTGTGATGTTTAGTCCTTCTACCTTTGGTGCTTCCCATTCCAGCTGATGTGGCTGGTAGGCCCTGTCCAAGATATTTTGCTGCCTGAGGTGAGGGACAAGATGGCAGCCCTCTCTATTCTCCATACAGAAGATGACTGGACTGGCAATTGAACCTTTTTGCAATACTGGCAACAGGGTCAGGTCTTTAACTACAGCTGACAAGTGTTCTGTCAAGCATTTTTCCTGAGAAAATTCCAACCACTCTCTTCCGGTTTAATACAAATGAAATTCCTTCTAAAAAGGTTTCCAAAGAGAAATAGTTTTGGAGAAATTCTCATGGGTGAGGTTCTGGATTGTTGTGCTTACCTTAGGTAGGAAGTGGCTGAGGTAGTATGTAAAAGTCCTGTCTCTATGACAGACGGCAGCCTCCCTCTGTTTCCACACTTTTGTCAAAGCTCAGGGAAAGCCACCATAAGGTAATTTCTCCCACATATTTTTTCAGATCAGGAGAGTGGGCAGTGAGGAAAGGGAAGGACAGTGAACAGATATGGAATGGAAAGGAAGAAGAAAAATCATTATCCTCAGCCACCTTGCAACGTTATGTTAAGCAAAAATAAAATAAAATAGAATAAAAAAATCACCAAAATAAAGTGTAAAGAGTTCTGAGAAGGTGACAGAAAAAAAACCTGAAGCCTCTTTCATGGCAAAATTAAATTTTTGAGGAAAATTGAGGATAAATTATGGCACAGCAGTAGCTCCACTCTTTTTCTGAGGCTGAAACAACAACATAACCCTCCAAGCCATGGAAATAAGAAGTTACTGGCAGACAACGGGACATGCAGGGAATTATAGGAGAGGGAAATAATGGGATTTGCAGCAGTGAGGCAATGGGGGGGAGAACACAGCTTGTAGTGTGGAGGGAATGACAGGGATGGGAAAGAAGGCAGCTGGCAACAGGGAGGGATTCATAGAAAGGGGAAAAACAAGGCTTGCAAATAGCAGGAGGTTGGACCCGATGGCCTTATAGGCCCCTTCCAACTCCATTGTTCTATGATTCTATATGGCAGTAGTTCCCAACCTTGGACCCCCAGGTGTTCTTGGACTAAAACTCCCAGAAGCCTTTACCACTAGATGTGCTGAGGACACCCTGGACCTGTGCAGCTTGCCTGAGGCCACACAGGCTGGCTTTTCTACCAAGAGGCACAGTGGGGAATCGAACTCCCAGCCTCTACCTAACTCATGGGGCTATCCAGCCAGCACAGCACTCTAGAATGATTCAACATAGAGAGTGTTGTGGGAAAAGAAAAGAAAAAAAGGTGCCAACAGGGTTATTTTTGTTGCTGCTTGCACTAGCAGTGCAAAAAACAACAACAACAACCCGAGGAGGAGAACGAATAAACTTGTGCTACAACTACTGCTAATGGCGAACCCCAGCTTTGAGAAATATTTGGAGAATTTCTCTTTACTGAGAAGAAATTCAGATAAACTGTCCTCCCAGTTTCTCTGCCCAGAAATAATGTGGAGAATTTCAAGAGCTGGTTTGCTTACAGCCATACACCGGATGGCAAGAGTTTGCGTTTAGACCAATGCAGCTTCTACAGAGGTGCCAAACCTAGCATTCTCCTGGGGCATTGTTGGAAACGTGAATCATGGCCATACATTTCCCAGAATTCCCAAGAATGCTATGCATAGCACCTCTGGAGAACTGTAGTAAATATAAAATGGTGGCTCATAACCTTCTTAATATTGGGATCCAGACACTCATGTAGACCCCGGATAGGCAGCCCCAAGGGACTTTATATGTTTTATTCATTTTTTTCTTTTTTAAAAAAATATTTTATTTTTTAAACTACTAGGAATAGGGTAGGGGATACAAAAAGTAAAAGGAAGTGGAAGGGATGGGAAAAGGGTTTTAAGGCTGGGAGAACACAAAGTATACAATCATCCAATCTATTCATATTAAGTATACAAGCATCTAATCTATTCATTTTTCAATGCAAAAGACAACAACTTTATACTTTTTTTTTACTGTTTGATTATCCTCTAAATATCAGCTTATATTCATATTTTAGTTTAAATCTAAGTTATTCCAACTCTATCAGGAAATCGAGACCAATTATAAAATACATCCCCTCTTTCAATTTCCTTCTGTCTTGGACATACATTCAGCATGTCTGAAAAAATATCCATTTCTAGCACTTCCCATATTTTCTCAGTACCCTTCTCTTGTTTCCGTGACTCTATTTTCTTCCAGCTTTGGGGAAATAAAATTGAATCCAGGACATTAATCTGATTTTTAACATCACCTTTTCTGACTATTGTAGCTAAATAGCTCACAAGGTAACTCTTAATCTCGTCTATGTTACCTAGCATCGCTCTCAATAAAGACTGTTCTGGAGTTAATACAATTTCCTTTAGCTGTTGTTTAACCTCTGATGTTTTCCCTTCCATCAGGTCTTCTACCTGGTTGAGACACTCATTTATCTGCTGAAATCCTGTTATTATTGTCATTTGCATAGTAACCTGCCATTCTTTATCTGGCAAAATTCCCAACAGTTGATATTCAAAATTTTCGGAGGCCATTTCCATCTCTCCAATACGTATGGTTTGTATAAATAATATTATATACCTCCCCTGGATATATCCTCCCTTCCTTGCCCAGATATTATAATATATAGCTCAACTTTTAGCCCAACACTTTGGATTTCAACCGTGGCAATATTATCAAAATCCACACAGCCCAACCAAGAGAAAGTCCAGACTAAACAGCGAACACAGGGGGTCAGTCTCTCCAAAAGATATCGTTGTAATCCGTCAAAACTCCAGTCCTGATTTTCCTAGCTCCTCAGTCTCTTCGGTTACGTTCCTCTCACTGATGATTCACTGTCCATTGCTCTCAAAGATTTATTCCTCCTTCTAAAACCAAACAAGCTTCTATTATCAAAGTCCCATTCGACTCCAGTCCTGGCTTTCCCAGCTCATCAATCTAGCCGATTATGTCATCATACTGATGATTCACAATCTGTTTTTTTTTATTTCCAAAAGCTTATTCCTCCTGCTCCGAAGACAAGATTTTATTTTCAAAGTCCCACACAAACTAGTGAGAAAAATCCAGACTAAACAGCATTCACCAGGTTTCAGTCCCTTGAAGCCTGTTCAGTAGTATTTCCTCTGGGATTTTTTTCCAGAAACACAATTTTTTTCTGTCTCACTGCCTATCTGTGACCTTGAGCCAGCCTGCTGTTTAAGAGCTTACTGTTTAAGAGTCAGTTTCGCTTTGAAGAAGCAGGCTGACCAGCACGACTCGCCGCTCCTTCTCTCTTCTTTCGGTCCAATATTTTCACTCTAGTTTCTTTTACATCTTAATGAGGTTATTCATAAAACAAAGGCTTACTTTGTTATTGTGTATTTTCAGCCGTATTTTTGTTCTCCTCTCCTCGGGGAATTGGGGGTGGAGTTACTCACAGCTATTCTGCCATAAAATGGCTTCCCGTCTCCGATCTGTGCTCGGGTGAATTTTCAGAGGGAAGAAAGATCAGGTTGCTGCCCAATCTTCTACCACCTGGGCTCACCAACTGCTTCAGGGAGACCTCTCCTGGTCTCCCCTACAGTCCCCCCCTTTCTGGAGGGGCCCCAGACCGGGCAGTTCCAGCTTTTCCCGGGAGCTGTTCCCGGCAGCTGCTGGCTTCACTGCGACCAAGCTCCGCCTCCCTATGTTTTATTCATTAACTGCCACATTCTTTGAGTTCTCTAATGTGCCCTGGCATGCAGTTTAAAGAAATCTGAAGCAGTTCTTTAACCATGGGGAGAGGAAGGTACTGACTAGGTTGAAATGACTGGTATCCAGATAGGCTAGTATGGGGTGAAAATATGCTTCTGCTTATGTTCTACAGTGTAATCTTACACTACCCAAACATCAGTCATCCAGAATGCCATTTGTATGAATTTATGCTTTCTGCAAAGATTGCTCATCAGTTTTATAATTTAAGCTGTGTATTTTATTATTTGAACATTTCATTGTTAGTGTGGAACCTCCCACACGCTGGACTATTTGGATAATAAGATTTTAAAGGTCACCCTCTATTTATAAAGTAGGAGGAAAACAACAACAACAAGCATCGCTGTTAAACTGATGAACTGACAGAAACATGAATTCAGAAATATGTATTCCAGTCTCATAATATAGGGTGTTCTAATCTACATGATTGTAATTCATTGTGGAAATTTTTTAACCAAAACCTGATAATGTGGCAATCTGTGTTTAAAGAAAACTCAAAATGCAACACTGGTTGTAAAATAAATGATCTCATACCAATTAATAATCCATCACTAGTGTAGGTGCCATCTGTCTCACATTGACAGCCTTAAGTTACATGACAGGTCTTTGTGTCAACAGCAGTCTGAAAGTTTTATTTGACAAATGAAAATGTACAGTTCATGACCCTAAAAGAATGTTGCCATACATTCTCCCTCACCCCAAGGTTTTGCTGGTGATCTTTAGTTGCATAGTAAGATAAAATCCTTGCTTAGAAAAATGCATGCGCACATCTCACCTCGCTTAGTCACTAAGAATAGATCTCGACGAGGTGGAGAATCAAGTGGGATTTAAAAACAGACGACATGGCCAATCCTCAAAGGACTCTTGTTTCACACACCAGATTGCATGCACAGTTTCAAAGGCATCCGTTACTGGTTGCTCAAATGTGTTGTGTGCCTTACTGATGCACCGTTAAACAGCTGCCATGGTATAACCCAGAGGTTGCTGAAGTTAATTGTAACTGTAAATTATATTTAAGCAATCCAAATTCTCCACTTGGAATAAAGAACACAGTCTGCACCTACGTAGGTCTCTCTTACTACTGTGTATCATTCTTTTTTTTTAATTGTCACCCTGTCCATTTTAGTGACGTGCAGATGGACTGAGCATCCTTCACACCTGGCTCTCCCCTTCTCCACCTGCATCTGCAGTCTTTAAGTTTCAACCTGCTGTTATCTCAGTTGCCCCCATTATTTCCTCTCAATTAAATATTTTGTCAAACAACCCAGAATAGTCTTTCCTTATGGTTTGTCACCTATACCCCTCACGCCCCTTCTCATGATGCACATGTACCACTCTCTGGGGTTCTCTGGGGTTATTTTCCTTACAGGAATATGGCCAACACATAAAGTTTACAACGATGTGATCCCACCCCAATAACAAAGCACCAACAACAGTAATAGAAATACAGCCCCAAACTGGATGCTACAAATTGTACATCCCAGAGTTCCATTCACCAACCCTGTACCAGAGCAGAACTCCCTGCTGAAGAAATGAAGTAATGCACACATGTCTTTAAAGCAAAATATGTCAGGAACAAAGTCCCAGATATCATTATTGCCAAAGGCAAAAGTTCCACAGCATTAAAAAAAAAAAAAAAAGCTCCAGATGTGCAACCTTTAAAAGAGACCCCTGGCACAGTGGTTAAACTGCAGTACTGCAGCCAAGGCATTAGTCATGACCTGAATTTGATCATGATGGGTTCAGGTAGCCAGCCCAAGATTGACTCAGCCTTCCATCCTTCCAAGGTCAGTAAAATAAGTACCCAGCTTGGGGGCAAGTTGCTGTTTGCATTATTATGTAGTAAATCACCCAGAGAGTACTCTAGCACTATGGAGTGGTATATAGATTGAAACAACACTAATATTCAAGGCCCTGAAAAAAAAAATACAAAATCAGACACTAATACGTAACATACTACATGGATACAGTGTTCCTGTGCTTCTCCTGCACAAACATGCTGAAATTCTATTATCTAAACTGAGGTGATGAAACAGCTCCTGCCCTCTCCAACTGTCCCTCTGTCAATTGGAAGTTAGAATCACAGCCCCTTCCTAAGATTAGTCCTTTAGGGTCACACACACTTTCCACAAAACATTTTATGATCTGGGTTTTTCCAGGAGGCATTTCTCTACACCCCACTCATATGTTGTTGTTGCATGCCAAGTCAGGACCAACTTGTAGGGATCCTAATAGGGTTTTTCAAGGCAAGTGAGATATGTATTCTTGAAGGTAAGTGAGATATTTAAGGAGTGGTTTAGCAGTTTCACACCCCCAGTGAGCTTCCATGGCCAAGTGCAGATTTGAACTCAGGTCTCCTGAGTCCTAGTCTGTCACTCTTTCCACTGCACCATCCTATACCTTGTTAGTTCTCAACATTTCCCGCCCCCTCCCTGCCTACATGTCTATCTAAATGAAAATGGAAAACTTATTATACAGGACTATGTCATTTCAAAATTTTATTTAGGACTCACTGTACTATTGGTACTAAATATGCATTGTGTTAATTCCGGCTTCAAAATTTGTGCACTGGGGAAATGGGAAAGATATGAGTTGTTTAGTAGATGTAACATTAAGAGGATGTATGAATTAGGGGATGTTTTGAAAGTCCAGGTGCTCAACGTCTAGTACAAGGATGGTCAGCTAAGGCCCTTCAGATATCACTGGACTACAACTCCCATCATCTCCTCCCAGGATAGCCAATGAGCTGAGATTATGTTCTCAACTAGTTTAACGTATCTGGAGAACCACAAGATGCCCACTCTGCGCTAAAGAATACCAACATCTCCTTCTGATCTCAAAGCCTCCTACAAATTTTTTCAACAGCATTCTGCAGCCACCTGGTCAAGAATCTGGTTGCTTTTGAAACACAACCAATTCAAATAATTGGAGGAGATAATCAACATATCATCTTCATAGTGCAAGATGGGTACTGTAAATGAATTGCTGCTATAGGATAAACTGCAGAAAATTTCTTGTAGGGTGTGACCATATTACCAAAGAGGGCAGGGTCAGGAGATATTTTGGTCCTCCCAAAGCATATTTCCGCCATAGTAAAAAAAGAGGCAAACTCTTGTCACAGCCCTTGTGGATTGTATTCTATCAACATTGTTCTATAGAGGCTGTTTCACCCAAGGGAGTTTACAATTGGCAAAATAGAAAGAAACAATGTTTTCAAAACACATCCCCACATTGTTCTGAAGGATCCTCCCCACCAACTTCCTGGAACAGAGTTTAGTAAAGTTACTTTGTCGGACTATCAGTCCAGGAGGAACCTGGGAGCTGTAGTCCAACAAAGTAACATTTCCAAGCTGAGACTGAGAGAGTAATGAAATTACCTCCCTCCCTATTTTATTGGTAAAATCTTCCATAAGATGATAGCTTCCATTTCAGCAGAGGGGCACTGTCTGGATGCAATCCAGTATTTCTAAATGGCTGGGTAAATGGACACATCAGTGTATGAACCGTCGTCTATCGAGAAGCTGACGATCACAAAATGGTGTCATGCTGCACTAAATGAATCCCCTGCCAGGCTGCTGATGGGGTTTTCTAATCAACTTTGCAATGAATATTTCTTAAATCATGTTAATCCACCATTTAAGCAGAGATATCAGTTCCAGACAATGAATCACAGCACCTGGAGGGGAATATACCTGCCATTTCCCCAGAGAGCCAGTGATTAACAGAGTGCGCATGCTGTCAAGATGAGCTGCCGGTGCTGGTGTTTATCACCTCAGAGCTGCTTGCTTGGAATGAAAGAGGGCTGCGCTTCCTGCTTCTGGTGCAATCAGCTTTTATTTATGTTGCACTCACCTGAAACAGCTCTTAAATCCACCCGGTTTAACCCTGGGGGCCAAAACCTGCTTTCAGATATAAGCTCTTCTATGAGAACCAAGCAAAGACTTAACACACATCACCATTTTGAGGGAGAATCCAGATCGCCATAGGTAATTGTGCATATAATGAATCTGGGTAGATTTATTATAAAACAGAGCTCTAGTGCTTTTAACACAAGGGGAAAATTGGAGGGAAGCATCTTCCCAGTAGATGGCACTGCACTGAATGGGGAAGATGCAACTGTTAAGACTCTTGCTCTTAATTCACACAGGAAGCTGCCTCATACTGAGTTGTAAAAGCATCAAAAGAGACCTACTGGATTAGACCAGACAAAAAATAAAAATAATAGAGAAAACAAAAATGTTGTGGCAGTTTAAAAACTAACTGCTATATTTTAGAGATATATGATCTTTTTAAAGGTCATTGCCAGGTCAACAACATGTGCCCAAATACAGTCTCTGATTTGTGGTCATGTAAAAATGTATAAATATTTGCCATGTAGTCCCACTCTTATGTCTGAGGAAGTGGATTTGTCCACGAAAGCTCACATTAAAATATAAGTTTGTCTTTAAGATGCCACAACATTATTGTCTTCTTTATTTTTTATTTTTCTTTTGTTTTTGCCTGATACGCTAGCACAGACTTACATGGCTGTCTCTTCTAAAACTACTACTATGGATTAGACTAAAAATCCATCTACCTGCCATTTCCACAAAGAGCCAGTGATGAACACATCACATATGCTGTGAAGATGAACTGTGTTTATTTTGTGCTCACAAGGAAAAAACTGTTGCGTGTATGAAGTCTACCAGTAGGATGTGGGGGTAATTGGAGCACCATCCCTCCTATGTTCCCCAGCCAGCGATTCAGTTACAAAAGAGATAGCATACTGACTAGTAGCTATTAATGGCTCCTCTAATCTACATGGAAAGGACCTCAGACCTTCTTGGGTCTGTCCTGAGTCCATCAAGTCCAATACTATCAACACTGGCTGGCAGTACCTCTCTAGGGTTTCAAGCAAGATTCTTTCCTACCTCTGCTCTGCAACGCTAGGGATTGAACCTGAGAACTCAGCAAGCAAAGCTTGTACTCTGCTAGTCCCTGAGTTACAGCCTCTCATTCTACAAAGCGTACAACTCCAGGCTCTTAAACCAGTGGTGTTGCATCTCTAATTGAATCCAGCAACTGACTGCCAGACTGACTGACTGATTGATCTACTACCTTTTAGAGCCAGGCCTTCACGAAGTGAATTCCATCATGCATGCAAATATAAAATATAAAAGAGTAATGTTTAATTTTAAAAGAAAAAAAAACAGGAACCATAAAAACAGCTACATAAAAGACAGGAGTAGGAATGAATAGTAATGACATAGCAGAAAAAAAAGCATTACAATAATGACATGCAACCTTGTAAAATATCAATGAAACAAATACGATCTTTTGGTGAGTTTCCTGTTGGGGTACACAAAATGGAAGGGAAATAACAGAAGCCTTCTCTGCTGTCTCCTATCCCTGTCACATACATAGCTTCATGATCAATTGTGCAACCAGTGTGAGAATAGACACATGATGAAGTGCCTACCAGACTAGGGCAGGGGATGGGTAATAGACTTACATAATTTCCCTTCTGTTGTACATTTAGGCAACAGGATACTAGCCTTCACCACTAAGTCACCCAGCAGCACATAGCTTTTTTGTCCCTCAGAGGACCTATGTGTATTCAAGCCTTTTGTTGGAAGTCCCAATTGCAGAACTGGGAGTCACAAGTTCAATTCCCCACTGTACCTCCTAGGACAAGAACGATCCTGTATAGCCTTGGGTAAAGCTGCACAGCCCCAGAAGAAGAGAGTAGTAAATCATTTCTGAGTACTGAATGCCTAGAAATCCCCGGCAAGGGTTGCCATAGGTTGGAATTTATTTGATAATCAGTTATTATACATGTATTCATGGACTACAATCCATTGGATACACAAAGCATGATCTTGTCTGCATGCAGTTGCATTAGTATGTATGTACACAGATACATACACATAATACAATCTATCACTTCATGGGTTTGATAACATGGACTGTAGTCTACAAAAATTCATACCATAGCTTGTTTGTTTCTCTTTAGTATGGCTTCCCCTCTGGAAAAAGCTACATTTAAAAATGAAGGCCAAAATCCTATTTTGGAAAATCACGTCCAGAAAGCAATCTCATAATGAGTTTCCTCTTCACCCAGCCTTCCTTCATGTAATCAGTAATTGGACCGGTGACACGTGCCATTTTATGACCAGCATGTGACCAATCATAGGCAGGAGATCCTGTTGGATGAAGAAGACACATGATTGGCCACAATTGATCTCATAAGCAAACAGTTTTTAATCCAAAGAAATGTAGGGAGGACAGGGAAGCAGGTTCTTCCATGACATGTTGTGGTATGCCCATCCTGTAAGTATACGGTCTGATAAGTATTTATTCATTTCCTGGTAGTGGTATGAGGAAACCCACAAAATATTATTGGCAGTGAAACATTAACCATCATTAAGTTGTAATCTTCCCTTGGACAGCAGACTAAAAAACTGAGCTAAAATACCTGAGGAAACCAGGAAACAAGTACACACTATTCTTCATGTTCTTTTGTTTTTCCTGAGCGTCAGCTTTGAATTGACAGTCACGCTAAATGTGTTTACTCAAGGTGGTGGTACACTTCCTGCTCGTGCACTGCAATGAGTTTTATTTGTCACTTTGCTGAATAGAGACAGCAAATATTCCCTCACTGGAGTCATTATGAGTAATTTTCAGTTTGTCCTTCTACTACAGAAGAGACAGAGCGACAGCGAGAGCAGCACTGACATTGGGAAGAAGACTATCACAGAAAAATCAGACATATTTGGTTTTGAAAGATGATATTGAACTACTGAGTCTGGTTGTTGGGAGTTGTGTTTCCTGGAATGTTCAGAGACGAGAAAAGAGCGGTGACTTGTAGAAATCCCAATGGGGCATCTCTCTTGTAAAGAGTGTCGCAGTGAAAGGGTAAGTTTTCAGAAGTAATTCTATCAATTAGTGTGCATACTGTTGGTGAAAGCAAAGGGGACAGCATTTTGTGTGTGCTGTATGTGAAAGATAAGAATGCTAGGCAAGTGTCCCTGGAAAACTTGCACAAGTGTGGTATCAAAGCAGCAGCCCTTTGCACAGTTGTGTACCTTGGCTTTGAACATGAAGACTCCACTTAGCCATATCTTGTAATCACTACTATATAATGTACAAAGGGCTCCCAAGATTATGTGCTCAGATCATATAATTATTTACCCAGACCACGTATTAGCCAGAGTAACTCACTGATTGTATGCACAAGTGTGGAAACAAATTAACTAGATGAAGCCTGCTTATTTCTGAATCCCGCTCTCTAAACCCAGTAAGGGTGTGATCACATGGAAAATAAAGAGCACTTTGGACCATTTGTGGAGCAGTCTGGTGCAGTCTATTTCCCAGTGATCACATGATGCATGAGGAAATGCGCTCATCTGACCCCAGTATGTGCCCAAGTTGGATCTTTTTTGGTTTAACTGTAGGGCTTCTTCTTTCGGGATCCAGGCTGAAGCAATTCCCTGGCAGACAGAAGGGTCACTTTAAGGGAGATCACTCCTGCTAAAGCATCCCTTTCCAGTACGATGGGGTGTGCACCTTTGCAGCTCTCTGATCATACCCTGAGTGAGCATATTGTATATAAAGTATTTCAGGATGGCATGCATTTCTTATTGCTGGTCTCTGCCTGTCAGGAACCAGGAGAAACCTTCTTCAATATAGACTTCCTTGGCACACTTAGACGTGCATTTTGCAATTGTAAAGATTCCTCTTTCCGAGCTGAGATGGCCATGCTGTCAAAATTACTATATAAAACACAAACAGGAATGTTAACTGTATCTGATGGGAGGAGTCATCCTTGCCAATCCCCTCCTTGACTCCTCAGAATGAAAGTGGAATTGGTGATTCTTATAAAAAGTCTCTTCCTGTGTCCAGAAGTCATCTACCAGTGATCGGTGGGAAGAGCTCTTGCACCACATAAGTAAGCTCTTGTCTTTCTTTTGTTTACTTACATTGTTTGGGCTAGGCTTATTTAGAATGTTCTTGTTTCCAAAGCTTCCTTCTTGGTACGTTTCCTTTTGTCCACATTGAATGGCTGGAATCCTATTGGTGTCTGTGTGAGGCTTGTGTAACATGCCATGTGTAATTTTAATTAATTGATGCGGTGCTAGGGCACACTTCAGTTGTGCAATGGGGTGTGTGACTGAGATGCACCCCAGCATCTTATCAACCAGCCACAGCGAGTTATACCAGCCTTCCATGGACACAAGCAGGTCCCGTCTTATTTTTCAAATTTAATGAATCATATCAACTGAAATCTGGGGCTTGGCTATGAATTTTGATCATACAAGCATCATTCTTGTTGATGAGTGTGAAGAGATGATTTGGGGGTAGTTATCCACTTTGATCCTGGAATGGGAAACCTGAATGGGCCCAGGGCTATCCCCTGCCATAATCGACTGCATTGCCTCACGCACACGTACGTATGCTCTCATAAGTTGGCCATACCTTGTACCACCAAAACCCCAACTTCAAGCAAGTGTTGTCTGCTTTAAACGGATGTTCCCCTATTTGGTTGCAAGCTCCTATAAGCCATTAAGTAAAAAAATTCTTGTTTTAAATGGGGGCATTCTTGGGTTGCTTTTGAATTTTTGGTGTTGCAGTTTGGGGTGGGGGACAAAATAGGGAGGAATGTAGAGCTGCATATTGTACAAATGTTGTGCGCTCCAGTCTCAAGAAGGGAAAAGGGATGATGGACTGAGCATTGATGCATGGCAATGGGAAGAGCTTATTCAAGATTGTCCTTTCTAGATGCAGGGGTGTAGTTTTTAGAGTTCCATTCTCCTACAGAGTTAGAGTATCCAGAATATACAGAAGGGGTGGGCAGGCAGTGGCAGTGCTTAAAAATAAGATGGAAGGAGGATTATTTGCAGTCCTGCAAGGGAAGTACTGGTGAATGCTTTTTTAACAATGAGGTGCTGACTGACACTGCATAGCAGGAATGCATGCCAAAAGCTGGAAATACCATGGCTCCAAACCAGATTACTGTTTAAATGGTGTGTTGGCAACTAGATCAACCAGAAAAATGAAAGTGGCTAGAACATATTTCATTTATATACATTTATTTTAAAAATTTCCTTTTGCTCTATCACCATCCTCTATATTTCTGAAACTGTGCTCTTGGAAAGTAATGCTGAAGTGTATAAAGAAAACAGAGAGTAATGGAGTCCAAGGTGAAAGATGGCTTTATGTCACCTACTGCATTTTCCAGTTTCTGTTTTACGTATTAAATGCAGCAATCAACATCTAATGAATAAAAATAAGAAGAAAATCCCTTCTAAATTAATAGGATTAAAGATCATTAAGAGCCAAAATAGAATGTACTGGATCCACACGCCACATCTTTAGCTTGATACTGATCTCCTGAGGCATCAATGAATTGGTAATTGTAGTAGCAGTGGGTTATTTGCAGCTTTTGCCAAATAATAAATAATTATCTTGAACACTGTGACTTGTGAGAACTAAATTGCAAATTAGGAGAAATAAAATTATCATTAAAATAGGATGCGGTGATGAAATGCCATGCACAATATTTTGTCTCACTTTAATGCATGTACCCAGAAGTGTTTAGGTTGTATAATTTATTAAACCTTAGCATTTGTGCTAAATAAACATTGTAGTGGTCCAGTTATAGCCATATTTCTGAAAGGTAAGCAGAGATGTTTTGTCGGAGCTCATTTCCAAATAAGAACATGTCATATGCAGCTTAAGTGTAACTGAGTCATCATTCTCTTTAAGTTTCGATTTATTAATTTTGGCGTGAATGGATTAAGGCTGCAATCCCTTGGACTAAGCCTCATTGAGTTATATGGGAGATACTCATGAGTAGACTTGTCTCTGGAATTACGGTGTGCAACCTTGCTTTGTAACCACATTCAGGTGAACAGGTTTCTACTTCAGGCCTTCCCCCATCAACATGAACCCTGTTGAGATGTTAGAGAATTCCAGTTTGTCAATATGCTTAGAGGACAGAGTCTAGCCCCGCCTCCTCTGTTCGTCACTTTCCATGAGCAATTGCTAATGAAGAGAGGTTCCCCCTTGCATGAGGAAGATGAAGAGGCTGTTTATGAGACACCCTCTCCACCAGTCATCTTTAGCCTCAATGTTGAATTCATTTGAAAGCAATAACAGAGGAGGTGGACCTAAACACTCCCTTCAAAGGGTGTTGACAAACCATTTAATGCCTAGATTGCAGTATGGCGAATTTGTGGATAGAGAGGTCTCAATGACTTAAAATTTACGATTTTAAGACTTCAAAATTTATCTACAAAGGTTAGCAGTGGGCAGTCGCTGAAGGTTGAGAAGGAGCATTTGACAGCAAGTGAAGTAACTGGATGATAAGAGTGTTTGCCCTTGAATCATGGTGTTCTGCCACTGGGATGCATAGAACAGAAGGGAAGAAGACAAGTGGTTGCCCTGTATTCTTCTATGCCAGTGGTTCTTAACCTTTGTTACTCAGGTGTTTTTGAACTGCAACTCCCAGAAACCCCAGCCAGCACAGCTGGTGGTGAAGGCTTCTGGGAGTTGCAGTCCAAAAACACCTGAGTAACAAAGGTTAAGAACCACTGTTCTATGCCACCAGCAGTGCTATTGCTTATTTTGGGCAGTACAGTTTGTGGGCAATGTCTGAGCTAATCACAGGTCTGTGCACAGTGGCCCTACTCCATAGAGTTATTTATTTAATTTATTCATTTAAGATATTTTACACCACATTTCTCTTTAAAAAGGACTCAAGGTGGTTTCCACCATTAAAATACAGTATTTTAATGGTGCAAACTTTTCTGAGTATACAAATACAAAAGGATCAAACAGATGCAATACAAAAAAACATTAGCAAAACCAAAATATATTCAAATCAGTAAGGTACAACAATCCATTTAAAACCCCACTCAGGCAGCCAGTCACTCAGGGAAAGCTTCCCTGAAGAGAAAAGTCTCTTGTGGAAGGACAGCAAAGATGGGGTCAGCCTAGCCTCCTATGGGAGGGAGTCCCAAAGTCTAAGAGCAGCAACAGAGAAGGCCTGCTCCCTTGTCCCTACCATACTCACCTGTGAAGGTGACAGGACCAAGAGAAGGGCCTCTCCTGATCATCCTATCACTAAAGCAGGCTCCTAAAGGGAGATGCAATCCTTGAGATAGCTTGGGCCTAAGCCATTTAGGGCTCTATAGGTTAGAACCAGCACTTTGAATTCTGCCTGGAAGCGGATTGGTAGCCAGTGGAGCTGCTGTAACAGGCAGTTATGTGATCCCTGTGTCCAGTGCCAGTTAGCAATCTGGCTGCTGTGTTTTGGACCAGCTGAAGTTTCCTGACATAAATGACATTGCGCCCCTTCTTCTCCCACTCAGACATTGCCTTATCGGCCAAAATCCTATGGCTTAGCATAGTAAGTCATACTGGAGTAGGTGCACTGAATCACAGGGGATTTGGTGAGTCATCTCCTCATAAGTTCCATTGATTCAGATGGGCCTACTCTAACTATGACTTACTTTAGCCTGTCAGGAGGGTAAATGGTGCAAGTCACTTGTTTCTGGCTTTCCCACCTCTGATAGCTGCCTCACTCCGCCTAACAGATAGGTCAGCTCTGCCTTAAGCTTCCCATTTCTCCTTGTCATTGCAATCCTCCAAGCGTGCTAAGTGCTTTGACCATGCTTTCAATAAGTCTGTAGCATTCTTTTTGTGCCTCTTCAGTCCTTCAAAATATATCTATCAAACTATTCTTGTATGACACTTGTTTTTAATTCACACTTTTGTATCCGTCACTATCAGAGTTCTCTCAATAGGTTCTTTCATCCCTTGAAGTCCTGATGGCTGTTTCAGATTTTAAGTATCTGTTTCATCTTTGCCCCTCAGTCACATTTAATTTCTCCCTGGCAGACATTCATTTTGCATTACATTCCCTCACTATAATTGCCATTTCCAGATATCTTTCCTGTAATTTATCTACTACTCTGCACAGAATTTCCCAGTTGTACAGACTTTGCTGACTTGCCATTCAGCTGGCAATAAACAAACAAACAGTTACAACAGGGCATATTTTTCATTTATTTTTTGGCAATAATGGGGTTTTTTTTAGATTGGCTAGAATTCTGTTAGAGTAATATAGATAAGGCTAGAGCAAGCATCATCCACAGGAAGGTGGAGGTGGAAAGGGGGGGGCAGCATGGGGACCTAGTTTTATATACAATTTGAAACAATCTTTGGAAGAGTCTTGTCCAAAAAATGAAAAAGGGATTGAATGGAATAACTACTATAATTATAGAAGCAGCTTCTCAATCGTTCTTTGCTTAACTGCCACAGAGAAAACGATCACAACAATCTACTGTGCTATCTATATGCATATCTGTCTAGCAGTGTGCTTTCCAGGATGTGCAAAAATAACAACACTAAAATGAAAAGACTGTGTAGGAGAAAGGGAAGGGCATATAGAGTTTAGTTACGTTTGTGTACATACAATGAAGTGCATTGTTTTACCCTCATGTCATTCAGGATAAAAAGTGCACCATTCTGTAGCCGTTGCTTTGTGCTTTCAAGTTGCTTCCATTTTATAGTGACCCTACATTTTAATGACCTCCATATGATTGACAACCCTGTTTAGGTTTATGGCTTCCTTTATTGAGACAACTCATCACATACTTGGTTTTCCTCTTTTCCTGTTGTCTTCCACTTTCCCCAGCATTACTGTCTTTTCCAGTAAGTCTTGTCTTCACATGCTGTGGCCAAATTATAATAGCCTCTTTCTTTGCCACATTGTTTCCAGGGAGATGTCAGGCTTGATTTTACTTGTCTTTCTGGCTGTCCATGGTATCTGTAAAACTCTCCTCCAATATCACATTTGGAATGAATTGTGGTTTTTTTCCATATCAGTTCCCTTTACTGTTAAGCATTCACACTTATACATAGTAATGGGGAACACCATAGTATGGATAGTCTTGGCCTTGGTGTCCCATATCCTTACTCCTAAGGATCTTTTGTAGTTCCTTCATAGCTGGCAGTCGCCTCCAAATAGACTTGCCAGACTACAGTTTTAAGTAGAGATGTGCTTCAGTTCGGGAATTTCTCTGCCAAATGAAGCAAGGAGGGGTATTTGTCCCTTTCCAGACCAGTCTGAAGTGAAGCAAGGAGGGCCAAAGAGAATCCGGGGTCTCCAAAGCACCGAATTTTGATTCAGTGCTTTGGAGGTAAAAAAACCAGAGTAGCATCCTTCATTTTATGTAGAGCATCCAGGGGTGATTGCCAGCTGAGCCACAGTGCCCAGCAAATGCAGGATGGATTCATGGAACTGTGGGAACTGGGCAAAGAGTAAATTGACAACGTCCAGAAAGGATAGGGAGGACAGAAGGAGAAAGGAAGGAAACTGGTGGCGAGCTTTGCACATTGGAAGATACACAATAGTAGATGATGCTGAATTTGGTGTGTATGCACGCACGCACACATTTTCACATTTTTTCTCTATTCAGACAATTACAAATATTTTAAAATATTCAGGTACAAGTAGAAATGGATGGCCTACAAATCAACTTGAAGCGAATCTATAGTAATTTGCCAGACAAATAATTCAGGATGAATCAAAGCAGATTCAGTCTGGAGGCTCTTCCATACTTTATCTGATTCACTAAACAACAGAGAAAGCAGAACTTAGAAACATTAAGTTTTTGGACTACAGCTCCCAGAATCCCTTAGATAGCAGGGATTCCAAGAATGGTAGTCTAGAAAAGTACCATTTCCACACTCTGATGTGAAGGGAACATATGACAGATAAGTGCAGGTGAGAAAAGGTGTTCTGTGGCTGTGTCCACCAAGTCAATAAGAGATTTAAAAGGAAAGGGGTATTTCTAAGAGGCAATTCATAAATCCTGTTTGTGAATGTCTGTGTGTATGATCATATGAGGCAAAGGGTGTGTCCAAAAGTACAGCCAGTCTTCCTGTTCCCTTACATCTTTTCACAGTGAACTGAGGGAAGAGTTCTGGTGTGACACCAGGCAGCAAAAAATCGAGGCACCTGCTCATCTTGTGAGCCTGCCATCTCCCAGAATATGTAATGTGAAAAGTTACCTTAGCATTATTCAGGTGTTTAGCAAAATCACTAATCTTAACCCACAAACTCAGTGAGCAGATTAGCCCCGCCCCACCCACATGTCCTAGGTGCCATGTGTGGAAAGCTAAACAAGAAGAGAGGAACAATCTCTGTCAACTAGGGCCCTCCACAACATCAGAAAACCTGAAAAATCATATGGAGGGATTCCACATGTAGAGATTAGCTCTCCATATGCAAGAATTAGGATGGAGAGTGGTGAGGCTACCCTACTCCCTCTTCTCACGGGTAAAGATGAATCCTTTTAATGAATGCCTGAATAGGGCTCTGGTGTTATAGTTACCTGTAGACACCACCTGTGATTTCTCACAGCCTATGCTGCTCATATATATAGTATATACCCACAACCATTCCCACATCCACCGCCCTCTCCTATTTGCATTTCTCAAATTTGCTTTGCAGCCTTAAGATAATTAATGTATTTATCTACCTAGACAAACATACACTTAAACAATAGATAAACCTATATAATGTTGACATTTCCCTATTACGTCCATGTCAATGTTCTCACTGTTAGTCAACGGCTTTCCGTAGGTGCTGCCATGCAACACTAATGTTGTCGTTCCTCAGTGGTGAGCATACACACTATTGCAGAACAAAGCCATGTTTCCTCTTGTCCTTCCCCAAGGAAAGAACACACTAGAGAAGAAATCTGAGGGGCTCTGTGGTGTGAAAGGTTCATATATAACTGCACTCATTTCAGATAGGAGAGTTTTATGCAGAGATTCAGACAATCCATTTTGGCCACTGTGAACATGACGTATCAGTGTGATGGTGCCTTATGAAGTGGTTCGACCCTGTGCCACCTGAAGGCTGTTGCTACCACTTTGTTTTATTTGGTTTGTTTATCTGGTTTCTTTTATGAGCTTAAGGATTATTTTTATGTATTATGCTTGGGGAAGAGGTGGGAGAGGGTTAGGGTCCATATGATATCGTAATGACTGACCAGAGTAATGGTCCCACTAAGTTGAGCGGGATATAAGTGTTAGTAATACATAAAATAAATAAAATAAAATATCAATGACCAGTACCTTTTCATCAGGTTCACATTTTAAAAGCTTTAACAAGGCTTGTTTCAACATTTATTGTTCATTGGATCCCATGAGACAAAGTGAATAAGTTTTACTTTTACTTTACACTGAATTATGAACTAAGAATTTTATTTGGGAAGGGTCAGGAAAAACTTCTTAACTGTTAGAGCAGTATGACACTGGAACCAATTACTTCAGGAGCTCCAACATGGGAGGCATTCAAAAGAAAATTGGACAACCAACTGTCAGATCTGCTTCAATTTGGATTCCTGCATTGAGGAAGGGTTTGGACTCGAAGGCCTTATAGGCCCCTTATATAACTCAGTTATTTTTCGATTCTATGATTCTATAATGATGTCTGGTGTTTACTTAGGGCATCTGGAAACATTTCCCAGGTGAAGAGCCTCAAGGCTGGAAGGCAGGTCATTAGAAATTTTTTCCTGTGTACAGATGCATGTTTGCACCTGCTTATTTAATAGGCTAAATAAATAGTAAATCTGCCATACTACTCAACTGAATGAATAGCAGCCTTTCTTAACATAATTTATAAAACTATTATAGCTTTCAAACTTTTCCCATATTGCCAATGATTCTCTCTTATTGGTCCTGTTCAGAATTTTGTCACAATTAAAAACTGATTATGTGTGGATTGATTATGCTGTCACTATTGCTACAGAACAAAATAAGCATTTTAAATTTAAATTGTGTACATTAATTAGACTGTGTACACCTTGCACAACATCACTTGAATCTGAACTATTGCTGTGTAATTATGGGGAGTTATACATAAAAAGTTATATATAGAAAGAGTGCAAACAAGCAAACAAATGTACGTGTTTTGTGAATGCTACTTGCTCAAGGATGGCTTTCAGTCATTACGTTTTAGATCTTTGCTCTTCAGTACATCTCCAGTACACAGAGGGACACAGTTGGTGTTGTCCCCTCTCCATTCTTCCAGCTCTAGGAAGCAGGTGATCTCAGTGCTCAGTGAAAACTACTTTTAAGGAATAGAAATGTTTTCTATGGCCATTGAGAGTAAGACAGAATACCTTCCATTGTGATCATGACAGCTAATATAGTACTTGGGGAAAGCACACTCAGGGGAAGAACAAAGTGTTGGAATTTTATATACAGTCTTGTATGCTGCCTGTAGTTTGTGTGACTGGGAGGACTTTTCTGGGCTGGATTGAATATCTATCTATCCAGCACTATCCAATTGTTTCTTCCAGCCTTGAATTCAGAGTGTTGAGTGTTTGTTTCTTTCTTTCTCTGTAGTCTGTTGGTTGCAGTTGTTTGTTTGTTGTTGATCTGTTAAGCTGGTTGCTCAGTATGTGTGCAGTAAAGAAAGCAGCACACACAAGTCTGTAACTTCAAGTAACTGTAAGTAAAGAAATGTTTTTATTGTTTCTCCTACAAATATAAAGGATGGACTATGGAGAACTTGTAGCTACTGTTCTTTTTAGATCTCTGTACTTCTGCATAGCAAAAAGGAATTTTACTAGAGATTCAAAACTGTGCAACATAAAGGATGTCTCCCTATATCCCTAAATCATTTAATGAGACTAGAAGAACAAATAACCTCAAAAGAAAAATGTGTTGTAGAGAATCTTCCAGTGTAAATTCATCCAAAAGTGGAAGAATCAAGAACTGCTGAAAAACCTCTGGAGGAAACAAAATTAAGTATTTAAAAATATATAGCATATGAGAAGAGTAAGGACCTCCTTCTTTATAGGAAATATATATCCTTCTCTCCTTTCTGGGTCCTTGAAATGTAGCATGCCATAACTAAAACCAAAAGAAAATCTGTAAACAGACAAAAAAGAATACCACCTGTCACACAAGGGGCAATGAGGTACTTATTATCAGCTCCCAAGACTCCTCTGGTTGTGTTTGATTGGTCTTAACTCCACATATGACTGCATAAGATTGATTGTAGCTTTGGTTACATCTGGTAGATTTTAACGCCGATAACCATTTTTATCTTCTCTGCTTCTCCTTTATTGTTCTTAGCATGCTTTTTTCATCTGATTGCTTTTAGTACGGAATTTTAGATCATTCTTAGGGGCCTCGCTAGATAGCAGTCTCGGTCTGCTTTGCCTGATCATGTCAGGGGGACTCAGCTCCCTAGTCTAGCCTTGTGAGGCTTGAGTGCCCTCCCACCCCTGTTCTGGAATCCTGGTGTTTACTGTTCCCACCCAGATTCTTTTTCAGGATAGAGCAAATGTTTGCTTGAGTCTCTATAAGCAAATAAAGCAGGTGTTAAGAGGCCCAAATGTAAACATGGGCAAAGGTCTCAACTGACAACTTGTGTGCCCTGCTCTGTAAAATTCTCTGATAGCTGTGCCTTTCCACCACCTAAAATTAATCTCTTGGCTTTTGTTATAAAGCCTATCAGATTATTCTTTACTTCTGCCCTCTGCCAACTCAGGAATCTGTGGTTTCACCCAGAGCAAGCAATAGATCTGAGTTACAGCCAGGATTTACGTTTTTCAGAAAGATGTATCAGCCACTGCATCTTTGCTCCAGAATGTTGTAGTCATGCACCTTGGCATTAGCCAAGGTTCCATGGTTAAAATACATAGGTTCCTTTGTGGGCCAAAGCTTTATATTAAAAATATAGTAGAGTATGTGAAAAATGTCATGTGTACAAGGACCTGGTAATAGGAAAGACATTTGCTTGAGAATCTTACAGAGCAGCTGCCAGTTAGAAAGCAGAGAATAGGATTGTCAATGACTTTGGCCATTATAGTATTGTGATCTGAATAGGCCTGGGATCCTAATGAGCTGGGAGGCCTTATCTCACCACTCTACAATGAGGCATCCGACTCTCAGACCATGGACTGCCAACACATGATGGTTGGTGTAGTATCCCCAGCACTAGAGGCATTATGCCTCTCAGTAACAGTTTCTGGGGAACATGAGTGGAAAGGAAAGATTGCATTTGTGATCTGCTTGTCCAATCAACATCAAGTTGGCTGCTGCAATAAATGAGATGCTGAGTGAGATCTGCCTTTTGTTTGGTCCAACGGCACTCTTCTTATATCCTTGGCCACTGATGATTGAGCTACACATGGACAAACAAAAAGTGGCATCTTATGTTCTTTCAAGCACCCATGTGCCAGTATCACAGAGAATCTGCTGGTCCAGTGTTTGAACGTGTACTTTGTGATGGGCGTCTTGCTCTCTAGCACTGAATTTTAAAATATGCAAAACAACTGCTTTTGCATTTACCCATGGAGATATCCAAACACCGTTCTTACAGCGCTGACGAGGCTGTTCTGAAGAACGGAAGATAGCTAAGTGCCTTATTTTCTTCACTCCACTTGCTAAATTATTCCCAATGTGTTAAACAATGTAATTAAACACACACGCTCACATGATAAAAACTCTTGCTATTCTCCATCAGCAGAGGGAGGGAGAGAGGGAGAGGGAGAGGGAGAGGGAAAGGGAGAGAATGAACGAACGTGTCAGTCTCAGCCTTCAAGCTCTGTTAGTTTTAATTTGAGTTGCAGAATTAGTAATCAGTTTTGCTGGAACATTGTTGCGGGAAATAGATCTTTGCATGCAGCGGGCTTGAGCACTGTTGCAAATGAGTATTTGTTAAGGGGAAACCATTCTCTTGTCATGTTATGCTACATTACATAAGATTTATTTCCATTGTGCAAAGAAATGGAAGCCAAAACAGAAAGCTCGCTCTACATGTCAGTGGAAGGTTATTTCTGAATTCCATCCGATTTCTCCTTAGAAAGAAAGAGTATCTCTTAATTAAACAGCTGGTACAGAAGTGCTTGTTGGTTTATAGGGGGCACTTTTCTTATTTTTTTAAAGCATAACGTGCAAACCCAATAGCCTAATGGTTTGTCTAAACTTGTTTCCTGACTGTTGCCAGAAAGATATATTGTGAAAAAGACTAGCAAATCAGTTTGGGAGAACCAAACTATAAATCAGTTTAACATATTTGAAATACATTGGTTTGATTTACGAATCAATTTATTCCAATTAATCAATATTCTTAATAAAACTGATTCATGTCCAGTGCTTCTCAATAATCCCAGTGCCCAAACTGGTTAGAGCAGTGGTTCCCAACTTGGGTCCCCAGATGTTCTTGGACTGAAATTCCCAGAAGGCTTCACCACTAGCTATGCTGGCCAGGATTTCTGGGAGTTGTAGTCCAAGAACATCTGGGGACCCAGGTTGGAAACCGCTGGGCTACAATATTAAGAGGCAGGAACAATGGAGTCCAAAATCTCTGGTAGATTTTTCCTTATTCCTCTCTAACTGAAATCCTTTTTGGTATAAATACGGCCAAACATGTTTTGAGCAGGAATGGCCAAAGAGCAGCCCTTTCAATCTTGTTGAACCATAACACGCAATGTGTTTGTTATGTGCTTTCAAGTTGCATCTGACATGGCAACCCTCACAGGGTTTTCAAAGTAAGTGAGAGATTTAAGGAATTGTTTTAACTGTGCCATCTCTCCCCCAGTTAGTTTCCATGGCCAAGCAGGTATTCAAACCCAAATTTTCTGAGTCCTAGTCCATCACTCTACCTAGTATACTATACTGCATATCTATAATATCCAATGTTCCTCACTGTTTCCTGTGCTGGCAAGTGACAAGAGTTGAAGTACACTCCTATCTTAGAGGGATCACCACAGATCCGAATGAAATATTTTGTCTTCCTCCTGCCCAGAACACATAATAGCTCTACTCTCTAAGACAAAACATCTAAGGAATTGCTGCTGCTGCTACCACCACAGCTAGCATATGTCATCTGAAGCAATTGCCTCACTCTGCCTAATGGTAGAGATAGCATTGTAATGGTAGAGATGGCCCTTCCTCTCCAACAAAGGTCTTCACTTGAGAATATACTGAAGGTTGCAGTGCACAGAACATATATTAAAGTTCCTCTATATCATTTGAAGATCCCTGTTCTCACTAAGAAGGATTATCCTTCCTTTTTCCCCCTTTAAATGGAAGCAAAATTTCTGAGAAGCTACCTAGCATCACAGAGGCAAAGAGATCCATTAGACATCACTTTGTTTACACAGAATCTCACTGACAGTAGTGATCAGGATAGCAGTGTGGCCAATGGCCACAGATTGCTAAAAAGGCAGCTATGTTAATGTAACATGAGGCAAGAACTAGAACCCAACACAGTTTATGTGTTGCTTTTGGTCTCTAGACTCCTGGTTGCTTGATAGGCCTGAACAAAGTTCTTGGAAGTGATTGAAATTAGCAGCCATCTTTTGTTTTTGTTTTTGAAACTAGGGTGACACCTTTCATGGAAACTAAGGATAGACCTTTCATGTCTAAATGAAAGACCAATGTTTGAATGAGACTTTTATGTAATTTGTGTTCTTCTGGAGACTGCCAAAAAGAGAGCATACAAATGATTCATGTTTATGACAGAGGAGTAAACAAAAGCTTTGTTTTTCTTTCACGTTTCCTTTTTGTGTGTGTAAAATTTCAGTTTCCCTTCACCATTCGTCTGTCAAATTGCCTGAGAAATGAATGTGATAATATAAACTACTGCCTGCATAGGTCTTATGGTGATTTTTCTTTCTTGTGTACTGCTGCCTGCTTTTAGAGTCCATTGATTCTCTGTTGCCTTGCCTCTGTGTTTTTGGAATAGGTTTTAAGAGTTCTTTAAGATTTTTTAAGTGCCAGAAAACACAAATGAGGAAACAGTAACAGGGAACCCAAAAGAGGTACAGGAGGAGCCCCATGTCCACTGGGGTTTGGTTCCAAACCCCCCGTGGATACTGAAAACCATGGATAATAATGAATGCTACATATATATACCATGGGAAAAGGGGGGGGAAATCAGAAAAAAATATTTTCACAATCATTATCAGAACTGGCAACTGTATTCTTCACTAACAATTATTCATAGCACTGTCTCTGACTCTCTCCACTAGCCAGTTCTGGTAATGTATGTGAAAATATTTTTTTCTGGATTTTTTCCTTTTAATATTTTTACTATTTTCAGACTGTGGATAAGTGAATCAGTGAATACTGATCCCGTGGATAAGGGAGGCCTACTGTAGTCCCTTTCATGTCAAACAAATATATATATAAAAAGGAAAGAGGCACTGCTCAAAAGAAATACAAATATTTTCACCATTCACATCCCTATTGGAAACATTTGTGAAACCAATGTGAGATTTTTATAATCCTTTAAAAAGCAACATTTTTAGTAGCTTTTATTTAACAATTTAATAGTTTCATGACATCTTGTACTTACTTCCCTTTAAGAAAATTTAAAGTTGGACATGAGACAATAGAAGAATTGGTTGAATTTCAGGGCTGACGTCATCACACTTTCAGGTCACATGTTATCTCACTTCATCACACTCCACATTCATTTTGTCAAGTGTTCCAGACAGTAAGGATTAACTCCTGCCAGAGGAAAATCTTGCATTTTGAAGTCCTCTGATTGAAGAGTTGCCTAGTCCAGACTTAATTTAAAAATAAAAGCCAGAACCCTGTTGGTCTAGTGGGGGCAATCATTCAAGCAGCTCTCCCTCCAGCAAGCTGTCCACCATAAACCTGGTCACATGCTGGTTACAAAATCTAGTAAATGACCTGTCATCAAACTGATTGTGCAAAGAACAGCCTGCTGGAAGAGGAAAACCACTATGGGATCCTCTTTGCACCTATGGGTTTTCACAACAGTACTCTGGGTGAAAAAACATAAGAAGGGACTTGATGTTGTCCACCAGTGGTTAGCATGTGGCCAACAGACTGGATAATTACGTAGGCCACAGGGTGGTGGTTTTCCCTCAATTATGAGATGTACACTACTCCTATTTGCATTAATGTTATGTTCCACCTTTACCATTTCCTCCTTATAGGAAGAAGACAGGAAGCTACCTGCTGACATGTATCAGAAGAAACTTGGTCAACATTCAGGGAAAACTGGAAACCTGCCTTCCTCTCAGAACTTTAAGAACCAGAACTTTACTGATCTGAGAGACTACTGCCTGAATCGTGGCTTACTCTTTGAAGATTCTACATTCCCTGCACAAATCAGCTCAATTGGCCCTAAAGTGCTCTCAGAAGATAAACTGCACCAAATAGAGTGGTTAAGACCAATTGTGAGTAGTTCCCAAGCCTGTAATGGCCCCTGTACGAAATGAAGGAATCTACTCAGCTTTTAGTCCACCCCTGGCCTCCACTTTCCAGGCAACACACAAATACTTCTCAGATAGGGTGATGCACTCAGCAGCATCCCATACCTTGAATTTCTAGGCCAAAAAATAATAATAATAAAAAGATCAGTGAGCAAGTCTTTTTGTGGTGGGATATTGGGATATTATGGGGACAGGCCATTTTGAGGTCACAGAGGTGGATTCTTATGATGTCACAGAAAAAAAAACTGGTCAAAATTGAGGGAAAATCGAAAGCCCGGTTTCCCCTCAGAACTTTAAGAATCAGAACTTTACTCATGTGAAAGACTACTGCCTGAATCATGGCTTATTTTTTGGAGATTATACATTCCTTGTACATATCAGCTCCATTGGCCCTAAAGTACCAGAAGACATACTGCACTAGACAGAGTGGTTAAGACTAATTGTGAGTATCTCCCAGGCAACAGTTGGGATGGGACTCTGAAATCACTACTAACTCATTGTGGAAACAGCACATGCGGAATGCGTAAAACTCAACTAACTTGACAATATGCCAACAGAGAGCAAGTAGAAAAAAAAGCCTTTTAATGGCTGTACAGGTGATGAAATCATATGATTGTTTAACAGTGGTTCACCATCTATCTATGAGGATTTGCTTCCAAGCCCTGGACTGCTGCTGCCAAGGCTTGTGCAACAAGAAGGCTCATGAGTTATGATTGTGGTGCTCCACCCTGCATCGTTCCATGTGAATGCAGCTAATGGGCTGAAGTGCATGTACTCACTAGTTTTCTCCTCAGTCCTCTTCCCTTCCTCCTGCTTTTTTTCAGATGCTGACAATTTGCAGGCATAGCACATGTACAGATGAGCCCTGGTGCCAGCTAGGAAGAAGTGGAGATAGGTGTCCAAGCTTTAAAGCTGCCTCAGAAACAAAAATCAAACTCTCAAACCTCCACTTAACCTAAGATTTTCTCCCCATCTGGAGATTCACAGAAGGATAGCAATTACTGAGACTTCAGGTGGTGCTCTGTGACATGGCAACCCCATTCACAGCAGGCTCTTTATTCCTAAAATGCATGAAACAAAACCCCACTAAGTTATAGGAAGCTACAGGGCCCACTTGTTTCAGGTCCAAAACCAGCACTAAGAGAAAGAGGAGGTGAAGTCCTACCCAAGTATCAAAAGAAAGGAAAAAAATTTAATGCAAGAAAAGAAGAGCAATCTTGCTGGATTAGATTAGCGCCCTCTAGTTCCAATATTCTGTCAAACCAAATGGCTAAATGAGTACTCTCTTGCTTATGTTCTACAGAAACTGGAATACAGAGGCTTACCGTTTCAGATACTGGAGATAATATGTAGCTCTCCTGATTACCTTATCTGCCATAACTTTCAGGCTGTGTTATAGTTGTATGCATGCAGGCAGAGTGCACCAATGTAAATCTAATAGAGGGTTACAAGATCCATGGCCCCAGTGAAGTAATTAAGGACACATTTAGCAGCAAACTCTGATGCAGCCACTCCCATCAGACACTTTTAACATGTGGCGTTGGACTGTGTATGTTCTTCCCTTCCCAGAAATCTTTGTCTGGAAGCTGGAACTAAATTTGTATGTATATAACTTTCATTTTGGAGAGTGAGAAGAGGAAAGAACAACCCATCTTCTGCCCACTAAGAATGGCTGAAAAAAACAACAACTTGTATTGATTCTGAAGCAGAAAGAGGCCCTTCTTCCTTTGGAGATGCTATGGAATATCCCTATTTCCTTGTATTTTGGGCACTTGGGGGAGAAAAACCAAGAGAAAGAAGGAAGGTGAGGGATAGGGAGAAACCTCTGCTTCCCTTCTTACCACTACAGCCACAGTATCTGTCATTGAAGAGGAGAGACTTCTCATATTTATTACTTTCATCTGTTAATATTTATGCCCCACATTCCTGACAATGAACTCAAGGTGGAGTACATGGTTGTCCTGCTCTCCATTTTATCTTCACTACAACCTTGTAAGATACATGAGGCTGAGAGAAGTGGCCACAGATTTTCCAGTGAGCTTCATGATCACAGGCCTCCCCAAGTCATAGCCCAACAGTCTGACCATTACAACCATGCTAACCAGTACACATTTGCTCTGATGTCTGAGAAATGCTGCATTTCCCACTGACCCAGGGACCAGGGAAGGAGGAAGGCAAGAAAAAGAGAAAGCAGAGAAGAAAATAAAAGGGTATTCGTATATTCGTATTCAAATATACGAATATACAAAATATTCAAATACGAATATCCCTGCACAGGTGGCGTTAATGAGGGTCCACTCACCGATCTGCCGTGGATGTGGACCGCGCGATTCTACGAATGGATCCGTGGCGCACAATCCGCTCGCCACTCTTCGACCTTGCAGCGAGGCTTGTCCTCCCGTCTCCTGCCGGGAGTGGCGAGCAGATCGCACACCGCGGATCCATTGGTAGAATTGCGCGGTCCACGTCTGCGGCGGATCGGTGAGTGGACTGTCCGCCCCCATGGGGCCAGACCCTCGTTAACGCCACCTGTGCAGGGGTATTCATATACGAATACGAATACCCCCATCTCTAGGACATAATCACTTCTTCTATGCCACCTGTGCTAGAGCAACAGCAGAAACCACAAAGTGTTGAATTGCTTGGTCATAAAGATAAAGGCATTCTGCTTAGATTAAGTGATATCAGGTCATAACACTTCCCTCAGGTTTAAAAGGAGCATTACAAATCACCAGGGGTTATATTCCAGACCAGAAAATTACAATGCTTGGCAGCACCTTTAGCATTGGAGCACTTAGTTGAATCTTAGAGAGGCCATGTAGAACAAAGCAAGAATGTCAAAGACTATCCCTGGCTTGAGACAGGTATTTGGGTGGTTTCAGAAGACTTTCCAAAATCCCTATGAGGGAAGGACCTTTATTCAGCCAGCTGAGGGCTCACAAAAATGTGCATGTTTTCAAGACCAGTAGAAGGTGCTATTTTCTGTATTCATTAACCTAGCTCCTGAGGATGGTGGGATTACAGGGATCATAGGAGTAACAGTGCTGAGATCACTCCACTGAGGATCTGCTATGCCAGAAGTGTATTAGGAAAACAGGAAACTGGTTTTTTGGTTTTTGCTATGTCAGACCCTTGGACCACCCAGACCAGTATTATCAATTCTAATATGCAGCAAATGATCCCCAGCAGAGATGGGCATGGACTGAGGTTTGGTATTTCGGCTTAGTTTAGTGTGGCACCTGCAGAGGAGTTCCATGGGCACTGTGTACTTTCCTCCCCCACCTCCTCCAGGCGATTGCCCACTCACGGATAGCAGTATGCTTCCCTCCTCTGCCTCCTCCAGGTGATCTCCCACTCACCAGCAGCACCCCAGGTTTCCCTGCCCCACCTCCTCATCTGAGTGGTTGATCGCCCAGAGGAGGCAGGGAGGAAAGAACACTGCTGCTGGTGAGTGGGTGATCACCCAGAGGAGGTGAGGGAGGGAAGTGCACAGTGCCCATGGAACACTTCTGCGGGTGCTGCACTGAACCAGGCTGAACCACAGTTCGTGTCCATCTCTAATCTCCAGGTTTTCAGGAAGGAGTCTTCCCTAACCATATGCAGAACCCTTTGGCATTCCCTAGCTAGTCTCCTGTCTAGACCTGATCAAGCTTGGGCTCTGAAATCAGTGAGATCAGTCTGGTTTGGTGGCAGAGGTATTGTCCCAACCTAACTCATCCTAACAGTCAAATTGCTACACTTATTACTTATTTGACCCAACCTGGACAGAGCTGCCTAGTTTAAACAGTTTAAACAGAGACCCAGGACCGGTTTAACTTTAACCAGTAGGACTGTGCTGATTTCATTCAGGAAATGTCCAGACTGAAGCTGGGCTGCTCTAAAACAAAATGAATGTCAGTGTGACTCCTACATTTAGTGAATTTGATGCATACTAAGAAGGACAGTGAGATCCAGGCCATGTCTCTGCAGACACTAATAATTTTTCTTCATGCTTTTCCTGTAAGGAAAAAAACAAGGGCTGGCAGGGGCAGGGAGAAGGAGGTGCATTTTGGTGACTGCCAGTTCTAGTTTCTAATTATAGTAGATGATATACTGGGGACAGCTCTAAGGTAACCTTAAAAATATTGGCAGAGTATGTGGAAATTGCTGGCTTAACACCTCCAGCTACATGGCAAAGAGAAAAAAAAAAATCCAGACAGGGATCTATACAGCAAGTCTCCCTCAAATATTCCGCCCCTTATTGTTACTTAGTTTTTAGTTAGATTCATCTCAACTGGCAATAGTCTCAATAGATTCAGTCAGACTCTGGTGTTGAGGGGAAAAATGTTTCTCTTTTACTTACAAAATCTTCATATATGTCAGAATGACTAACAAACATATTTATTTGTTACATAGTTTAAGATCTTAATTGGTTAACTTTTTTTTTTATTAAGTGGTTACAGAAGCACTTCACACAGACTCTAACTGCTAACTCCATAGCTGACAGACTCTGTTAACAGAACACTAACACGGCTAATTGACTCTGAACCCTGACTGAACCCTGGCAGGAAAAGGAATCTGAGGCAGAGAGGGAACAAGTGGTTGACTTTCAAGCTGAAGTCCTTCCCATCCAAATCTCTTAAGGCATAATACACAGGTTGCTATAATTCCAACAAAAAAGTTGTAATAGTAAAAATTTAGAAGATATAAGAATCATGTCTTAGGAGCTGTCCCTGGTTTTCTAAAGGGAGGATGTTTTTTGAAGCTCAGTAGCAGACAAGGATTGCTTCACATTTGGATGTACATTTATACAAATTAGCAAGAATGTGAAACTGGTTTTAAACACAAGCGCCAATAAACTACTAAACTAGCCCGGTTTTACAAGAACAACCATTTTGCTTCATTCTTCCAACCAAAGGTTGACTTGGTAATCTGACGAAAAGATAAAATAGCACCTCAAATCCAAGATGTCTCTGCTGGTTTTGCATCTTCTGAGTCATGCAGTAGCTGGTTATTTAAGTGACAGATAATTTTTTTTTTTTTACCACTGTCACCATTTCAGCTCCAAAATAGCTGCTGAGGAGTGAAGCAGGCTTCAATTTTATCTCATGCATCAACAAGAGAATTGCCAATTACGTTCAGCGTCTGAGATCTTTATAGCTGGTGGTACGGCATAAAGCAGAGAGAACACAGCTTGATTTGCAGATGCCAGGCAGGGCTGACAGCTAGAAACAACTTGTTTTGACTTGTAAAGTGAGCCAGTTTGATAACAGGAACCCCTCAAGGGGAACAGGGGTTGCAGCAGAAAAGTGTCATTTTTGACACCCTTTTGACACACAAGAAAATCACTGGATGCATTTGTTCTTTGTTACACAGTCTACGCTTCTTTATCGGACCATTTGTTGTGTGGCTTTCATGGGGCTACCAACATGAATTTGACCCAACTCTGGGAGGCAGTGGAAGACAGGAGGGCCTGGTGTGCTCTGGTCCATGGGGTCAGGAAGAGTCGGACACGACTAAACGACTAAACAACAACAAGGAAATGGGAGACTTGAGACTCTGCTCCTGGACACCAAAATTTAGAGGACACAAAAAATTAGAAGGGCACAAACTCACCCACCATTTTTTTTGCTCCTGGAAGGGTGTGAGGCATTAGATGTGTCAATTTGTGGGTTTTTGGATGGCAACTCACAGAATTCCCCAGCTCGATATGTATGGGTAACATGAAAAGAGTATAAGCCTAGAGGGGAAAGTATGGCTTTGGTGTGCTGTTCATTCCACACTTTATGGATGGAAGGTCAATTTTTGCTGTTACCCTGGAGCTAACAGAAAGCAAATAGCATTCTTTAATCTTTTTGTCCTTCTAGTTCAACCACCCAACCTTCCTTAAATAAACAGGTAGCTATCTGGTATCATTGTTAAAATTACAATTAACTGCCAAATTTCTGTAGTGCCTTCCCACAAATTCTCAAAGCAAATGAGGAAGAGGAATGACATTTCTTCCTTTCTGCCTCTGGCACCACGGCTGAAGCAAAGCTATCATCCCTATCCATCGCCCTTGGCAACTTAGCCAAAACCAGCCAGGCATCTAAGGATAAAATTGAAACCATGCACTATCTTTGATAAACAAGAGAAAGCAAGAGACAAACTAAACATGCATTAGTTGACTTCACCAATTTCACTGTGCTGCACATCACAAGAAAGGCTTAAAAATGACAAGAGATTTTCTGACAGCCCAACCTAAAGGAAAGTTTCTTCTTTCTCTGGATTAAGCCCTAGGAAAGGAAAGCAAGCATCAGTGTAATGAGTCATGCCCTTTTAAAAGGTCTCCAGCTAGAGCTGCTGAACTGGGACAAACAGAAGCATAACATAATACAGCTTTTCCCTTGCAGACATCCATTACAGCTAAAATCTACATCTAATTCAATCAGCTGAATAGGCAATGACACCTTTTCTTAGGAAGCAGTCCCAGGCAGGAAATGTTGTTTCCATTTCATTAAGCTGATTGAATACAAGCACCAAAAAAACAGACCTTTTCCTTCAGCAGCATTGAGTGGGTAGGAATGAAACCCCAGTGACCCCTGTAAAAACATGCTCAAGTCTTGAGGTGATGACAAAAGAAAAAGAAGCTTCCTTTGAGTGCTGGGAAACAGCTCCATTGAGCACAAAACAACTGAATAACATAGAGTAGGTATCAGTCTCATATCCACCTGCCAGATACTGTGGCACAAAGATCACAAACTAGAATTAGTGATCTCCATTACACTGAGGTTTAAGAACAGAATGGATTTTGGCTAAGGACAGGTTTTGCCTCTGTAAGTATACTATTTATATATGTGTTTGTTCATTAACTCGGGGGGGGGGCATGCATTCTGTCCCCTCATAGGAGTAGTACTCTATCATGATTCAGGAGAGGCCTTTCTCAGCTGTCACTCTCTAGGGGTGGAATGCCCTCCCCTTGGAGGCCCAACTGGTGTTGACATTGTCTTCACATAGTGCTAAGTTAAAACCCGGCTATTCACCTGAGCATTTGGCATGTAATGGGGGTCATGGCTTGGTCTTCCATCCTTTAGTTTTCTGACTTCATTTTGTTGGAAACAGTGGAGACTGAATGCACTCCAGGTTTTGTTGGAATGTGGTGCAAGTGGTTCTTGAGTGGCACATCTCCTTGCCACTCAAGAACCACTTGCACCACACTGAAGATTCTAGCTTCCTCTAACTACTAGGTAGCACTTGTAGAATTAAAAAAAAAAGATTTTAAAATATAGTTTAGTAGTCCAGTAAGGATAAGTATCCTGGGTTAGCCCAGCTGTTAGACAGAGTGAGGTGATTGCCTCAGTTGGCAGAATGCCTGGGGCAGTGGCAGAGCCACCGCCGCCGCCTCTCACTCACCACTACCTGGTCTCCTGAAACTCATGCCCACTGCCCTGGCCCCTGTATAGGAACACTTCCAGGGAGAGCAAGGGGGTCGGGAGAAAGAAGAGGATGCTGGTGGTGGTGGCCATAGTTGCGGCAGCAGCATTATGTTTTGAATTGCAAGCAGGCAACTACCAGTGACTGAAAATAATTCCCATCCCTGTTGCTGCCACATCTTCCTTCTTCTTTTTCCCCTACTCCACTCCCTGTAAGCATTCTTGTGCCGCATTAGCAGGGGACAGAGAGATCGGGGACAGGGAGGAGGCAGTGGCAGTGCTTTTTCCTCCCAACTGAGTCAGTGGGACAGTGTGCACGGGCTCTGTGTTGTGACCCCTATTATTGGACTGCCAAACCCAAATGGTTATTTCACTGAGGTGGCAATGACCAAATCCCTCGTTCCATGGCTTAACCGTGAAGTCTTAGCAATAGTTTCTTATATGAAAAACACACCATTAAAAAAAAAAGTTGAAACATTGAACTGAAATATTGAGACATTAATTGCCCCCTATTAACCTCAATTTTCTGTAAATTACATCAATGAATGTAGAACTTTGGTGGAAGCTGGAGAGAACCCACTGGTAAAGAGTAGAAGTGTAAATTGGCTTTGGTGGAAGCTTGCACTCCAAACTCAAGGAACTCCCTTTGGGCTTTCCCATAAAGCAAACTGGGCATTTTCATGAAGCTTGTAGAACTGCAATTAAACCCTGAACAAAACCTTGTAACTGATTCAGAAAGGCGGAAATCAAACTGGGGGGCAGGGAGTGGAAGAGTCTGAAGTTGGAAGAAATGGGGGCAGGAGTGAGTGGGGCTGAATGACTGAGAGGTCCACTTTCTAATCAGAGACCATGTTTTACAATGGACTGTACAATCACTCTTCTGCATGACAGGGATTGCGAGTTAAATTTTTAAAGAAAGAGTTTGCCCTCTTGCCTGCTTATCCTCTTTGTATTCCCTGTGTAGAAAGAGAGAGCTTAGATAGGAGTTCCAAGGTCACCAAGTGTTTAGGACTTGCTTTAATTGACTTTAATCTTTTTAAATCTAATCTTTTCTACTTCTTTCCTGGATGGTAATACAATTTATTCCGTTATTCCTTTTCTCTTTCCACACCACTTCCAAACAATAAAACAATTCTGGAGTTTTATTGTTTGAATATTGTGCACAAAACTTTCTATTCTGCTCCTGTTGCTTATTGTCTTTTTGAAGGCTTCTTGTGTTTGTCAGCACTGTTAACACTCCACTGCAGATGTTTGACTTTGGGTTGGTTGACTGGATGGTGTTCCTATAAATTAATCTTCCTGTCTTGGGCTTCCCCTCTTTCGGTGACAGGTTCTAACCAGGGCAGCCCTGTCCCCAGATTTGGAAGTGAGAGGCCCCAATCCAGTCCACATGCCATTCATGCCCTCACTTGCCCCCATTTCTGAGTAAACAAGTATCAGCCTTATTTTGTTATTGCTTCTTGCTGCCATTTGTTGTTATTGCATCGTCCTTCGCTATTCTTAAAACGGGATTGTGTAGTTATTTGCATATCCAAAGGAAACAAGATCTGGCACTTGAATGGGTTGGCTAAGGAAGGTGTAGAAGATGAATTGGCTAAGGAAGATGTTGTTTTGCTTTGCTTTTCAACTGGAGTAACATTGCCATGGATGCCTCAGGTAACAGGGCTCAGCTGGGTAACTCCAGTTCTAATAAACAGAAATGTTAAGACACATAAAAGGCTCATTTTTTGATGTAATGTAATGTCAAGCCTTCAAACAGGATGTGTTGATCCTCAACTGAAATATTATTTCCCTAAACCAAATTGCATGCCAATAAAAAAAAAAAATTAAAATTATGGTCCAAAGCAAATAAACATGAACACCTGAGCATTTCCCTGGATTATGCATTTCATGGTCAACTACATTTGCAAAATGGGTCTGTGGGCTTAAACCAGACATAGCAAATAGCCAGATCATGTCCTGATCTATATGTCTTCTGAGCTTCATACGCCCCTCTGCTATATCAGTTTTTGGATGATGCTTGAAAAGTTGCTGTTGGTCAGACCAATGATGAGGATGGAAATCAATGTGCACAAGAAAAATGCATCAAGATTAAGTATTTTAAATATTTGTCTTCTCTCTTAGATAATATTTCTTTGCTTATTTTAAAAAAATCTTCTGAAAAATAATGACAGTTTTTTGTTTTGTTTTGTTGTGATCTTGTAACTATATAGAGCACATAAAGCAAATAGTAATCTTGGGAAACTTGATAATAATGCTGAGCATAATGATCCCAGATATATATATAATTCCGGGGAGCCTTGGGACACCCCAGTTCATTTCTCCTAAACAAGTGGATGGATTGCCACAAAATTTGAAGGGTGTGATTAGAATAGCGTGACTTGACATGGATATGTAATGTGCAGAAAAATCACTTTTTTGTTGCCCACAGAGTTGTGTGGCACATCATTTCACAGATTTTGATGAGTTGAGTGCAGAAATGTACATGGTTTGACTTACATTGCAAGCTTCCAGATGTGGGAGGGCTCAAAATGTTCATTAACTGGGAGTCAGGCTTGCTGATGGATTTAAGGGAGTTGCACTCTTTGGGTAAGCTGAATGATTACCAAGATGAAAGAGAGAACACAGTTACAGTAGGAAAAAGAACAATATTTGAATCAGGGTTAGCACATTTTACATGGATTTTAAAAAGTGTGACTACATGATGTATGTGGAAGCATGGATTGTTTTGACAGGAAATTGTTTTATTTTAATCAGAAGTGAGGTATTTTACTCTTCGACCAGAAGGCCATTTATTTTAACTTGGATATTGAATCAATTACATTTAAATTGATTACCATATGTGAGTGCTTCTGTTGATGGTTGTGTTTTTTTTAAAGTTGACTCTCACAGCACTTACTCCTGCTGCTGTGGTGTTATGTTTAATTATTTTTTTAAAAAAATTAAAACAGAGCTTTGCCCTGCTCTCCCTGGATACTGCTGCTGCTCAGCCCTCCAGCCACTCCACAGTTTGTAGGGCGTGCTGATCAGCTGTTCAGATGGCATGCCAATCAGCTGTTCATCAGGCATGCAGGCCTACTCTCTGCAACAGGTGGTGCCGGCCAAAAAAAAAGCAAATGATATTTTAGGATGCATTAACAGAAGTATAGTCTCCAAATCTTGTGAGGTAGTAGTCCTCTAATCGGCATGATTAGGTCTCATCTAGAGTGCTGTGTCCAGTTCTGGACACCACAATTTAAGAAGCATGCCAACAAACTGGATAAAATTCAGAGGATGGCAACAAAGATTATCAGAGGATTGGAAACCAAGCCCTGTGAGGAAAGACTGAAAGAACTGGGTATGGTTAGCCTTGAGAAAAAAAGGCTGAGGGGAGATATGATAGCATTTTTCAAATACTTGAAATGTAGTCATACAGAGGAGGGGAAGGATCTCTTCTCGATCATCCCAGAGTGCAGGACATGTAATAATGAGCTCAAGCTACAGGAAGCCAGATATAGGCTGAATATCAGGAAAAACATCTTAACCGTTAGAGTAGTGCAACAATGGAACCAATTACCTCGGGAGGTGTTGAGCATTCCAATTCAAGGAGGCATTCGAGATCTGGCACCAGGAGCCCACACCAGCAGCAGTGAGGGAGGGAGAGGGGATGGGAAAGGGATTTAGCTTCATGGGGCTTCAGCCCTCCATCCATCCCATTCAATTTTATAATGGCTTGGACTGGATGATTCCTTGTGGTACAGTGGTTAAACTGCAGTATTGCAGTCAAAACTCTGCTCACAAACCAGGTTCAATCCCGGGTAGGCAGCTCAAGGTTCACTCAGCCTTCCATCCTTCCAAGGTCAAGAAACTGAGTAACCAGCTTGCTAGCAGGGAGGACAGTGTGTAGCCTGCATAATTAAAAATTGTAAACCACCCACAGAGAGCTTTAAGCACTGTGGGGGTGATATGTAAGCAGCACACTTTGCTTTTGCTTTTTTGTTTTCTGCTGCTGAGGGGTTAGGCGGACAGGAGGTCAAGCCTGCTTGCTCATAGCTCTCTCATCCTCTCACTGACATTCTTTCCTCACCACTTGGGCTCCAGGAGAAGGAGAATAGTTTTTGGTTTTCTCCATTGCCCCCCCCCCCTTCTTGAAAAAGATTGTGTGTGCCCAAGGGAACACACATGGCAATTCAAATACAGTGTGACTGCCGTGTGACTTTAAATTGATTTCAATAACACTACCACATATTCTGAGGTATTTCAGTAATGTAAACGGGTTCAGAGATAGAGAGAGGGCACTAGAATGAAGGTGAGAGTCAGATTTTGCCCAAATGAAGCCAATGCATTGGTTACTACTGCTGCTTTTACTAAGCTACTATTACTATGAATAGCAACTTATAAAGCAACAGTCAAAGAGGGGATCAAGTAGTAATCAGAAAAGATAAACCAAAAGGAATGGAACATAATCACTCAAATATTTAAAATTTAACTAAGCATCTGAAGATCTACATTGCTGGGAGAGAGAGAATTTTATTCATGGCTTTTAAAAGAAAAAATTCAAGATTTGAAAATGTCAGCATAAATTTGTTGATAAGAATATCAGATTTTTGTGGGTTTTTGGGGGTTGTTTTGTTGTTGTTGTTGTTGTTTTAATAATGGAATGTGAAAGTAAGTGAAAATGACAGATTGACCCAACCAGGCAGAGGTTTTGCCTGGCTGGTGCTTAAAAGCCTGACATTGAAACCTGTGATAAATTAGGGCTACCATCCCCTTTTTCTGTTCTTTAATTGTGACACAGCAGGCAGTTACAAGATGGTATTCTCCATAATGAGAATAACTGTACCTGCTGAATATAAAAAAACACGGGCTATGTGGTATATGTAAAAATCACATGTATGAACATTTCATGTAGCTTACGAGAGATCACAAACTTCCTTAATAGATTTATTAAGGAAAACTCACAAAGGCATCTATCCCAAAGTAAAGATCTGATCTACAAAGGTGCTCCAGAAGTGGTGCAGATCGGAAAGCCCTGCTTCTCACCCTGCCTACTGAATGCTCATAGCTTGAGAATCCGGAGCTAGGCATTTGCTACTGAGTGGAGTATGCAGAAGGCTGTCTGTTCAGTATCTACATCCTATGCCAGGGATGGACAATCTCCAGAGGTTTGGCGGCACATCCACCCACTTCAGAGGGCCCCTGCCAATTTTTTTCCTTATAGATGTTGAGCTTTTTATTGAAAAAGCTCCCTTGAATACTCTAATATGGAAATAATTTTTAGTTTTTACAATTGGGGGTATGTGGGCCTCCTGCGTGCTGGTTTACTCTCAAAACAAGGCAAAATCGACTGCATGCCTGCTAGGGGGCATAGGGAAGCTTTCTGATCCTTCCTGCCCCCCAATGTTTTTAAAGATTGTATGTGTGTGGGCTCCTAGGGACCACGAATTTGGGGCTCCTGGCACTATATGAATCCCACAGCCCCCATGCTGCTCACCCCTGGCCTAAGCCATTGAGAGCTTTAACAGTTAAAATCAGCATCTTGACTTGAGCCTTAGGACAAAACAATGCAGATTTTTTTTTAAAAATGTGATGAATTGCAAGCTCTTCCAGCTTACACAGCAGAAAAATAATTTCTTTTAACTTGATAAAGGTGTAGGGAGATATTCTGTTTCACTTTACTTGTCACAAAGAAGGTGTGCCTTAAGTTTTGTTAAGAAAAGAAACCAGAAATTTGGAAGCCCGCTTTTAATACATTTTCTTGTTCACTCTTTCGTGCATCTCTCTTTCTGGCTAGGATTAGCAACAACGGCACTTTCCTGTTGTTTCTGATTTGAATATCACTCCCCAGGTTACAGCTCATTGCGGGGGGGGGGGGAAGGTGTTCAAAACTGTGAATGGACTTGTGCTTCCACTGCTAATGGGAATTTTAGTAAAATAGAAAAAGGGAAATTGTGCAGCATCCCAAGGTCAAACGCTTCCTCGGTGTAGAGATGGAGCACTTCTCCAGAAGGGAAATGCACAAATTATCTTTTAGAACAGCACACACCATGATGAAAAGCAGACATACTACTCCACGTATACCTGCTCACAGAAGGTTTTCATTCTAGTTGTGGTTCCTTCAGGCAGAAGGAAAAGTAAGCAATTTTCACTGATACCCCCCTCCATCATCCCCCCCCGCTTCTCGAGGGTCCCCTAATGGAAGGCATAAGAAATTGCAAAGGAATGGTGGACTCTTCAAATCCCCTCTCTGCCCTTGGTAAGAGATTATCTCCTGAGGAGAACTCCGCTCACGTTCCTGCCAACAGTAGCAAGCTGAAGTCATTTTATTATTATCGAGAGTAGCATTTTTCCCTTTTGTGTGTTTATGTCAAGCTTTTTTTTTTGCCCTGCTTCTCAGTTGAAAGGATTCTCAGATATGCTTACTTAAAATCAATAGAAACATGACAATTTCTGTCTGCAGATTTGTAATCTAAAAGATGCACCCCAGAAGGAAAAAGGGGTGAGGGGAAAGAGGAAAGCAACAGTTCTAAACCAACCCAAGTCCGGCCTTTCTGGAAAGAGTACTCAGGTTTCGTTGTTAAGGCACATCCAGACAGGGGAAGTTGAAGCAGGCTGGTCTTCACTTAAAAGGTTCTTATCTTTCATGTGATATACTGTATCTCTCACTTGAATTCTCCTTTCATTCACACGGATCATCGTTTTTTCCTCCTATGAGAAGGGTCCAGACAGGTCTTTGGATAATTCCAACCTTTCCATTTATGACACTCCTTTCTGCCTCCTTCCCTCCCTTTCCCCATAGCCATAATTCAGCAGATCACAGCAACTTTCCTTTTTGTTGTTGTTAAATAAAGTGACACAGTGAAACAACAATGCTTCTTCTTAGCATGGTATACATAATACCACCAGTGTGTCTTGTTCACCTAGAATAGTGGTGCATCAGTGAGGAGAAAGGTGGCCTATAAATAAGACAAACAAATAAATAAATAAAATCAATAGGGAAATACTTTTTTAAAAAATTAAAACGGTAGAGTAAATGAAAATAGAGGAGGGGAGGGATTATTATGGTTACAAAAGTTTGGTTTATTATGGTTACAAAAGAGATGCAAAATGGAAGGGAAAACAGGTGGCTGTGTCATTTGCAGGAGCAAAACTAAAAGTTATTCTTTTAGCAGATATTAGTGGAGATCAAAAACAAAACAAGGTGAGGAGCCAAGCATCAGCAGTTCTGCCTCTTCCACTCTCTCTTTCCCTCTCTCTCCCAGGCCTGTTTGTACAGATTGCAAGCGAGCAGGGAGGAGGAGGGGACTGGCTGGAAGAAGCAAAAGAGGTACAGAAGTTTGCCACAGCTGTTCATTGGCAGGTGTTGATGCAATCATCATTTCTTCAAAAAGTCCATTTCATTTTCACTTCCCTCTGAGCAACTGGGCACAACATCAGCCCACAGCCAGTGGGTAGAAAGTGGGGAGGGTGAGATGAGGCAGAAATAGATGTCTCGGTTCTTGATAAGGAAAAGCAGTGATTCCCACCTCTCCCTCACCTTTTTCAACAGCACAACTGACAAATTATGTCATAGGGTTGTCACCTCAGATAATATCACCCACAGCTCTATTTGAGTGTGAATTAATGAGCTGCAGGGGCTAAACAACATGATAATTAGGAGTACTCTGAAGCACGTGGGGGGAAAAAGAAACAAAAATCCTGTAACCATAGTGCTGTGCCAAAAAAGTAGTGGGACCACTCTAAAAAGGGGCAGGATAGGTCACTGCAAGTCAAAACAAGTGTGGACGTTGTAATTTAATCTGAAGCAAACAGCATCAAAAGCGATCCAAATAGTGAGCTATATGCCTGTGTGGTTGTGCCCTTAATTAGAGTACAAAACTGCTCAGATGGAGCAATGAAAAGTTAAATTCAACCAATATAAGTCTATTCTACTATGAAGTGATAGAAACTCATGATATTCCCTGTCTTTTCTCTTTTTTAAGGTTAAACAGAAGAACCCCTTTTTATTTGTGGATGGTGTGAGCAGATTTGATATTTGTCAAGGGCAAGTAGGTAGGATCCAAATTCTATTTTCAATCTCAGGAGTGACTGGACTTTATCTGAAGAAGTGCTATCTTCTCTTTGCTGCCATACCTTACCAACATTTATTCATTCATTGCAATGCTATAGGATACAGATAAACACTGTCATAAAGAAACTGGCTTCTGCAATATTTTTATGGTTGTTGTACAAGAGTTTATTATTTGTGCCCTTATTCTGATCTTGTGGAAGGTACAATGGGTATGTGAGAGGGATTCAGGATAGAGTCTGCTTGCCTGCCTCCAATCTTGTCAGAATGTTTGAACAGATCCTTCACATGGATCTGTGCCTTGACATGTATAACACAGATCCAGACTTGGAGAAGTCATGGCCATTGGCCATGTTGGATGAAAGATTTTTGGAGCTGTAATCTTAAAAAGTAACTTCTCCAAGTAGTTGTAGAGATCAGTGTCTACATATGTACTATGTGTACATCTGTAGATTCTGTTCCCCAGTTTTGATGCATTGTGATCACTATTGTGTGTGATCCCGACCCTCACCATCACCACCACTATCACCACAAATTCATTATATATAAGAATGTTAGAAGAGCCCTGGTGAACCCAAGGTCTCCCTGGTCCAACATTGTCTTTTTCACAATGATCTACCAAATCCGTATGAAAACTTCAGAAGCAAGCTAGGAGCACAATAGTTTTTCCTTCCTCTTATTGCTCCACAACACCTGGCATTCACAGGCATGATTCTTCTCACTCTGGAAGTGAGATACAACAACCATGACTGGGGCTTTTGGTACCTCTCAGAATCTTCCAGGCAGAGTTTTAGCCCCAAAACAAGAGTATTTTTCCCAGCCTCTGGTCATGAGTGTTAGTTGCTGATAGCCTTATTCTTCTTGACTTTTTTGGGATAACTCCCCCTTAAAAGCCATCTAAATTGGTGACTGTAATCATATTTTGTGGTAATGGCTTCCACAGTTTAACTGTGAAGTCTGACGAACTATTCCATTTTCTCTGCTTAGAATCTCCCATCATTTAGCTTCATCAGACCTCCCAAGCATCTAACATGATCAAAGAGGTAGAAATACCTTTTCCTTTCCCACCCTCTCCACTCCATGCATATTTTATATGCCTCCATCATGTCTCCTTTTACTTGTCTTTTGGTATGCACCATTTGTTCTGAATAGGAATAGTGATGGTTACCTTCCACAGGGTTGAAGGTGCAGGAGTAAGCCCTGTTATGATCCACCAAGACACAAGCCCACCAAAGTTCGGCCCTTTGAAGCCCCACTGATTTCAAAGGAAAACAAAAGAACTCACTGAATTGTGTGCCCCAGGTTTTATCAAGCAGATTTGCAATTGATTGCGGGGGTGGGGGGAGGAACTGACGTGGCAGTTTAATAAATATACGCGTATATTTTAAAAGCTGATATAGTATTAGCTGGTAGAGAAAAATGCTGTTTGGAAGAAAAATGCTGTTTGGAATTGCAAAACTCAATTTTGCAAAACATTTCTTTCTGGTGTGTGAAAGAAATGTTTTGCAAAATTGAGTTTTGACTAGGAATGGGTTCTAAAGAGAAGGGCTGTTAAACGCAGAATGTTCACTGGAGTATGGGAAGAAGCAGGAAATGAAAACACAAATAGGAAGCCAGGAGGAGAGAAAAAATTGGTTGTAACGGGCTTGTGAAGGTGACAGGATGTAAGTTGGAAAGAGGAAATAGATAAAGTTAATACACTATGTCGGAGAACTTTAGGAAGAAACATGGGAGTCAGTACTGTGGAAAGAGGTGCTGAGTCAGTGCAGAGAAAGAAACGAAAGGGGTTAGACGGTCAGAGTGATGGAAGAGGAAATTATTCCAGCAGACTGAGCTGAGAGGTAATGGAAGGCAAAACTAGCAAGGAACAAATTGAAATTGTCTCCATGAGAGATGACCTGGATATGCAAAAGGTTTTTAGCAGCTGACGCGGAAAAAGAAAAGGCAGATTTGGTAAGTGCTATGAAGGAATGATGGAAGTACCAAGAGCCTGGATGTGGGGAGAAAATGGAAAAGGAGAGCTCCACAGCTGATCCCTATTGCAACTGCATCTGATCTCCTATAGTGGCAAAATAATAAAATAAATTTTAAAAAGGCAGCAGAGAGGACAGATGATGGAAAATCCAGTTTTATCCCTTGCTGGGTCATTCCAAGGGTGTCTTGAAGTGTTCTGCTGCCCCGGTTCACACATACAGAGAAGCACCTTCTGTGATGAAAACAAGCAAGAGAATACAGAACACATGGACAGTTCCTTTTGAAAATAACTTCAAAGTATAATCGGAGCTTTCCATTAGGAGTAGCAGACTGTCAGTGGGAGGGGCTTCTTCACCCTTTCCCTTCCACCAGTTTTGTGCCCCCGAAGCTACCCTTGCCAAGTGGCTTTTCTTCTACATGGAGACTTGATTGAATCCATACTTAGATTGTCACGCTTTAGCCTCATTGAAATCAACAGGAGAAAGGTATTATGGTTAACTTTAATTTTGCTGGTCCTAGCAACAAAAATTGGACAGAATGGAAGCAAAAACAAACCTGTGCATGATCAGGTTTGGTTGAACTTGGGTTGATGCTCCTTGTTATCTGGTGATTTTTGTGCAAGAAGAATAATTGGTTAGACCCAGGACCTGCCTTCTGTCAGCTTTGATCATGGGAGGTGCTTCTGTCCAATATTCAGGGATTTATCCTCTCCTCCTTGATCACACTTCATCACACTCACCTGGGTCTCTGATCTTTAGGGATTGGATGGTCTGTCGTGGGGAGGAGAAGGCCAAGAAGACCATATATTCCTACCCAGTTGCATGTAGCTAAACCCGGCTCCACCCTGATCTAATCTGATCCTGAACTAGAGCTAAACAATCTGCTTGACTCTTTATGTTCTTCTGAAGTAAGCAGAATGTCTGGTTTCTCTTTTCCATATTAGTTGTTAAACCCTTTTCAGTACCTAGGTCATCTCTTGTGTGGATGATTTCAATTTGTTTCTTCCTAGTTCTAACTTTTATTTACTCTAAGCTCATCTATGTTCTACATGTTCCTATGAACTTTAGAGAAATGATCATGAGATTGTAACTTGTCTTCTGTATTTTTCAAGGTGACTGCTGGGTTCTAGCAGCTCTGGGATCTGTGACCCGACAGCAGCGCTTCCTGGATCGTATCATTCCAAAAGACCAAGGATTCAAACACAATTATGCCGGAATTTTTCATTTTCAGGTAAGTAACATAGTTGCAATGTCATTTTGTCCTACATGTCCGTCCAAAACTCCAAGGTGTTAGATAATAATACTTTTAAATCACTTGCCAAAGTGTAGATATTCTTACTCAAAAGTAATTATGCGAAAAACTTGCAGTCTTTGTTTTGTTGCATTTCTCTGAATCCTACTGCTATTCTTATCCCATCCTTTGTTTGAATCAGGTTCCAAGCTGTTGTTTTTTCTGTTCACCTATGGAAGATCATGTATATTTTCTGTGCATGCTTTTCCCAGTATCTATATGGGTCTGCAATGCATATAGTATGCATCTCTGTATGCATTTCCTGCAGAGATTAAGGCATATTTATGCATATTTTCCAACTCTGTAAAATTTCAACTTTCTATATATTTATTATCACTGAAATGTATTCCAGACCTTGCAGATATGCACATTTCTGAGGAAATTATGCCTTGCCTTGTAACAAGTCTCATGAAGCGTAGAATTGATAATTTCAGCAAGAATATCAAGCCTGACAAAATTATTTCCCATTCCTATTAGGAAGTGGAGTCTAGTGTGTTATTTGAAAATATTTCCCATCATTGTATTATCAGCAACTCAGTACACCTTGATCTACTTTTCGTCTCACTAGAAGATCAAACGGAAGCAAAAAAACTACACAAAAAAGCCACAAAAAAGCCACCTAACCAAAAGATTTTACACACACACGTGATTCAAATATCTGTGTGCATAATGTTCTTAAATTATTGCCTCAAAGTTGTTGTGAATGCAGCACTTCTTGGTAATTAGTTATCATGCAACTTTCTAAAGAATGCATCATTTCCCCCTGCAAAAAAAAAGATTAAAAGCCTATTTTCTATTTCAGCACTAGCATCTGCTATTATATATTCCTTTAAATGACTTATAGAAATGGGAAAGCCTCGAACATCACTGGGTCATAAGAAGCCTAATGCAGGTTTATGTGGAGAACCAGATGGGAAAGTTTCTCTGGAAAACGTGCCAGGATGGAAATGTAACTAGAAAATTGTCAACATTAATTGTCTAGTGATTAGGTTCTTATTTGGGAAATTTCTTTCCCACTTTTCCTCCAAGTAGCTCAGGATGATGACCATGGTTCTTTTCTTCCATTCTATCATTGTAATAACTCCACAAAGAAAGTTACACAGAGAGACAGGGCTGGCCCACATCATTTTGTTAACTGAGGCTGAATGGCAAGTGATGTTTCTTATCCATCCATAGGCAAGGTGCATAGCACTCAAAACCAGCTAAGTTTGAGGTAGAAAGTTCTGTAGCTATGCCTCTTCATCCTGGTAATTAAAACAGAGTAAAAACTCAGCAACAATTTGCTGTCCTTTCGTAAAGCCCAAAACTTGCTCCTCAGGCAGTCACCTCACTCTGCCTAAAGGTTGTTGTTGTTGTTGTTTAGTCGTTAAGTCGTGTCCGACTCTTCGTGACCCCATGGGCTAGCCAAATTCATGGCTCAGTAAGGAATCATGCATTCTAATCCAGCTATAATTATTATAGTACATTGGCATTGTTGAGTACCGAACTGCTGCTCTCTTCAGTCAGGCAAAAATGCCTTCCAATATTGCTATTATAAGCTATATTCTTTTATTTATGTAAGGCTTAGCATTCTTTTTGAAAGAATCCATAAACCACAAATTATACCATTAGTAACTGAATGTATATGATATTATGAACAAATACAAGTTATAATTTATCAAGTGTTAATTCACCACAGCATGCATGTAATGATTTTGTAAATGAGTTGTAATGTAATCCCAGATTTTACCACCTACTGTACCCAATCTGTGCTAATAATTTTCCTCATAACTTTGCTAGATTATAAAGAGGACAATGACCAGCCTTTTTCAAACAGCTGTTCTCTGTATCATCCTGCCAGATACTATAAACTGTTGTGTGCTGAAACAGTAATATGTTATATTCATGGTGACAGTCAACTGTGAAATCAATGAAGCACTTTCTGTGTACTACAGGTTATTTATATTCACTGGTGAAATAGTAATTCAAAGCACTCATCATGATGGCCCCCATAGCTATGCCTCCAGAGAAAATCCAAAGATTCCAATAGATGTCTTAATACATATCAAACAGCAAGTTCCAGCAGTTTTCATTTCTACTAGGAGCAGGTCTTTTATAAAGTGAATAAGTCTTAATTGCCTATTCAAGGGCAATAATGCTTTGCCTCACAATAGAGATTGCTGATAACAATACATTATGTTGTAAAAATTCAATACCCAGCTACTGTAAGGATCACCACTAAACAGAAAAGTATTGCAGCTGACCTGTCCAGAAGAAGATGATCATGACTATAAAAGGTCCAGAAATGAAGTGCCACAAAATCACTTGAGGGAGCTGGCTATGTTTAGCTTGGAGAAGAGAGGGGAAAAGTGACAGAGTAGCCATCTTTTAATATTAGAAAGGTGGTCATGAGAAAGATGAAACAAGCTTGTGTTCTGTGATTCTAGACAGCAAGCTACAAAGCAATGGATTCAAGTTAGAAGTTTTTTTTTCCTGAAACATGAAGAAGAACTTCTTGACAAGAAAAACTGCTCAATAATGCCATCGAATTCCATCAAAGGCAGTGAATTCTCCTTCACTGGAGGGTTTTTAGTGGAGGTTGGAGACCCATCTGTCAGGGATACTTTAGCTGTAGATTTCCGACTTCTATAGGGAGTTGGACGTATTGAACCCTGCAGTCTCTTCCAGCTCTACCATTCTATGATTCAAGGGAATCCGGAGATCATCATTGGAGGGGGAAAATTATATGAACAATGTTGCTAATCAAAACGTCTTAGCACATCAACCCTAGAAGCTCTGGCTTCACTAGAACATTGTTTGGATTGAGTAGGTTGGAAGGGGGAGGAACTTCAAACCTCAGTATCGGGTTTGATTGAAATTTTAACCCAAGTAAATCCAACAGCAGCAGTAAAATTGAAAAAGTACTGGAGGACTTAGAAGTACTGAGCACCTAAAAAAGTACTGATGGACTTCAGAAAATAAAAATGACATAACCAGGAACAGACAACAATACAGTATATATGCCAGGCAAGCCTCTCTGGGGAGAGTGTTCTACAACCCAGGTGCCATCGCTAAAAATGCACTCTGTAGTATACAACAGAGTACAGCCTTCAGCAATGCATAAGGGCAGGGAGGGCTTGGGCAATATTCTTTAATCTAAGGATATGTGTATATTAGGGCTAAGGTTGTTCCAAAACTCATCATGGAAATACTGAAAGGTGTTTCAGGCACTTCCAGAGATGTTCAATCCAGGCATTGCCTAGCACAAATCAGTTAAAGCTATATTCTGCATTAAGTCTGTTCTTAATTTTGTTCTCATTTGGCAAACTGGTTTTATTGATTTCTTTTGGATTCGGCTGCTCGTCTTTTACACATGGCTGCTGATTAGTTTTTAATGAGTGCTGACTGAGCTTCAACGGATACCTTGTTGATAATTCCATTAGTTTATCCTTGTGTTTGTCTCTTTTTGTGCTGTTTCTTTTCTTCTTTTTAATAGAAGAAAAAAGGAATGGCACTAAGACATTAAAAAATTAACAGACTGAACAAAATTCTGTAACCCATGTGACCCAAAAGTGCTTAACACTTAGCATCAGAATAAACCATCAAATAATATGGGATCTCTGTTTCGTGAATCCAACCTTTGGAAATCTTCCAGTGTCTGGATTTAACCGTGGCAATCTCTTGAAAGATACCTTGTTGCTGTACTTCAGCTATTTTGATTCCTGCGTTGTTTCACCAAAGGGGCATTGAAGTCTTAAACATTAGCTATTCTCAGTCAACAGGCCAGCTGCTTCACGCTGCTGGCTACCGGCTCTTCCATCAGTCAGCTACAATTAAAGATGAAACAACCGTGATTCTTTTTACTGGCTTGAAGCTGTGCTTTTTCTTTTTGATGGTTCAGATAAACCTGATCTGTATCCAAGGCCTTTCTAGTTCTTGTTGCATAACATCTAAACTTGGCTTCCTGGATTTCTTTTTAAGTTAAATCAGTAGGGAGCTTGGGGAAAGGGAAGGGAATATCAAATGCTTTTCTTCCAATTTCAAACGACAATAATTCATTTCTAGCAGATAATCCTTGAGGGGACCAAACCTAAAGAAAACCCTTGCTCTTGTACCAGTGATTGTTGCTGTGTAACAATCCTTACCATTCAAGAGGTTTCATTCCTATATAACATGCTTCAGTTCAATTCATTCCACACGCTCACCATGTATTATAAATATACAGGGGAATGTGTTACACCGAGCCAGAGCCTTGGTGCATTTAGCTCGGTGTTGTCAGCAGTGAAACTCTTCTTGTGCATTAATTGCATGTACAGTATCCATGGTCCGAAGCAGGACATGAATACTCTACATGTGCATGCTTGAGTGCCTTTCTGCACATGGTGTCCTCATGCTAGCCCAGTCCTGATGTTTGGGATGCAAACATATGCAAAAAATGTAGGGACTTCATGCAGTCAGGATGCCCATTCAGCTAAATATCCTGAGCTATTGTGTTTCCTTCCCTATTTAACTCCTTAAAACAAGGGTGTGTAACATGTGTCACACACCTAGATGTTGTTCAACTCCAACTCCCACCAGCCCTAGCCAGCATAACCAGTGGTGACTGGTGATGGGACGTGTATCCAAGCAATAGATGGCAGGTCACAGGTTGTACATCCCTATTTTAGAAATATATTAATTCAGTCTGTAGAAAACTAGTATCAGTAAATGGCCAGAATCTAAATCCTAGAGGGTAGCCTAGCCGTTTTAATCTGTTGCAGCCAAAATAATGGATGCAGAACTGTATCATTCAACAGGGCTTTCTGTGCTTATTGCCTCCTTCCCTACTTTTAGAATATTCTTTAGACTCTAAAGTTTAAAGCATTCTCCTATGATTCGGATCTTTTTTGTAATGCAAATCAGAGAATCAGAGAATAATTGAGTTGGAAGGGGCCTGTGAGACCATCAAGTTCAACTCCCTGATCAATGCAGGAAACCAAATCAAAGCAGATCTGAAAAATGATTGTCCAATTTTCTCTTGAACGTCTCCATCATTGGAGCGCTCATGACCTCCTGAGGTAAGTGATTCCATTGTCATACTGCTCTAACAGTTAAGAAGCTTTTCTGATTTTCAACCTAAATCTGGCCTCCTGTAGCTGGAGCCCATTATTACGTAAATATTTCACTTTTGTTTATTTTCCATTCATTCCATTTATAATTTTTATTATATATTTCTCCAGGTGGTTACTGAGCACAGAGATTCAAAATTAGATTCTAATAAATAAATAAACAATAAATGACACAAGGCTCCAGGACTTAAAGGCATCAACAAGGAAAGAAAGAAAAAGCACAGTCAAAATTAAGAATAAATATTATATTAGGCAACAACAGAACTGGAAACTTCTTTAAAAATAAATGTTTTTAATCACTGGCAGATGGGACCTGAACTGGCTGTGACTACCCAGGAGAGAGATTGCACTAGCATAATGAATAGTTCTATGAAAATATCAACTCAGCATGCAACAGCAGTGAAAAGGGCAAATTCCATATTAGACTCTCTCTTTTCTGAAGGGCAGGAATTGAAAATAAAATGGCTAGCTAGTCTTATAATGCCTTTGTATAGATTTATGGTGTGCCCTCATTTGGAACACTGTGTATAGTTCTGGTCATTTCATCCTAAAAAGGGAAGCACAGAAAGAGCACCTTTGAAAGGAAGTGATAAAGTAGTATGTGTGTTCTTCAGTTTAGAGAAAAGACAAATAAGGGGGAACATGAAAGATAGGCATTTGTGAAATTGTGTATGTGAATTCATGTGAAGCATGTAGGAAATAGAGATGGAGGATAAAGAAAACCTTTGTTCCCTTGGTAAAACTAGAACTTGGATCACCCAGTGAAACAGATTGACAATAGATTTAAATAGTAGCCTATCGGCTGGATAAGGGCACCACACCGTGAATGATGGGGACAGGGGTCCTCTCTGCTTGGTCCATTAACTACTCATGAATGGGTCCAGGATAAATAAAATGTGAACACTCTTATTTATTTATTTAAAATATTTTTATCCTGCCTTTCTCCAAAAAAAGGACCTAACATGGCTTAAATAATTAAAAACACAATATTAAAAGCTAAAAACTGTAAATTATTCAAATATAAAGAAGAATTAATAACGTTATATTAAAAATGTCAGGTAAAAGCATTACAAAAAACAGATTTAGAAGCAACAAAAGATAAGTCACCCTATTTATTGTCTCCTAGACAGCCAGTCACTAAAGATAAGCCCACCTGAAGAGAAAGGTCTTTGCCTTCTTGTGGAAGGGCAGCAACTATGGGGCCAACTGGGGCTCCTGTGGGAGGGATTTCCAGTGTCTGGGAGCAGCGACAGAGAAGGCTCTCTCCCATGTCCTCACAAAACACATCTGTGAAGGTGGTGGGACTGAGAGAAAGGCCTTTCCTGATAATCTTAACACCTGGCCAGCCTCATAGAGACATGGTCCTTGAGATAGTTTGTCCCAAGCCTTTCAGGACTTTATAGTTCAAAACCAGCACTTTAAATTGCGCCTGGAAACAGAATGGCAGCCACCGAAGCTGCTGTAACCGGGGGGGGGGGGGGTTTCTGTGATCCCTGCAATCAGCCCCAGTTGACAACCTGGCTGCAGCATTTTGGACCCACTGAAGTTTACAAGCACTTTCCAAAGGCAGGCCCAGATAAGAGTGTGATACAGTAGTCCAGCTGGGATGTCACTGGACATAATTAATTTATGGAATCCAGTACTACATGATCTAGTAATGGAATTTACAAATCTATAAGCCTTGTTAAACTTTGTCATTCTCCCAAAAGTATTGCTGTTCCTTATTTGTCCTTCATTGGATTCAGAAAACCTTTTGCTCCACATGGAAGTATTTGCATATTTTCCTGTGCATTTTTAAATATATGCACTTTCTATCGAACACCTCTACTGGTTAAAGTACCTTAGTGGGCATTTTTAATATAATATACATTTTCATTATGCATATTTTGACACATACATGGGGTTTCATGATTATTCCCTCCCAAAAAAGAAACACACATTGCAAGTGTCAGTGATATATAGATTTCAGAGGCAAGATTCCCTTCCCTTCTATTGGTAATCTTTGAAGTTCTGAAATACATACTTCCGCATTGAAATACTAAGCCAACGAATTTATTGCCTACCCCAAGACTAGCTGAGAGGCTTCAGAAAAGTCTTAGACAGATTGAATAGCTATGGTGGTTAAATAGGACTGACAACTGAGTGCAATGTGTCTCTGAATGCTGGCTCTTCAGGCACAGAAAATGGGGCAATGTAAAAAAGCCTTCACTTTGCAGTTGTAGTTCTTCTGAAAATATGTGTCTGATCCTACAGAAACAGGAAAGTAGAAAGAGGACAGTAGATTAGGGAGACCTTGGTTTGATGTTACAAGTTTCCTCCTATTTATAGCCTCTGCACCTTGCTCTTTGGCTGAAAAAGCAGCTATAACTCTGCTGATCATAAGAAAAATTCCAAGATCCATATCAGGAATTGTTCACATTTATATTTGTTTGGTTAGTATAACAAAGATCTTGGAACTTAGTGTGGTGTGACAGATTAGGACTCAGGAAGACTGAGGTTAAATCTCTACTTGGCCATGGAAACTCATTGAGATAGTGCCAGTAGAACTAGTAAAACCACTTCTTAAATATCGTACTTACCATGACAGTTTTATTAAAGTCGCTATAAGTTGGTTCCAGCCTGATGGCACTTAACATATTATCCAAATATATAAGTCAATGGTAAAGTTTCCCAGAGCATCTTACGTGAGATCAGTAATGAATAAGACAATCCTTGCCCTCAGGTTTATAACCCAAAAGATATAGTGCAAAAATAAAAAGGGGTGAAGGGAAAAGCCAAACAAACAAAATCAATGACCATTCTTCCAATTGCGTAGTAGTTCTTACAACAGTGGGTTGTTTTAGAGACAATTCAGTGCAAAAAAAAAAAAAGGCAAAATGAAGCTGGTGTTTCAGCAGAGCAGATGGACCATCTTCATCTTGATCCCTCTGTTGCAGCCTTAATATAATGACAGTTGATGATTGTAAGAAGGAGGAGCCCAAAATAGAATCAATGGAACAACCTTGTTTTCCTTTTTATTCCCTTTGTATTTCTTTGGAAAGTTCATTTTGCAGAATTGTGAAAAGCTGGGTACTTCCATTTTGGTTTGGGTTATTACCATGTCAATGTTTTAAATCACTCTGCAACTGTTAACTTGCTGTAGACTGATAGGCGATTTGAAATATTGCTTCCTAATAAAATGGCCAGATGGAACAAAAGATAGAATAGCTGCACTCTGAATAGTTGAGCAGAGGAAGACACTCAGTAGCACCTACCAAAATTCTCTCTTTTATGCAATTAATAAAGATTCTTTTGCATCTGAACTCCCTAGCCTGTAGCTAGGTGACTGGGAGAAAGTCTTAAAAAACTTTTCCTTATAATTTTCAAATTGCCAACCATGATATACATTGGAAAATGTTTTTTGTAAATTAAAAGAGCAGGTGAAAAAACATTGTAAATGAAGATAGCTTGGCACTTCAAGCGCTCTACCATAGAAACAAATTCATCACTCATCATCTGCCTCTTTGCTCCCAATCTATTGACAGAAGTAGGCCATACAAACACAATCACAGCTGGAAGTGGGGAACATTTTCACTTGGTCTGTATTTTTAAGTGACTTAACCTAATCACATGTTCCAGGCTAATGTGCAATGTGTGACACAGTAGCCTTCAGCTTGGGAACTTCTCTAATTTTTCCAATGAATTTAGTTCAACAATTATGAATGAAAATATGTATTTTGTATATGTATATTTTGGGGGAAGGCTGTATACAAACTGGGCAGGTCAGGGAAAATTGTGCAAATAGGCATACTTCTTTTAAAAATTACAGACTGTTTTGGAAATGGGATGGAACGGACTTATGATGGAATTAATACATGAAAGACCCACATACACCATATTCCAAGTGATTCATCCATCACTAAACACTGCATGTCAAGGGAGGCAAACAGCCCTATATAGAATGGTTATATGTGATAGAATTCACATTTGGCAAGCAAAGGGTTTCAGGTTTAATCTCTGGTATCAGATATGCTGGGCAAGACTTTTGTCTGAAAGCCTAGTGAAGCTAATCATTATAGATAATATTGGGCAAGAAGGAACAATGATCAGACTCAGCATAACACGACTTCCTGAGTATTTACAGTGTTGACACATACAGTTCTTATCTTTCATGTTTACCTTGGCCTCCCCACATTTTAGTAGACAGTAGCTCCTAGGAAGGTTGTGTGCTTATGATAATACCTGATTAGATTAATAGCAACTGTCTAGTAGCTATGTCTAGTAATAGTACTGTCTAAGAACCTTGTGGTTAAACTGCATCTTCATCCAAAACTCTGCTCACGATCTGGGTTCAATCCCAGGGAGCTGGCTTGAGGTTCACTCAGCCTTTCATGCTTCCAAGTTTGGTAAATTGAGTAACCAGGTTGTGGGGAGGGGGGGGGGAATGTGTAGCCTGCATAATTAAATTGCAAACTGCCCGGAGAGTGCTTGAAGCACTATGGAGTAGTACATAAGCAGCATGTTTGCTTTTTCTTTCTTTCTTTCTTTCTTTCTTTCTTTCTTTCTTTCTTTCTTTCTTTCTTTCTTTCTTTCTTTCTTTTGTTTTAGTAGTAGACCAGCAGTTGGAAATAATGTTTACATTAACAATTTAATGTTACATTTGTTATTTCCCCCAGCAAATGGAAGAAAATTCACTCATGCTTCTAAAGCTTTAAAAATGTTTTAAAAGTAACACAAACACATTTTCTCTGTTTTCAAATAAGTTTTCATGCAATGTTTTGTGTGTCCCCTCGCCCCTTCTAGAAGGAAGCCCCCCACCCACCTCTCCAATCTATGCAACTGATTCTTAACTAGAGATGGGCCCCAGGTTCCCTTGCTCCACGTCCTCCGGTAGGTGTCCACTCAGAGGCAGCGCCCAGAGGATGCAGGGCTGGGAACCTGTACCACTGCCTCTGAGTGAGCGGGCAAGGGAAGCTGGGGTGCCCGCAGAACAACTGCGCAGCCAAACCATGACAAATGGCATTTCCATCTCCATACTTCACTTAGTACATAAAATATTTATGGATTACAAATCCCAGAAGCCAGTGGGCAGAATTTTTGGCATCTATAGTCCAACTATGTCAGGAATTCCACAGTTCGGAACAAATGATTTTTAAAGAAATAATGGCTCTTTGGTCTCTCTCAAACGTCCTTTTTAGCAGAATGCTATAGAATACAATTGTAATACAAAGTTGCTCAGCTCCCCATCAGACTTGCTTTTCTGTAGGCTATCTGAGTCACAGCAACTTAGTCCAATTCCACAACAAAAAACGTGATAATGAACTTTTGAAGGAGCCAGTAATGAATGTGCAACAAAGGTTCAATGGTGACAGTGTACATGCCATAGTCTGTAAATCCCCGCATTTACTTAAAAAATTTAATGAAAGTCATTTAATTAATGTATTAATAATGCCATTTCAATGAATAAAACATTTTTATAACTTAATTTAACTTTTTAAAAAGGTTAAAGTTAAAGGTTCCCCTTGACAATTTGTCCAGTCGTGTTCGACTCTAGGGGGGGGTGCTCATCCCCGTTTCCAAGCCATAGAGCCAGCGTTTGTCCGAAGACAATCTTCCGTAGTCACATGGCCAGTGCGACTTAGACACGGAACGCTGTTACCTTCCCACTGAGGTGGTACCTATTTATCTACTCGCATTTGCATGCTTTCAAACCACTAGGTTGGCGGGAGCTGGGACAAGCGACGGGCGCTCACTCCGTCGCGTGGATTCGATCTTACAGCTGCAGATCTATAGATCTTACAGCACAGAGGCTTCTGCGGTTTAACCCGCAGCGCCACCACGTTAACTTTTAAACAAGTTTAAATCTTAATCACAATGAATCATATCACCCCATATGAGCCTTCTTGGCTTTTAAGATCTTATGAGGAGGCCCCTCTCTTCCCACCACTTTCCCAAGCTTGCTTTGTAAGGACATGAGAGAGGGCCTTCTCAGTGATTGCTCCCTGGCTTTGGAATACACTGGCCCAAGAAGCCAAGTTGGCGCTCCCCTTCTTGTTCCTCTATCATCAGGCAAATATGTTCATTTTCAGGCAGACTTTTAAGCAATAAGCATCTCAGGAAAGCTGTTTATTAAATTCAAATATTTTAAAATATTTTTTAAAGTTTCAATTTTTAAAAAATTCTTGGTTTTAAGCTTGATATATGTTAATTTTAATATGGTATTTATATATTTTAAAACTTTTGATAGTTGTATAATTTTAGCTGTTGTGAGCTGCCTTGGGTTCCCTATGGAGAGAAAGGTGGCAGATAGATAGATAGATAGATAGATAGATAGATAGATAGATAGATAGATAGATAGATAGATAGATGATAGATAGATAGATAGATAGATAGATAGATAGATAGATAGATAGATAGATAGATAGATAGATAGATAGATAATCCTAACATTTAGCACAAGCAAATTAATTTTTAGATCTAACATTTATTTATTTATCTAACATGCCAAGCTCTGAAGAAAGCATGTGGGTAAAATAAGCACCTTCTTTTCTCTTTTGTTTTCTAGTTCTGGCAATTTGGAAATTGGGTGGACGTGGTGATAGACGACCGCCTGCCGTTTCTCAATGGGCAATATGTATTTGTCCATCCCAGCGACCGAAATGAATTCTGGCCACCACTGCTTGAAAAGGCCTATGCCAAGTAAATATACATAGAAACTTTTCCCTTTCCAAGTTCTGTTTACATCCCTATGTCCTGTACTATGCTTCCCTGCTATGATAAGCAATTACAATGTGTATCATATAAGTGATAAATAATTGCAAAGGACATATGCAGAGCTGGAATTTCAAATCAAAACACAAATGCGACTTTTCCTTTGTTTGGGACCAATGTTTTATAGTGTCATTCCATACATGTCTACTTAGAAGTAAGCTCTACTGTCCCATTGAGTTCAGTAGGAGTTCATCATAGGTAAGCAGGCATAGAACTGTTGTCTTAATAGTTGGGATTAGACATGGGGATGAATAAAAAAACGGATCACGATATTCGTCAGAAATCGCTGATTTGTTAAATATTCATCCCTTCATATTTGTGGGTTTCAGAGACCCCCCAAAATACAAAGGAATGAATATTTCCCCATTTTTATTCATCCCCCATAGGAAGAGAGGGAAGGCTAGCCTTCCCTCTCTTCCTATGATTTTCCATTCTGCCTACCGGCCCACCGATCAGCTGATCGGCGGGCCAATAGGCAGCCACCCACCCCCACAGCCACCCACCCCCACAGCCTATCCCCCACCCCCTTCCTCTCCCTACCTTAGCCACCGTCAACTTTGATGAATCACGAAGCAGGACGATTCGCCAAAATGGTGAGTCGTCCCCATCTCTAGTTGGGATGCTGCACAAAGCCTTGCTTTTGATTCTCTAAATAATTGGCTATTCTTGTGAATGTGCAAATACACTGATTGCTGTTCTTCATCTTCTATTTTTTTTAAAACTTGATTTTTTTTCACACATATACAACAAATAGATGTGGCAGTAGCACATAAAGCCTTACACAGTTACCTCAATAACATTACAATTTCCCCTGGAATCACTTCAGTTTTTTTCTCATAATACTACCTCTTCATCAAATGTGATCCAAATTTAAGCATCCTGATTAGAGATGGGGACGAATATAAAAACAGATTGGTTTTTTCGACAAATATAGCCGATTCCTCATATATTCATTGATCGGTATTCATCAAATTTTAAGTCCCGACGAATACGGCTTGATGAATATTTCCCCATTTTTATTCGTCCCCCATATGAAAAAAAAGCCATCCTATGGCTTTTCCATTCTGCCTACCAGCCCGCCGATCAGTTGATTGGTGGGCCGATAGGCAGCCACCCACCCCCACAGCCTAACCCCCACCCCTTCCTCTCCCTACCTTAGCCCCCCTGCCCCCACCCCCACCAACACCCCCTTACCGTAATTGTCGCCTCCGCAGCTGTAGAAAGGGAAACTGGCTGCCCTTTGCAAAGATGGCAGCTGCAGCTTCATTTAGGGTAGGGAAGCTACAGATGCCATCTTTGCAAAGGGCAGCCTGGATTCCCTTAAGGCAGCGGCAGTGGGGGGGTGGCAGTGGTGGGGGTGGTGGCCGCGGGGGGACAGGGGCGGTGTGTGTGTTTTTAGTAACCCCCCACGAATCGACAAATAAATTCATTATTCGTCAGTTTGTGGGGGCAACTTTGTGCTTCGTGAGTCGTCAACTTTTGATGACTCACGAAGCAGGATGACTCGCCAAAGTGGTGAGTCATCCCCATCTCTAATCCTGATATCTACACGTACCTCTAAAGCCACCATTTGCCTCTTCCCTCACCAAAACAAAGCAGTGTTGAAGCATGACACAAAATGGCAGGTGTTAATAAGCTAATTTTAAAATGCTGATTTTTCTTGAGACTGAAATGTACTATGGATTAGAAAGAATTGTCTCAGGAGCTACTTTGCTGAATAGCATTTTAATTCTAGAAAATACCAGGTCGCAATTTTTTAAAGATGGCAAGAGATGCTGTTTATGATATTTTTTTGCAAGGAGATTCTCCCTTGTGTATACTGTAAATTTCTTTCTTGTCAATCTAGGTTGGGAACATTATTTTAAAATACAATTAGCCACAGATTTCATCTTCTGATTCTGTGCACTACTCAGATAGTGTACTTACTGTGGTTTTTAACAACATGTATTCTTGTTATCGGCAACCAATTCTGATTCGTCTTTTCCTTCCTCCCTCCTTCCCTCCCCCCCTTTTTTTTTTGCATTTGTGATCAAAAGTCCAAGATAAGGAAACAAGGCTTGAAAGATGCCTCCTGGTGCTACCCAGACATGCTGCTATCTGATGAACATTCAGTGACCTGAACAAAATAAAAATGAAGTAATCTAAGATTAAAGCCAACATTGTACATAGATCTGCTAGTGCTTAATTCCACTCTTTGCTGGTATGCTTACTTATCTTGGTCAGATCTCCTTCCAGCATTGGCAATTTGTTTTTAAATTCAGAACATGGTAAATGTGGAACCAAAGCTGCTGTTTCAGATCTCAGAATGTGGTGTGTGATGTGCCGTTTGTGTGCAGAATTGAACAAAGCTACAAAGGCCTGCCTAGAGACACGAACGTGCATAAACTGCTCACAAAAGAGAAAGCACCCCAATCAAACTGCAGCTCATTTCAAGATCATTTTAATGATATTATTTTAACTTTTATTTCGTAACAACTATAGCAATGTTACAACCACAGGAGGCAGACCCTTCTTTTCAAACTGAAGGGATTTTCAGAATTATTCCAAGATGTTTTGCTGCCTGAAGCAAAGGAAAAGACCCACCCACGCACCCTGGCTCCACATATAGTTATCAACTGGACTAGCAAATTCATTTTACTGAAAGGCTGGCCATGGAGAAACATCTTCTGAGGTCACACTTCTATCTAGGTGGCATATGTAATAAAAGTACACAGATCCCAGTGGCGTAGCATGGGGCTGCTTGTTTACTTAGATATCTATTGATGAACCTTGCAAACACAATTTCACAAAATGAGTCTCTTCTTATTTACAGTTATATAACAGCCAACATAAGCAATTATAGCAGCAACAAATGCTACAATTTGCACACGCAAGTCCTTGGAAAGAGCACCAACACAGAAGTTGCTTGTAGAATTGCAAAGTTCAAGTGCCCTTTGATTTCAAATTCAGACAAAAATCCAAGATATCTCCATCAACTGGGTTGGGTATCCATAACATAGAAGAACCATCTCCACATGTAGAATCTTCCAAACCCTAGAATAACATATCAATTCAATTGTATGTACATGAATTCACTATATGGATTCACTCTTCCAGCACAAACATATACAAATTATACCTAGACCAAGTTGGCAAGTGCTTAGCAGTCTAAGTGGCAACAGCAGCTCTGGCCTCTTCAGCTCTTCTGCTGTTTTCTGATCCAAATCTCTTACTCACAGCCCCACTCTTTCTTAGCTTACCCCTTTGGGATGAACCAATATTTCATAGGGATTACATCCTATTGGTGGAAGTGAGTCCCATCCTATGAAGTGAGGCCCAGATCAAATGCTCCCTTCCCATAGGACTTGCATGTGCAGAACTGCCCAGAGGGAATGGGCTAAAGAATGAAGAAAAACTTACTGAAGGAGAGATTGCCACAACTCTCATCCCAGCTCATTTCCATGGAGATGTAGTAGGCCAGTGGGTTACATTGACACTTGATTACATACGTTTTTGGTCTGATCCAACAGGATTCTGTCTGTGTTCTTCTCAAGCAGAGCTTGGGAAATGTTACTTTTAAAAGACTACAGCTCCTAGACTATCCTGCCAACATGGCCCTTATTAAACATGGTAGCCCCCCCCCCAAATATTTTTTCTCAAGCTCTAATCTAAAGGAGCAATTCTACCATTTTGGCAAGACTTCAAACTGCCTCTGATTACCAGGATTAGGGAGTAACCAAACACCACAGTTAAGTCTCATGCTTCTTGTTGTGTATTTATTATTTCCTTCCCTATCCAAGACCTGCCTCCTGGAAAGAGGGTTCACACAACAGTAGGTGTGTTGGTGCTGGGTGGTACCATTGGACTTTGAGCCTGAGGTAACAAGATCAAAACCAAAAAAACTATCATAGCCCTTTCCTCAATATGCTTGCTTTTAAAGAAATATATATGCAAGGCCGTTCACCACAGGGAAACATTTAGCCACCTGATTTCTCACTTGCACTGTGCAGTGGTATACTGTGATACCAGTTTTGACACCTGAGCAGATGACTGTGTGAATGATTGTCTCCTTCTCTCCCTCTTTTAAAATGTCCTAGGCAAGAAGTTCTTTCTGGCAGCTTTTCTTAACATGGCAAGGTAGTCAGATTTTTATATGTCCGCAATAAATCAATACTTTAAGTAGATATACTGCTTCAAAGCAGGTATCTTCATCACAAAATAGCATTGGTCATTCCTGTTTTCCCATAAGAGTGAAGATTGAAAAATATAAAAACTGACCTTTTCCCTTGAACATACCTTCTGTTTGGATTACAACTCATTTTTCTGACAGGAAGAATTTTCACCAGGCAGTTTTTCAATCACCCTCACTCACCCACTTTCCTATGTGCTCATTAGCATGTTGTGATAAGAAGGATGGTAACTGCCTTAGACATCTTTCCCTAATATCCGCTGAGTTAGTGTCTTAAAATTCACAAGCAGTGAAATGGTCCCGTAAAAACCAGAATGGATGTATCTGTTTCTCTTTTCTGTAAAGTTCACTTAGCTCACGGTGTCCTGTTCCGTTTGCCTCAGTGTGTGAATGGTTTTTCAAAGTCTCCATAAAAAATGGTGTGTATTTCTGTATGCATTTTCTAATAAATAGAATTCTGCAAGCAATTTCTCCCAATCTATGCCTTCGTTATCTCTTTTTTCCCCCCTTAATGTATTCAGCCCTTAATGTAGGCATTTCTGACAAAATTACATCACAAAGTCAGGGAAGTGCAACCCCCCCCCCCAAAAAAAACCAGAGGATAATGTGTGATAGTTCATTCATTAGTTCCAGAAGTGCAGATGAGGTCATTTTGTATTAAAATGCAAGCCTAACAAATTTCTTTCTCTTTTCTTCTGTAAGAGGGCCTTGAGCGCTACACATTAAAGGCCACTTTCACAAGTGACCCTTAAGCAGACCAGGAGAATCTGCTTTCCATTTTATACAGCTGCAATTCAGATCTGAAATCCTACCGTTTCTTAAATATGTAATGCTCTTTTATTAGTCTTCATTCTTGTGACATTGTTTTGATTATTTTAGCTGCTTGGAATGCCTTTGACAAATGAGAGGAAGGGTGAGGGATCTCCAACAGTTTCTATGCATAGGTGAATGAAAGAGGAAGTATTGGCATTTAAATTAAAACAGACTTTTCCCCAGTTTATAGCATATCTTAACAGTGGCCACAATCATATGAATTTTTCATGCCAGGGTAAGTCAAATAGTGTAAATCAAATTGCTACTGATTAAGAAGCTCAGGCTTGTATTCCTCATCATATGCCAAGTCATACAACTGGTATGTGACAAGGAATACAAGCCTTGACTTTTTAACCAGTGGCAACATTATCCTCCTCCTCATTATCTTAGAACTGCAAAGCTGGAAGGGGCTTGCCACTACAATTTACAGGATTTGAGTTATGCAGTATGTTTAAAATAATAAGATTCTGAATGGTGTTTACAAATGACTCTAGTACATAGGTTCACTTACCAAAACACATAATTAGACTGTGTAACTTTCCATCAAACATAGCCTTGTGGTGCAGTGGTTAAACTGCAGTATTGCAGACAAGACTCTGCTCACAACCTGAGTTCTATCCCGATGGGCTCAGGTAGCCAAGCTAAGGTTGACTCAGCCTTCCATCCTTCTGAGGTCGGTAAATTCAGTGCCCAGCTCACGGGCGGGGGGGGGGGGAGCAATGTGTAGCTTGTATAATTAAATTGTAAAGCACCCAGAGAGTGCTTTAAGCTCTATGGGGCAATATGTAAACACTTTTATACTTATGACCTATTATACAATAGAAGTGTAATACAAATAAAATCCTCCTTGTTCCAAACCCACTGGCCAGCCTTACAATCTCTTCTTTTCTTGCAGGCTGCGTGGTTCCTACTCCAATCTGCACTGGGGCTACCTTTCAGAGGCTTTAGTGGACTTCACTGGTGGAGTCCAGCTGGATTTTGACCTTCAAAGACCCCAGATGTTTCTATATGAGATGCTGAAAACAGCTGCTATGTCAGGCTCTGTTATGGGATGCACTACTCCTGGAGCCGTTCAGTCAAAGGTTTGTTTGTTTTTATTCTACTGTAAGTAAATACCAGTCTCCTTGAAGGTGTTGCTGCTGAAACATCCCTCTCTCAATGCGCACCACAGGGGTACAGAATGGGATATTTGCTGGTAGTCATAAATTACATGGGGGTTCACATGGATGGAGGAAGAATAGATTAGACTAGACTGTGCTATAATATAATCTATTGACTGAAATATCACCCTTAAGCCACATAAGGCTGATGATAGGAATTTAAAGGTTTTTTTGAGGAATTAAGAGTCTGAGAGGATCCCTTGCATTCCAAGGAAGTCTCTTTTGGCTGCAGGATTTGTGGGGGCAGCCTTTATTTTTCAAACATTGCCACCACTGAGAAAATCATCCCAGCAGAAGCCATTGTCAGAAATTAAGTACTTCCCCTTGTCCCACAGCTCCACAAGGCTTCCTCAGGGTGAAAATATCCCAAGGGAGCCTTAGAGAATTATAAAAATTTAGTTCTTGAAAAAGTCTGTGGTTGATGATGTCATTAGCCTTATGAAGCACAATAGGATTTCAGCTAATCTAATTTGTAATTTATAATTGCATGACATAGCTATATTCTATCCTGTACTTCACATAGATTTTCAGAGTGATTTAACTTTGCTAAATCAAAAAAGTAGAGAAGAGCAAAAAGTAGTCATGGTCTTGGTAATTGCACAGACCAAGAGTGTCTGCTGTTGGATTCTATCTCTCCTGCTAAGGTTGTCAGGTCAGCAGCATCCTATTCCATATTTCAGGACCAAAAACCCTTGTAATGTCATTGAGCAGATCCTTCAGCAACAATTGCAGACTGGGATATGTGAGACATAAATTCACCATTGTGTTGCTATAGACAATATGAAAAAAAAAGGTGACTCTAAAGGCCAATCAAGACTTGCTACAAGGGTCTCTGCCTACCAGAGTCTCTTGGGAAAGATTTACAGGCTGAAGGGCACAATGCACAGTGAGGAGGAAGTAAATTATTCAAAAGAAAAACAGCATTGTTTTCTAAACCAAGAGTAAGAGCAAATCTAGATTTATGACAGATATTTGGGTGATCTGTTTATATCTCAGGATGAACCCAAAACCAGATCAGGGTTGGTGGCTCAACAACATCTCATTTCCAAAACCGGAGACCCAGAGAATGATCCCCAAATGCTGAATCTCAAGGCCAAGGCCTGAGACAGGCAACCCTCCCTCCCAGCTTCTCCTGGCTACCATGGAGGTTTTTGCAGTGGTCCATCCCAAGATCTCTGAGCCACCCAACAATGCCCCGGATACTGACTGAAAGATAACTGTGCCTTTGAGCACACTGAACTCATGTCCCTTCCACTTCTTGAAGTATGTTGCTTATTAGTTATTCAGTTACATTTATAACCTGCCATCCTGAGAAAGAAATCCTTCCCAAGGGCACACTTCTTGTAGAAGATCATTTCCATCCAACACACTTCAGGTTGTAAAGAAGCTTGAAGAAGGGCCTGTGACAAAGACCTTCTTATACAGAGGGGCACATAAGATCACAGCCATTCCCACTTTGAATCCAAACAATGAAGGGCTTCAGAACTCAAAGCAAGCCTTTTGAAGTAGGCCAAGAGAATGGCCTAATTCACCCAATTAGTGAAGATCAGAATATTAGAAAGGTTGAAGTATTGTTGGTAGGCGGATTATTTGGAATTAGGATTGTCCTCTGAAAGACTGGGTTTGTCATTTAGAGATGCTTCTTTGACAGGGGTACGCTCTTACTCATGTAGTTTATGATGCACTTTTGTTAGATGGCAATGGTGACAAGGAGCACTTTTTTCCCCAGCATCAGCTGCTTCACAGCTATGATCTTTCTCAACAAATGCAGAACGTGCCACAGTCATTCAAATGCTAGTTACCTACAGATTACTGCTGGAAGATGATTACAGTGAAAATCCTGCCCTTGCAATTTGTGTGGAAAATGCAATCAATGCATATTAGATTGCTAGACCTGGCATAATTGAATTGCACTGGCTACTGGTTTGTTTCCCAAATACAATTCAGAGCACTGATGTCCTTTCAAGTCTTTAATGAATTGGGACTTGGCTAACTTAGATTGCCAACCTCCCTCCATTCTTTCCCATATTCTGCTGTCATCATCATATAAGACACTGTTTCCATTTCTCCATTGTGTGAATGGGGCCACCACAAGCCATTTTGCTACCTGAGGCAAAACCCAAGATGGTGTCTGTCTCATTCTAATTCCCAAACTCAATGGCACTGGCAGCTGAACTTAGCAGTCACATAGCATCCTCCACTAGTCCTGGAGGCAGCAGCATAGCTTAGAAAGTTCAGGGCAAGGTTCATGGCACATAGCTCTCTCCACCAACTCTTCTCCTTGAATCTGCCATCAGAGACAACCATTCTAGCATATTTAATGGTGGGACAGCCTGCCTGTGCAAGGAGGTGAGCAGCTCTGATGACTAGAGCCCAGTTTTTGCCCCTGATACTGTATTTGTGAGATGGCAAAAAAGTTTTACTAACCCTTGAGATGAGAAGTTATTCATTTAAATGTTGCTGACTTTGTTTGTTTGCCAACTTGAGTTTCTTCTCTGGAAAACAGATGGTATAAAAGCTTTTCAGAGAGACAGAAAACACCTTTTTGCAGTCAGCCAAAAATCTCATCCACCTTCAGGCAACAGCAAATATCAAACTCATTGAACATTTTGACTCAAAGACAGCTCAAATTCAGTATTCAGTTGCATGCAAGCATCCTAACCTCCATGGATCTTCAGGCATTAGTGTTGTGCTTTTGCTCCAAGTGAAGTGTCACATAACCATTCCGAATCAATCTGGAAGCTAGGGAGTGTGCTTCTCCACCACCCCCAGAACTTTGGAGGTGGACCTGGGACATTAATTCACTGGTCAGAATGTTGCTTTTCTTCTGTTCTGGTGCCAAAAACCTTCACAGATTTCTAGTTGAGAACTCTCACAAACACATAGAAACAAGAAAATAGGTGTATATTAGCATCCTCAGGCATATGCTGGATTTGTGCCCACTCCCTGAGGCAAAGTGTATGATGACAACATTCTACCTACAGAAGTCAAATGGGCTAGCAGTTGACAATGGTGTTGAGGCTGGTTGCCTGGAACATTCACCTCTGTCCTCCTCTATGCCGAAAAGAACACCAGATAGTCTGTCACTGCCTCTGTCACATCATCCAGCTTCTTCTGTCTGAGGTTTAGATTGCTGTCCTCTGCAAGGTTTTAGAATGTGGGCCTGAAATCTCAGGGAATGTAGATGTTGACAACCTGGCAAACCTAGATTTTGGGGTTCATTCTCATTGCTTTGGGACATGCTTAAGTATATCTGTGGCTCAGCTCCTGCCATTACAAAAGGTCACTTTCCCTCCCTCATACCAAACAAAGCACACAATGGTTGGATCAAATGTAAATGTATTTTGCAAGTGCTTTTACAGAAGCTAAAACCATACTTTCTCCATCCAGAATTCTCCTACTAACGTGGTGTTGGAGAATGGAATTGTCCAAGGTCATGCTTACACCATCGTATGGGCCACAGAGGTAAAAAGAAAAGAAAAGAGTTTTTGTTCTGTCTTTTTTATATATAATCTTTTTCTCTCGTAATCAGCAGCTGGCCTGCTGCTCTCTTTCTCTATTTTCATAGATTCATTGCTTTTAGGACCAGAAGGTAACATAGTGCTGATCTAATCTAGGTTTTCCTGCATCACTGAGAACACATAATTTAATTCCTGCCTTCCTAAAATGTCTGAAACTCAGGCATTTTGTAGAGAAGCAAAAGGATGATGAAGTTAGCAAGGTGGCACTCTCAGCTAGTTGTTTCTAAGTGAAGTATCAGGAAATATTAAGAGCGATGAAAATCTGACATCATAATTAACACTCACTAGTTCGGTCCATGTTGCTGAAGAAGATAACTCACTAGGAGAAAAGAGGCAGCCATGTTTTAAGAGACCAAAACAAATTAACTGAATGGAGACTTCTGTAGGATTGGCATGTGGAATTAATTTAATTCAGAAGTATAAACTCCTGATTCAGCATCAAAACTGATCATATTAAATGTAAGGAGGACAGAGATGGGAAGCATTGCTTTTTGGGATTATAGCTCCCAGACTATCCCAGTTAGCATAGCTACTGGTCATACTGGGTTCGGATATTCTGGGAGTTGTAATCCAAAAGAAAGAAAGAAAGAAAGAAAGAAAGAAAGAAAGAAAGAAAGAAAGAAAGAAAGAAAGAAAGAAAGAAAGAAAGAAAGAAAGAAAGAAAGAAAGGGGAAAAAAAGGAAGCATATTTTCTTCTTTCCAAGGGTGCCTGTAGACGTTTTTGGGATCCTTCTCGGCATAAGAAGGTGTTGGGACTTGGTTTTCAACTAGCAGAGTTCAGGGTTGTCATGTAAGTAATGATTTTGAGAGATTAGAGGTGACCTTATGAAACAGAATGGGTCAACGTGTTGGGGAAAGGAAGAAGAAGAACCTGTCAAGAGGACACAGCTGCTGCGACACAACTCACAAGCCCTACTAACCAAAAAAGAAAGACCTTTCTGACAATGAAAAAGTCTCACAAGATTTCCTGAAAAGGGCAAGACAGAATCCCCGTTCAGGTCCTCGTTTGCTGATGCAAATCTACACCTTTTCCCTACTAGACCAGAATGGGCAAAATATGGCCCTCCGGATATTGTTGGACTGCAAATCCCAACATCCTTCACCATTGGCTATGCCTACTAGGGTCGATGCAAGGTACAGTCCAACAACATCTGGAGTGTGTTGCTTTGCTCAATGCTAGATTAAATACTTCACTACCACATATGTGGGTTTGGGGTGCATTCATGTCCATGTAGATTGTCAGCTTGTAGCCAGCATGACAAGCACCAGCTGATGCCAGGACATAAAAGCCCTAGCAGCAAAGGACAGTAAAAGAGGGTACATATTTTCACCCCTCTTTTCATCACAAAAGCTCAGCCATAACAGCAACCTTTATTCCTAGAACAAGACTGACTTAGAAAGCCATATTGTGAAATCTAGTTGTGAGGCCCCCAGGTGGGAGTGAGCTTCACTTATTACTTGGAGTCAAGTGCTGAAGACAGAACTTTGGGGAAGAGGGTCACCTTTTTTTTGGAGTACATGTCCCAGAATACCCTAGTCAGATTACCTGGTGGCCATGACTGATTTTGAATTTTGGGAGCCATAGTCTGTATTGAGCAGGGGGTTGGACTTGATGGCCTTATAGGCCCCTTCCAACTTCACTACTCTATGATTCTATGATAGTCGAATAAATATCTTGAGTTCTGTTTATAACTCCTAGGACACTGAGTGAGTATTCAATGAGGCTGCACAGGGCAGTGATACCTCGCTGTTGACCCTAGCTCTGATGTCACACAGTGACTTCCCCTAGCCATGACCTGATGTCTATATGGACATACTTTGCTGCCCAGAGTAGACCTTTGGTCTAGATGGGCGGGTAGAAGTCCAATAAAATAAAATAAAATAAAATAAATAAATAAATAAATAAATAAATAAATAAATAAATAAATGTTTGCTTTTTGCTTTATTTTCTTAATGGTCTAATAAAGGCATCACCTGTTCCTGCATTTGTATTGTTTTGAACACCATGCAACCTTGTCCGGATTTTTAATGGACATATAACTTTCCCTGGTTCTCTGACTGAATAGTCTTTTAGCCCAGAAGCCTGAATATAGACAGCAGTATTTTTGCTCTGCTGTAAATCATGCTGAAGACATGGACTCTGGCAGGTGAGTGTAAGGGGAACTAAATGACCTCAGGGTGGAGCCAGCCACAATACCCTGGTGCCCTTTGGTCACATAAGCATTTGAAATGTGAATGATGCTAAGACAGCATTCACATAGTGCACCACAGGCAATAGCCGTGGGTGAGGACCATAGGAGTTGTAGTCTAAAACATCTAGAGAACCCTGCATTGTTCACATCTGCACTAGCTTTCCTAGAAGCAATTGTTTCCTCCTTATCATGACAACTTCTTTTTAATAGTAAACTATCCATGACTCAAAATGTTCTTCTCTGTTTGAAGTGAGGGTCAGTAGGATTGTATTTACCATGAAGAAGGATGAAGCTTCATGAAGTGAGCAATACAGACAGCTGCACAGAAAGATGGTGGCTATATTATGCAACATAAGCTTAAGGTGCCAGTTACTGCTGTGTACACTGAAGTGCAGGGTTAAGAGTTCAGAACTGGATGGAGTTGTTTTCTTTAGCTAGGAAACCTATCCTTCTCTTGCTCACATATTAATATCATCTGCTGAAGGAAAGAAATAAGACAGCAATCAGAAAAGAAAGCACAGGATTTACTGCGGTAAAGTGGTTTTGCTTTCAGAGCGTGAGAGGGAGCATTCATCCTTCCAGAACTATCACTTATGATGCTCCTATCCACAATGGCAAAAAAAAAAAAAAAAAAAAAAAAAAGAGGCCAGGGAGGACAATGACCTTCGCTAATCCTCCAGCATTTATTCTTTCAGCAGCACCAAAATGTCTCACTAATATGGGATATACACTAGCGAACCAAAGCACTCCACAAATAGAGAAGGTCTTTGTGGGAGAAATCCACCTTATCATTCAGACAGAAAGCAAGGCCATTGCTCCTACAATGGATTGTGATCTCAAAATCAGGGCTGGCCTAGCTGTTGCCTTAGGCAATGGAAAACTGGGCAGTCTAGGAAATTAAAATAGCAGCTTCATTGCTCCAGCACTAGGAACCCAGCAGCGACCCAAGAGTACCAGGTACTGATGCTGGACATGTCTCTTGGATCCTTAAGCTAAATATGCCTCAGATCCTACACAACCTCTGTATAGCAGTGGTTCCCAACTTTGGGTAACCCAGATATTCTTGGACTGCCCTTCCCAGAAGTCGTCACCACCAGCTGTGGTGGCCGGGTTCCTGGGAGTTGCAGTCCAAGAACACCTGGGTTACCCGAGATTGGGAACCACTGCTGTAGAGCATAATGTGAACTATGGATAATAGATGGCAGTGAATATCAAACAGAATTCAGAAATATGACTTTGTTGGACTAAAAATGTACCCATGCTTGTTGGAGGATTCTGGGAATTTTAGTCTGAACATGTAATTTCTCAAGGCTTGGGTACCAAAGTATTCAGCATCATGTGTGAGAGAACTGGGAATCAGTGTATGTGAATGCTCCCTTTGCATTTGCACAGACCACTGCCTGGAAGTCATAAGAATTAAACCCATGCTGTGCAGAACGTAAGATTAAATAGACTATGACGTTCGTGCGGTATTAAGATTTAATGTATTCTCTTTTAAATGTTAAGACCCTTATTATTGTCAAGACTTTTGGTTAAGCAATTAACGTTTGAAGAAGCAGACGCTTTAACCATTAACTATATATGCTAGTACAGAGGGTTGTGTAGTCTGCCAAAAGCTGTCAAAATCAAATTCCCATTAGCCCCAGCCAGCAGGGCCAATGGTGAGAGATGATGGGAGTTGTCATTGAGCAACCGGTAGAGAGTTGTAACCTCCCTACAGAGGGACAGTATTGTCTGAAATCATCTGACAGTGACTTCTCTTGATGCAGATACAGACATAAGGATTGCCTGCCCAGTCCTAAAGGCAAAATGATTTAAGGGTTGGGCTCACATGCCTGAATGGCCTCATTTTTCTCTGTGGATGAAATTCCAATGAAACAGAACTTTCTCCTTTTTTCCAGCACCAATCTCCTCCTGTAAATATGCTCCATTGGGTCTACCCAGCCTTCTGGAGCAGGGGAGTTGCAGGGAAGAGTGGCAATCATCCTCTTCTCTGTTCTGATCCTTTCCACTGACAGGAGCCGTCCTGCCACTCATCAGGAGAGGTTAAATGGATGTAGCCCTGTGTGATCTCCTTTGTATCCCAAACTGCACAGAGAAAATTTTGCATGACTTGGTCTGTAAGTGGATATGCCTTGCAGCCATTTCTAAGCACATAAAGCTGCAGAAAGTTCACCATGACTCTACAAATTGTGGAAGGTTTTGTACATAGCCAACTTCACACAGTTATCTCCATCCAAACTCATAACAAGATAAAATTATGTGGACAACTTCAGGATGGAGTGGGAGAGAAAACTGCACGTGTGAATTGGTCCTAAGAAAGGAGAAAAAATGATGGAATGTTTTGTTTACTCCGTACAATGCAGTGTGATCTTAGCCTGTTGTTCTTCCTAGAATATACAAGTCTTCCTTTATTTTCTTTAAAAAGGCAGATAGATGTTCATAAAATTGCTAGGTCTTATTATTATGAATTGCTCTGCTTCCTTAGGTTTCAGGTGGGGAAACAAACCACAGGGAAAACAGTGCTGCAGGGAGAGAATTCCTTTTGTGTTTGTGTTTGGTATGGTATAAAAAACTGGGTGCCCATCTCCCAGCTGGCAGTAAGGTGAAACTTGCCCCCTGCTTGAGTACCCTAAAATGGGGTTTCCCCCCTTGGCTCTGGGTTGTCGCATCACCTGTTAGCTGGGTTTTACCCAGATTTTGGAGCAGTTTACCTGCATTTCCTTTGTACCTGTTCCTACAGTTGGGTGGCCAAGAAGTAATTCTGGCCTTACTCCCAAGCTCTTGCTTGCTCTGCTGCTAGAACATCAATGGGGACAATTCTACTCTCAGTCGTTTGCCCCGAAGTCTCAGGGCAAAGAATGCTGCTGGATGTCCAGTGACATAATTGAATTGTGAGATTTTGTAATGACCCTAAAAATACAGGAATCAGGATCATCTCCAGAAGAAAACAAACATAATCTCCAAACAGATACAGAAGGAGTAAGACTATAAATACCAAGCTGCACACAGGATCCAGACGGCAGTGATTACATTCCAAGCTGACAACCCTCTAAGATTTATGGTCTTGCTGCTAGAGGGAGTCTAATGTTCTCAGTTTATTCACAAATGGAAGCAAAGAAAACAGTACCTCCTGAAAGAAGCTATTACAGTACAGTTTGTGTGTATTGATGTTGCTTTCCTCCCATGTGGAATGAGCAACCTAAGTGAACATCTTAATCTCTTGCTGGTGTGTATACGGATTCTGCAAGGCATGAAGAAAACGGGAGAGCTTTCACAAATCTGGCTATATCTGGTCTAAGCACACAAAAGCAGTGAGTCCATTGTATGTTGGGGTGATGCTGCTGCTGTTGCTGATGAGGAGGAGGAGGAGGAGGAGGAAGAGGAGGAGGAAGAGCAAGAGGTGGAAAAATCTGAGAATCCTCCAGATAGTGTGCCCAGTGGCCATGCTGGCTGGGGGAATTCTGGGGATTGTCCAAAAATTCATTTTTTTTTTTGTTTACCGTGTGATAAATTAATGGAATATAGTGTGTCTGTCCCTATTTCCATTTTAGTCATAAGCTCTTTGGCTACACTGGCACTGTTATTAGAAGCTCCAGGACATTTTGTTATTTTGGTTCCTTATTTAACCAGGCATATTTTTAAAGCATTCTTTTTTTCCTACTCTTTTCCCCAGCCAATCTAATTGGCTGCCACCTTGAACATGGTAGGAATCTGCCAATTTTGTTCTGTCTTATTTTCTCATTTTCCCCGTTTTGCTTTGTCCCATTTCTGCATCGGTTTGCATTTTTAAGTAATGCATGAAAATCCTTGCACATTTACAGTATATGGTCATGTGTCTCAGTATACATATTTATATGTACATGTTTTCCTAATGCACACATTTTGGTAAGCAATTCCTCGATGCAATGCATTTAAACACTACATAAGCTGATATATGAGTTTTTCTTATGGGAGTTGGACCCAATGGCCTTATAGGCACTTCCAACTCTATTATTCTAGGATTCTACTATTTGGGCACATTTTCTCCATACAGACTGAGTTTTGCATGCATTTTAACTGAAGAACTGCATTGTAAGATTCAGAAACATGCATCCACCTGTGTTTTCGCTCATGCATTGAAAGCAGGGAATGTGAATTAGGTTTGCTCTCATTAAAACTGAAAGTAGGATGTAAGAATTAAGTTGGTTCTGATTGAAATGTGACCTAAACAAATTTATCTTCAGTTCCTACTGCACATTCAGGCTGTTTATACAGCATTGTGGGAAATGGGATTTAAGTAAACCTAGCATATGAACGACCATATCCATTGTCCTATACCTGTAGATAGTCAAATTAATCCTAACTTTTACTTTGTAGGATTAAACAAAACTTAATCCTCCAAAGCATAACCACCAATGCATCTACAATCTCTTTATTCCAATGTACAACCCAGACCAGCAAGGTTGTGATTGTGTCTTTTTCTTTCCTTCTTCTGAATAGGTTCCCTACAGGAATGAAAAGAAAAACATAATCAGACTTTGGAATCCTTATGGTGACACAGAATGGAAAGGCGCTTGGAGTGATGGGTATAACATGAAATATTTTGTCTCATAAAGAGGACGGATCTTTTGGGGCTGGGTGGCTTGAAAACATTCTTTCAAAAGCCAATATATAGGGAGTTCAGAACAACCCTTGGCAGGAACAAATCAGCTAATCAGTAACAAGCATTTCTTCCTTATATTACTTTGTATCCAAAATTACATTGCTACATTGATCCTCACTCATAATAGGTTAGAGGTTTCACTTCCTTTATCCGTTGTCCACAAACAATTACAATGATGAATAAGAATAAATAATAAAGAACAGGCTAGGAACAGATCAGACTAGGAGCCTTCCTTCCTTCCTTCCTTCCTTCCTTCCTTCCTTCCTTCCTTCCTTCCTTCCTTCCTTCCTTCCTTCCTTCCTTCCTTCCTTCCTTCCTTCCTTCCTTCCTTGGTCTTACCATCAGTTTTTGGCCTACAGCTCTCATCAGATCCAGCTCCCTTGGCCAGTGGATTGCCTAGAGGGATTCAAGTAGAGCATCAGCAGCTGATAGTCTGAAAAGATTTCCTTTACCCCCAGATTTTGGGGAGAAGCCCTCTCTTTGCTTGGACCTTCTTCAGGATGCTCATAAGTCACTTATGCTTGCATTTGTCCAAATTTTGTCATGCAGTTCTCTAATAAAAATGCAGTGAAATATGCACACAATTTGAAAAGAATATACAAAAATACATTATAATAGATAAAAATGCTTCTAAAATGTATGCAGTATTTGTTGATATGTACCTGTATAGACTTTCAGGGCTTATTTGGAAGCCCTCCTCTGAAAATGGTCAGATGGCTGGTTACAAAAGACAAGGCCTTCTTAGTTATGGTGTCCTGTTTATGTAATTTCCTATCTAAGGAAGCTTGTTTTCTCTTCCTCCTCCTCCTCTTCCTCCTCCTCCTCCTGCCCTTGGACATAGGATGTCATCATGGCTATGACATGGCATTAGATGTATCAGTTCCTAACAATGATGTTCTGCTACATACAGTGAGCCAATAAATTCTCCTCTCTGCACTTCTTTGCCCACTTAATTGAAAAATATGCATTTTTCATTTCACATTGCATGACTGAAGTATTCTTTGTTCCTGTTATGTGCCATCAAGTCACTTCCAACTTTTGTCAACCCTAATTGGGTTTTCAAGGATCAGTTGTTTCATTTTTTTGCTTCTTCTTCTGTTACTTTTTGATAGTTTGTTTAATTTGACATGAACTACAACAGCGATAGGTTGAATTTATGTCTACTCTGGGATTAGTTTTCACAGATCTGGCACTGTTCTAGTAGCTCTGTTTAATATATATATATATAGCATTTCCCTTTAGTTGGATAAGCATTACCTTGTCCAAGCATGGAGCCAAGTTTGTAATAGTAGCACTTACATATTTTGTTACTATATCTACAATTCCATAATAGTGCTATATGTCATTATTGCCAAATAAGACTGATTATGCCCAGAGTCTATCTGTATTTGGCTGGATCCTATTGGACTTCCCTTACTTTAAGGATCTGAATACTCATCCTTTTCATTTCTTTTACTATACTGTGGATTTTTCCTGCCTGATATATCCTTTGAAATGGAGCAAACAATAACAGAAACAATTTACTTTTAAAAATATCTTTCCTAGATCAGGCTGTGTTACTGATGCCTAAATAAAGATGGAAGAGAGGTTTAACAAAATTAAAAGGAGTTGATATAGTCGTAAGAAAATCAATGTTTTTAATACTGTATGTGGATTTGTCCTGTTTTACAGCTCAGTGGAGTGGGATTACGTCCCAAAATCATACAAGGAAAAACTCCATGAGAATAGGCTGGACGGCGAATTCTGGTATGGTCACTATTATACAATTTGAAATTATATAAAAATAGTCCTCCAGAATGCTTGGCTTAAATAAATAAATTAAATAATTCTTTATCCACCTTATGGCATTAATATCATCTGTGTTTGGATGTGCTAGTTACCCAACAGTGATCTTTCAAAAAAATTTAAGTCATCCCCTTCGTTAAGATTTATTTCTGTTGCCCCCAAGAACTGTGAACTACTCTTAATGAGCACTGACTGACCATCACCATGCCAGAACATTTACTATTCCATTCCATTCCATACTCCCCTCCTTCCTATGTTTGTATAACTGTTTCTGTACTCGGGCAAAATGGTGGATCTCTAGTGGACTAGAGTTCGCAAAAGCTTATGCCAATCAGAACTTCTCGTGCCAAAAGAACCCTGTGTTGTTGGGTTTGTTTTGTTTTTTTGCTGCATCAGATTAACATGGGTGCCCCACTATAAAATTCCTTTTTCCCCCGAAGGCATTGAAGCCCCAGGTGTAGAAACAGGGCATGGAAGAATTTTATACAGCTCCATTTTGGAAGAGACCCTAATAACATTTGCAAATTTCTCATTGAAACTGATCATGCGAGTTTAAAAAGTCAAATGTGGAAGAGAGCAAAACTGACTGCTTTGTCCGTTCCTACATAGAAACTATGCACAGATACTCATTTATTGTTTCTAAGTGATTCCCCCCCCTTTTTTTTTTTGCAAAATCAGAGGCAGAAGTACAGTATGTTACTTCACTATTGCAAAGTAGTGAGGGATAATTTCACTCCTTTTACAAGTAACCAAAACTTTATAGTTACTTTTATATTTGTGTGTGAGAGGGGTCGCCTCACTAAATGGTTACCTCAAAGCTGGCTCGTGTCTTTGTATTCTCACTCTTGTGGTTGAAGAAGTGGGCTTGTTATCCTTTAAGGTGGCACAGTGCCTTTTTTAAAACGTTTGTTTTATTTTGTGTTTCTTGTTGATCTATTTTTAAAAGTAAAATGTCTAGTTCTGGGTTGCAGTTCTGTGAAAACTTTACTATGAAAATGATTGCGAGCCTGTGCTTTATTGGCCATGAGCAGCTACCAGTAGTCTTTTCAACACATTTTGATAGAATCTTAAGCCTTGGTCAACACTCACAAAATGGGTTAAAATCACGTTACCCTCAAGCCCTCTGTCCTCACATGGAGGATGACAGTCTGATGTTGAAGACCCTAAAAAAGTCAGAACTCCCAGTCAGATGGGGAAACTGAAAAATCAGGATTTCCAATCGTACGGGGAAACTGTATACATGGAACAGTGGTTCTTAGCCTTTGTTCCCTCAGATGTTTTTGACCACAGTTTCTTTCCAGAAGCACTGGCCAATATTTCCCAAACATTTAGATGATCAAAAACTGAGATCCACTGGAAAAGAAGATAATGTCCTTTTCAGACTGGTGCTCTCTATACAAGGAAAGTGTGTGTTCATCATAATCATTTTTGTAAGCACCCAAATAGGGCTGTATACATTTTAATCTTAGTTATAAAAATGTTTATAGTCTTCATGGCTGCAGACCTAGGCCTGAAAATGTGACAAGAGACTTGGCAGGCAGACGTAAGGACCGCAAAATTATTTCTCTTATAAATTGATTTTAGCTTCCCTCATATTTAAAATTGACTCTAGCGGTTACTACTGACAACTGTCTCTGACATTCGAATGAAGCCTGTTATCTTTTATTAGGATATCATATGAAGACTTCAAAAACAATTTTTCATCAGCATATGTTTGTAATGATGTACCAACATTCCTGGATTTTGGAGAACCGTTTAGCACCACTTGGTCTGTGGATATGCATGTCAACCGTTGGGGTCAGGAACTCTCTCTAGGAGGTAAAAAGTCCAAACCTGTTTCAGTCATTTCTCTGATCATTTTCAATCATAATATTTCAAAATAATAAGATCTTATCAAAAGCCAGAAAATTAAAGTTTAAAGCTTTTTAATGTGTAATATTTCCTTATCGTATTGTCAGTGTGTATGTAGCACAAGAGTACGTGTTCATACAAAGAAAGAAAAAAACACAAATGTTTGTTTTAAAACTCTGTAGATTTAAATTAGATGTCTGGTTATGGTACAACCATGTGATTTTAAGTCCTGCTAGAAGTCTCTGCAGAAAAATTGATTTGGCAATCAGGCCAATCTGATTAATTGAGCTCTTGATATCTACTTGTGAAATTAATGTCCCGGCATTAATTTCACAGAGGTGCATTCCCAAGATTCTTCTAAGAGTTTTAAAGCCATAATTTGACATTTTTTTCTTTCATGTGAGTTTTCTAAATTATTTCAGATAGGTAGAGCTTGAGTGGAAAAAAATTCAATCGTCACAATGGTGCTGTAGGCTGAGTTGTGGAATCTAGGGTACAATATCAGACCTCGTTTAATTTTGTTAGATCTCTGTCCTGAAATGGGTGGCTTGTAAATTAGTTGAGCACACAGAGGCATACTTAAGTCCACTGAAATCAATAAATAGTGCACAATATAATATATGGTATTATTTATAACACTGTCCCTTTCTTCCTCAGTAGTCTCTGTATTTACTTAACTGGAGATCTGATATTCTAGGCTTCTTTCCATAAGGTGTGTTGATTGCTTAGCAATATCGAGAATATGGAATACTCATGGATGAGATATAGGGGATCGTTTCTAGTGGAAATAGTGTGGAAAAAAACTGTCAGGTCTCCAGATTTTTGCATGCTATTTAGTAGAAATGATCCCCCATATCTTTTCCATTCAGGGTATTCAGGGCCAGTGTGGTGTAGTGGCAGACTAGGACACAGGAGACCTGAGTTCAAATTCCCAGTCATTCATGGAAACTCACTGGGAAATGGTACAGGTAAAATCACTCTTTAAACATCTTACATATCTTGAAGATCCTATGAAGCTTGCTATAGATTGAGTGTGACTTGACAGCACATCAAATATAAATTGGTATATCTTCTATAGAAAATATTGGGAGAGATAATATATGAATTGTCTTGAGTTTCCAAGCATTCTTGATTTTTAAGCTGCAATATTGATATTTATATATATATTTAAGACTAACTAAAGAGCTCACAAGAGCGATGATTTCCTGATTCATAGGCCAGAAAAAAGATGTTGGCCAAAATCCTATAAGTGGTCACATAAGCTTTGTGTTATTTGCTGTGGCTAAATGCAGCTAATCAGATGTTGGGAAGCATCTAGGTCATATGCCTAGTCATGCATCGGATTATACAACCAATATGCACACCAGCACCTAATTGCAATTAGCAGTGACAGCTTACAGAGTCCTTCTACCAATAGGATTCTGACCATTAGAGATAACCCATAACTGGAAGAGGCATATTCTTAATTAGCACACATGTCTGACTGTTACAGCACAAGCTTCTCTCACCTGCTTGGTGACTGGCCTCCAGGAATTAAGCATGGGCTATCTCTAATGTCTGTTTCTGGCCATAGTTCAGCATTCTCCTATAAATAACTGTGCAAAGTAAATAATCAAGTATGTACCATATGCATATAGAACCCCATGCATATCTACCCAGGAAAGAAAGTGCCACTGAATTATTTGGGACTTGTTTTGAGGAGAAGGATTATAGCTCAAATGGTAGCACACATGTTTTGTACATAGAAACCCACACTTGGCCTAGATCTTGGCCTTCTAGAGAGCTACTAGCAGCAGTCATTGTATACTGAGCAAATTGATCAATAGACTGACTCAGTATTAAATACCTTCCCTGATATGCTTTCAATGGCTGGAACAGAGAGGTGCATGACTAGAAGAAGGGAATTCTTAACTAATGGGTGCATCTGAATTTCACAGCACAAACTTGTCTTATCTTTGGGATTATGCAGATTCACTTGCTTTGTCTGGTGATTAGTTTCAGGACTGAAGCCTGGATTCCTTTGAAATTTAATTTGACAAACACAGAAAGACTGCTTCAGTGTGCTTTCAGACATAAATACAGACTATCTTTAGTGCCTGTTTCTATCCTAAGCATATATAAGATTGCAGATTTACAGTGCAATCCATGCTCAAAATTGGCTGTGGTAGTTTGGAATGGGCATAAGTGTCTTGTGGCAGGTTCCTTTGTGCAGGAACAAGTGGCCTGATCTGAGACCCACCCAACTGGATAGGCCAGCATAAGCGGCAGAAAACGAGAGTGATGAGGAGATGAGCTATGCCAGAACCAAACCCCTCTCAGCTCAAACTCATAGCCACTATGCCAGGCACAAGGTAGTCCTAAGAAATTTCCAACATTCCTAGACTGGGCAGGGCTGGGCTGCGCTTCAGCACTAGTTCAGTCCTCAGGCCCTCTTGGCTAGTTGTGATTGTGCCCCTCGTTTCAACATTGCTACAACCTCTTGCTTAACAGGAATCTCTTTGTGTATTCCAAATATGTGTCCTTCATACTAATTAATACAGCTTTACTCCTCATTTAGAGAGGATTAAGAGGTAAATCCTGGTTTGTTTCCTCATTTCAGAGGAAAATGAGGAATCACCATATTGTTTTTCTCAGCTGAGAGATTTCCTGCTGCTCTCAGATTACCTCACAATTCTTTGTGTATGAAAAAAAATGCAATACAGTTGGGGCTCTCCCTTAATTTGAGGGAAATTTGGAAAATATAAAGCCTTGAACTGGGCTGTTTGCACCTTTCTTACAATTAGCCAGTCTTTCTGTGCTTGCTGATTGTGCATGCTTTGCTTTTCAAGGGGGAAGGGCTCTACACAAATTACAGAGAGCTGAAAGTAAAACAAGCCAGCCAGTGTAGTGTAGTGGATAGAGAGATGGACTAGAATCCAAGAGACCTAGATTCAGACCCTTCTGTGCTGTGGAAACCATTCCTTAGATATAGCACATACCTTGAAAACCCTGCTAGGGTGATCATAAGTCGGATGCAATTTGACAACATGTAACACAGACACCTGAAGTAAGAAAATGAAAGCCATTTGGCTTACTCTCAGCAAGAGGCACGGGATGTAGCCTGGTCGTGGAAGTGTCAAGTCTATCTGATAAGACGAAGTAGCCATGTGATCTGTTCCTAGAAAACTGTTCTTGGTAATACTTTCACTGGATCACTAAAAATCCCAGTGTTTCTTAAAAGGCAACCATGAATTAGATGTCTGACCCCCTGGCTAGAGGTGTGCTAGAGATACTGACATGCTGATAGATGTTTACATGATCCACTTCTTAAAGTGGTCCTGCAGTGTATAACTGTGTGAGTGTAACTGCGGACAGCTGTAAAACAAAAAGCTATGGACAGAGGTCTTGACAAATTCAGACTCCATTGTACAGGTTTAAAATAAGAAATGATAATTTTTACAACAGGTGACCTTTCCAGAAACCCCCAGTATTACATCCAGGTACAAGAACCAGAGATGCGGAATGACAATGTTGTGGTGGCACTGTCGCAAAACAGTGCAAATTATGCAGGCATTGGTTTTTGGATAGTCAAGGTAAGTAACAGCAATGAATAGGACTTTTCTATATTTAAAAAATTGAATCTACTTCCTTCTCTCCAAGTAGATTGCTACAAAGTCTTCTTCCTCTCTTTCCCTCTCTTCCCTGCCATCATTAGAAGGTTCCTTCATATGTAGTCTTGCTTTAGAGAACCCAGTAACAACAAGAAAAGCAACAACAATAGCGTACCCTCCTCATTCAACAACTGAGCATTACCTCAGCACTTGCTAAGCCCATAATAATAAAGGATGCACACATTCATTTTCCAGATTAAATATTATTTTATGTCAGGGATAAACTAAGTGCAGATTTAGAAGACGTAGCCGGGTTAGTCTGTGCTAGCGTGTCAGGCAAAAACGAAACAAAAATAAAAAGATAAAGAAGACAGAAATGTGTGGCACTTCAGAGACTAACTGCTATATTTTAATGTCAGCTTTTGTGGGAAGTCCACTTCTTCTGTGTCTGAAGAAGTGGACTTGTCCACGAAAGTTCACATTAAAATATAGCTGTTAACCTTTAAGGTACCACAGCATTTTTGTCTTCTTTCATTTTTTAATATTTGTTTCATTTTTGCCTAAGTGCAAATTGTAGGCCATATGCAGGCCTACAGGGGCTCCACTCCTCCCCCATCAACATTCTTTCAATTCCCATCTTTTTTTAGCTTTAAAAAAAAAAACACTTCTCCTGGTGCCTTCTGATCTGTTTTGGGACAGAGTTGTGTCCAAACCAGAAGTATACACTTTTGGTTTTGAAACAGATCCAACCTAAAACAAGTCAAGGTGGAAAGGTGGCCAAACACTCATCTGTATTCCAGAGGGCACAAGAGGCCTTTTAAAATTGGGGGGGGGGGGAGGAGAGGTATGAGTGGCCCACAAACCCCTGGAAGTACAGACACGTAGCAAGGAAATTAGGAGGGCAAGAGCTGAGAATGAGCTGAGGTTAGCTAGAGACACTAAAAGCAATAAAAAAAGCACTCTTCAAGTATGTGAGTAGCAAAAGACATAGTGGCACATGGAATGGAAATGGAAGAATGATAACAGAGGACAAAGAAAAGCCAGAGGTGCTCAATTACTATTTTAGTCCAGTCTTTTCCCATAAGACAGTCTTTTCCCATAAGACAGACTATGAACTTCCAAACAAATTGCAAGTGCAAGTGGGGGGGACAGGATTGCAGCTGGAGATTGATAAACAAATAGTCAAGGAATACCTTACCACCTTGAATGAGTTCAAATCTCCAGGGCCAGATGAACTGCATCTGAGAGTACTGAAGGAAGTGGCTGAAGAACTCTCAGAACTGCTATCCATTATTTTCTTGAAATCATGGGAAACGGGTGAGGTGACAGAGGACTGGACGAGGGCCAATGTTGTCCCTATCTTCAAAAAGGGCAAAAAAGAGGAACCTGGGAACTACAGGCCAGTCAGCCTGACATCAATCCCAGGCAAAATTCTGGAACAGATTGTAAAACGGTCATTGTGCAAGGACCTAGAAAACAATGCAGTAATAACTAGAAGCCAACACAGATTTGTCAAGAACAAATCCTGCCAAACTAATTTGATCTCGTCTTTTGATCAGGTCACCTCCCTGATAGACAGAGGGAATGCTGTAGATGTAGTATATCTTGACTTCAGCAAAGCTTTTGACAAAGTGCCCCATGATATCCTGATTAGCAAGCTAACTAGGTGTGGGCTGGATAGATCAAGTGTCAGGTGGATACACAATTGGCTACAGAATCGTACTCAGAGGGTGATGATTAATGGGTCCTTCTCTAACTGGGAGGAGGCAACAAGTGGTGTACCCCAAGGCTCAGTCCTGGGCCCGGTGCTCTTCAATATTTTTATTAATGACTTGGATGAGGGAGTGCAACGAATGTTTGTCAGATTTGCAGATGATACCAAATTGGGCGGAATAGCTAATACCCTAGAAGACAGAAACAAAATTCAAAATGACCTTGATAGGATGGAGCACTGGGCCGAAAGCAACAGAATGAACTTCAACAGGGATAAGGGCAAAGTACTGCACCTCGGAAAAAGAAACCAATTGCACAGTTACAAGATGGGGGATACCTGGCTCAGCAAAACTACGAGCAAGAAGGATCTTGGAATTGTCGTAGATGACAAGCTAAATATGAGCCAACAGTGTGATGTGGCTACAAAGAAGGCAAACACTATTCTAGGCTGCATTAATAGAAGTATAGTTTCCAAATCCTGCAAGCTGCTAGTCCCCCTCTATTCAGCACTAGTTAGGCATCACCTTGAGTATTGTGTCCAGTTCTGGACAGCACATTTCAAGAAGGATGCTAACATATTGGAACAAGTTCAGAGGAGGGCGACAAGGATGATCAGAGGGCTGGAAACCAAGCCTTATGAGGAAAGGCTGAAATAATTGGGCATGTTTAGCCTTGAGAAAAGAAGACTGAGGGTGATATGATAGCACTTTTCAAATATTTGAAAGAGGAGGGGCAAGATCTGTTCTCGATCATCCCAGAGTGCAGGACACGCAACAATGTACTCAAGTTAAAGGAAGCTAGATTTCAGTTGAATATCAGGAAAAACATCCTAACTATTAGAGCAGTATGATGGTGGAACCAGTTACCTCGGGAGTTGGTGAGTGCTCCAACACTGGAGGCATTCAAGAAAAACTTAGAGAATCACCTGACAGATATGCTTTGATTGTATTCCTGCACTGAGCAGGGGGTTGGACTTGATGGCCTTGTAGGCCCCTTCCAACTTCACTTTTCTATGATTCTATGATTCTAAGTTGCCTCTTCTTGGTCTATATCTTATGGTCAATCTAATAATCAAATGGCATTTTAATCTATATTTACCATTTGATCATGGCCATCTATTCATTTGAACTTCATTCTTACTTACCGGACCTGTGTTTGAAACATCTATGCGACTGCTTCATCTTTTGACTTTATTCACTGAACAAACACATATTTCACATTTGGGACACAGATCCTTATGAAAGTTGGACACACGTCTAAACACAGAAGGAGTGTTGTCACTTCCATCAGGGATATTTTTGGAAAGCCAAGAGCAGTCCTGGCTTATGGCAGTAAAAATAGCAAGCACAGGAACTCAAGGCTTGCATATGGCACTTTAATATGAGTATTTCTGTTACTTATTTCCCCTGTTTTAAAGATGGATGTTGTTTCTGAAATGTCTGTTGTTTTCTAGTCAATAGTCATCATTAGTAGGAAACTTCTGACTGATATGGTCACCAGTGCAGTGCAACTTGATTTGGAAATATAGCCTTAGGGAATGCCATATGGCTTCCTTCTGAATAAAAATGTAGTATTGTACATTTGCAATTAATTTGGGACATAGAATCAATTCAAACATAGTAAGATGACTGGAAACTTAAAACATCAAGCTACACATTTCCATAATAATGGGTATAAACACACATTTAAAGGTACAGTTTTCAGTTACTCTTTAGTAATCAGTTTCATTCCTGTGGTTTGACTCCCTTTGGGTGTTATGCCTTTCTGGAATGATCTTCCAATATAATTATAGAGAGAGAGAAAGCTAGAGATGAACAAAAATAGATATTCAGTATATCCAGACAAGACCCACAGTTGATAGACTGTGGATGAGCACAGAATGTGCCTGGATATTATATGCAGATGGAGAAGAGTGTGGTTTGCCCCTCCCCACCAGATACCGAATAAGGCCTATCGTTCATGCAAGCCCTAGCCATCATATAACCAGTGTTGAAGGATTATGGGTGTTGTGGCACAATGGCACTGAGAGGGCCTCATGTTCCCCAACACAGTTATACAAATTGTAGGATCAGATGCTTTGAATGAGCCCCTCTAGCAAGTCCAGTCTCATTCCTCACCAAAGGATAGCTAAGGATGCTATGGAGAATTTTCTTTGGTCAACAGTTTAAAGCAATCTGGCCTAATAAACACTCCTAGAAAATATGCAATTTGTTCTCATTTTCGGGTTCCCCCCCCCCCAACATTTTGCAGTGAAGTACTAGGCTCAAAAATCACATATTGAAATGATAGAGAAGAAACCAAACAAAAATTTTGTGGCACCTTAAAGACTCCCTGCTGTAATTTAATTTGAGCTTTTGTTGGTCTAGCCCACTTCCTCAGGCTCAAAAGCTCATGTTAAAATATAGCAGTGAATCTTTAAGATGCCACAACTTTTTTTTGTTTTTCATTTGTTTCTTGCCTGATATGCTTTCACAGACTAACACAGCTACCACTTTGAAAACTACAATATTGAAACTAGGAATTTTAGGAGAAATTGTGAAGAAAGAGATGAGTTTTAAGGAAAGATATGTATAAAAATGTGCATGTCAGGGAAACTGCATATGAAAAGGCAACCTTTCATATTTGTTTCCAGTTCACAGAATGATGTAGTAATTATATGGAATGGATGCATTGCCAGAAGCTAGAAATGTTACTATTTAGACTACAAGGGCAGAATCCTGTAAGGAAAGATGGGGTGTGACAGCCCACAGGCATTACTTGTTCTGCAATCTCCAGCTAGCAATTACACAACCTGGAGATACCCTTCTTGAAATCACTGGGGCTTGCACATGTGTAGCAAATACCTCCTGAAAATGCTGAAAAGTAGCAACATATGCATTACATATGTGGTAAAAGAGGATTCTGTCCCCAGGAGCCCACTGTCACCATGGTCATTGGTCATAATGGGTGGGGGACTGGGGAATTCTGGGGATTGCATTCCAAAAAATGAACATTTCAAAATTCTGGAGATCAGTGCATCCCAACCTTGGGTTCCCAGATGTTCTTGGGCTACAATTCCCAGAAATCCTGGCCAGCACAGCTAGTGGTGAAGGCTTTTAGAAGTGGGTCGTGCTGTAAATTAGGGGATGCCTATGGAGCTGAGAAGACTCGGTATGGACTGTTTCATTCACCTTTACCATTTTCCTCATGCTCTGAATTTTATTGGGTATGTTTAAAATTTTCCAAGATTTTCCAAGATTCTACATTTCTCTTTTCGCTTCTTCCCATCTTTCTGAAATTAACCCCTTGTGTTGTCCGACATGCAGCTTTCAAAATCTGAGGGAAATTTGGAAGCAGCTTTTAATGCAACAAAAGGAACTCGGGGAGAAAAGTCAGGGCTCCAGAACCCAGTGAAAAGTCACTGCATGCACCTAAGAGATGTTTAAGAGCTCAGCATATAAGTAGATATTTTACTGTGAAGAAAAGTTCTACCAGCCTTATGCAGTTTTGTGGTTTTGTATATGAAATTCTGCTTTGCTATTCTAGTCATGGAGATGACATGATGAGGAAGGCAAAGAACTTGTACAGAGTAAACAGAAAATTTTATCTGACACAAGAGAGTTATAATTAGCACTAAAATAATTAATTGACTAATCAATATGGTTAATATATTCATTAAGCACAGATTAAAATGTGTGTTTTTAATTAGATCTGGACTTCCCCCTGAAAAGATGTTTAGTGCTAATGACTTCCTTGTAAATGTTCGTGGGGTCTCAGGAACATTTTACAGTGTATTAAAAAGAAAACCCTCCCCTAAAGCGCATTAGAGTTTACACTTCCCAATGGGGCAAGTACTATCTTCAAAGCAATATCCATTTCTGAGAACCCGTAAAACTTATGAGATGGCTTGCCTCCAATATCACACAACTGCAATCTATGTGAAACAAAAAGCTCAGTTCTTACCATTAGGGGGGGTCAGACTATAAGGGGAGTGTGTATTTCCTACAGTTAACTTCTTCTCAATCCCAAAATGGGATTTTCTCTGTAAAATGTGCCTTAGCAATTGGAACTGCAAATTAAATTCATGCTGAGCTTCCGGTGACCAATCACAAACCAAAGTACAGGAAAATCATATGTAGTGACAAAGAGGTTATCTTTTACTGCTTGAAGACGCAGCTCTTCTAAAAACACACTAAGTACACCACCTTCCTAGGTACCTTATGTTAATAGAGAATGGGCTCCTTTTCCTGCTTCTGTGGTATACTTATAAATGTAGGTGGCACAGTAGCAACAGGAGAGGCCCCCGGTTGGTTGGCTGAGAGGCAGGTGAGAAAACAGTCCCCCAGTGCCGGGAATGTGCCCTCCATTCCTTCTCTCCACCATGGTCTGATCAAGACTAGTGTCTACTCATGAAATTCTCCAAACATATACAGGCTAAAGTTGGACTTGCTAATTCAATTCTTATTCTTACCACTAGTGAGATGAATCTCATGAAGAAGTGCATGTAAGAGCTGCAAAGGTCAAAAGATTGGACTAAATAAACCAGTGATAGCATGGATTCCTTGGTTACCCTTCACTCTTCCATGCCTTCTTATTCTAGCCTGATTATTTTTCTATTGCAGTTTACACTGATGGTGCAATATAGAGATGGGCACAAATCAGAAAAATTGTGATTCATTTTAATTCATGATTCATCAGGATTGACAAATCACAAAGTACAAATCTACATTTTTTATGATGAATCGATGAATCAATTTGTCAATTCATTTTTTGAATTTAAAACCCTATAGAACAGCTTCCTAAGCACCTAGAGACACCAGGGAAGCTTTCCCTGACTCTCCCCTACAAACCCTGCAAGTTTGGTGAAGTTTGGGTTTCAGACATCCATGTTATACACCCGCAAAGTGGGTTCCCCAGGAGAGTGCCCTTTAGCAGCTGGCTTGGGGAAACCCCATCTTCACCAAACCTGGTGGGATTTTAGAGGAGAGTGAGTAGAAGCTTTGCTGTGATTTTGGTGTCTCTAGGTGCCTTGGAGGGGTTATAGTCAAACAAATCAACAAATTAAAAATTCATTGATTCATGATTCATTGGTGCATTGATTCGTATGAATACGAATTGATGAATCAGCAATTTTTGAATTAATTCAGTGATTCATTTTTTAATTCATGCCCATCTCTGGTGCAATATAAATGAAACAAGTAAAAAAAAAACTCAGAAATCATACCATCCCTGAGATGCATCATATCACTTGTGCCATGGTCACAGAATAATCTCATAGTCACGGCAGTATGTGACTTTAGTTTCACATAGGAAATCATCTTAACCTTGTGCTTCATCCCTGGAAATCATGACATTGGTTTCCTAACACGTGTATCAAAGGCATCATTCCCATGCCACTTTTATTTAATAGCACTCATTGGGTGATTGTGGCAGGTTTCTATGGCAAGGGACATATTGAATCAGAAGTTCAAATCTGAAATGGACAGATTTAAATGTGTTAATTAACCAGTTTGAAGTAAGATTGCTAATCAGTTGAATGACTCTCCAGTGGTTGGCATGGATCCTCTTCATATTGTAGGTCTATTTTTATGTTTAATGGGCTTCTTCTTTTTCTCTTTCCTTGTCTCTCTTTCAGGTTGAACAAGAGGTATGTTTTTCTTTCGCTTTTCTTCCCCTTGAATTTTCAATAATATTCTAATACAAGCTACAGTAAACAGTTTTTTAACCCATTAGTTTCCATTAATCATCATTACCATATCAGTTGTATTGTATGTTATTATTCTGTACTTATTATATTATAGTCTGCCTTACCAACAGAGTGCTATGCCATTAGTGGCACTGAAAGTTGCTAAATGGTCAAGAGAAATCAGCAAGGCTGCACTTTCCCAAAACTTTTTCTCCATGCAGGGTGACCAATGCCATTGCCCACTTACACCGGAATAAATACGCGAGACCAGAAATATGGGTTAAACATGGGCCACACTTTATTGGAATATAATCATTGTTGCCAATCATTTGGCAAAGGGGGGTCCTGCCGTAGTGCGGATTCACATTTCTAACCTGGGTCAAAAAGGACCCTTCTAAACAACCAATGTGCTAGCCCCTGGCCTCAGTTCTCCCAGTCTTGAAGACAGTGGGAAACTCTGTCGGCCCAAATTTGACCACCCCGGACCTCGCGCCACTCTCTCTGTTCTGACTGATGGTCCAGGTGTGTCCCCAGTGCATCTTTCCCCCCAAGCACTGTAATCGCACGATCTGCAGTGCTGGGAGTTCAGATGAGCTATAATTACCTGCTATTACAATTTGATTCCCCTCCTCAAATACCTGTTTAATCTGCACTAACCGCCAGTGCGACCAAATTACCACCTCTGAATGGCCAATGCACCTAATCCAGTGTGGGATAGGCAAAAAATCCCCGCCTCCAAGAGCCAATCAGGAGACGGGTCAAAAATTCCTATCCGGCCCCAAAGGTGACCAGGTAAACTCACACTAGAATATAGGGCGGGCAGGTGGGATGCCGACAAGAAAGAGGAAGCGACGAGGGGGGGAACGGCCTTTATATAGCCTGCCGTTCCCCCCTCCTCCAAAGCTGCTCTTGCGAGACAGCAGTATGGTCTCGCGTCATCCGGGGAAGCTGGCAAAGGTAAGCCACGCTGCTGAAGCCTGGGCTCTGCAGCGGCTTGTTCATTTCTGTTCCAAAACGAAGCCTAAAACCTGATCTAGAGCATCAGTTTCATTCAAGACTGGCTGCAGTTGTTTGACTGCCACTCTCTCAATCCTTTTTTCTACAAAGATAATGGTAGCTTATAGTATCACCATCAGTGTAGTCTGACTCTAAGCTGACATTTTTTCAGAAATGGACAAAGTGTTCTCTCAGATAAGCTAGAATGACTTCTCTCCTTCTTTACAAATACTAAAAACAACATGGAAAGAAAAAAAAACCCAACAAACAAATGGTTGGCTGGATGTGACCAAAACAACTTGTCTATATCTTTAGCGCATTTCATGGTAATTAGGGGTGTGCTATTCTTTTTTTTTCCCCTTTGGACTCCAACTCCCAGAATTCTTCAAGAATTCCCCTGGCAGAAATCTAGGAGTTCCTGCCTCCAGAAACATGCCTATATTTCACTCACCTGGCACAGGGCCTATCTTCCAGGCTGTCTCAGGCCAGCATCCTATACAAAAAGGAAACTGCCCTGGTGTGGCAGGGCTGAAGAGCCTAGGTCTTTGTGGGAGGTGCCCTTTAGGCTCTATACAGAAAACCCCCAAAGTACTACACCTCCCACAATGATCTAGGCCTCCCAAGAAGCACTGGAGTAGCTTCCTTTTTGTACAGGATGTACATTATTTCCTCTATTCATCTGTGGTAGTTGATAATCCCCATCCCCAAGAGTCTCACACTTCAATTCTGGGTCTGAGAGAGGAGAAAGAAGAAAACAAAAGAGATGCCTTTTTGTCACCATTGTCTGCTCCAATCCATGTGAATTGGCTAGGGAGGAGAAGGGAATGGCTCCTCAGTCCCATTGCTTGCTGGGAATCACTCTAATGCATCATGGGAAGGGGGAGACTCTCACTGAACTACCCTCGTCTGAGGTAGAAAAACATCTCTTTACCTTCTTCCTTCTTCTCTCCCAAAACTGCACATAGTTTTGGTTAATGGGCCGAAGGTGATAGAGGAACAAAGGTGTGATTTTATGCACATATAACTACCAGTTGCTCAACACAGTAGTCTTATAAAATAAAACTTCTATTTATGACAACAGCCATACAAATTCAATCATGTTACAAAGACACTGGGTGATTGGTGAAAAATGTTCCTTGTGTTACAAAGGCAACCTGAATGGCTAGAACAAAAGAAAAGCTCATACATAAAAGATGCTATTAGCTCCAAAGGAGTTGTTGCCATTTAGATTTGTCGAAGTTTTAATCCATTATGTTTTGTTCAAGTACCTCCCATATTCCCTTAAAAAGGGAGGGGGACTTTCTTTTTGCAAGATAGTAGTTTACATTCTCTCTCTTTTTTTCCTTCCCAAAGGCATGGCTCATAAATTATTGTGCCACAGTGTGTAACCATTCTAAATGGGATTTATACACTCCAGTGTATTTGTAAGAATATGTTTAGTCAGGGCTTTTATTATGCTGTCTTTATATGTCATCACAGTAATAGTTGTTGCATTTTATTTATTGTTACATCTTGATGAAAATATTGGAATAGCAACAAAAATGACAGGCTCTGTTATTTTCTTATGAGAATGGATATAAAGTTCACTGTATTTCTGAGGGAACCGAAGATGGAAACTCCCCCTGAAAATTCCCAACTGTCCTGTTGACTATCTCAGGTCTTCCACATATTGTTTATAGCTTAATCCTACACACATCTACTTTGAAGGAAGTTCTGTTATGTTTAATGTCTCTTCCTTCAAAGCAAACACACAAAGGATTGGATGATTCCAGTATGTCTCTGTGGGATCTTAACTCTAATCACTGACTCCCTTATCATTTAGTTTGGAATGAAGGATGGGTCAGTCAGGAGACCAACCTCTCTGAAGTCTGCCAACTCTTTTTTGGTTAACTTCAACCTATGATTTATATATGGAACATAGGAATAAATCACACAAGGATTGTGTTCAGTGTTAATTACTTGTGAATATCAGATCATTTTGATATTTCCTATACTGTGTCTAAGGGCAGAACTGTGCTAAACCGGATAGGCCTTATGAGAGCACGAGATGTCTCCAGACAGTTTAAGTTGATTCCTGGGACCTATATCATTATCCCAACTATGTCACCTGAAGACCCTGAGTCTGAGTTCCTTCTGCGGATATTTCTCAAGAGACAGAATCAGAACACCCTCAGGTAAATATTTGACGAATAGAACTTGAATTGGAGAAGGTAGAGAAATGGCACCCAAACAAATCATCCTAAAGTTTCTCACTTTCTCATTATTTAACATTATCTGAATATATTCATGTCTCTCAGTGGCCAAAATCCTGTTGCTTAGCATAGTAAGTCACATTAGAGTAGGCCCATTGAATCAGCAGGGATCTGTTGAGTCAACTCCTTCATCGGTTCCATTGATTCAAATGGGTGTACGCTACATGTTCCTTACTACACTAAACTAAGGTGAAACTGGAGTAGGCCCATTTGAATCAATGGAATTTACAAAAGAGTTGACTCAACAAAGACCCACTGATTCAGTGAGTTTGCTCTAGTGTGATTTACTGTGCTAAGCAACAGGATTTTGACCAATAATTTTGCCTTGAATTTCTTCATGAGTTTTTATACTCAGTTTTCTTTGGCTGCTTTTTGAAGATTTGAAGATTCTTCTTCAGATCAGGAGTGGTGAGAGTTTGTTAAACTCTTTCCTTTACAGCCACATGTGAGCTCAAATACACCTGCCCATAAGTTTTTCTTCCCAAGTGATAAAGATACAAGATTCAGACACTGATTTATTGAGATCCAACAATGCTATATAAATTCTTCCAAGAGTGAAAAGTCTGTAAGAAACTCCACCACACAGAGAACTGCTAACTTTTCTAAGCAGAGGCGCACTTCACCTACTACTTATTGTTTATAATAACAGACCCACTATCACTATAAAATGTGGATTGCTTTGTTTCTTAATTACCCTTCTATTACATACTGTAAATTTAATCTGTGAGAACATGGCTAAAATCCTATTGTACAGATCCACCTGCATAATGGGAATGACATTATCATCAGTGCCAGATTGCTGCTGATTAAAGACTTCCTTTCTTGATTTCAGTGCGTGGGCAGTTTGCACACAATGAGATGAAGTTACATGAACCCCAAAATTTAAAAATGAAGTATTTTATCAGTGGTGATCTGGTGCTGATAATGACATCATTCCCATTGCACAGGCAGACTGCACCCAACAAGATTTTGGCCAACATGTTCGATTATACATAAGACATACTGTAAGTTGACTGTTCTCTTTTTTCCCCCTCTACAGGTTAATGTTTGTTTCTCAAGAGACAGTCATATTCAGTAGAGATGTTATCATAGCTTAATGAAGCTGGTTATAAAAAGGCACTAGTTCACTTGCTAATCAGCCATTAGCCAATGGTCCATTTCAGTTAACTAATTGACAGGTTCAAAGGATTTTGTAAACATTTTTCATTCTGGTTTGGTTTCTCTATACTCAGGTATATATAAATATTCTCTCAGAAGATCTTCAATCTCTCCTCTGTTCCAGTAATCTTGGTTGCCTTAGGTTCACCACATCCTGCTGACTCTCTAGGCATCACTGCTTTTGAAGGCTGCCTTGGGGGTTTCTCTTTCTCTGCTTTCATACCTCCTCAACTCCTGACCTTGAGCAATCTCAACTTCTGTTGCTGCTGCTGCTGCTGCTAAAATTTCTTCATGGTTTTGTTAGTCTCCTTTTGAATCACTTCTTGAATTCCTTCTGACTCTTTCTTGGCTTCTTCTTTATCAATACATTTCAAGGTGCTGAGTCTGAAAAAGACTCCTCTCTTCTTTTCTTCTCTCAACATACCTTTCAGTTCTGCTTCCTCAGTTTCAAGCAAAGAGCCAATAAACAAATGTAGCATTTCCCATTGCAACCAACTGTAACAGAGCACCTGTTGATTCCATCTTTGTGTATATAACATAGGGCTGTCTCATCTCATAGCTCACTCCTTGTCTACAAAAAATTGAAAATCAAAAGCCTGAATCAGGCTACAAACTTTTCAGAATATGTGCACATAGAGGGGAACATCTTAACCATGACTTCCTCCAACCTAAGTTTTACCAGTCTTCTGTGCATGCAGGCTGATGCATCTGAACAGGAAGAACCTCTACTATCTCTGTGTGTGATCGTCTGTACATGAGTCAGGACTCTCTGGCCTTCCACAAAGCCCCCACAGGTAGTAGAGGCTCTCCCTCTTGAGACTCATCTGTCTCCACATGCAACAGAGTGGCAGAAGTGGTGATGAAGAACTGTGGACTTTGAATGTTTCCCTCTATGTGTGGGTATTCTACACAGTTTATAATAGGAGTGTGCAATGGGGTCAGCCCAAGTCTAAATTGGTAACTAAGGGTTTGATCAGATGGCTGGAAAGACACATGCTTAATCATGCCAGTAAGGGTTGCTTTGCTGAGAGTGATCACCTCACCTTTAAAGCAACTCTTCCTTCTGCTAGGGAATCATTCCAGCTCAGCTCCAAAAAATAGTAGCCTTATAGCTGAACCAAAAAGATCCAGCTTGGGCACAAACTAAGGTTGGGCTGGAGTGCAATTCCCCATAATTGTGTGATCACCGACCGGCAATAGATCACACCAGGCTGCTCCATAAGTGGTTCAAAATGCAATGTATTTCTCCATGTGATCATACCCTCAATTGACCTGATTCAGACTGATTTGTATTAGGTCCAGATTGAAATGGAGTGGCTAGATTCACTTCTGGTGAAGCCAAGCAGATTAATCCAAATCTGAAGCTCAGATCAAGTCAGAGGGGACACGTACCTTCAGCTTTTTTCTGAAAAAGCAAACTTTCAACTAGGCATCTTGGAAATATTTACTGATTTATGAACCTCTGGAGTGATCTGTCTAAATTTGGCAGGCTTACACCCCTCTTTGGGCTTTATTGTTTCTTCACATTTCATGTACATTAGTAGAAAAACAAAAAAAGTTAGTGTATTCTCGAAGGCTTTCACAGCCGGGATCTGATGGTTGTTGTAGGTTTTTCGGGCTGTTTGGCCGTGTTCTGGAGGTTTTTCTTCCTAACGTTTCGCCAGTGTTTGTGGCCAGCATCTTCAGAGGACGGGAGTTAGAACTCACACAGACAGAGTTTTAGTTTTCCAGTGAAAGTTGAAGAGAATTTACAGTAGGATACAAATTCAATCAGATGGGACATAAATTGCTTTAGACAAAATCAGGATCCTTGAATAGGCCTCTAAACCCAACTGGAACCCCTGCACAATGTTAGTTTATAATGCCTGAATAAGGCTGCAGTTTAACTTGTAACTAGACATTTAACTCTTCCCTGGTTCAATGCACTTGTAAAATATGCAGTTATTTTGATGTCATAGTCAACCTGGACTTACCAGCCGGTGTTTCAAAACACAATGTAGAAGTACATTGATTCCACACACACCCCTTCAGGTTTCTTTAGTATTTTTCTCTTGGGGAGAAAGGTAGCTGAGAAGTGAGCAATTTTGAGCAAGCTTGGAAGAAAAGGGTTAAACAGCTCCCTCCTCCAGAATCTGAAGCAGCTTTGTCTGATAAAAGAATAACTTTGAGGAATGAATCAGGGATCTACATGGAACACAATATCCCCTGTGTTGGATTCAGGCACAATGAATTAACTCTGTACTGTCCATTAAGAAGAACAAGTCTCTGGACTCCCCCCCCTCTTCCAACGGATAAAGAGAAATCCTTTCAAAATCCTGGGTTAAGAGTCCCGCTTTAAGAGAGAGAGCTTTGTAAATAAATCCATTAAGTTACCCACATTGGTGAGCAACCTGAGTTCAGCAGTCAAGCTTTAACATACAGTACACTGGCTTTACTTGATAAGAGAACAAAGGAAACCTCTTGTTCTATCCTGATCCAATTATCATTTTAATATGTTTTTCCCTGTTTTTTAGGGGGAAATATGCTGAGCCCAGCCCAGTGATGGCAAAGGTATGTAGATGAGTAACATCATGAACACAATGAAAGTTCATTTAATCTGAAGCTACGTACACCTGAACCTGCTCTTATTATTTTACCTATTCCCTGAGAGAACAAGATAATGGGCAAGGTCAGAGAAGCCTCCATTTTTTCATAGCTGTGTGGTAAAAGAATGCCAACAGGGTTAGCATGTCTTGTCTATTTCTGATACAGCAAGGGAGAGGCTACCTATCTTATTTTATTCTAAACCCAATGAATGAGTTCCAGTAGTTTCTTACCGCATCCACTCTGGCCAGTCCATTTTCTTTAATAAATAAATAAGGATGTACCGTGGTTACTCTGTGGTAAGGAAATGGCATTTGACTCATGTCTGCCACCATTGTTTTGCATATCCTGGGACTCAGACATTGTTGAAAACTGATCCTTGGAACAATTTTGGTTGAAACCTTATACATATGAAGCTCTGGATGCCTGAGCTATTATATGCTGGCTTTCTGCACATCTTAAAGGCACAGAAACAAGGCAGTGATTGGTAGGTCACACTGCTGCTAGATCCTGCCTTGGCTCCTGGCTGTTTCTGTACTCAATTCAAAGTGTTTGTACTTTTATTTATTTATGGTCTGAGATCCCTTTTCTCCACGTTTGCTTATATGAACACCAGATTTGTAAGGTTCTCCTCTAGGCAACAGTATATGAGATACAGTCGGTGGTTAGTAGGGACTTCTTCATGATGGCACCCCAGTTTTGGACTGCTCTTTCACAAAGACTTGCCTGGTTCCTATCTGGTGTGATTTTAATCCAATCAAAGCTACATGGCTGTATTTTATACCTTTTGTTGTCATTGTGTTAAATATTGTTCTTTGATATTTTTTTATTTTATTTTAAAATTTGATTATGTAAGCTGTACTGAAAATTTACTGAAGGCAAGGTGCTATAAATATTTGCAGTAAATTGATTTTTTTTAATTGCTGAAATTTTGCCAATTTAGCAGTATAAAAATGTTGGATTTCTTCCACAATGGTGTCTTTTTATTGTTTTATTTATTTATTTATTCAATTTGTATCCCGCTCCCATTAGTGTCACAGCACTACTCTGGGCAGATTACAACTTGTAAAATAGAAAACAAAAATAAAAATAGAAGTATATAAACCAATAGCAATAACCCTAAAAAAAAAAAAAACAGATGGCACCAACTAATCTCAGAGCGGATGGAGGAAAAGAGGGGAGCAAAGAAGAGGAGAGGAGGGAGGGAAAAAAGGAAGAAGAAAAAAGAAAAATCATGTACTATTTTTCTACTCAATCAAATGAGACAGAATGACCAGCTATATAATGTGAAGTTCCCTCTGTAGCACTCAGTAACTATGATGGAGCAATTAGTGCACTTCCCCTCCCTTTTTTTTCCCTTTCAAATCTTGGATTACTCTAGAAAATGTAATGCCTGAGGGCAGGGTCTTCTTGCAGATTTATGCCATTTAAAGGTAAAATGGCAAAAGACCACTCCAAATTCCTACCAAGTAAAGTGAAATCTTTTTGCCATCTCTGAAAGTATTAGAGCCTCATACTGTGAGATAGAGTGTAGTTAAATGGCTTGTTAAAATCAACAGGTGAATATTAAACTATATTTTTATAGCTTTAAAAAACTATTTTGACTTATAGTGTTTTATAGGCACATTCAGAATGGACCTGGAGTGAAAACTCTTCCACACAGTAGAATCTGGCAAAAGTCAAGAACAGTTTAAGTGCCATTGCCTTCAATGGGAGAAACATATTCCAATTATGCTTCTTGAAATCACTGGATATCACATGCTTAACTTTGGCTATCTCGTGCTTGTAATTTCGCTAGTAAGGGCACCTCAGGGAACCATATTGTTAAAATTGTTTCTCATTGCCTTATAGCTCCCTGATCTGTCTTGAACAAAACATGATAGTCCTCAAAGGATAATGGCTTAAACTGTTTCAAGTTCTTACAAGTACCAGGCAGAGTAGCTGATTAGTTTCTGGAACTAATTGGTATCTCCAGCACAATTGGTTAACAAGTGAACCCCAAAACTATCAGCTTTGCAAGATCTTGCCCTCTCTCTACCTCTGTACAAAAGATGTAGTCAAGGCCCCTGGTAAGAAGGGGACCAAGAATGTAACTTCAAAAGTTGCTAAAATGTTATGTAAGTGCAATGCAGTAAATATAAACTGAGTTGTGAACTGGTCATGTGAATGGCAATCACATGAGAATAACTAAATTATCACACAAGAGTTTCACTAAGAGCTGAGTTCTCAGTGTGTCTGCTCAGTTGAGACTATGTCCATGTGCCAATTAAGAAGTATAAAGGAAGTAAATTAAACCAGATAATGGCCTTGACAAGGGGTGGACATTCTCCACAACTCCAAGGGCTGCACATGCCCCTAACTCCACCTTGAAGGGCCACCCTTAGAACCACAATCCCCCAATTGTTTTTCCTACAAAAAAAAAGATTTTTTTTCACTTAAAAGCCCCCTTGCATTCTCTAGAGTAGTGGATCCCAGTGTTGGATCTCCAGAAGTTCTTGGACTAAAACTCCCAGAAATCACAGCTAGTGGTGAAGGCTTCTGGGAGTTTTAATCCAAGAACATCTGGGAACCCAAGGTTGAGAATTACTGATTTAGAGGCCAAACATTTAAAAATGGAGGGTGTGGGCTTGGGGAACCTCAAAATGTGGCCTCATTATATTCTAAAGCCTCTTTGGGGGGTGTTGTGGGGCCACAGGGCCCCTGAAAGCTGTATACAGCCTGCAGGCCACTCCTGTCCTAGACCTAGGAAGACTTTGGCATGTCTTCTACAACTTCCGGGCAGAACAATCCAATATATGAGGGATGAGTAATATTTAACCTTCAGTTGATGGTTTGCAACTCCTGTCACCCCTTACTACTGGTTGTAGTGGCTAAGGCTAACGGAAATTGTATCTCAACAAAATCTGGAAGGCCACAGATTCCCACCATTGCTATTCACCAGGGCATGGGAGAACCAGGGTGCGAGCAGACAGGGAAATAGCTCGCATTTTGGACCCCCTGTGACACAGTCCAGTACAAACTATTTCCTGGCATTCACATGATATCTGTGAGACTGAGAACCAGCCCTATCCTGATCTATGCCAAAGCTGGATGTTTTTGGTCTAGCAATAGGGCTACTAATTTTGGGGGCGGGGCTGGAGTGATTCCTCCATGGACAGAAGGGTTGCCTTCAAGGAGGTTACTCCCAACAAATCTACTCTTTCCAGTATGATCAGACATGATTCTTTCTCATCATCTGCTCACACCCTTGTTGGGATGGAGATTTCTTGCACAACGTCTAGGACCAGTGTAGATTTCTGCTATTGAGAAGAACAATGAACTGCAGCTGTGAACTGAAAGGTCACAGAATAGCGTTCCAGTGTGCTTCTCCTCAACATTGCCTGTGGCTTACTTGTGACTCATTCCCTTTAGTTATTCTTCCAGTTTATTAAGGATGATCTGTCTGCAATTCCTCCTCCTTTTTTTCTTTCTTTGTGGCATTTGGCTGTCCTTTGTGCTGTCCAGAGAGTAAGGCTTTAACCAAATCCTAAAGCCTTTCTGTTGGGATAGTGTGAGCATAGGATTGCCCTGAACTTCAATAGTTTCCAGTCCTATTTTCTTTGTCTATTTTCACCTTTGTTTTGCTCCATAAACCTGGCACATTTTCTCAGTGAATGACTGTCAATTGCACTCATCCTTGAGGCATTTGCTAAAATCACTTTTGAAGCCTTGCTCTGTCCGCAAAGACTTCATAAAATAACATTTCTCTTTGTTGCTCTTTGCTTATTTGCTATGACAGTGCAGCCTTCATTATCTCTGCACCCTAGAGTCTACACATCCAAATGCCCCCCCCTTTTTTTGGTTACTCTGAAGTTTCAGTGTACAAGAATGAAGCTCATATTTGCCTGCATTAGCAAAGGACCACAGGGTGGAATTTAGTGAATTCAGATAATAAACATGAACAACTGGGGATTAGATAATAGGTTTCTGTTGTATTGTGTTTCTTCACACTGTTAGACTTCCAAGGATATATGAATATGCTTTTTTTTAAATTCACGAATACTGCCACCTGTTAAGTGCTAGATACATCTAAAGGATATGTGAATGAGGATGAGGATGATGAGGATGCGGAGATGTTGTCTATGCTGACTTATTTTTGTGCCTGATTTTTGTACATGCATGCTTTCCTTGATACAGGATGCATCTATGTGGAATCAAGACAACTCCTATGAAACCGTCTTCCTTAGATACGCTAATCAGGTATGCTGAATGAAAAGCATTTGTGTGCATCAGCACGGCCTGTGGAACTGGGAAATTAAAATTTCCGATCAAGTTCTTAATCCAGGCTTCAGAAATGCAGATCTCAAGTGTACATCTCAAAAACTCTATTGATTTCTCAGCTGCTCTTAACAAATAGAGTACGAAATGCAGCCAGAATATAATAGAGCTCACAGGACTGTTTTCTTGTGAGGAGAAAGTTGTTCTTTAAACAAGCAATTAGCAGTAACCCTTGACTACATAGTTATGCATGTATGTATATCATATCCTACTCTGATCAAAATTACTTCCTGTTTGCACTTGCTGGGTTGGAAAGTAGACATCGGTAAATGTTTGGGTAATTGATTCCCATTCTTTCTGAGCCGAGCTGCATGTGTTCATAGGAGATGCTCTTAATGGCTTAATAAACTGTTATAAAGGACTCGATTTAGTCAAGAGAAAAATTGCTGCCAAAAGCCTCTGCACAATAGACCTCTCACTGCTAATAGTTATATCAATGCATAAAAGGTGAAAATGACGCTGCCTACTGCGAATAATGCACAAGGTTTGTTTCTGGGAGCATGAAGGGCAAGGCAGGAAGATCTGACATGGCTCATAAGTCTGGCAACTCCAAGCTGTAGGGGCAGAGTGCCAGATCCTGAGTTTTTTTACACCATGGTTTTATGGCACTGCAGCAGAGTCACAACACAGCTGCTGCCACTCCAGGTTATTCTATTTGTGCATGCCAGAAGACCAGGGCAGAAAGTGTCATCATCTTGTTCTTAACAGCATCTGGGAAGCTGCTGCCAGATATGCAAAAAGGAAAAATAAAGTCGATTTCAAGTTGATTTTGCTGATATGGCTCAGTGGGTTGGTGTGCCTGGGTATGGAGCCAGAGGATGGGAGTTCAAATGCCTACTGTACCCCCTGGACCACTAAGCATGCATGTCAACATTCAGCACTTTTCAGACATTCACTGTAAATGAGATCTCAAGTATACATCTCAAAAACTCTTTGCTGACCTCCCAGCTCCTCTAACAAACAGAGAAAGCAACTGAGCATGAATGCAAGAGAGTAAGGAGAGTTCTTGTGAACACACCCTGAAAGAGAAAGCAAGGTTCTACAGAATATCCCCACTACTGCCACCATGACCAACAACCACAACTCTCACAGGTGAGCATTTAACCAGAAAGGGGATCATGTTCCAGCACATGATGTAGGGCCTGCTTTCATGCTGAACTCCTCTACCTCTAACATATAAAGAGTTCAAATAGGGCACTTTATTCCCCACCCCAATTTTCAATTTTAATTTTCCAGATGCCATTCAATACTACATACATGCTCAGTCCCCATGGAGCTACCTTGAGATTCTTGTCTTCTCCTAGACCCTACCCATGTATGTACTTCTGCAAGTTTTAGAATTACCCCAAGCACACTGACACATCCCTCCTGTTTCTCAGTGCCCCCTCGGGATTCAATTTCTTTCAACCTTCCCCACCTGAGCATACTTCTAAAACACTTGTGTGAACAGAATGTGGTCCCTCTACCGATTTTTTAAAAAATAATTTACCCACAAATTTAGCCCCTTATGCTGTCTAGGGTCAGTACTTTTGCCACATTTTCTGACTCCGTGGCATTTTTTAACATTTTTGACAAACTTAGCAAACCAGTGAAACTGCAGTAACTGTAATTTGGCTTCTTTCAAAGGCACTAGAGAGTGACTGAATTTAAGTTTCATTAAACTGTACTTTTATATATACATTCCTTATCTAGTTCATTAAATATAATATGATAGCGTCTTATATTAATTTTTGCTCCAAAAATGCATTAGGGCTTATTTTCAGGGGATGTTTTATTTTACAGTCATGTCATCTTCTGGTTGCTGCACAATGCTGCACAATGGTGGAGGGCCGGGTTTCACTTAACTGGGGCTTATTTTTGGGGTAGGGCTTATATTGCGAGCATCCTGAAAAACCATACTAGGGCTTATTTTCAGATTAGGGCTTATTTTCGGGGAAACAGGGTACATTTGTATGATACATTTAGATTAGATTAGATTAGATTAGGCATCCTTCAGTCTCGAGAGACTATGGTAATGTGCTCTGTATGGAGGACTTGGAACAGCGTCTAGTGTGGCTGAGAAGGCCAATTCGAGAGTGACAATCCCTTCCACACTGAAGACAAATACAATCTGTCCCCTGTCCAGCTCCCTGATTTGGCTGCTTTCGGGACTGCCTCTTTGCCTCGGCCTGCTGGACAAGTGTCTCTTCAAATTGGGAGAGGCCGTGATGCACCGCCTGCCTCCAGGCTGAACGCTCAGATGTCAAGGTTTCCCATCTGTTGAGGTCCATTCCTAAGGCCTTCAGATCCCGCTTGCAGATATCCTTGTATTGCAGCTGTGGTCTCCCTCTGGGGCGATTTCCCTGCACTAATTCTCCATACAGGAGATCTTTTGGAATCCGACCATCAGCCATTCTCACGACATGCCCAAGCCAACGTAGACGTCGCTGTTTCAGTAATGTATACATGCTAAAAATTCCAGCTCGTTCTATTTGGAACTTTGTCCTGCCAGGTGATACCAAAAATGCGTTGGAGAAAACGCATGTGGAATGTGTTCAGCTTCCTCTCCTGCCGTGCACAAAGGGTCCAGGACTCACTGCAGTACAGGTGTGTGCTCAGGACACAGGCTCTATAGACCTGGATCTTGGTATATGCCGTCAGCTTCTTATTGAGCCATACTCTCTTTGTGAGTCTAGAGAACATGGTAGCTGCTTTGCCAATGCGTTTATCCAGCTCGACATCTAGGGAGAGAGTGTCAGAGATCGTTGAGCCAAGGTACACGAAGTCATGAACAACCTCCAATTCTTGCGTGGAGATGGTAAAGAGGGAGGTGAGTCCACGCCCTGGCCCATGACTTGTGTTTTCTTCAGGCTGATTGTTAGTCCAAAGTCTTCGCAGGCCTTGCTAAAACGATTCATGAGTTGTTGGAGGTCTTCAGCAGAGTGGGCAACAATGGCTGCATCATCGGCGAAGAGGAAGTCCCGCATGCATTTCAGCTGGACTTTGGTCTTTGCTCTCAATCTAGAGAGATTAAAGAGCTTTCCATCTGATCTAGTCTGGAGATAGACACCTTCTGTTGCAGTTCCAAAGGCGTGCTTCAGCATGACAGCAAAAAAGATCCCAAACAGGGTCGGCGCGAGGACACAGCCCTGTTTCACTCCGCTTCGGATGTCAAAGGGATCTGATGTTGGGCCATCAAAAACGACGGTGCCCTTCATTCCCTCATGAAAGGACCTGATGATGTTAAGGAGTCGAGGTAGACATCCAATCTTGGGAAGTATTTTAAAAAGGCCATCCCTGCTAACCAGATCAAAGGCCTTTATGAGATCTATGAAGGCCACAAAGAGTGGCTGTTGTTGTTCCCTACATTTCTCCTGCAACTGTCTGAGGGAGAATACCATGTCAGTGGTGGATCTATTAGCTTGGAATCCACACTGTGATTCTGGATAGACTCTGTCTGCAAGCACCTGGAGTCTCTTCAGTACAACATGGGCAAGCAGCTTCCCTACAACGCTGAGAAGAGAGATGCCACGGTAGTTATTGCAGTCGCCCCTGTCTCCTTTGTTCTTATACAATGTGACAATGTTTGCATCCTTCATGTCCTGTGGTACTCCACCTTCCCTCCAGCAAAGACGAAAGACTTCATACAGTTCGGTGGTGATGATCTCTTTACAGCACTTCAGCACTTCAACAGGGATGTTATCCTTCTCAGGTGCCTTGCCGGAGGCGAGGGAATCCAAGGCCACTTTTATTTCTGCTAAAGTTGGTTCGCTGTCCAACTTTTCCAAGACAGGCAGGCACTCGATGTTATTTAATGCCTCTTCGGTTACTACATTCTCTCTGGAATATAGCTCAGAGTAGTGCTGCACCCAGCGTTCCATCTGCTGTGCTCGGTCCTGGATGATCACGCCTGTAGCAGACTTCAAGGGAGCAGATTTCTTCTGTATTGGACCTAAAGCCTGCTTGATACCGTCATACATTCCCTTGATGTCACCTGTGTCCACTGCTATCTGTATCTGAGAGCAGAGCTGAAGCCAATAATCGTTGGAACATCTCCTGGCAGCCTTTTGGACTTTGCTACGAGCAGCTCGAAGAGCCTGCAAGTTGTACTCACTAGGACAGGCTTTGTATGCTGCTAGAGCTCTCCTCTTATCCTCGATGGCTGGCATCAACTCCTCCGAATGGGCTTCGAACCAGTCTGCCATCTTTTTGGTCTTCTTGCCAAATGTGGACAAGGCGGAGTTATAAATAGCGTTCTTGAAATGTTCCCATCGTTCAGGTGCATTTGCATCAGCCGGGTCTGGAAGGGTTTCCTCAAGCGCTTGGGCAAATTCCTCCACTTTTCTTTGATTGCGAGTCTTGCTGATGTCAATATGTGGTCTTCCTTCCTTTTTCGTGTGATACAATCTCTTTGTTTGCAGTTTTACTCTACTAGACACCAGGGAGTGATCAGTATCGCAATCAGCACTCTGGTAACTGCGTGTGATCGTAATACTAGGAAGGCTAGAATGTCTAGTGAGGATCAAATCGAGCTGATGCCAATGCTTGGATCTTGGATGTCTCCAGGAAACTCTGTGTTGAAGCTTCGTACTAAAGAATGTGTTGCTGACACAAAGACCATAATAACAGCAAAACTCCAGCAAGCGTTGGCCATTTTCGTTCATCTTCCCAATGCCAAAACGGCCTAGACAAGTGGGCCAAGAATTGTGATCAGCACCAACTCTAGCGTTAAAGTCTCCAAGAATGAATGTATGATAAAATAGTCAACATTATCTGCATTGTCTCCTCACAACCTGTTTCAACTCTGGAATATATTCCAGTTTCTCACCTTTTTAAATATAGTTGGCATTTAATTAAATTGTTAACTGCTTATTCTACTTAATAAAGAAATAATGAAGATGAGTTATTCATCTACCTGTATCTCCTGACCACATGACTGCCCTTGCCATGTGTGCTGCTGTGAGTGGCAAAAAGTTTACTCACACTCTATAAGAATGCAAATGGTGAAGATTCACTTAATGACCACAACCTCCCACACATATCCTTAGTCTCACTGGTGAAATCTAGGGATGTTTGATGCATATGAAATGAAGCAATTCAAATAAACAGTGTGCATGTTGATTGTTGTGGATTATTTCTATACACTGAACAATCAAAAGTAATTTAGTAATTAAACAAACACATTTACTTATTTAAGGCAGTAATTTTAAGCAGAGGAAAATGGTCCCTAAGCTTTCAAGTGTAGTAGCTTTCAAGAATCGTGCAAAATGATTGCCACCTAGTGGTCTCTAATTGTCATTAGTGGATTGTCACCTGTGTCTAATGCTGAAGGGATTTATTTGAAGAGAATGAAGAAAAGGACAAAATTCTGCTTCAAACTGTGATGACTTGAAAAGAAATCCTCTGCAGAAAAATGGAGGATTTCTAAGGTCCTTACAGTACTAGTGGGAAGCAGCACCAAGCAATGTTCCCTCTAAGCTGCATGCGCGCACACTTGCCCAGAGGTCCGTCAGGGTTGCGCATGGGCAAGCAGCAGCCGGTTTGTTTACTTCTCCTTTTTGAATGATGCCCTGCCCACCCCCACACACGCAGCTTAGAAGCTCCCACACAGTGGGACAGAAACTTACAAGCCAAAGAGCCCTGAATGAACTAATGGAAATAGAAATTATTTACATAGACAGGGAGGTGAGAGCCAATGTAAGCCATGCCAATGCAAGAAATAAGCAGAGTACAATTTACTTGGAATAATTTCCTGTACGAGACATATCAATAAATGGAAGATGAGTTCAAATGCCACAGAGCAAACAGACATTCATTTCAGTAGACCCATCAACAAGACAGGTCCCCAGTGGATCATAGCATTTTTAAGCACTTCTCTTATGTTCTCTGTTAGAGCTCCGAGCTGAATGCTTTCCAACTGCAGAGGATCCTGAATGAAGTAGTCCTGAAAGGTAAAGTTGGTTATTCAGGACCAACACCTATCCTGATAAGTTACTTAATAATAATGAAATGTTGTATTGTGCAAGAGAAATGATAGCAGCTGACTTATTGTTAAATGTAAACAGTTGAGGGCTCCAGTTTGAGGTAATAAACCAGAGCTTGGGGAAGATATATGCTTAGTGGGCACTAAAAATATGAAAAATTCTGTATATTTTTGTATTTTGCACATCCACTACTCGTGCTAGGTATGGATTTTGGGAGTGATAGTCCAAAGACAGGATTTTTCAAAGCTCTGCATTGAATGCTCCCATATCTGCCATGTTCCTCTCTGCAATTCCTTCCCTGAGGTGCTCTTTTCTCAGCTGGTCCGGCTTCCAATCTAGGATCCCAGCTAAAAAGAAGTGGTTCTTGGCAGGCAGACTGTACATTTCCATGCATGAATGCAACTGCTGATATTTTAACATGACCAGCACTGTGTTTAAATTGCTTAAGCATGTTTTTTTAAGAAAACAAAACAAAAAAAAGCAGCTGAACTGGGAATTGGAGCTATTCTGTGGAACTATGGGGAAGTTCCCATGAAAATATTTTTCCTAATGAGGGCTTTTTGAAGGGGGGCATATATGCCCACAGATACAGTTTCCCTTCAACAGCCCGCAGAGTAAAAGATTGATAATTTCAATTAGGATGTTTCACAAACAGAAAGTAAGAACACTAAACTATTTGCAGGCATTATACTATACTAATTGGATCTGTCTCATTTGAGCCATTTCTCATGGAGCTTCATGCTTGTGTATGGATTCAAAATACTTATCCCAAGCACATATTAATCCCCACATCTTTCAAAAATATGCACTGTGTTTCCCCCCCCCCCTTATTCTTCCATTGGGTATTTGGTAAAATATGAAGCATGATACAACTACGGTAGCATTAGAAACTCAGTGGCCTTATAGGCCCCTTCCAACTCAATTATTCTATGATTCTATGAAAATGTTACCATTACAGCTAATTTATTCATATGAATATTAATTTAGAAATCAGTTTGTCATCTTCATTATTTTCAATACAATTACAAAATGAATTTATTATGTTACTCATTAATACTATGGGAGTAATATGTTACTTTAAATTGTAGGAAACCAATTAAAATTAATAACAATGGCTAAAAGATGGCCACCCCAATCATCTCCAAAAGTAAAGAATTTAAATAACATAAATTGTTAATAATAATTGAATCCATTAAGACTGGTTTTCACTTAACCATTAAAATAATGATTTTTAACATCAGCTTTAAATATTTTTAATATATTCATGGTAAGGGGTTAATTTTGAAAAATTATTCCCAAACTCTGGAAAGAGTGAAAAGCTATTGTACTCTAAAATCCCCTGTTTAAAAAGAAACCATTTCACCACTACATCCTGCTAACCTCCTTATTCTTTGTGCATGTTGCCTTCTGATTTATCCATTTATAGATCTAATGGCCAGTCTGGGGAACAGAGATGGATTCAGCTTCGATTCAAGCAAGAGCCTTTTAGCTCTGATGGATGTATCTTTTCAGCAAATGCTATAAACCTTCCTTATGCCGCCCTGCCTTGCTTTGAGTTATGACCGTGCTGAGCTTCCCATTGCAGGAGCCTTGTGAGTAAATATTTGCCAAAAGATCAGCCCTCAACTTAGGCAGGGAATCTATAAATTACCATACTCTTTCCTCTAAGGGCCTTTCTTCCTGTTAGATATCAAGTGGAAGGGGAAGAGGATAACAATAATCCCTTATTGCAGACCTCTTGCTCCCAGAGCCTACCTACCATGCACATGATGCTTCTTTCAACACTTCCATCCAATAACCTCTCCAAAGGTATGCTTAGAAAAAGGGTCAACCTTCATAAGAAGCTGAGCTCACAATCAGAAGCTGCTTAGCGAGTGCATTTCCAAAGAATGGCATGCCTAGCCATCAGAGCTGCAAATGAGGCTCTGAGTGTCCAGTCATCCAATAGAACAAGCTAATTTGGAAATTAGGTGAGGTGAGAAAAACGAATGCTAGGCCTCCAGATCTCCATCATCACCTCAAGGAATACCATGTCCCCTTGCAGAGATTACCCATGTTTTATCTATGTCAGGCAAAAACAAAACAAAATTAAAAAAATTAAAAAGACAAAAACATTGTGCCACTTCAAAAACTAACTGCTATATTTTAACATGAGCTCTTGTGGACAAGTCCACTAATTCATACCACTTCTTGGACAGTCCACTTCTTGTTTTATCTCATTTGACCATAAGTTGAACAGGTAGGCTGCCTCTACTCAGGCTAATATATATTTTTAGAAACACTTTTCAGAGATTTTGGATTTTTTTTCATGGGATCTGGGGTGAGAACCTTGGCCATCTCACAATCTATTTCCATGTTTCTTCTGTCTAGACTAGTGGTTTCCCAAACTTGGGTCTCCAGATGTTCTTAGACTACAACTCCTGGAAATCCTGGCCATCATGGCTAGGCTTCTGGGAGTTTTAGTCCAAGAACATCTGGGGACCTAAAGCTGGGAACCAGTATCTAGACACTGTGAACAAGGCTTCACTAACAATACAGAGCTGTTAGTGGATGTTGAAGTAATTCACAAAATCAACCCTAACATTGCTAATTAATGAATAAATTATGACTGGTAGCCCTTCCATTTTCTTGCAGATTTTTGTCTTCCCTTTCTAGGGAAAAAAATCCTTTTGCTAAAAATGCCTTGATACCTTCAGGGAAGCATTATGTATGTATATGCAGAAGAGAACTGATGCAGTCACAATTCATCCAAGGATGCTGGTTTTATTCCAAAGATCTTTCTTTCATCCAAAAAAGCCCTCTGAGGAAAACAGCTGTGTGGTCCTTGTGCAAAATCCAAAAACAAGTGTTAGTGATGACTTCATTAGATCCCAAAAATCACAAGAACAATCTAGCTTTCAGGTCTTGCAGTATTGTTCAGCTGGCCTCAACATCAGGCTAAGATTATTTGCAGGGAGAGGCGGGCTTTTCTGTTTTCCTTTCACCTCAAGATCTCCAATACAGAATATGATTGCAGGGGTCAGAAGGTAGACTGAGATTTTAGTGGTTTGATAAAGCTGGGTTTCACTCATCCAGTTATCTTTCAACCTGTGTCATAGTTTACAAAATCTAGTGTCTAGGCTAATCTGCATTCACTTGCATGCCTCATTTCCTTCTTCTGTATTCCTGCACTGAGCAGGGGGTTGGACTTGATGGTCTTAAAGGCCCCTTCCAACTTCATGAATCTATGATTCTATTTCTTATTCCCCTACTGGAGTTTGGATGTCATTGTGGCTATACTGAATGTGGAAGAGGCAGCTTTAAACAATGATGGTGTGTTATATACAAACAAGTGTATGCATGCACCAGGCCTAGGGTGTGGTGATGACTACTCACAAAACTCCTCATTCTTGGTGATTTTCTGACTCTTGGTGACCCCTCCTGTACTCCATTTCTCTCTGAGAGAAACCAGGCCCGTATCTGTTAACTAAGAATTAAACTTTTGTTAACTAAGAGTTAAGAACCATGTGCCTCATGTAATTTGTTTTTGTCCTCTCCGGCAAAGACTGGTAAAAAAGTTCACTTGTAAGAAACAGGGGCCGCCACTGTGGTGTGATCAAGAGTACAAGAGAATACCAATCATTATCTATAGTCATCATGAGGTGGTGATGAAAGTGAGCAGGCTGACAATATCCTTTCAAGCATGTGAGTGCTGGTTGGCTTACTCAGTACAGTTGTGAGGTGCTCATATCAACAAAGGAAACTAGCTAGTCAGCCTAGTCACACTTGGATGGTGTTGATCAAACCTTCTCAGCTTCCATTGCGACCTCCTCACTGCTGCCGATGAGGGTGAGGGTTCCTCTCTCCACTCAAAACCTTCACAAATGTAGTCTGTAGTTACTGAACTACACTAGCTATCAGTGGTCCTCAGCCATTCCTATTTTTGGCCAAACTACATGTTCTTCTAATGACAGGTTCAGACATAGGTCAGCCATTTTTACACTGATATGGGTCAAGGGAAAACTGTGGTTCACATTTTTCAGTGCTCACCCATGTTGGAGACTTGTCAACATGTATCACACCACCTCAGGTAGGAGATATTCTTTTTATTCTTTATATTTCTTCCTCCTCCTCTTTCTCTTCCCCACAGCTTGACCTCCCTCTCCCATGTTTGTTTTTCTCCAACATAACTCCCCCTAACCCCACAGTCTTTCATAACTTCAGAACTGGTGGATAGCTCAACAGTTTAGGTATTTGATTGTGTGGAGTCAGAGGTTAGAAGTTTGGATTCCCCACTGTGCCTCCTGACAGGGGCTGGATTCCATGATCCAGCTCTGCAGTTCTAAGATTGTTGTTGGTTTTGTTGTTGTTGTTAGAGGCACCATGAATAATCCATTGGCTCATGGGAGAGATTTGCCACCACCACACCTTTTTTAAAAACAAGCCTCAACAACTTTCAAATATCAAGCATACTAAGGAGAATGTAGTTAAGTGTTTCCTCTGATATACCACTTTTATATGTACAGGAAGGTTTTTGTGTGTTGTTTCTTTTCTTTTTGGCATGGAGATCAACTCAAGCATGCAACCACTTTCCCTATCTGATGTGGTACAGTCCACACCAGAATACCGTATTCAGCTCAGGTCACACAACAGCTAAGGAGGGAAATCAAGTGACATTGAAATGTAGTGCCATTTCCCCCATGAGCAACAAAACATCTAAAAGAATATGCATTTGAGAACTGCCAGTTCAAAACTGACTTAAAACTTAACCACATATACAGACCAATGCTAATGGAAGCCTTACACTGGATGAGTTTGGAAGACTTTGGAGAGGTCTCAACAGGTATAAGGTAAGGATGAGAGTTATGAACCCAAACTCTGTTGTTGTTGCTACTGCTGCTGTTGTCAGAGCTTGGAAAATTACTTTAAAATTAGTTACTTTTATAGTTCATATGTCCTCCAAAAGATGTTAAGTTGTCATTATTCTAATACTGATAACTTTAAAAAAGTAACTTCCTTCTCAATATTCAAAACAACTAAAGCAATTACTTTTATAGGGGTTTTTCTGAAGAACATCAGGATGCTCCAAGCCACTGACTTGTATTACAAAACACACTTAAGGAGTGAGGCCAACCCAGCCTCTTCCACTTATACAAGAAACTAGAAAACAAGTAAACGTTACAATCACAGAACAAAAGAAATAACACAGCTTGTTGCTTTGCGATCCCAATGCAACTTAGTTATGCCTTAGTCACTGCAAAAAGCAATTTCTTTTGTTTTAAAATGATACCTTAAATTTGTATCTTTTCCAGGACATCTTTAGACAAGAAAATGAAAGAAACTCTGGATTCCTCGATGTCTCTGATTTGAAAAGAGTAATAGAGGGGACAGGTACTCTGATAGACTCTCAACAGATTTTTAGTTAAGGCCAGTTTAACTTCAAAATTTGATTAAGTACATTTTTGAGGGAAAAGTTCCAAAACAGACATTTCACAGAAATACCAGCAGTGGCAACCCTAGTCATGAGTCAGGGAAGGATGGGGATTGGGGAACTATCAAAGTCTTAGAAATAAATTAAAAGTTTGCAGAAGAATAACAAAGGCTGATTCCATACAACTGGGCATGTGGAAACCCATTGAACTGTTTTTCTCTTCCTACATGGAAGTCAAGATCCAAATCCTTTGAGCTCACACTGCCATCTGCTGAACCGTGTTGGAATTGCAGCCAATTCTCCCCCTCCATCCCAGCCCCAGATTTTTCAGTTGTTCCAATGGAATCCTTTTGCAGTTGCATTTTTGCCTACAATCCATCAAACATAATACAGGACGCTGCTAGCCAATAATGCTGTCTGTCAGGTAAGCTTTTAGATGTCAAGATGGCTGTTTAAGACACATTTTCCACTTAGATATTAATTTTCCTATTCCCTGTGGGGAAGTAAAAAAGAAGGTGTAATCAAGTGACAGCCAAAAGACTTTTTGAGATTCTTCAGCCGGGAAAGGAAGGAGAGGGTGGAAACTGCAGGGCCTCCAGAGACTAATATGATGGAGGAGGAGGAGAGGAGGGGATGGGGAGACAGAGGAGAGATATTTGAATGCTACTATCTGGAATTTATCAGTAATGTGTTGCATAAAGGATGATGCCAGGAAGGCATTGTGATAATCAGGGCAATAAAATATAGCATAGAAAGAGAAATTGTGTGCAGTGAAGTCCTTAAAAGCAAACAAGAAATAGTACTGGGAATGAACTGAAGAAAAGTGTTTGTGACAACGTTGGCTGTAAATGTGGCAAAGTCAGCTTCTTCTCCCAGAAGAGCAGAATTAAAAGGGAAATGTAAACTTCCTTAAAATTCCCTTCCTCTCCTGCACTTTACAACATTCAATAAATTCTAGACTCCTTTGCCGTGAAACCAATCCCATTCTGACAGAAACATTGCATCTAACGACTGATGTCTGAGTCCAAATGCATTCCTCTCTCTCTCTCTCTCTCTCTGGCAATCAGGATTATATCCTTCATTGTCCCTTTCTCCAGCTCCCAATGTGTTTTTTTTAAATAACAAGCTGCCTGATGTCACCACAACTGGTACAGAGGTTGAACACACCCAAGCTAAGCACTGTTGGGTTTGGTTAGTACTTAGAGAAGAGAGACCACCAATGTGTATGATGGGATCTCCAGAAAGGGCTAGGAAAGAATTCTGCCTCAAACCCTGGAGAAACTCTGGGGAACCGCTGCCAGTTATTTTTTGACAAACTAGACTAGAAAGATGGACCACTGATCTGACAAGGTTGGCAAACAGGGAAAAGGCAGGGAGAGGAAAGAAGAAGGTTGCCATATTGCAGTTCTGCAAATTCAGATTAGATAGTCTGAGTTTCACTCTGCACAAATTTGCATGATATGGTCATAAATGCAGATTTTCGCCTATTATGAAAATTAAGTGGAAAGAAAGCTTTGAATTTCTCAAGAGCATTAAACAACTGAGGCAAAGCACAGAGGAGGAGACTGGAGGGGGTTTATTTGTTTGTTTTCTTTTCCTTTAACATCCCTAAGACTGATCTTCTTTCCTTTTAAGGGGAAAGGGGTGGGAAAATCATCTCTCCTCCTCATCTGTGCTTTGCTTAAGCTGCTTAATATTCTTGAGAAATGGGAAGCTTTCTTTAAGGGAAGGAAGACAAACTAAAAACAAACAAACAAACAAACAAAACCCTCTTCTCCTTATCTATGTTTTGCCTGGTTGTGCTAAATGGGATCACTTGAGGTGCAGTATGGTTCATCCCTGCATCTGGGCACAAGGATTGCCACAAATTACATACTGCATCTCAAAGCAACACTGTTTAGCACAATCTAGACCAGAAGTTCTCATCCTTGGATCCCCAGACATTCCTGGTCTGCAACTCCAAGAAGCCTTTATCACTAGCTCTGCTGACAAAGGCTTCTCGGAGTTGCAGTCCAAGAACGTTCAGGGACCTAAGACTGGGAACACTGATCTAGACCAATCTAGGTCCAGGTAATTTGGCTGTCTAGTCACACCCTAAGTGGTTTGTTCAGAAGCACTTTTAGAAGCTAAAATTCCACTCATTTTCAGTTCACATTTTCCAAACTGAAATCTCTGTGTTGCTTGAGATTTGTACAAAACAACGGATTTGCTTTCATTGTTGAGCTTGACAACTGGGATGCTCAGTTAATACTACAGTCTTATGCTGGGAGTAAACTTCACTGAAATGGCTTCAATCTCAATAAGATTGCACTGTAAAACTGTGTGACTCTTCTTCATATAAACAAGGATATTCTCAGTTTCTTTGATATTTGTTAAGGCATTTTAATATTGGCCTGACCTGAATGTTCGGTGTGGCAGACAACACCTGTACAGTTAGTATGTATTATTTGACTGTGCCCGTTTGATATTGTGATCGTATCCTTAGTCTTTTCCTGTTGCTGTTCATAGGGCTGTTGGTGGATCACAAGCTCCTCAGGCTGATGACTGTGAGATATGGTGATCCTTCCATGAGGCTAAACTTTCCTGATTTTGCATGCTGTATGATTCGTCTTGAGACCATGGCAAGTAAGTCACACATTTGCAGGGTTTTAAAACAAAAAAAACAAACAATAAACCCACACAAAACAAAACAGGATAATAAGGTGATCTTGCAGCTAAGAATGAATTATTATGTTTCCATTTCTACAGCTTCCAAATTTTTTGAAGTAAAAGTCCTTTTTTCCCCACTGAATCAGTTTTCTTTTGAGGACAAAGGGTAAAAAAATAAATGAAAATTTCTATGCTTTATACATTCTTCTCAAGAAAGCTATTTTAATGTATTTCTCTTATTTATGCACTTTTGTATGCATTTCTGTCCCCTTCACGGATTGCTGCCTTGTCGTGGTGAAGGGGCTTGAGTAATTCAGAGAAGCTATAGGCTATGCCATGCAGGGACACCCAAGACAGACAGGTCATAGTGGAGAGTTCTGACTAGACTCGATCCACCTGGAGCAGGAACTGGCAAGCCACTCCAGTATCTTTGCCAAGAAAACCCCATGAACAGAAACAAAAGGCTAAAAGATATGACGCTGGAAGATGAGCCCCTCAGGTCAGAAGGCGTCCAACATGCTACTGAGGAAGAGCTGAGGACAAGTACAAGTAGCTCCAGAGCTAATGAAGTGATTGGGCCAAAGCCGAAAGGACGCTCAGCTGCGGACGAGCCTGGAAGGGAAAGGAAAGTCCGATGCTGCAAAGAAAAATACTGCATAGGAACCTGGAATGTAAGATCTATGAACCTTGGTAAGCTGGATGTGGTCAAACAGGAGATGGCAAGAACAAACATTGACATCCTGGGCGTCAGTGAACTAAAATGGACTGGAATGGGCGAATTCAATTCAGACAATTATCATATCTACTATTGTGGGCAAGAATCCTGTAGAAGAAATGGAGTAGCCCTCATAGTCAACAAAGGAGTGGGAAAAGCTGTACTGGGATACAATCTCAAAAATGATAGAATGATTTCAAGACAAATCCAAGGCAGACCTTTCAACATCACAGTAATCCAAGTTTATGCACCAACCACCAATGCTGAAGAGGCTGAAATTGACCAATTCTATGAAGACTTACAACACTTTCTAGAACTGACACCAAAGAAAGATGTTCTTCTCATTATAGGGGATTGGAATGCTAAAGTAGGGAGTCAAGAGATAAAAGGAACAACAGGTAAGTTTGGCCTTGGAGTTCAAAATGAAGCAGGGCAAAGGCTAATAGAGTTTTGTCAAGAGAACAAGCTGGTCATCACAAACACTCTTTTCCAACAACACAAGAGGCGACTCTACACATGGACATCACCAGATGGGCAATACCGAAATCAGATTGATTATGTTCTCTGCAGCCAAAGATGGAGAAGCTCTATACAGTCAGCTAAACAAGACCTGGAGCTGATTGTGGCTCTGATCATCAGCTTCTTATAGCAAAATTCAAGCTTAAACTGAAAAAAGTAGGAAACACCACTGGGCTAGTCAGGTATAATCTAAACCAAATCCCTTATGAATACACAGTGGAAGTGAAGAACAGATTTAAGGAACTCGATTTGGTGGACAGAGTGCCTGAAGAACTATGGATGGAGGCTCGTAACATTGTACAGGAGGCAGCAACAAAAACCATCCCAAAGAAAAGGAAATGCAAGAAAGCAAAGTGGCTGTCCAACGAGGCCTTGCAAATAGCAGAGAAGAGAAGGGAAACAAAATGCAAGGGAGATAGGGAAAGTTACAGAAAATTGAATGCAGACTTCCAAAGAATAGCAAGGAGAGACAAGAGGGCCTTCTTAAATGAACAGTGCAAAGATATAGAGGAAAATAATAGAAAGGGAAAAACCAGAGATCTGTTAAAAAAAATGGAGATATTAAAGGAACATTTTGTGCAAAGATGGACATGATAAAGGACATAAATGGGAGGGACCTAACAGAAGCAGAAGACATCAAGAAGAGGTGGCAAGAATACACAGAGGAATTATACCAGAAAGATTTGGATGTCCCAGGCAACCCAGATAGTGTGGTTGCTGACCTTGAGCCAGACATCCTGGAGAGTGAAGTCAAGTGGGCCTTAGAAAGCATGGCTAACAACAAGGCCAGTGGAGGTGATGGCATTCCAGTCAAACTATTTAAAATCTTAAAAGATGACACTGTTAAGGTGCTACACTTAATATGCCAGCAAGTATGGAAAACTCAGCAGTGGCCAGAGGATTGGAAAAGATCAGTCTACATCCCAATCCCAAAGAAGGGCAGTGCCAAAGAATGCTCCAACTACCGTACAATTGCACTCGTTTCACACGCTAGCAAGGTTATGCTCAAAATCCTACAAGGTAGGCTTCAGCAGTATGTGGACCGAGAAGTACAAGCTGGATTTCGAAGGGACAGAAGAACTAGAGACCAAATTGCTAACATGCGCTGGATTATGGAGAAAGCCAGAGAGTTCCAGAAAAACATCTACTTCTGCTTCATTGACTACGCAAAAGCCTTTGACTGTGTGGACCACAGCAAACTATGGCAAGTCCTTAAAGAAATGGGAGTGCCTGACCACCTTATCTATCTCCTGAGAAATCTATATGCGGGACAGGAAGCAACAGTTAGAACTGGATATGGAACAACTGATTGGTTCAAAATTGGGAAAGGAGTACGACAAGGCTGTATATTGTCTCCCTGCTTATTTAACTTATATGCACAATATATCATGCGAAAGGCTGGACTGGATGAATCCCAAACCGGAATTAAGATTGCCGGAAGAAATATCAACAACCTCAGATATGCAGATGATACCACTCTGATGGCAGAAAGTGAGGAGGAATTAAAGAACCTCTTAATGAGGGTGAAAGAAGAGAGCGCCAAAAATGGTCTGAAGCTCAACATCCAAAAAGCAAAGATCATGGCCACTGGTCCCATCACCTCCTGGCAAATAGAAGGGGAAGATATGGAGGCAGTGACAGATTTTACTTTCTTGGGCTCCAGGATCACTGCAGATGGTGACAGCAGCCATGAAATTAAAAGACGCCTGCTTCTTGGGAGGAAAGCGATGACAAACCTAGACAGCATCTTAAAAAAGCAGAGACATCACCTTGCCGACAAAAGTCCGCATAGTCAAAGCTATGGTTTTTCCAGTAGCGATGTATGGAAGTGAGAGCTGGACCATAAAGAAGGCTGACCGCCGAAGAATTGATGCTTTTGAATTGTGGTGCTGGAGGAGACTCTTGAGAGTCCCCTGGACTGCAAGGAGAACAAACCTATCCATTCTGAAGGAAATCAACCCTGAGTGCTCACTGGAAGGACAGATCCTGAAGCTGAGGCTCCAATACTTTGGCCATCTCATGAGAAGAGAAGACTCCCTGGAAAAGACCCTGATGTTGGGAAAGTGTGAAGGCAAGAGGAGAAGGGGACGTCAGAGGACGAGATGGTTGGACAGTGTCATTGAAGCTACCAACATGAATTTGACCCAACTCCGGGAGGCAGTGGAAGAGAGGAGGGCCTGGTGTGCTCTGGTCCATGGGGTCACGAAGAGTCGGACACGACTTAACGACTAAACAAGAACAATGCATTTCTGTTGATGTATGCATTAGAAAAAAGTGTGCAAAACCATATGGTAGAAGTGTGCACAAAAATGTGAGATGTGCATATAAGACACATACGCAAGGAGAAATACATCTGTACACATTACTCCAATTATATGCATTTTATGTGTGAATTTCTGTAATACACACATTTTATTCACAGTTTTGATTTGATGGACTGCACCACAAAGTCTGAGGAATTACAAACATTGATGGATCCCAGTTTGCATCCTGATATGCATACTGGGCAACTATGTCCCAATTTGCATATTAATTCAGAAAATGAAAATGATTATAGTTCATATTATAATGAAAACCAAACTGATTTCTCTCCTGTTCTTATCTGCACCATTATACATGTTAAACCATGACAATGTGATAGGTATTAATATGTTGTGATGATGTTACATAATGATTTGGATTTTTAAAATTGGACGTTATTCAACTCACTTACCAAAGATTTTGAGGATCAGAATATTTACAAAGTAATTCAAAAGGTCCAGAAAATGGAACAGAAATATAGCAAGAAATGGCTACATCATTCTGTTTTAAACAGTATAAATAAAATGCTAAAAGGCACTATATTATCCAACTCTATTTCCTTAAACATATTGTCAGGTAGCATGGCATATATCTTTTTAAAATAGTTATGCTAAAGATGTATAGCATTGTAGCAAGGTGAAGCCCAGCTAGCCAAATTTGTGATCTCAGATCTGCTGTTGATGTTGGGGGTGGGGAGAAAGAAAGATGTAAAGAAAAAAATACAAAGGAAGATCCAAAGATATGAATATCCAAATAAAGGAAAGACTCTCAGACATACACTTTTCAAATCTGATGCATCTCTAGCCATGCATACATACATACAGTGTGATATGGTATGTGTAGCTAACTGTGCAAGAATGTATGAGAATGCGTATTTGATTATGCATCCAGTTCAACACAATACAGTGGAAATATTGCATCGTTCACAGTTTGATGCCTGCAGTTCCAAATCTAGCAACTAATGTGCATCTCTTGTTATATATGTGGCTTTCCTTAGTTGGGCTATACAGACTGTATACAAAGCTTGTCTCCCCTTTCTTCACAAATGTTCCCAGCACTAAGATAGTGGAAGATGGGCACGAAAAGTTGCCTGCAGTTCAATGCCGAAGGGAGACTTGGGCAATGAACAGATTTCCCAAGGCTAAAGAGACAAACTACTGTCTGGAAAGTGGCTTGTCTCTTCTGAAGTGGCTTGTTTCTTCTGACCAGGAAGATTCTGAAGCAAAGGAAAAAACAGGCTGCACATGCCATTATCTTCCTATTACTGTGTCTTTTTATCTTTGCTCTTGTCTTGAATTTATCAGATACCTCCACATTTTATCACAGAAATATTTTTAAATTAAGTAATTAAACTTAAAACTACAGATTATTTCTGTAATTTCTACATCTGATGGGTGCTAAAATTTTACATTCTCTGGCTTTAAAGGGGGAAGGTTTGATAGAAGCCTCTCACAATATCAGTGCAAGAATAAAATGTAGCTCTTTTAAAAGCTACTGAAGGAGAGTATTCACACCTCCAAAGCTGCATATAATAAGCATCTAAAATCCATTGATCTCTTTCAGTTACCGAAAGTTTAAAATCCATTATGCATTTCTTCAAATACTTGAAAGTACTGCCAGTGGAGTTTTCTCAGGGGAAAAAAAGACCTGAGCTAAATGGAAATAAAGGACAGCATGCCAATAACGGGAACTGAGAACAAATAGTAAAATAAATAAATAAACAGTTTCATTAAACAATTACTCATTTTCCCAGGATAAACACACTAATAATACCTAAATCAAAAGCACCTTGTCCTTTATCATCCACACTAAAATAGAGGTGGAGAACAAGTCAAGATTAAATGACAATTAAGGCCATACCATTCATGTGTCATTTTTCCCTCTGAGAATGCTTGGCTTGGATGGTTAAATCTGCAGTTTAGGGCAGTTTTGCTAGAGCCAGAAAAAGTATGTTTGCCCTCTTATCTTGTCTTATCACGTCCTTCCTCTAGATTGCCTTACAACAGTGGTCCCCAAACATGGGACCCCAGCTATGATAATAATGATAATAATCTTACAACTGCAGAGCTGGAAGGCACCCTAAGGTAAAGGTAAAGGTAAAGGTTCCCCTTGACATTTAGTCCAGTCGTGTCCGACTCTAGGGTGCGGTGCTCATCCCCGTTTCCAAGCCATAGAGCCAGCGTTTTGTCTGAAGACAGTTTCCGTGGTCACGTGGCCAGCGCGACTAGACACGGAACGCCGTTACCTTCCCACCGAGGTGGTACCTATTTATCTACTTGCATTTGCATGCTTTCGAACTGCTAGGTTGGCAGGAGGAAGGCACCCTATGGATCATCAAATCCAGCCCCTGTCAAGGAGGCACAGTGAGGAATCGAACTCTCAACCTTTGGCTCCACAGCCAGAGACCTAACCCCGTGAGCTATCCATAAGTTCTCAGTTCACAAACTTGGGGGCCACAAACATTCTCCAACTCTCAGGAATGGAGGTAGAGTACGAGTAGAGATTAAATAGCAGTCACCTGATCCTTGGCTATGCTGGCTAGTGCATCTGGGAGTTTTACTTGGACATTATCTGAAGCTTTGAGTTTGGGAACTATTGCCTTATAGCAAATGATTCAAGAGCTGGTTTAAAACCCAAAATCAACTTCAAAGAGCTTTCTAGAGACGGTCGGGGCCAGAGACAAAGGGATGAGACCAAATAGGCCACCATATTCTAGTATATTTATTGCCAGTGACTAAGCTTTATGTATTTCAGTTTTATGGCCACTGACCATGTTGGCTGGGAAATTCTGGTAGCTGTAGATAAAAAAAGTAACTTTTCCATACTCTGCATTTAAATTAAAGTATACTGAAACAAATCAAAAACCAAACTTTCTGATCTTGGTTTACTGCAACAGAACAACTATCCACAGTTTGTGCAAAATGACAAACGGGTTAGTTTCAATGAGGAAGCAGACTCTTCCAGCCTCACATATGTGCTGTAGGAGAAAGGTATATGAGCCCAAAGCTCATGGATGGTTTATATTATGGGTTCGCACTGTACCTTGGGTTTAATGCTATAGTTGAGTATTATGTCCAAACCAGGCCAGTGCAGCGGCCCAATGTTTCTGCCTGTATACAATCATTTGTATACAATCAGAATTTACTTCAGTGGTCCTGAAGGATGTGGAGCTATCAGACATAAAAACATTACATATATTTTTTAAAAATATATCATTTCTTTCAGTCTACAGCTCTACACACATGTACTTGGCACTAAGCTCCAGGACTAACTTCAAAAAAGAAAAAAAGAAAAAAAGGATGCATTGGGTTGCACTGCATATGTCTTCTTTACTCTTTGACAGAAAAAACTTAATTTTGGATGTTAACATTTGCAAGGTTGCTTTTTAATGTTTTTGTTGTTGTTGTTTAGTCGTTAAGTCATGTCCGACTCTTCGTGACCCCATGGACCAGAGCACGCCAGGCCCTCCTGTCTTCCACTGCCTCCCGGAGTTGGGTCAAATTCATGTTGGTCGCTTCGATGACACTGTTTTATGTTTTAGATATTAGTAACTAAATGTAGTAGTTTAAAAAAAAAGAATTCACAGTACTTTACAGAACTATTCTTTTATTATGTAGCTTTACAAACTCTTCTTTTCCACCCTCATAATGAAATTTTATATTCAACTCCCCAGAGGTATTTCACAATTTACGTGGAGATGGGAGGAAAATCTCTTTCACTGAAGATCAGGTGAGCAGCACTTATTACCATTTTTGTATTTTCCACCTTTAAAAAAAAATATCTTTGGAAATTTAGTCTTTGGAAATAAAATGCCTTTCTTAAAACAGGACAGAAGAATCCAATGAAGCAGCCCTGTTAGTCTCAACTAGAGATAGGGACGAAGCACCAAAATGGCGCTTCGTCTTGTTTCATGGGTCATCAAACTTGAATTGCCCCCAAGTGGCCCAACGAACCACGAATCAATTCATTGGTTCATCAGGTCTTTTTTTTTAAACAGCCCCTGGGGCTATCAAAAAAAAAAAAAAAGGTCCTGCCCCCACAACCTTCCTATGCTGCGCGGCATAGGAAGAGGGGGAAACTGATCAAAGCGATCCCGCGGCTCCGCTGCCTTTGCGACCCCCACTTTGATCCCTTCCCCCCTCTTCCTATGCCACCAGGGCATAGAAAGAGGGGGAAAGCCGTACTGAAGCCATTCCCCAGCCTCACTGTCTTTGCAAAGGCAGCAGAGCCAGGGGATCGCTTTGATCCCTTGCCCCCTCTTCCAATGTCCCCGCAGGGCATAGAAAGAGAGGGAAAGCCCAATCCAAGCCATCCTCCAGCCCCGGGGGTGGGTTTCCCTTCTGGCAAGCTTTAGCTGTCAGAAGGGAAAATCCCTCTCTGCTTATGGCCCTGGGGAAAAGCTGATCCGCGGGGGCATATGCAGATAGGGAACGAAGGGACGAATATAAAAGGGTTATATTCGTTGCTTCATATTTGTTGGGGTCTCTGGACTCCAAGAATACGAAGCAACAACTATCTGCAAATCAGGGATATTCGTTGAATATCCTGATTTGTTTTTATATTCGCCCCCATGTCTAGTCTCAACCATACATGACTGAAACATTTGAATTTTTGGAAAGCAGAATTTGCAAATCAAGCAAAAGTGTTCCTCTTCTTTAACATATAATACTTCAGAATTAAGTTCTGTTTTTTTTCCTAATGTGGTATGATGAAGAAGTTGCCTCTGTGCAACCAGAATTCATAACCCATAGTGGAACACTTCAAATTATTTCCCAATGACCAGGAGTACTAGATATGCTCAAAGCAATAATGTAGACAATTATTATTAATGAGAATAATATGAGGAGATAAATGCTTTATGATGAGAAATAGAGAAAATAAAAGAGACCACCAAATTCAATCTACAGGGGGGGAAATGTGTGTGTGTGTGTGTGTGTGTGTGAGAGAGAGAGAGAGAGAGAGAGAGAGAGAGAGTGTCTTAGATCTTCACAGCCTTTTGCAAGATGTTTTAGGGGTGGCTGGGGGACACAACCTTCAATCTGTGGTCATACAGTATGCACCCCTCATCTACTCCCTTTGTGGCTCCTAAAGCGAAAAGGACCCAATCCACCTTCCCGACAGCCCAACTGACTAGCTGTGGGCAGAGAATAAACCCTGTTCCCTGTTTCCAAGGCTGCTGTTTCTCTTGGTGGAGATGGCTTCATCCTCTCCAGATCCCAGTAATCTTGCTTCTGAAATGGCTATTTTCCTGTGACTAGTAGTGATGGGGGGGAGCAGTCCTTTGCTGGAGAATTTGTGTGTGTGCATGAGAGAGAGACAGAGAGACAGAGAGAATGTCCATATAGAGGGGAGTGTGAGTATCTCCATGTATGCATGTGTGCCTATATGCAGCCCTAGCCAGCACCAGAGGCAACCTGCTGGGCCACAAGGATGGTCCGCATTGATGTATCTTACTGTAATGATTGAAAAACAATGACAACTCCTCCCCACACAAGACACTGAGCTACAGTTAGGGTTACCAGGTCAGGGGGCACTGGCTGAATGCTTAGAAATCGCTATGCTTCCCCAGGTCCCCAGGCAGAAAGACAAATCTCAGGTCAAGCCTCCACTAGAGTGACAGGACACGTGTTGTATGCAGGAGGTTCTGGGTTCCATTTCTGTCATTTCTCATTACAGGACTGGGTATCAAATAATTCAAAGAGGCTTCTTGTCAGTCAAAGTAGACAGAAGTAGGATAAGCAGACAAAGAGTCCGATAGGGCATCTTGCTGTGTTTCTATAACAGCACAAATAAGCACAGTGTTTCTATTTACTGTTTTGGACAGTAATACACAATCTCACATATTCTAAGCAGAAAAAATCATGTGCATCGCTAATAAGTGTGTCACAGCCTCAGGAAATGTCCTTAGCTGTTGAATTAACATCGGAGAGCAGTTCGGCTCTCTCTCTATGGTACCTCATTCAATCTATTTCCATTATTTTCCAAATGCATCACATACTGAACCAAAAGTACATATGAGAAAAACTAGTTGAGAGACACACGCACGCGCGTGCAAACACACACACACACACACACACACACACACACACACACACACACAACAACAACAACAACAACAACAAAAACATCCAGGACAAGCCTTTTTGCTTGAAGTGTGACATCTGTTCTATGCTGTGTACCTGAGGAGTTTACTGTTGTCCATAAACAGCCTCTTGCCCTGAACAGAGATTTATCTCCCATGATAAATCTCTCAGGGGGTTGGTAGACACATTGATTTGACCCTCCTCAGCTCGACATGACTGCCTTGCAAACACCTGCCTCTGTTCTTTCCAGAGGGGTAGTCCCATCAATCTGTTGTAGCAAAAACAAAGAGCTTGAGGTCAACTGAGGAGCTGTGATTGAGGGCTCTTCTGAGAAGAAGTTGAGCAATATGAATTGAATTGTCCTCAAATACAGAAATGTGGGGTAACATGGGGACAGATTGGAAGACTACAAGGAGCCTGTCCCCGCCTTAGAGCAATTTCAGAGCTGCAAGTCCAATTCAATGAAAGCAAAGTGGCTTTTTGACCCAAATACGCCAAGAATCATGATTCAGCTTTGCTGCTTTATTTCATACAGTGGATGGATGGTCAAACAAAAGGGCTGTTTAGGTTTCCCTCACCACTAAAATGAAGCGTATGACAAGAGGGCATAAAGATGCATATTTTTGCTCTGACTCCTCTCCTGGCTGAGCTTAGAAAAGTTACCTTCCTCACAACAGCTTACAGAATCCCACAGTTAGCATGGCTATGAGCCAGGCTGTCTTGGGATTCTAGCAGTTGTCATCCACAAAATGCATTTTTTTAAGCTATGCCCCATTCCCATTACTATTTTCATCACCCTTCACGCATATAAGATGACTTTCCGCAGGGGCAGTCTGTGGTATCTGGGTTAAATGATGGAGTCCCTCCATCATTTAACCCCAAACAACTCACAACATACTGAGAGATTTCCGCCATTGTCTTCAGAACAGCAGACTCTACTCCAAAATCAAAGTTGGTTGGGGAGGGGAACCTTATTCACTAGATATGTTTCACTGTGATTTTCTAACACATTATTTTTCTTCTCTTTCTTTCCACATCTTTCTCCTAGTGGTTCACAATGATCATGTATTGCTAATTGTGTGATACAGCTTTATAAATGCAGGTAAGAATGTATAAAATATTACTATATACACATAGTGTATACATAGATATATATTTACCTATGATTGCTTTCCTGTTTTCCAGCAAGCTAATTACTTCTGTGGTTGAGGTAGCTCTAAGGCAGAATGTGTAGTTAAAGCCATTCCAACATCTGACACCTTTTAACACTAGTTTTCATGTTCCTGAGCCAACCACCTGAGCCAACCACCTATATTGTTATGCACCATCAAGTCACATCAGAGTTAGGATGGGCTTCAATAGGATTTTCAATGGATAAGAGTTATTTGAAAGATTGCTATAATTAGGGCCACTCCCAGTGAGTTTCCATGGCAAAGAAACTCAGGCCCCTTGCATTCTAGTCCATCACTCGGATTATCCACAATACCACACTGGCTCTCACTTTTACGTATAATCATCTAAAAGTTTAACCTGACCCCACTCACCAATGCACATTTAATGAGTTGATAATGCATTGACTTCTCCAGAGATCTTACATGTACATAGAGTTAACCCAAACAGAATCAAATGGAGTTGCTATAAAGCTGTGTGTGTGTTCTCTGCTGTCAAGCTGGAATCAACCCTATTAGGATTTCAAGGTAAGTGAGATATTTAAGGAGTGGCTTTACCAGTTCCACTCCCCCAGTGAGTTTCCATGGTCACATGGGGATTCAAACCCTGTTTTCCAAATTCCTAGTCCATCACTCTAACCACTACATCACAGTGGGAATCCTGCTATAAAGTTAAGGGTGTGTAAAACTGTAGCCTTATACCAGCAATGGGCCAAATGGGGCTGCATGCCAGCCTCAAAGTTTGCTTTTGCAGCTCCTAGCCCTTGCCTGGCCTTGTCTTTTTCTGGAAGAAAAGTAAGATTTAGCCCCTGGAAGCCTCCCAGAATCATGATTCAACCCTCCACCACCACCACCAGCCAGCACTGACTGGATAACTCAGTGACTTGGGTACCTGGCTGCAGAGCCAGAGTCCGGGAGTGCAAGTCCTCTCTGTATCTCCTGAGAGAGCGAGCCTACATAGCCCTGGGCAAGCTGCACAGTCCTAGAGTGCCTCCAGAAGAAGAGAATGGTGAACCCCTTCTGTGTATTTTTTACCTAGAAAAGGCTGGAAAGGATCACCATAAATTAGAATCCACTTAATGGCAATGAATTATTATATTATTATTATTATTCTTTGCCTCCCATGCACTGTTGAATACACCAAAGCACCAATTTTGGAGGACTACAAATAGACTTCAAGCCATTTCTGGTTTGGGGATTCCATTCTTTCTTTCCTTTTTTTATTGGGGGCCATTTTGTGCAATGTATCTGGGTGGCCCTGCAATCAGAAAATCAGCCCTCAGGCAACAAACATTTCCATCCCTGCATTACATCATGGAGCCGTCCACTTTTAGGTATGCTTAAATCCCAACTAGATGCATTTAATCCTCCTTGTATTTTAGTTTAAATGTGAAAACTATGAGAGAGGTGTTTGCTCCTTTTTACTCTGCACTGCTTATTATGGTAAAAATTGCTGTGACAGAATTTTGCTGCTTCCTAGAGCTTTCCTTGAATCTGGCCATCTCAGCATGTCAAAACTACATAGAAGGGCTCACTGGTCCCACTGAGAGAGCTTGGCTCCAGCCAAAGATCAAGATGCTAACAGAGGGTTGTGTGTATATGTGTGTACATGCTTCTTGCAATTCTCACAAATTTATTTTGCACAAAATTCCCAGGCACTTAAAAGTAAGAATAGGCTGCATTCTTATACATTTGTTTGTTTTTCCCCCTATACAATGGTCCTAAGACTCAAATGTATGCAAAATACATCCAGTGCTATCTAGTCAATAAAGCAAAAGCCATCAGATTTTCCAATACTGCACATTTTACTAAATGCACACGTACACACAAAAAATAACCCCAAGAAATATGCAAAAGTAAAGCAAAACAAAACATTGGCAAATCTGAAGATCGTGTGGCAAGAAGAGACAGGATGTATTTTTGTCACAAACTACACAAGTATGAATCTAAGCAGAATGTTGCTATCTACCTGAGAGGAAGAGAGAGATAGTAGTTAAAGCCAAGGGTGCTGCAGAGTCCTGTGTTTATGAGTGTAAACTGAAATTGGATTGTCTGCATGTGGCATTAGGAGCAGGCTGAGGTGGGCTGTATAGAATTGCTAGGACATCCTATAAGCCATTTGGAGTGATTCTCCATTGATAGTACAAGAAAGTGAAAAAATTATTATTAAAGTATAAGTATAAGAGCAGCGAATATGCACTGCATCATTTTAGGCCCAGAAAACTAATGAGAGTAAATGTATATTAGGGAAACAAAATTCAGCCTGCTGTTAGTTTTCCTGCTGTAAAAAACACACAGTTGCTTTTCATTAGTCATTTTGGTCTTTGAAGTGATGCAGTGAATGTCTGCTGCCCAAATGCACATTTTTTAAAAAATCACTTCCTTGGCCTCTCCATGGAGCTGAGGAAGTGATTAATTTGACAATATTGTGAAGTGGATCTCTTCTTAAGCCACTTCACGATATTGGCAAATTAGAGGAAGAATTGCTTTTGGCCCATTCCCAGTGTTTACAAACCAGAGTGATCCTACCAGCACCAAAAATGGAGAGGTCCCTGGCAGGGGCCAAAAAGGTGCTGGTAGGAATGCCCTGGGGACAATTTGGTTTGCTCCAGTGATTACATTGTGTGATTGCTGTCAAAAAGAGCAAACCAACCCGTCCCCACAACAGTCCAAATAGCAGGCTAAAGGCCCATCTGACCACACCCTTAAGAGAGAATGGTATACAACTGCCCTGCAATATAGTCCAATGCACCCACTTAGCTGGGGGTAACTCAGTGAAACTTTCCAGTAAAATGGCCCAAGACATTTTACTGTTGTAGACAGAATCTGCCTATCAAGATCCATCAAAATTAGCCAAATTATTTTGGTACAGAAAAGTCCAGAAGCCCATCTCCCGGTCTCTAAGATTTATAACAACAGCATAAAATCTTGTAAATAAATAAATATGAAAAAATGACCAATTTAATGGCTTTTCATAGCACCTCAAATCATGACTGCGTTGACCAACTCATGCTAATCATCATCATTATCTTAGAACTGCAGAGCTGGAAGGGAATCTATGGCTTATCAAGTTCAGCCCTGTTAAGGGGGCACAGTGGGGAATCAAACTCCCAATCTCTGGCTCCACAGCCAGATACATAAATCACCGAGCTTATAATAGAGCTGACCCTTGAACTTCTGTCTGAGTAGACATGTGTCAGTTTGCTGTGTTTATTATCATCTGGGACAGGTTACAACCTCAAAGTTTTAATTTTTTAGTTTGTGCATTTTTACACACACATACATACACACACACACACACACACACACACACACACACACACACACACACACACACAGAGTGCATGAAACCTTACTGATGACCTTGTAGTCAATCCTCTGAAATGAAAAACAAAGAAGCTAAATCAAGGAGGGAAATATAGCATATGAAAGGAGAAAATATTTATGATGTAATTCCTTGTGGTTTTCAAGATGATTGGAGCTGTGGAACTATAATTACAGTCTTCAGAAGCTTTGGACGTATTGGAGAGCAAGCACAGCCTATACATTAGTTAAATGGGAAAGTAAATTGCATGAAAATGCCATCATGTCTAAACTTACAAATTATACTAGTGTGAAGAAGCAAAACAAAAATGTAGCACTTTTCCTTAGGACTTGGCTTGGGTTTTTAAAAACACTATTATTGGCAAGGCAAAGCTCATACATCTATAAAAGTAGGACAGATGCTTAAATTACAGCACAGTCTTATTTTGGTTAAAACATGGTGTGTGCTTTTGATGCTTGTTTGATAAATCTGATAAAACATATGAGGGGGAAATAATTCAGATGCCATTTTCTTTCCTCTTTTTAGGCTCCTCGCTTTAGAAAAGGTGACTTTGAGCAATCCTTATCAGGGAATTGGGCTTGAAAAGAAGAAAGTATTGAGGATCATAAGAAAATCTGTGGAGATAGTAGAGATGAAACTGCAGCTTTCAGGGAACGGATTTTTGGAAGTCTGGAAATAACTTTGAAAAATAAAGAGAGCTTTCTCAATGGGGAATACCCATGGAGGACAATGATGAAACCTTGATAAAAAGATGTCTGCCTCTGTTTCTGTCATGGCATCAGTTTCTGTTTAAAACCCGTCTAATATACCGTTTACCATAGGTTATGTTCTCATTTTTAGTAAACCTGTGCATTTTTTGGTCAGAGTTAAGTTCTCAGGTAAACGTGTTCTTAGGTAAGCATCTATTGTTTATACCAGCAAGGGTGCTTTCACTGTGGGTGGTTGTCTAGTTGCTGTCAGACTGCAATGCCCAGAATTCCTTTCCTTTGTTGACAATATTTTATCTAAATTGTAAGCTGTCCTGGGTGACTATGGTATGGATCACACACACACACTTACATATATACAGTATGATAAATATACAATCATGTTTGGCTCAAAGGTAATACTTGATATAAGCTGCTATCATTTGCACACTTATCTGGAAACATATGTAGTGGAACACAGTGAAATCTAGATTTAACTCTGTGTGCATGGTCTATACAGTTCAGATAATATTGACCAAAGTGTGAGCAGTCCACTTTAATTAAATATGCGCCAATTCTGACTTACCAGTGGCCTTCCCCAGTATTTCCCAGAGTATAAATTACTCAGGACTAGAGATGGGGACGAATATAAAAACAGATCTTTTTTTTCGATGAAAATAGCTGATTCGTTAAATATTCATTGATCCGTATTTGTCAAATTTTAAGTCCTGATGAATACGGCTTGACGAATATTTCACCATTTTATTCGTCCTTCGTAATTTAAAAACAAAAAATTCTGCCTACCGGCCGCCAATCAACTGATCAGTGGGGCGATAGGCAGCCACCCACCCCCACAGCCACCCAGCCCCACAGTCTACCCCCACCCCCTTCCTTTCCCTACCTTAGCCCACCCCACCCCCACCGACACCCCCTTACTGTAATCGCCGCCGCCGCTGCCGAGGTCTCTATCAGGCCTCCACAGCCATGGCGTGTAAAAAGGGAAACTGGCTGTCCTTTGCAAAGATGGGGGCTGCGGCTTCATTTAGGGTAGGGAAGCTGCAGCTGCCGTCTTTGCAAAGGGCAGCCTGGATTCCCTTAGCCTGCCTTAAGGTGTTTTTTTAAATAACCCCCCATGAATCGATGAATAACTTCGTTATTCATCGCTTCATGGGGGCAACTTCGTGCTTTGTGAGTCATCAACTTTTGACGACTCATGAAGCGGGACAACTCGCCAAAATGGTGAGTCATCCCCATCTCTACTCAGAAGTGATTTACCATTCGTTTCTCCTGGTGGCACTCTGAGGCTGGCTCTTCTCTAGGGAAGCACAGTGGAGAATCAAACACCTGACCCCTGGCTCAGCAGTCAGGTACTCCAACTCACTGAACTATCCAAATAGCTTAAGCAATGGAAATCAGAAGTCTGCTGTTCTTGTCTACCTTTCTGAAATTGCCATGAAACTGACTTTGGAAAAACAACAACCCCATACACGTACATTTAGCACTATTGAAACAGGGCACATCTCTCTACATTCTATACTGACTGTCCCAACCAAGTAATCTTTCTGAATCTGCAAAGATTTGAACTTGGCTTTCCTTGTCCCATATCCAGTACTCTAAGGCTTGTGCTATTCCTGTTCTCTCAGATCACTGCTAATAATATAAACAGTTCCCAGGACAAAACGTACTGGTAGGGGGGGAAGTGCAATGATTAATGTACCTGATTTGCATAATATGTTAATTTGCATGTTATGTGAAGTAAGCTATCTGGATTTGGAGCACAAGAATATGGCAACCCTAATCAGTGCTCCATCTATGGCCATGGAGAGTGAGAGACATCGGACCATATATTTACCCTCCATTCGCTCACATCTATCAAACTCCTGCCAGATGCTATCTAGACATATTTCAAAACTGCTGCAAAAACTGAGAGTAGAAGGCATAATCATGCCAGCCAATATGCAGGGAGGTGGATGGGTTGGATGGGGGGCGGCGGGTTGATGTTGTTAAACAAACTTTTCAAGATAGTACATTTTACTGGAAACCATAAAAGATAGAATAATGATCCACTCTCCTCTACCTGTTTAATATGTAAGTGAATGCTGATGCTTACATCTGATTGGTAAGAACAAAACTTCCAAGGATATGAAAAATTACTAGGAATCACCCCCCAAAAATGTGCAGAAAGGCATCCCGGTTTTAAAAATTCTCTCTGTATGTCTGTTCCATCTAGCTCTGGTCCGTGTATCCTGGAGTTCCATTAAGAAAGCAAAAGAATTCAAGAAACCTGAGGTCTGCAACATCCTGATTTGGACAGCCTGAATAGGTTTTCGACAGGAATATGTTTCTATCTATCCATGAATCATCCAGATATAAATATAGATAGTGGTAGCTGTTTTTAAAATACCATGCAGCCTATTTTATTGCATACTAACTAATCACTACGGAAGGCAGTTCCACACACTGCCTATGTAATCAGAGCTCAATAATCCATGGCAAGATCACTTTAAAAGCAAATAAACAGGAAATTCTATAATGTTTCATTAAAATTCCATTAAAGCAGCAAGGCATGGACTTTCACTGTGCTTCACCTGGTTCCAGCACTTTGTTATCATTAACACCATTGAACATCTCCGTTTAAGAGTGCTAGGCTACAGCTGCGCCTCCCTCTGCTGCCTTTCCAGTGCTGTGGGTAACAGGTGGGATTAAAATGGGAACAATGGTATAGAGAAAAGCCCTCCTTTCTTTTCTTTTCTTTTTCTTTTTGCCCTGTCTCCAATCTTCTTTGAGCCAAGCAGTCAGTTGCCAAAGTAATGGCATGATGGTTCAAAAATGGGGGTGCTTGAATGGCATCTTGAACTGATCTTTTTAGATGATGATGATGATGATGAACAAATTACAAAAATGAATTACAAAAGTCAGTACATTGTCAACAGTGAGATTAGGAAACAACCTGGATGGTAATACATTTTTGGAGGGACATAATGCATAAGTAAAGGAAAAATAAAGCTATACAAGCTTTTCACTGCAGTCTGAATGCCTACATTCTGAGCTGATTATGAGCTTTCAGATTCCCAACAGAGTTTAAGCCTGGTCCAAGCCAGTTCACCAGCACCAGAGTTCCTTTTCTGCTTCAGTACCATCTTTTCCTTCTCATTTTCCTTTTGGGAGCTTTTGTGCCATAATGGTAGCCATTCTCAGCAACTGAGATTCTGCCAAGGGGCGGGAAGGGAGGGAGGGAGGAAAACTATGTATTCATAGGGTCTTAGCTGTCAGAATAGATGTGTATGTGTGTTCCGAGCTGTCAAGTCAGAACCAACTTATTGCAACCCTAGTAGGGCTTTCAAGGAAAGTGAGATATTGTAAGGAGTGGTTTTACCAGTTCCACTCCCCCAGTGAGTTCCCATGGCCAAGCGGGGATTCCAACCCTGTTCTCCAGAGTCCCAATCTGTCCCTCTATCCACTACACCACATTGGGAATCCACATCAAAATAGACAGCAAGGGTTATTTCAGTGTTCCATTTATGTCTTGCCTGATCGGTCTCTTCTGTACCTAAACTGATATTCTAAGGACGTCTTAACCTCCTCCCTCTTTCAGTGTCAATGTTCTCTAGTGCGGTGGTGCTGTCTCCTCAGCCAGTACTTGGCTAATTCCAACTTCATTTCTCCTTCTCCAGATGCAGTTCCTATAAGTAACATCTTCCCTTTTCCTTAAACTTTGCCACATCTTCCAAACACTAGTTTCTGCAACTATCCCATAGCAGGGGGCAGGAGCCTTTGTTGAAAGATGCTCAGTTCTCCCTCATTCCCACCTGAGACAGATGTAGATGTGTGAACTTTCCTCCAACTATCAAGAAACAATGTTTGAGAATGTTGGGGGAAAGGGAGATTGGGAGAGTTTATTGACAATGGTAAGAGCCTCTCTTCAACAGAAACACAATACTTCTTCACAGATTTTGCTGCTCCCTATCAAGTCCCCTGCCCAAATTATTCTAGCCAAACTTTAGAAAAATCAAACTTGAGGTCAGCACAAACCCTATGCACAGGGAGTTAGCAACTGGAGCAGGGGTGCACTCCCAATTTGCAGGGAGGTGCCCTCCTCAGTCCATGAGCTGCCCCTAATTTTACATAGTTTCTGTAGTGCCTGACAGCAGTGATTCTCATTGGTGGTACAATACAACCACTAACAATTATCCAGAATTCATTCTTCCTCAATCCGTAAGTCCTTCAGCATGTCCTCCTACACACTCATCCTCCAAGGAATGATCCATCCACAACTTTTTGGACATTCAGTGTTTTTCTGATCTCCTGTTCTTCTCAGATTACTATGAATGATCAGTATTTTAACAGAATGCCTGTAAACATATCAGTTGTCCCTATCTAGAAACATAGCCACCCTCATCTTTTGTTGCTGTTGCTGTTGTCAAAGTTAGGTTCTTTGATCAAATCACTGGAAAGAAATGGAACCACTGCTCTACAGAATTCAGTTTCCCAAAGCCCCTGGTGTTTGTGGCATTTCCGTAAAGGAATTTAGGCTGCCAAAAAGCAAAAAATGACTCAGTATGTAAGCATTTACTTATTGGGTAATAGCAGAGAAGAGAAGGGAAACAAAATGCAAGGGAAATAGGGAAAGTTACAGAAAATTGAATGCGGACTTCCAAAGAATAGCAAGGAGAGACAAGAGGGCCTTCTTAAATGAACAATGCAAAGATATAGAGGAAAACAATAGAAAGGGAAAAACCAGAGATCTGTTCAAGAAAATTGGAGATATTAAAGGAACATTTTGTGCAAAGATGGACATGATAAAGGACATAAATGGGAGGGACCTAACAGAAGCAGAAGACATCAAGAAGAGGTGGCAAGAATACACAGAGGAATTATACCAGAAAGATCTGGATGTCCCGGACAACCCAGATAGTGTGGTTGCTGACCTTGAGCCAGACATCCTGGAGAGTGAAGTCAAATGGGCCTTAGAAAGCATGGCTAACAACAAGGCCAGTGGAGGTGATGGCATTCCAGTTGAACTATTTAAAATCTTAAAAGATGACGCTGTTAAGGTGCTACACTCAATATGCCAGCAAGTTTGGAAAACTCATCAGTGGCCAGAGGATTGGAAAAGATCAGTCTACATCCCAATCCCAAAGAAGGGCAGTGCTAAAGAATGCTCCAACTACTGTACAATTGCACTCATTTCACACGCTAGCAAGGTTATGCTCAAAATCCTACAAGGTAGGCTTCAGCAGTATGTGGACCGAGAACTCCCAGAAGTACAAGCTGGATTTCGAAGGGGCAGAGGAACTGGAGACCAAATTGCTAACATGCGCTGGATTATGGAGAAAGCCAGAGAGTTCCAGAAAAACATCTACTTCTGCTTCATTGACTACGCAAAAGCCTTTGACTGTGTGGACCACAGCAAACTATGGCAAGTTCTTAAAGAAATGGGAGTGCCTGACCACCTTATCCATCTCCTGAGAAATCTATATGTGGGACAGGAAGCAACAGTTAGAACTGGATATGGAACAACTGATTGGTTCAAAATTGGGAAAGGAGTACGACAAGGCTGTATATTGTCCCCCTGCTTATTTAACTTATATGCAGAATACATCATGCGAAAAGTTGGACTGGATGAATCCCAAGCCGGAATTAAGATTGCCGGAAGAAATATCAACAACCTCAGATATGCAGATGATACCACTCTGATGGCAGAAAGTGAGGAGGAATTAAAGAACCTCATAATGAGGGTGAAAGAGGAGAGCGCAAAAAATGGTCTGAAGCTCAACATCAAAAAAACTAAGATCATGGCCACGGGCCCCATCACCTCCTGGCAAATAGAAGGGGAAGATATGGAGGCAATGACAGAGTTTACCTTCCTGGGCTCCATGATCACTGCAGATGGGGACAGCAGCCACGAAATTAAAAGACCCCTGCTTCTTGGGAGGAAAGCGATGACAAACCTAGACAGCATCTTAAAAAGCAGAGACATCACCTTGCCGACAAAGGTCCGCATAGTCAAAGCTATGGTTTTTCCAGTAGTGATGTATGGAAGTGAGAGCTGGACCATAAGGAAGGCTGACCGCCGAAGAATTGATGCTTTTGAATTGTGGTGCTGCAGGAGACTCTTGAGAGTCCCCTGGACTGCAAGGCGAACAAACCTATCCATTTTGAAGGAAATCAACCCTGAGTGCTCACTGGAAGGACAGATCCTGAAGCTGAGGCAAGAGGAGAAGGAGACGACAGAGGATGAGATGGTTGGACAGTGTCATCGAAGCGACCAACATGAATTTGACCAAACTCCGGGAGGCAGTGGAAGACAGGAGGGCCTGGCGTGCTCTGGTCCATGGGGTCACGAAGAGTCGGACATGACTAAACAACAACAACTTATTGGGTTGCCATTAGATTCCCGGGGGGGGGGGCAGGGGCAGGATTCAAGATCTTATGGGGAGCTGGGGAAGGCATCTGGAATTCTCATGCTGTTTATGATGTCTGTGAGGGTGCAACGGGCTCCACATTTCAGAAACAGGCTGAGAAAAGAATAAACAAATTTCTGGCTGTTTCTAGAAAATCTATTTCAGGCAGACATAAAGGTACATTTGTCTGTCTCTGCTCAAACCCCTACACACGCATAGTACCCAAGAACAACCACCAAAATTAGCCAGCCAGGAGCAATATGGGTTGTGTTAGAGGTTGTGTTTGGCAGACAACCCTCTAGCTACACAATGTCCTTGTTATTTTCTTTGATTCTTCTCACAGGATTATGCCCTCATCCACAGCTCGGAAATGTTACTGATAAGGGTTTCTTAGGGCTTCTGGGAGTTGAGCTCTAAAATGTATGACTTCCCAGTAGCTCTCAAAGAGCACATCCCAATGTGTGCTGTGTGAGAGAAATACAGCCCCAGGCACAGTTATAACCTCTCCTATTTACTTGAGATATTTTCCCATGGCTCCTTTATAAATAGGGCTGCCGAAAGAGGCCATTCAATAGAATTAATATGGCATAGCAGTTATTTAGACAGTGCTCCCTCGACAGCTTCCTTTCTAATTTCCGTACATCTGCAGTGGACTTCGAGTTCAACTACAAAAGAAACACAGCCGAGGATTCCATACTTCCATTAAGATCAATGGAACTGCTCACACATTTATTATTATATCAGTGCTAAAGTTATTCTAGGTTCCAGGCTGTACATGCGAATGTGGATTTTCTTTTCCCATTACAGACTTGAGATTGTGTATTGCAACTGTTCTGTGGCAGGAGCTAATAATTCATTACAGCCAGGCTGAGCATGGCTGCCTGTGTGTGGAATAAGACAATTGGCACTGCACTTGATTTATACCTCAGGCTAAGCTAATTAAGCAATAATTCAGGAAGAATCCATCATTGTGACAGCTTTGTTGATCAACCATCCCCAAGCAAAGTCAAAGGTGGTTAGTATCCTGGGGTAGAAAAACCCTGGTCAATACCAAGAGCTACTAAAATTGGGATGTATTAACACAGCAAGGGTTGTATTTTATATGCACCCATCCGCACAAAACTACAGATGGCTTTTAAAAAACAACTCTAAAATAATAAAAAGACACTGCAAAGAAACACATGACATTTTATTGGGGGAAAGGGTTGTTACCATTGCCAAGTTAATGTGTGATCCATCCAAAGTAAGATTTCTATGCCTGTTTTATTTAAATGGAGGAGATGCGGAGATGTACTTAATGCTTCCATTGGAATTAATGAATTGGAGCTAGATTTTATTTTGTACCATTAATGGGAATGTCCCTAAGTGAAGTTCTGAACAGAATTCTCTACTGAGAGAAAGAGAGAAAACACTGATAGCTGTTAAAGCAAGCAGGACACTGCACCCACCCTGTGACTGGAAAGGAAGGTAAAAAGTCACACCACAAACAAGTATGAAAAATAGCAACCTTGCATGTAGGAACAGTGGGTATCAGCGGCAGGGGACATTCCAGCCTAATGTGATTGTCCTTTGACACCAACTTGATTGGTAAATTTCTTTTCCCACTTCTGGCATTTGAGGCAAGACCGTGCCCTCTCTTCCTGTTTTGTGTGTCTGAAGGGACGACCAATATGAGGTGTCTCTCAGAGAAAAAAGAGATGGCAACTCTGTTTCAGCACCAGCATGGCTGATGAGGCAGGAGTTCAAATCCAGTACTCAATCCCTTGGGCCTGTATAAACAAGCATATCTGATTCTTCCCCATAATTTTTTAAAAGTTCCCGTTCTTTCCATCCTGAATATAAATTTGCCAGTTTACAATTCTTTTTTGTTTTAATGAAGAGAACAACATGCTCACCCACTCCAGCAACCCGATCCTGTTTCTCATTCCACATGTTCACTGCATTACAGTTTCAGATGATGTGAAGCATTTTGGTAGTGCCACAGAGTTAGTGGTGATTGCCTGAGGCCTATGCTTTGGAAAGTTCCCTGGCTATTTTCTGGAGTTTAGCCACTTCGCGACTGCAGCTTGAATGTCTGACATTGGGGAAACTGCTTGTCATTGCCGCTCCTTTTTTGCCACTTGCCCATGGACATTCCAAAACACACAAGTAGGAATACAACTTAAAAAGCAAACCATCCTCCTTGACTTTCTCTTTAGTTTTTATGGAGTGACAGTGACACCTGGTGACGCTTTATACTAATTGCAAGTGCTACAAATTTTTTAGAGAAAAACTAATGGCCTGGTTCCACTGCTGGTATAAACCAGCAGAACAAGCGTATTTTTTGGCAGTGGAAAATAAACACCAGGCAGCATATAAGCGTTTTTAAATATACTAAAATAAATATTGAACGAGTTTACAGATTAAGCTTGCTATAATATGTGTTCATCTTTTTGTTTCCTGTATTTTTAGTTTTGTTGGCTGGATAGTTCAGTGTTTTAGATATCTGGCTGTGGAGCCAGTTTGAGAGTTCGATTCCCCACTGTACCTCCAGGAAGAAGAGCCAGCGTGTGTAGCCTTGGGCAAGCTGCACAGACCCCGGGTGCCCCCAGAATGGTAAACCGCTTCTATGTATTCTCTACCTAGAAAACCCTGAAAAGGGTCACCACAAGTTGGAATTGATTTCATGGCATGCAATTAATTTAATTGAAAAAGAGAGAGAGAATGCCATGGTAGGTGAATGAGGGGTACAATATTTAAGACTCTGATAGTCTCTCATTGTCAGACTGATAGCAGCCAAATAATAAAATCATTTGTGTTGGAGCGAGGAATGTTCTATGACAGAATGAGAGCCATACTTGTTGGTTGGTGTGACTGTGTATGTTATGTGCCATCAAGACAGAACTGACTTATAGCAATCTATTGGGAGTAAGTACCAGCCCCATTACTTCCTAAAAGGAAGTAATCACAATACAAGTTTTGTTACTTGGAAGAAACAGAACAGTCATCCCCTTGTTAATCCTCAAAATGCCATGTTACAGGTTGCAGTACTACGTGTAATGCCTTGCTTTCAAGATCTGCCTGTTTTTGTTCTTATTGCCAGCCCAAGATATTTTGTTGCCTGGAGTTCAAATGGTACACATCCTCTCCATGCTTCTCAAACACTGTTTTAAAACATGTTGCCAGACTATTCAGATACTGTACTGGTTTCTGCCTTTATGTCTCTCTGCCTCAGTTCACTCTGCCACTCGGCAGTGTTGGGCTACTCTCTGAAGTTATCCTGCTTCAAAGCTGAGCAAGGCCCTTGATCTTGTGCAGACATTCCTCTTAGAATTTCTGTGTTCCATGTTAGTTTCTCAGTCACTCTGTCCTTTCAAGCATGGTCAGAATGGCCAGAATCTTATGGCTTATATAGATAAAGGTTCCCCTTGACATTTAGTCCAGTCGTGTCCGACTCTAGGGCGCGGTACTCATCCCCGTTTCCAAGCCATAGAGCCAGCGTTTGTCCGAAGACAGTTTCCGTGGTCACATGGCCAGCGCGACTAAACACGGAACGCCGTTACCTTCCCACCGAGGTGGTACCTATTTATCTACTCGCATTTACATGCTTTCGAACTGCTAGGTTGGCAGGAGCTGGGACAAGCAATGGGAGCTCACTCCGTCGCGTGGATTCGATCTTACGACTGCTGGTCTTCTGACCTTGCAGCACAGAGGCTTCTGCGGTTTAACCCGCAGCGCCACCACATCCCTATGGCTTATATACACTGGCATAAAAACAATGGTGAAAATTACAGGCAAACTGCCACTAGTTAAGAAGTCACTGCTTGTATTCCTCATTGCACACAAAGTCATGCGACACCCATGCAATGAGCAATACAAGCAGTGCCTCCTTAACTGGCAGCAATTAGCTGCTGTGATTTGCATCATTGCACTGCTCTGTGGCATAGTGGTTAAACTGCAGTACTACAGTCAAGCATCTGCTCAAGGCCTAAGTTCAATCGTAATGGATTCAGGTAGCCAGATCAAGGTTGACTCAACCTTCCATTCTTCCAAGGTCAATAAAATAAACTCATGCAGGGAGTGGGAGTGTTGTTTACATAATTATGTTGTCAACAACTGAGAGACTGCTTTAGCATTATGGGGAGGTATATAACTCAAAACAACAACAACCTGTGCCAGTGTACACAAGTAATAGGGTTCTAGCCAATGTATCTTGGATTCCGGATGTCACCTTCTGTGGCTGGAATTCCCAAAATCTTTCAAGCTGTACTTGTTGCTAGCGCACTGTTTTCAAAGCAAAACTCATCATACAAGTGATGTGTACAATAAGGCAGTGTCAACTGACACACCAGAGTTTCTATACATTCAAAATGAAGACTATTTCATACTGAGCAAGAAAAAATATGCTGGACTCTGGTAAGTTCCTGATATCAACCTGGTTTTTCTACCATGGACAGGAGAGATGGGCACAGACCTTGGTTTAGAGATTTGTGCCAGTTTGTACATGGCACCACAGGTGCTGCACGTTCCCTTCTCCCGCCTCCCCAGCCAATGACCCACTCACCAGCTGGTGTGTGCTTCTCTCCTGCTCCTCTTCGACTGTTCAACCAGTTTCTGGCAGGAACATGGGGCTGCCTGTCCTGCCTCCTTGTCTGAGTGGGCGGAGACTGGTCAAACAGCTGAAGAGGAGGATGAGAGGAGCGCATGCCAGCTGGTGAGTGGGGGATCCAGCCAGGGAGGTGGGGAAAGGGAATGTGCAACACCTATGGTGTTGTGCATACGAACCAGCATGAACCTCCAAACCGAGGTTTGTGGCCATCTCTAGAGGTGACCAATTACAAATAATTACTTACATGATTTGCTTTGCTTAATAATTAAAGGATAAGATTGCCTTAAAATGTACATCTATGACTTCACTCCTTTTGCTGTGTGACTGTACATTTCAATTATCTTTGTAGGTATGAATTATAGCCTTATAGCCTCACTAGATGATAGAAAAAGAACATCACATGGTTGAAGTGTTAGCCTTTAATGTGATTTGTGCTGCTGCTGTCTCACATTCTCTTGTGGGTGTTGAGGCAACAATGCAGTAGATGGGAACTTAGTGTATTTTGTACCACAGCCCAGCATCTTATGGCATACAGAGAGAAAGAGAGAGAGAGAGAGAGAGAGAGAGAATGGAAACTATTTTACTTACATCTGAGACTCTGAAAAACAAAAAGTAACTTTTTTAAAACTGTAAAAAATTAACAAACCACCATGGGACTTTAAAATTATAGCTGTGACTAGCAGTAACTTTCCATACGCTGGGAAGGATCACAGATTCATTACCAGATTCTTCACGTGGCACATGCCACTGTCATTTTTATTGTAGGAAGCTTCAACACCTAACAGAGGATGTTCACGTCAAGTATTATAAGTGGGTGGTGTGGCAATAATGGTTTATGAAACTGCAGGCCAATTGAAACAAAAATTTGGCATATAGAACAGAAATAAAGGAATGTGGAAACTTCCTTTTCTAGGATGGATTAGGACTATGTTTTGAAAATCAGCAGAATTATTTTTGGAAACGTCCCTTGAAGTATAAAGCAACCCACTTGCTTTGCTCACCACTTCCCCCACCCCTGCCTCTGGATGAGCAGCTTGCTTGCTTAGTACAACCTATATCCCTATTTTTATCTGTCAAAAGTTGGTTGGGACACCTTGACAGCTTAGCAGATAGGATGTCACTAAACTGGTTTAATCTAATCCATTCAAATAACCTCATTACTGTGGTACATAAAAGATCAAGCCTGGGCCTTATCTTTATGTGGCAGATACTGATTGAAATGGATAGTGGGGGGGAAAGAAGAGCAGAAAAAAAGTCCTTTATTATTACTGCTACTGCTATTTTCTAAAATATCAATCATTTATTCATTATATAAGAGAAACTGGTACTTAAGGCTATACATCATCATGAACATACATATTTCAGTGATTAAGAAAGTGTTTGTATTGTATTTCCGTCTTTGTTCATTCAGCTACATACCTCAAAAAAGCTATGTTACACTGTGTTTTCATCTGTGTAATACAAAATAAAATGAATGGTAAACAAACAGTTCCCTTTGGATAAGTGAGAGCAAAATGACAAACAGCCACTTGATTTTGTTTTGTAATCTGTCTCTGAGGTCTCTTGCAAGGTGTTTGTGCAGAGGTGCTTGGGATTCCCGCACTGCGTAAACAATGATTATTAATTCAACTGGTGAAATATCAGAGGCCTATAATTTTGAGCCAATGTGCAGAGAACTGGGCAGTCTCCTCTCACATGGGTGTGTGTTTGACGAAGAAGCCTGTCACCATTCATCCTGCCACCTGGCGTTCACCTCCCAGTTCCTTCTTCCCACCACCCTTGCCAGAGCCATTGCTGCTTTATGCTCTACTTCACTCCTGAGCAGCAGCAGCAGACCCATAGCTGATTCCTGGGGTATTTCCAGTTGGAATACCTGATTCCCTGGATCCATTCCAGTCGGGCTTCAGGCCACGCCACGGTACGGAAACGGCATTGGTCGCCCTGTTTGATGACCTGCTGAGGGAGGCCAACAGGTGCAAAATGTCTTTGTTGGTCCTCCTCGATATCTCAGCCACCTTCGATACCGTCGACCACGGTATCCTCCTGGGGAGGCTCTCCAAGCTGGGAATCGGTGGTCTGGCGCTTGCCTGGCTCCGATCCTTCTTGAAGGACCGTCCTCAGAGAGTACAGATTGGGGAGAGTGTTTCAGCCCCGTGGAGCCTCAATTGTGGGGTTCCGCATGGCTTGATTATCTCCCCAATGCTGTTTAATATCTACATGAGGCCGCTGGGTGGGGTCATCAGGGGGTGTGGGGCTTCGTGCCATCAGTACGCTGATGACACCCAGCTCTTCATCTCCTTTTCTCCAACCACAGTGGATGCCGTTCCGTCCCTTCAGCGCTGCCTGGAGGCTGTACTGCAATGGATGCAGGAGAATGGGCTGAGTCTGAACCCGGACAAGACGGAGGTCCTGAGGGTGGGTGGCCCCTCCATCTGTGGTTTGGGAAACTCCCTCTCTTTTGGGGGAGTGACTCTCACCGCGAAGAGTGAGGTTCGCAGCTTGGGGGTCCATCTGAATCCGGCGCTCACCATGGAAACCCAGGTAGCATCAGTGGTCTGCTCTGCCTATTTCCATCTGTGGCAGATTGCCCAGCTGTGTCCCTATCTTGATGTTGGGGCGCTCACCACTCTGGTCCATGCGCTTGTAGTCTCGAAATTAGACTACTGTAACACGCTCTATGTGGGGCTACCTTTGAGATTGATGCGGAAGCTTCAAATGGTGCAGAATGCAGCGGCCAGACTTCTCAGTGGGACAAGAAAATATCAGCATATCTCCCCTGTCACGACGAGCTTCCTGTAAGGGAGAACTTGGTCGGTCGGACAGAGAGTAATTGGAAGTCTGAGTACCCCTACTCAGCTGGGTTGAGTCCTGGCGACCTCAGCCAGGGCGTACAACAAACTCCTTCTTACAAGTCTGCCCTAAAAAGATACTTGCTGACCCTTAAGAAAGCTCAGCAGGAAGTTACACATGAGCTTTGTAGTCCTAAAATCTACCAGGCTCAGTAAGGTAGGACTCAGTAGCGTAATGTGGCCTTGCTTCCCCCTCAAGGGATAGCTAAGACAGCTTCACTGTTCAAGAGGCCAAAAGATTTGATTATTGATCTTTTTATTGAAAAAATATAGATTTACAGAATAAAGTCAGTTTGATGCAAAAGCATAGCAATATAACGTTTTCAAGGCTTGTTACAAATACAATCAAGACAACTATTTCTCTTTTAGTTACAAAAACTCTAAAAATCTCTAAAAGCTTCCTTAGGATAGGCAAAAGGCTTATAGCCCCCCTTTCTTCTTATCCTTCTCTCCCTACATCTTTCCCAGTCTTTTCCCTGCACGGGGTAGCAGGCAAAAAGACCTAGAAAAATCTATGGTTCCGTCCTAAAGGAAAATAGGAACAAGATGGAACACTGCACATGGCAAAAGTTCCTTTTTCTCTCTTCTTGGCTCCTCCTGTCTTTCTTCGTCTTCCCACGCTGTCATCCAATCACGGTGTAAGGTGGTAGAAGTATTCTCCTCCTCTTCTTCTCGTGAGAAAGCAGGTGTTGTTTGCCTCGTCTATTCTCTTCTCCGCCATAACAAGTGTCTGGTCTTCTTATCTGGTCCTGGGAGAACCGGCTAAAGGAAAAACATTCTCACAGTCCTCCTGGACAACATTCCCATCATACAAAATCATTCTTCCATAGAACCAATATGGATTCCATTTTACATTGTTCACAACTACATATCCCATCTTCATACATGCTTTAAATCCACGTAATCTCAACCATGACATCCCCCACTCTGGCTACCTTGCACTGGCTGCCCGTTCGTTTCTGCATTGATTTCAAAGTGTTAATGATGACATATAAAGCCCTAAACGGTTTAGGACCTCGATATCTAGCGGAATGCCTCCTCCCACCTAGATCTACCCGAACCACTCATTCTAGCCAGAATGGGCGGCTGAGGGGCCTAACGCCGAGGGAGGCCCTGACAGAAAGAACAAGAAACTGGGCCTTCTCGGCAGTGGCCCCTCGACTTTGGAACAGTCTGCCCCCAGAGATCTGTCTGGCTCCCTCGCTGGGTGTTTTTAAGAGCAAACTTAAGACCTGGCTCTTTAGGCAGGCTTTCCCTCCTGTCATCACTTGAATTTTTCTTTCTTTCTTTTCCCCATCTTGTGCCACATTACTATTGTTGTTTTTTACTGTATTATATTGTTTTTATTCCATTTTTTATTGTTAGCCGCCCAGAGTAGACTTCGGTCTAGATGGGTGGGGTATAAATCTAATAAATAAATAAATAAATAAATAAATAAATAAATAAATAAATAAAATTTTAGGTGATGCCATTGCAAAGATGTGCCTGTTGCTCTGGTTTCATGAGATAAGTCTTGCTCAGTTACAGCTAAAGAGACCAAGTGAACAGATGGGAGATCATACATAATGACTGAAATCCAACAGAAGAACACAAGCTGTGATTCTTGCAGAGTGCAGGCGGCATACAAGTCGAATGGATAAACAAACAAACAAACAAATAATAAATAAAGCTGATGATGTCCTCAGCCACAGTGATTTTTTGGGACATTCAATATTTCTGATCTTGCCCCTATTGGGAAGCCTTGTGTGCTTTAGGATTGGGGCAGTGGGCAGGGGTGCTTTTCCCCAAAAAATGGGTGCTGCTGGGATGATTTTACTGGGGATGGTTTCTCTCACTGAAAGGATGGGGCTGGAGCAGAATATGGTTGATTCATTCCAATCCAGGAAGGGGGGGCGGTGTCCACTACCAACACCGTTGCTATTGCTAATGCATACAGTGGAAGTGCAAGCATCCCGAAAATCTTTGGGAGAAAAAGGAGAAAGAGCAACCACCACAAGTGAGAAACTGTAGAATAATTTCTCCTTCCCTCTTCTCACAGAGAAGATGGAGAATCTCAAAAGACCACTGGTACAATTCAGTGGGTTGGAGTGCCTGACTGCATAATTTGAGGCTGGCAGTTTGGATCCTCACTGTGTCTTCCAGAAGAGAACCAGCTGAAATCTTGCATGTGATCTTGGCTGGCTGGAACCTGTGTGGCTGAGTGTTTACATTTCGTGCCACCTGTGGAAACCTGGGCAAGTTGTATGGTCCCTGAATGCCACCAGTAGAAGGGATCAATAAACTGTTACTAAGTACACTATGCCTAGAAAACCCTGGGAAGGGTTGCCATGAGTTAAAATTGACTCCAATTACTCAATATGTATTTTTTAATTATTAAAAGCTGGTCCAAACCGAATTTTAGCTTTAGATAAACTTTAGTTATTGAAGCCAGGATAATTTTAGACTTATTAACATGTCTAGGGCAGTCTAATTCATTGTTCAACTCAATTCCGCATTATTTCGTAGCAAATTCAGAGTTTTTGAATAAAAATCTGTAAAATTTAATTGTTGATTACAATTTCTCTGAAGATGAAATTACTACTCCCAGCAAAGCTGAAGTTTCCAAAGCACTAAAAGTTAATGTTATAGTTGTAGATACTGCCACGTAACACAAGAGTTAGAGACTGCGATGTGGAAACGACAGAAATTTTCACCTAATCCTACTAACTGATTTGACATACAAATCCTACATTCAACCCACTTCTCCATGCTATGTTCAGTTGGTTGACATGCATATGTGAGCAAATAGTAGTTCATGAAAAATCATATGGAAACCCTCAGAGTCACAGAATCTGCAGGAAGAATTATTCCTTCCATTCTCATATGGATCTTAAAATTGACCAATCAAAAAGGGGTGTAAAATAGATTCTAAAATCACTAGTTGAAAGGTGTTTGAATGAGACAATACTTGTCAGTTGTTCTCATGAGCCGAAAGGTGTACTTTATATGTTGTTTTCATATGACTTCCATATCATGATTACCCCATGAATTAATGAGATTCAAGAGGTCCTATTATTAGGACTAGAGATGGGGACGAATATAAAAACGGATTGGCTTTTTTGACGAAAATAGCCGATTTGTTAAATATTCATCCCTTCATATTCATGGGTTCCAGAGCCCCCCCATAAATACGAAGGGACAAATATTTACCCGTTTTTATTCGTCCTTCGTATTAAAAAAACACAACAACAACCATTCTGCCTACAGAGCAGAAAGGCAGCCACACCCACCCACAGCCACCCAAACCTACAGCCTACCCCACCCCCTTCCTTTCCCTGCCTTAGCCCTTTTCCACCCCCACTGACACCCCCTTCCTACTTTAAAAAAACAAAAAACACAATTCTGCTTACTGGCCGCCGATCATCTAATTGGCGGCAGAAAGGCAGCCACACCCACACCCACAGCCACCCAAACCCACAACCTACCCCACCACCACCTTCCTTTCCCTACCTTAGCCCTCCCCCAGCGACACTCCCTTCCTATTTTAAAAAAACCAAAAAACACCATTTTGCCTACCGGCCGCTGATCAGCTGATCAGCGGCAGAAAGGCAGCCACACACACACCACAGCCCCCCAAACCCACAGCCTACCCCCACACCCCCTTCCTTTCCCTACCTTAGCCCTCCCCCACGAATCGATGGATATATTCGTTATTCGTCGCTTCATAGGGGCAACTTCGTGCTTTGTGAGTCGTCAACTTTTGACGACTCACAAAGCGGGACGACTCGCCAAAATGGTGAGTTGTCCCCATCTCTAATTAGGACAGGTCTTGAAAGCTAAAGGCTATGGCTTCATTCACCTTTGCTACAGCATCTCATATTCAGTTTTCCTCTTTTCCTACTGCAATTCTTTCTAGCATTATTGTCTTCATTACAGTGACGGACAAAATACAGCATTTCAGATGTCATTGGTTTGAAATTCCCAACATTTCTCATCATTTTCTATTAACTAGAACTGAAGAGACACATCAGTAGAACAACATTGGAAGTGTTTTGTCACCCCTACTTTGGGAGATAGAGTCACGTCTGGAAAATTACATCAATCTTTGGAAACCCAGATTCCCCATGTCTTCCTCCCATTTGATTGACTGCTGGGACTCTAGCCCCACATCACCTTATGAAGGAAAAAACTTCATTCTGTAATCATGGATGCCTTCAATGGCAGGGCTATTTGGTTACACAGCATACAGGTCCCATTCCTGCTCATGTTACGATTTCCACTTCTTTGGATATCACCTGATTTATGGTTATCAGAGGGTCATCCAGAGGATGGTAATACATACCCCTTGTTAGCTATTTCTACTGTTGCCCTGGCCTACCTCATCCCCTCCAGGTGCAGTTGCCACTGAAAACTGAGATTTAAAAAAAAAAAAAAAACCCGTAGGGGCTGGCTCCCTGTGTAGAACTGGGCTACTGCTAGTGTAGCACTTTTAAGTTCTAGTTTTAGAAGAAGTAGCCGTGTTAATCCATGTTAGCATGTCAGGCAAAAACAAAACAAAAAATTAAAAAAAATAAAGACAAACCCGTTGTGGCACTTTAAAGACTAACTGCTATATTTTAATGTGAGCTTTTGTGGACAAGTCCACTTCTTCAGACTTTTAAGTTTTATGGGGCTATTTGCTAACTATTGATGCATCTTGCAAACACAATTTCACAAAATATGTTTCTTCTCATTTGCTTTCATATAACAGACAACATGAAGAATTATATCAACAACAAAATGCTACAATTTGTGCACCCAGGCCCTTGGCAACAGCACCAATACAGGAGCTGCTTGTAGAATTTGCAAAGTTCAAGTGTCCCTTTGATTTTAAAGTCAGACAAAAATCCAAAATATCTTCCTCAACTTTGTTGGGTATCCATAACATAGGAAAAATTTCAAAACTCTAAAATAAAATATCAGTACAATTGTACATATGCAATTCATGAATTCACTATATAGATTCACCCCTCCAGCACAAACATATAAAAATTATACCTAAACCAAGTTGGCAAGGGCCTTGGTTGTCCAACTGGCAACAACAGCTCCGGCCTTTTCAGCTCTCCCACTCTTTCTGAGATTCATATCCCTTACTCACAGCCCTTCTCTTTCTTAGTCCCACTCCTTTGGGCTGAACCAATATTTCATAGGGGTTACACTTGCCCATGAAAAAATGTAACCTGTCAACATGATTTTGTCACCCACGTCTATTGAATAGCACTGTTTGGGAAGAAACTATTTCTGGCTTCATTGCCCAGCTGATGATATATCACAGTCTCTCATAAGGGTAGCAATTATGATCTGCCACAGCAAAAACATCCAGGTCTAGAGAAATCTCTTGAAATACGCTCAGTGTATCAGAGAATGTAATCTGAAAAAGTCTCTTTTTTACAGCCTGCAGATGGCAGCATGGAGTTGACAGATTCTTAGACTTAGTTTTTTCTCAAGTGAAGTGCAACATATCTAATGTTGCTGAACATTTATTTTTGTATATCTACAAATTCTTTCATGGCATTTACAACATTTTAACTGAAGCCTGAGGGTTCTGTTCAATTCATCTTATAATGTCAATCCAACCTGCCTTAGAATTTTTAAGGAGTTAAGCTTCTGCTGAGTGTGGAAGCTGGGCAGTTGAGAAAGCTGACAGGAAAAAAAATGATTTGTTTGAAATATGGTGGTGAAGAAGAGCTTTGCAGATATCCTGGACTGCCAGAAAGACATATAAGTGGGTCTCAGATAAAATCAAATCTGAAAAAAATGATGAAACTGAGGCTGTCCTACTTTGGGCAAGTTTCTCCGGAGAAGACAATAATGCTGGAAAAGGTTGAAGGAAGCAGGAAAAGAGGAAGATGGATGGGTTGACTCCCTAAATGAAGCCACAGGCTTGAGTTTTCAGGAGCTGAGCAGGGCTGTTGAGGTCAGGACATTTTGGAGATCTTTCATTCATAGGGTCGTCATACATTGAAAGCAACTTGATGGCACATAACAACAACAAGAAGTTCTGATGGCATGATAACTACATCCAGAGCTTGGAATCTTAGGTATGACAATGAATTTGTTAGATTAATTTGTTAGGTTTTAAATTAATTCATTGGATAAATTTGTTGCTATAGATGCTTAGAAGAGAAAACATTTCACTTGTTAAATTAGTGGTATGAATTTACTACTTAAATCAAAGTGAGAAAGATTGCCAAGGGTCTTACTCATCCCCGAATATCACCCATTCTTTTAACTAGACTATGTCATAATAAACTGAGGATGCTAGGATATAATATCGTAATAAAAAAAAGACAGGGAACAGGTTGCGATTTCATTAGCAAAGACTTGGGTACTAACCATAACATTGGCTTTATATCAATCAATTATTTCACCACATTCGCACAGACTGAAGGTGAAGGGCACTTAAACTACTGCAAAGAGTATAAAAAATTAAACTCTTTGAGAAGGTATCACCCCCTCTTACATTTCTTCAGAAGAACACATGTGTAATCCAGGAGGACATTTGTGTAATCTTGGGGACCACACAGCTTTGTCCTTGTTCTTTGAGAAAACACAGTCTTCTCTCATGCACGGTTATTTCAGGTCACAATGACCAATTTCCTGTCACACCCAGCATGCTAACAGGACGATCAAGCATCTGCAAATATTACCTTCCAGTTTTCCATAGATAATGTAGCTTACAAAAATGTTGTTAGAAATTTGAATTTGAAGCAGAATAAGCCTCTTGAGGACAGTCTTTCAGAAAATGCAAGGTTAAGCTTGAATTGTTTGCAAATTTGTAACTATATTTCTGAAACTTAGCTATCCATGGGAAACTAGAAGCCACTAATTTTCTGTTATGTGTTTTTGGAATGCCCAACTTAGGAAATTGGTCAGGAGAGGGTTACAATAGGGAGTTAAGATTTTTGTCTATACCCATTCTACCCTCTGTAGAATAATAGGCACTATAGTTCTGTGTTATCAAGGTTTATGAGAAAGTGTTTAATGAGTTCTGGTTTTGTAGAGAGCAAAGATTCTGAGGGCAGCTTTCAGAAAAAATGGCCACTTGCTAGGATTTTTAGGAGATTTACTGTAAAAACACCCCTTCCTTCTAAACTATAAGAAACATCTAGGTAGTTCCCTTTCATACAGAGAAAGGTGTAAATATATGTAGACCTTTCATGCGTATAAATAACATACTTAAGATTACTTTTAAAATGATAATTTTAGACCACTGCTTTTACTTATCTCATTTTGCTAGTGGGGTGAGAAAAAGGCACACATTTATCATTAATGTAAGAAAATTAACATGTTATTTCCAGACTCTGACTATGCCATCTTCTTTATGCCATTTTCCTTCTTTTCCAAATACTTCAGTTTATTCTAATAAAATGTTGTCTTTGCCAAAGATGGGCTTTGAAATTATTATGCTAAACTCAAACTACTATATATGCTAAGAAGCTGTTTATATCTCTCCTATGCTATTACTAGACTTATCAAAACAGCATTTTCACACATCCCTTTCTCTGAAAGTCTCCTCAACTGCCAGAGACTTGAATTCCCTGGCCAGAAACAGCCCAAGACATTTTGTTTCCCAAAGCAGAGCAGCAAATTGCACCCTTGTGAGGGGATCCCTGAAGGATTTGGTGTCAGGCCATCCCTCCATGCCTTCCAATCTAGTCTTCTCATGGGTGATTTCACTGGGGCCACCCTATCCATGAAAGGTGGCCACACTGCCCCCTATGAAAGCACCAACCCCATCAAAATCTCCACTGGAGGTGGTGGGGGAAGAAAAGGCAGAAGGTCCAGAGGGCAGTGGACCTTCAAGAAAGGATGAGACCAAGGGAGGTGAATCAGAGTCAGAAAGATCTAGAAGGGAGGAGGGAGATCTGGAGGTTATAAAAGGGAAGAGAGGAGGCAATAAGAGGGAGGACTGATGATACAAACAATATAAGATAATAATAAGAGAGCATCAGCTTTAAAGCAAAAAAAAAATGCTCAAAATATAATTTAATCAATCAAACATAAAACCTAAAGCTAAACTTAAACGATGGCAGGACAGGCGGCATAAATGCGTCACGGCTCAAGGGAGGATGCCCTTAAAAGCTTCTGTTCAACAGCCTTGTCTTGAGCATCCTCTTGAAAGCTGGGAGGGAGGGGGCAGGAAGGGAAGAGAAGGCTTTACAGCTGTGGAAAGTGGCAAGAGGATCACAGCTAGAATGGACAGAGGATGGATTAGAGAAACAGAAGCGTATAGAGAGTTCCTTTATCCCAAAAACAAGACTAAGAAGGCAGTATGCCATGTTTTATTTAAAATACCACTTTATAACTCTAAGTTTGCAATCCTGTATGCATTTGCCTAGGGATAAGTTCCATTGAAAGTGTGGTTAGGTCAGATACACCTACAATAAAGTTTATGGGGCTAGGAGAATGATTCAAATCCTTCCCAGAAGAGGGAAAAGGGGAAGAGTTTGGGCAGAAAGAGTTGCCTTCTTCACAATTAGGAGAAAGTGAACTGTAAGTTTCTTACTTCACAAACTTTGGGACAAATTAAATGTAAAATCAGAACAATTCTCATTATTCAAGATTAACTGAAGGGTGAAAAGAAAGAAAAAAGCCACAAAAAGCCAGAGCTGACAGTTTCCTTGCGCCATATCAACACTGCTCCTGGTTGAATTAGGAAATTAGTCCTGATTGCTTCTACGACATCTGTTGCAAGGTTATGTGAGTATGTGGTATGGATTAAGTGGTTCTAAAACCATTCTCCCTTCTTATGTTGTTTGCTGCCTGGCTATCTTGATACATCAGGGAGTTAAAGAACAGATCATGGAGGCTGAAGACGAGTCCCAAACGCACCTAGGAAGCCAGAAGGAACAACTCCCCGAAGACGGAAAAGGTCAGTGAGGTGTATGATTTGAAACAAAACAGAATCCAATTGAGTGTCTCTGCTAAGAGGAAAGTGTCTGGTAGAACTATAGAAAAAGTACAGAGGAGGAGGAGAAGGAAGAACCATTGATTTTCTTGATGGAAAGAGTTACCGTCTGCAGGGAGAGGAACAGGATGACCTGAGTACAAAAATATCCAGTCTGACTCGTGGACCAATATAACTGCATGCTCTGTAATACACTCCAAACACAGGGTAACTTGGGAAGTAAGTTACTTTCTAAACTTATCATAGTTTATTTTTTTAAACAACCTTTGTTATTGGTCATTTGCTAGGGAACAAATGATATAACAGGCAAAACAGAGGGATAATGTGCATCTGTACAGAGGTTTTGGTGCTGGCTGGTATTGACTGAGAGCTATGCAATGTTTAGTTGCTTTAAACATGTTGGCCCTCATCGTTGTCTGTGACAGTTTTCTTTCACCTGTCACTCTTCAGATATTTTCTGCTTTCATGCCTATAACGGCATGGTGATTGTGGACAATGGGCATCATAGTCCAGCATACCTGGTAGGCAGCAGTCTGAGGAAAGCTGCTTTTGGAAATCATCAACTAACAACAAGAGTAACAAAGTCTTCCTATAGGCACTTCCTATTCAACATGGTGGTGAGTAGGAGTTGCAAACCAACTGGGGTCAGAACCCGACATTTCTTCCCTCCCTCCACTAGTCCTTTCTTGGCCATCAGCACAGTGATCAGAAGCCTTCTTTTCTCATCCCTCACATCCACCCACCCAATACTCATTCTCCTTTAAATATTGTAGAGATGGCTATGGACAAAGAGCAGCCCAATACTTGTGACAGGACATACAACAAGATATCACAATCAATTACTTTGCCTTCATTTCTTTTCCAGGGTGAGACTTGGATGTTGAAGGCTGGCGGCAATATGTCTGACATCCAGACACAGGTGGAAGATTTCCCCACTAGCCTGAGCAATCTCCTACATCTGTCTTTTCTTTGTTGTCTTTTGAAACATAAGCAGATCTTGAGCACCACCCCCATGAACATATTTCTGTGCTTGGCTTGTCATGAAGCAAGTTTCAGCTCTCTGTCTTCCCAAATTTCCTTGTGCATCACAGAGTATAAACAAGGGAAGGACATGAAGAGAGTCTTCTGTTGACTGCCAGCGGCAGCATGATTAAGTACCCCCACATGTATAGCAGTTTGTGCAATTACAGATCAATCTCTCTGCAGCAGTCTGGAAATTCTGATTGGTCTCCTGGGTCCGTTTAAAGATTAGGGGATTGTTTACAACACACAACAGTCTCCACGCAGCAGCAAAAGTCAACAGATGACTCTTTTCTTAGAAAGGTGTACTCGTAGGGTATGGCACAAACATTTTCCCATCATTATAGCCACATTAACTATGCAGGTAAAAGAGACAAATATGTTAGCTTTGCTTCCCCCTGTTGTCATTACCATCATTCTGTACATAAGGAAGCTCTGAAGAGAACAGCCTTCTGCATCTGTGGAAACGTTCTCTAGGCCCTGGGAAATCAGAGCTCCAGGTCATGTGAAGAGCCTCCATACAGCTGCTTCAGACCGTTTCCTTCCATGTGTAGAGGCTGATAGACCTGGAGATGGATGGGGTGGGGCTAGCCATGCACTCCTTCTCCCTTATGTCATCTGTGTATATATTTAATGACTGAATGAGGCTTCTGACAGGCTGGGCATATAGGGTCCTTAAGGATGTGGAGGACAAAAGGAATTGAGTTTTCCTAGAATCCCTGGGAGTGCATAAACATATGGGGCCCCAACAGTCTCTCTCATTATAGAATATATCAAACTAGAGAATATGCTTCACCCGGATTTAGAAGCAGTGCTACCTTAAATAGTGAATGAGTACTCTTTGTCCTGGCATGTGCTTTTCCTCATTGCTGTATCTTGCATCTCAGCCACTCTAGCATGTTTTACATTGTGATTGCTCACTGGAAGGTAAGTATGAGCACAGCTTACAGTTCTGATTGCTGAGGCACATACAGATCTGTAAGGAAAACAAAACTAAGAGCAAGGAATATGAAATTAGGCTATTTCACATGCTGAAAGTATTTTTATTTACAAAAGGAAGTCACTGTTTTTCAGCTCAGAAAAGTTGCTTTTCTTTATTGTACATCTCCCAGAATCCTTTGACCACTTCAGCTGTGGGCTTCTTCTATGACCTGGGCCACGCTACCACATGGCCCAGGTCATCTCATGTTGCCAGGTAAAGTGAGAGGAACTAGCAGTGTGACAGTTCCGATCCAGTCTTACGTGGGTCACATATGTAACACCGGAGTGCATGAAAGGGGGCTTGGCTTTTAGAACATAACTAGGTCAGGGCAATGGAGGCTTTGTCTCAGGTACTGAAATCTACTGGTGAATGTAAGGAAAATAAACTGATACATCCTGGCCCTATTGACTCCCCCCCCCCCCCCCCAAAGCATAAACTCTCTCTTTCTTATGGGAAGGGGGCTGCATCACATTCTTCTTCTCCTTTTTTCTGTGGAGACTTGCACCCATGCCTCATGCTAGAGTGGGCAGAGATGGGGTCACTCATCCCAGGTATCAAAATTGCTCTACAAGCAAGATTCGGGAGGGAAGCAAGCACTGAGTACATCCAAACATCTTCATGCTGTATGAGTGAGTCCTGCCATTCATTGCAAATAGGTAGAGAAGTGTACCTAAGCTTTAAAGGTACCCCATATACAAAAGTTAGATTTTCTTCAGTGCTGCTTGCTCAAGATCTGGCTGAAGACCTGGAGAAGCCTTGCAGTTCCCTGAGACTTCAGCCTGGCAACCCTGTTCTGGATCAAAACAACAACAACAAAATCCTATGTAAGGTTTTTATATAAGCAGCCCCTGTATCTAAGCACAGACTCAACCTAGACCTGCTTAGCTTTGGCAACTCCACTGTTGTCAGAGGCCTCTGGATCCTGCCTGGACCCTACCACAAAACTCCATATAGTGTGCTTAACAGTATATACAATAACATAATACTCAATACAATAAACACATTAATGTCTCTAACAAGAAAATTGTAATTGTTTATAAAAATCCATTTAATATGAAGTCCTGCATTTATATAAACAATTACATTCTTCTTGTTAGACGCATTTAATACATTTATTGTATTCGGCATTGTGTTATTGTATATACTGTTAAGCACACTATATGAAGTTTTTTCAGTAGTAGTAATTTTATTCTGTACTCCCTAATTGTTAAATTGGACCATACCATACACAGAATAGGGAGTTTTGTGGGGGGGGGGGGGTTTAGAGCTGTAGAAGGCCTGAAGGTTAAACTGTACATGCAGGTAACAATGGATTGTTGCATGTGATGTTCCTTCCACCAGGGCCATTCCTAACCATTCTGCTGCCTGGGCCAAAGGAGGAAGAGAATATCTCTCCCACTTTCTGGGTCCATGTGTGAAGGCCAACCTGCTGAATCTTATTTTGATACTGATGGTATGAATGGTCTCTTCCAGCAGGACCTTAGGGGTGCAGCGTAGGTCAGACATCACATGGACCTCTATCTCTTCAGCACCCCTCAGTATCTGCTGGGTGCAGCAGCTGCCTCACCATTTAATGGATTGGTAGGCCCTGTCCACCACTACAAGCTTCAATCTGCACATGCAGCAGTCCACAGAGTCACTACATTCAGGGTTGTATTCACTGTGTCGACGTTTTGAAACTATTCCATTTCTATTCCTACTGTTCTTCTAGTCCAGCTGCCTCCTTGTTTTTTGGTTTTTTTGGTTTTTTTAAAAATTTATTTGTTTCTAGCTCCTTATGTGGGGATATTTTTAACTCCTTTGGTCCATTTGGAATGAATTAAAAAGCAAACCTCTAGTCTTTTTAATATTATTATATGTTTCCTTGTTTCTTTTAATGTTGTAATTCATTATGCTTTTCATTTCATCTCTTTTCTAACCATCTTGGTGTCACCAGGAGAAAAGTGGAATAAAAGAGAAAAGAAAAATAAACATGAAGGAGGGACTGTTCTTCCTTCTTCTGTCCCACTAATGGCTATATAGGATTTGAGCTTTGCATTGGTATGTTGGATCAGGGTGAGTAATGTGTGCCTTCTAGTCCTTTGTCATTCCTTTGTGGGTGAGATGGAGAAAAGGTAAGCCTTACATCCATCCCCTTTCCATTCAGGCGACGGAGAAGAAAGTAACAGCTGCCCCCTCCTCCTTCAGCGAAGAAGTGATTATTCCTTTCAGTGTTCTAATTGCCCAATCAGTGTTAAATCAAGCCAATCAGTGCAAAATTCAACTTTAAGTATACCCTTCAGTCTGTATATTTATATATGTGTGTGAAACTGGTAAACAAACAACAGCGCTATTGCTAGAAATGACATGCAAATATCTAAAGTTAGGAAAAGAACATTGTGTAAAGACATGCACACAAGCCATACTCCAGAAAAATCAAAGAGCAATGCCTATCTTTTTTCTGTTTCCTTTCCTTTTCTTAATAAGGCAGTTTCTCAAAGTCCAAGCTGTGTAATAATACCCTTCCAGAATCTGGCACAGCTCTCAGGAATGTTACAGGTTTTTTAATATGTCTCCCAGAGTCTGCTGGCCAGTATGGCCATCACTGGTCAAGCTGTCTGAGAGATTTGAGGTAATCCAGTTTTAAAATGTCAGCGTTTCAAGCTTTGATCTGGGGTCATTTGCTTATTGAGAGACATAAAACTACAAGAAGAGTCCTGTGAGATGAGACTGGTCCAGTACTGCGTTCCTCACGGTCACCAAACAGATACCAGTGGGAAAGGTACAAGCAAGATCTGGAAGAAGAACTAGCTCTTTTTCAGGGACTTGAGGAAGTCTTTATTGTGCAATTACTGAGTCCCTTTCCTAGGAGAGGGGAGATGCTATGATCTTCCATTTCTAAACCACTCCTGGTTTTTTCCACTAATTCTCCTACACTTTCCTCTTTACTACAGAAAATCCATTAAGGAGGAAAAGGAGGAATAGCTGCACAATGACGTTTGATTGGCAATACTAGGAACCATCTGCCTGGAAGCCCCCCTGCTGTGGTTCCCCAGCAACCATATGGCATAGGGCCTCTCACCCTGGATATCATATATATATGCACACACACACACTTTCTTGACTGTCCTTTATGCAAGCTCAAGAACCTTTGAAGTGCACAGCAAGATAAACTATGATGAGACTGAAATTTCTGTCATTTTCTCTCTCTTTTCTGAAATACGTTTTTCTGAAATACAGGCCAGTTCTATAACATATGAAACTTAATAACAGAAAGAGATTTCCTTAAAGAGTCAAGAGTACTGTTAAGTATGTGTTTTGGAAGTCTGATGAATTCTATGTAAATCAAAAGTCTGCACCTTTTAAAAATGTTCTATTTATTTATTTATTTGCTAGAGAAGACATACATTTTAAACTTCTCCGGTGGATAACTAAATAGTTGAGAAACTGCTTCCATGATTCCATTTCTTAATGTAACAGGGAAACATGGAATGGAGGCACATACAAAGCTGGGTTGGGCCATTCCATGTAATCCTGCATTGTCTTCCTCACCAGAGTTTCAGATTGGGGTCTTTCCCAGCTCTGTCTGGAGCTAGTGAAGATTAATCCTGGGACCTTCTGCATGTGAAGCATGTATTCCACCACCAAGCTACAGTCCTCCTACTTCCACGCAGCATGGAAACAATATTTATTTATTTATTTATTTATTGGATTTCTATCCCGCCCATCAAGACCAAAGGTCTGATGACATGGCATTTTTCTGTTTTACTGAGAAGCTCAGTATTAATTGTCTTTCATACACATGTACTTTTTGATTTATATTTGTACTGACATTGCCCTTGCACTTTTCCAATATGTCTTCTGTTCTGGGAAAGTGAGGGCTTCATGGGACCTAGGAGTAAGACAATTCTGACTGCAGCACTTTAGCCTACCCTCCATTAATATAAGTGAAATGCTGTTGAGTCATGTGTGTCTTCAGACAGACCTGAGTCAAAGGCATAATACTACCTTTTGGTAATATGAAAAGTTTAGGAATTATAGGTAAATATAAATGTGATCCTATGCAAGTCAAGCAGTCCACAAAGGGGAGCTGACAGTTCAGTGAGCTGAGTATCAATTTATGGAACCAGGTGTGAGGAATTTGATTCCCTATTGTGCCTTCTGGGAGAAGAGCAACCCTGCATAACTTTGGGCAAGCTTGCACAGTCCCAGAGTGCCCACAGAAGCAGGGAATGGTAAACCATTTCTGAACATCTGTACCTAGAAAACCTGAAGAGCCACCTTAAATTGGAAGCAACTTGATGGCACATAATTATTGTTAAAACTTTGGCAGAACACATGGTCCAACCCATGACAGATTAGCAGGTTTAGGAAGCACCAGATGGAAATGCCTGGGTATCCTTTGTTTTAACTTCATCATTTTAACTGTCCTTCAGAAGAATGTATTTTCCAAGATCTCCCTACCATTGTGAATATACCCAATTCCATCTGATTTATGCTAAGCAGACCAGGCAAGTACGTAGATGGTAACCTACCAGGGACATGAGGGATCTCTGGATAGGGCTAAAAACGACACTGCCTCAGACTCTGGAGAGCTGCTGCCAGTCAGTGGTGACAATTCTGTGCTAGATGGACCAATGATCTACTGGGGAATTTCAGTTAAAAGGTGGGGGGGGGGGCGTTCTAGGAATTCAGTTATTCTTTTTTTACACCCTTTCTGGTATGGCACACAAACTACGACCTTGTATGATAAAATCAATCTAGGAGCATTTATAGTAGAAAAATGTATCTTTACTTACAGTTACCATATGTAATTACAGTCAGAAGAAAAAAAGGAGGAAATTGAATTTCCAGCATGCAGGAGTCCCTGCATGCTTGCTGCTTGGAGGACAGTCGGAGGAATAAGAGGGTGATCAACAAAACAAGGGAAGCAAGCAAACAAACAAACAAACAAACAGGAAGAGGGGGTGTGGCTTGCCTTAAATGTCAGAGGCAAAACTTTAGGAGTCAAGTTAGAGACAAAGGACAGTTACATTGGCTGTAAAAAACACCCTCCCACTGATACCCAGTGTTAGTGCATGCAAAACTGCTGTTATCTCAACATGATCTGACTTAAAGTAAGACAGTTGCCTATAATCCCATCACATGCTTTGTTAGCGAATTTTAATGGAGTCAAAAAATCAGAAATCCAAAGGAAAGCTCCATTTCATGCCCCAGAGTTCTTTGCAAAGGCCATCCAGAATCTACACAAAGCTGCTGCAGTTTATCCTCTCATTTGAAGCCTCCAGCCTAAATTACTCACCCAAGGTCACTTGACCACCTTATCCATCTCCTGAGAAATCTATATGTGGGACAGGAAGCAACAGTTAGAACTGGATATGGAACAACTGATTGGTTCAAAATTGGGAAAGGAGTACGACAAGGCTGTATATTGTCCCCCTGCTTATTTAACTTATATGCAGAATACATCATGCGAAAGGCAGGACTGGATGAATCCCAAGCCAGAATTAAGATTGCCGGAAGAAATATCAACAACCTCCGATATGCAGATGATACCACTCTGATGGCAGAAAGTGAGGAGGAATTAAAGAACCTCTTAATGAGAGTGAAAGAGGAGAGTGCAAAAAATGGTCTGAAGCTCAACATCAAAAAAACTAAGATCATGGCCACGGGCCCCATCACCTCCTGGCAAATAGAAGGGGAAGATATGGAGGCAGTGACAGAGTTTACCTTCCTGGGCTCCACGATCACTGCAGATGGGGACAGCAGCCAAGAAATTAAAAGACGCCTGCTTCTGGGGAGGAAAGCGATGAGAAACCTAGACAGCATTTTAAAAAGCAGAGACATCACCTTGCCGACAAAGGTCCGCATAGTCAAAGCGATGGTTTTTCCAGTAGTGATGTATGGAAGTGAGAGCTGGACCATAAAGAAGGCTGACCGCCGAAGAATTGATGCTTTTGAATTGTGGTGCTGGAGGAGACTCTTGAGAGTCCCCTGGACTGCAAGGAGAACAAACCTATCCATTTTGAAGGAAATCAACCCCGAGTGTTCACTGGAAGGACAGATCCTGAAGCTGAGGCTCCAATACTTTGGCCATCTCATGAGAAGAGAAGACTCCCTGGAAAAGACCCTGATGTTGGGAAAGTGTGAAGGCAAGAGGAGAAGGGGACGACAGAGGATGAGATGGTTGGACAGTGTCATCGAAGCAACCAACATGAATTTGACCCAACTACGGGAGGCAGTGGAAGACAGGAGGGCCTGGCGTGCTCTGGTCCATGGGGTCACGAAGAGTCGGATACGACTAAACGACTAAACAACAAAAGTCACACAGCTACTAGCTGAGCACTATGAGCAACATAACCAGGGTGATTTACCTATATACGCACATATCCACACCTGAGTTAAAAGCAGAGCTTGGAAGGGTTAGCATTTTTTGGACTACAAATCCCAGAACCTCCCAGCCACAATGGCCACTGGCCATGCAGGCTCAAGTTCTCTGTAAGTTATAGTCTGTTGTCCTCCATAGCTCTAGTGCAGATTCTAGAGGAGCATAATTACCTAGGTTCAGCTTTCAGGAACTACTAACTAGGTTCTGCTTCAGAACCACACCGGAGTGAATCCTCCAGCTAGCACAGTAAACAGTAACTGTGCTAATGGAGAGGGGTTCTGTTCTCGGAATTGTAACAAAAAATTAATTTTCCCTGGTTCTGATACCAAGTAAAAATATGCTATGTGGCCACAAATTGTGGGACAGCGTGAAAGGCCCCATCCTGCAAATTCATGGAGACTCAAACTATCAATGGCTATTAACCATGATGACTATATAAAGAGCTAACGCTTGCTGAGATGCAAGTAATGGAAGAAAACTGTTGGCTTTATGACCACCTCTTTGCATGCTGAAGGCATTTGGCTGCCTAATGTGTGAGTCAAGATGTTGAACTAGATGGCCAGTTGATGCTTTTCTTCAGTTCTCATGCTTTTAGTAGGACTCTTCTTATATTCATAAAGTGGGCATGGGGAAAAGGTTTATAGTCAATGGTAGAGCACACACTTCACATGCAAAGGAGTGCCCCGATCAGGCATTTCCAGGCAGGACTGGGAAAGATCCATGCCTGAAATTGTAGACAGCTGCTCCCTATGTAGATAATGCAGAGCTAGATGGAACAATAGTTTGGTGATATAAGGCAGCATCCTCTGCGAGTACATGACATTGTTTTAATAACTGCAGCAAGTAACAGATTGCCGGACTGTTTACTTTTTTTGGACTACGTCTTCCTCAGACAGCAAGGTCTGTGGCTAAGCTGGCAAGGAGATGCTGGCAATTGTAGTCCCAAAGACTAAATTTTCCAGGCTCTGTTAAAAAAAAAAGATGCATATTTTATACATGGTTCTCCAGTTCTGTTGATCTATGATGCTGTAAGAGAAACAAACAAGGCAAAACACAGACCAATGCTAAGCTCTGTTGTGGATAATTCAGGATACCGTAAAGAAAAGGCTGATGGTCTCAAATACACATAAACTAGAAACGGATGCATTTCCAAGAAAGCTGCCTCCAGTCTGAAGATTTCTTTTTGTCCAGATAGCTGACTTTAATTACACAGGTGCTAGCTACTTATTACTTTTTCAAAGGTGGCGGGCAGTTATGTAAGAATTCCAAGAAATCAATCAGATAGAAACAAACAGGGCAATTCTGAAGCAGAAAGGTTACCCCCTCCCCATTGTCATTTAAAAACAACAACATCCAGCCCCTTCCTAAAAAATATCTTCTGAGCTGAGATTTCTGTCTGTCCCCAGTAACTCCATTGTCACTCTCAAAGGGAAAATGGACTCACTCTGGCAGTCTGTGAATGAGTCGGAAAGCAAAGCAATTAGACAGGAAAGAATGAAACCATTCATCCCAAAATACCTGCCCTGCCTGCTGTAAACAAATGGGTTCCATTCCTGACTTTTCACAGGCATTTTATCTATTTTGAGAAGCGCTGCAAAGTCAGTGATTCATGTCTACATAATACCAGCTGTATAATTAGAGACAAAGGGGCCCTCTTGGGAAGCAGCCATTGAAGGATGGAGATTTGGTGCCTGCACAATCATAAATCACACACATTTCCTCGAGCTCATAAAACCAAGGCTTGGCTTGGGAAGAGCAGTAATGCAGGAGAAGGCTCCTACTTCCAGGGGCAGGACTTCTGGAAGTGGAAAGGGCACAAGACAAGGATGCCCTCTCTCCCCTCTGCTGTTCATATTGACCCTGGAAGTGCTCAATAGAAATGTGAGACAGGATCCAAAAATTAAAGGAGCAAAAATAAAAGGTGAAAGCTATAAGTTACCAGCATTTGCAGACAATTTGGTATTTATCTTAGAAGATCCACTGGAATCAACACTGATATTAATAGAAAAGATTGAGGAATATGGAGAAGTACCAGGACTGAAAATCAACAAGGAAAAAACAAAATTTATTACAAAAAAATTAACAGCAAAGCAAAAAACAAACTATTGGAAATGTCATATTTACAAATAGTTAAAAAGGTCAAATATTTGGGAATATATTTAACCTCAAGATGTGCAACCATCAAAGAAGACAACTACGTAAAATTACTTAAACAAATAAAAACAGACTTGGAAAAATGGAAGAACTTACAATTATCAATGTTAGGAAGGATAGCAACAATTAAAATGTATATTTTACCAAAATTACTTTTTCTGTTCCAAACAGTACCAATTAAAATAGAAAAGAAATACTTTGAGGATTTAAACAAGATGATTTTAAAGTTTATTTGGCAAGGGAAGATGGCAATAATTAAACTGAAAATGCTACAAGAATCTAAAGAAAAAGGAGGATTCGGACCACCAGACTGGGAGCTATATTACCAAGCATGTATCCTAGTCTGTTTTAAAGAAAGGATTATTTTGAGGAATAAAAGACTGCTCTATCTAAAAGGACATGATCTACAATTGGGCTGGCATGCCTTTTTATGGTATGAGAAAGCCAAAACCCATAGATACTTTCAGAACCATTATATTAGAAACTCACTATTGATAATATGGGAAAAGATAAAAAAGAAAATGTACATAAAAATACCTAGGTGGCTTTCACCTATGGAAGCATTTGTGCACCCAAACCTCAGGAACCTTGAGGAAATTTTATGCTATAAAGATATACTAAATACAGAAGGGAAATAAAAACCAAAACAAGATCTTACTGCTCAGGGATTAGGCTTGTCATGGTGGCCATTAATGCAAATTCAATCTAGATACGATAAAGCTGTTAAATATGGCTTTTATAAAGAACAAATACTGCTTGATCAAATATTGTTAACCTCACACGATAAACTAATTAAGAAATTATATAAACTGCTTTTGAATTGGAAAATGGAAGATGAACAGGTGAAAGAAACAATGGTGCAATGGGCCAAAAACATTGGGCACAATATTGAACTGGAGAAATGGCAGAAATTGTGGAATAGAAATTGTAAAATAACAATGGTGACTTTGTATAAAGAAAATCTTTATAAAATGTTTTATAGATGGCACTTACCACCCACCAGAATTGCAAAAATGTTTCCAAATGTGTCTAGTAAATGTTGGAAATGCAAACAAAAAGTAGTTACCTATTATCATGTATGGTGGACATGTGAAAAAGCAAAAAAATATTGGACTAAAATACACACATGGTTGGTTAAAATGCTTAAAAAATGTATAGATTTTAAGCCAGAACTGTTTTTATTAGGTATTTTACCAGAGTATTTTGATAAACAATCGGTTTACCTAACACTGCATATTGTGACAGCAGCTAGGATTGTATTTGCACAACACTGGAAAAACGAAGAAATACCAACAGAAGAAGAGATAATTAAGAAGATTTTAGATTGCACAGAAATGGATAGACTCACACTGAGACTGAGAGAGAAAGAAGATTCAGAATACTTTAATATGTGGAATTTGTTCTACAAATGGCTAGAAGATTGGAGAAGGGGTTAAATCACCAAGACGCGAAAATAGATAATTATAAGCAAACCCATGTAACACGATGTTTAACAAGCATGAATTGAATGTAGATATAGTGAAAAACTAATAAAATGTTATTTTAAAAAAAAGAAAGGGCACTTCCTGGACTCTCCACAAGTTGAAGGCGCCTCTTCTTTTTACTAGAACAACTTCTGTGATATCTACTGGCATCGTGATTTTGTAGAGTGGAACAACAAAAGGATTAGTCACAGTGGTAGTTTACTGTTCTTTCTGGCTTTTATCAGCTGCTTTCATTTCTGTGTCTTATTGTATCAATCTTTTATGTTGTACCTACCCTGACATCTATTATCATGAACAACAGAATAGAAATAATGCCTTCTTGTTCATCTCCTGTCTACTGGAGGTTGGGTGTCATCGTGACTCTGCTAACTTCCAATAAGATGGCTCTAAACAACTGCAACATCCGATCTAGTCCCCAAGGCCTTCCAGCCAATTGGCTCTTCTTTATCTTGCACTCCCCCACCAATTTATTTTAAGTTGCAGGATCAATGTAACGATTTATACTTTCGTTTCTTATTATATGACCAAAGTGTTCTCGTTTTCAGCATTTGATGAATTTTATAACTCCTTGGTCTCTAGTTATCTGACTTGATATTTCTTTTTTATCCTCTCAAGCCTAGTTATTGTAAATAAATTCACTTTCATCCTTTAAATGCTCAGTACTAATAGAAGTAGCAGTAGCAATGAGAAGTAACTTTTCCAGGTTCTCTAGGGCTATTTTCTAAACGAGCCCCGCAAACACAATGAACTTTGGAGAGATTTCACATTTTAAATCAAATGTAAGTTTGCAATCAACCCGAATTGGATTCTACTGAATATATCTTCATGAATTCCATGAAAAAACAAGGGGCCAGAACAGGAGTTACCCACAGAAAATAATGTTCTGAAAAGTTTCTCTAATCAAGACACACCAGGGACCTAATCTCAAGCCAGCTTTATCTTTCAGAGGATTCCCCTTGTGCAAGGATTCAAGACTCAAAGAAGATGGTTGAGGACACAAAAACATAAAGACCCTAAAATAGATTATAAGGACAGGACCAAAAAGACAATTGCTACAAGGATATTCCCTTCCATTGTCTCTCCTGCATGCATATATTGACAATTCATTACCTAAATCAAATGAAGTTCCTTTATCATCCATCTCTCATGCTTCCTAAATGGAAACTTTACAACCGTAACCCTTTCCTGAGGATTTCTCCATGATCTGGGCTGAAGCTCATTGGATTTATACTTGTACCCTATGTTGTGTCCTTTTTTTAAATAAACAAGTTGACTCAATAAAGGTCCTACCCTGATGCAGAATTTAGGTTTGGATTTTGTTTATTGATCAGCATGGCTGCCTCCACATTCTGCCACATCACATAGTACTAGAGTCCAACAGGAGTTCAAATTGAAGAGTATGTAAGATGTAACGAAGCGGCCCATGAGGTCTGTAACAGTCCTTTCCATTTTGCGGCATTCATATCCAGCCAAGAATATCCTATTGCAAGTGATGTCTTGGGTGATTTTCATTCCTTTTTTTAAAAAGGCAGCAATGAAGACACAATGCATAATAATTCATCCAGAGAGTTCAATCAACACAAAGTGGCCTCCTGTAACCTGGCAGGGTGGGCACTGCTTGCCCAACAAAAAGCTTGTACACTTCTCATTGGCACGTTGTTTTATAAGTCTCTGTGCAGGATGACATTGTGGCACTTCCACTGGATCACCTGGCCCTTCTATTCTTGCTTTGACCACTGCATGCAGAACTAGGGAAAAGTTACTTTTCTGAACTGCAGCTCCCAGAATTTTCTGCCCAGCATGGCCCTAATCCTGACCATATGGCAAAGGCAACAAGAAGGCAACTTATACTGTACAGTCCTGCTTGGATGGGCCCCAAGATTAACCACTTTCAGATTAACTGATTTTTCTTTAAAAAAATACAAGAGCTAGAGTAGATTAATTAACTAATGAATCAACTAGAGTAGACTAATTAACTGAGAAAGTTGGTCCATCATCACCATGGCTAATTTTAATTGGCGAGGACAGTTTGAATCTGAGATTAATGGGCACACTTTATTATTCTGAAATTAATTTTATGTGGTAAGTGTAGTGAGTTGTGAGGAAGAGTATATCAAAGATTTTTGTTGACTTTTAACAATGCATCTAACTTCTTTTTAATGCATGATTAATTATTTTATATTAAATATCCTAGAAAAAGGTATACATGTCTACTGAAATGTAACTGACCATTTCATAAATTAAAAAGTAGAGGATTTATCAATTATTGTCATTAATTTCCATGATGGGAAAAGGGGTATCTCACCCAGAAATGACCGTAGTACAAAAAATACAGTTCCAAAAAGCAGTCTAAAAAAAATAATTTTTAACATTTCTGCCTTCAATCTATCTGTGAAGATTCTCAGTCATCCAGGTAAAGTTGTCTAGAAGTTGAGTCATGGCAACTGGACTTGTTTCTTAAAAGATTGAAACATTTTGCTACTCATCCAAGTCACTTCTTCAGTCTGACAACCTAACAAGAAAGGAGTCCAGCTGCCATGACTCAACTTCCAGATTCTGCCTTCAATCCTCCTTAACTATGTTAGATTATAAACAAACAAACAAGCAAGCAAGCAAGCAAGCAAACAAGCAAACAAGCAAGAAAGCACACTTGATCTATTCCAAGAGAGAACTGTGGTTTCAGTTTGCTTGAAATTACAGACTTGTGCATGCTTGCTTTCTTTATTGCACACATACAAATACCAACCAAACAGATCAACAGCAACCAACAACTGCTACAAACCAACAAAAGAGAGGGACTGAATACTCAGCAGAGAGGTGGGGCTCACTTTGAAAATCAAAAGCTGGAAAGAATGCTTGGTTAGTGTTGGATGGAAAAAACAATCACTCCAGCCCAGAAAAGTCCCTCCCAGTCACTCAAACTACAGACAGTATGTGAGGTTGTAAATAAAATGCCAACAGTTCACACTGACATGGATTTCATTTTGACACCTCTACAGCCTTTGGGATTTAAGGATCTTGGATTGGACAGGTTGTGGAGTTCTTTGTCAATGGGGTGGAGGTGGGGGTGAGTGGTTTATACAGTTTATTTAAATTATTTAGCTTTTAAAATGCTATCCTTGTTGTACCCTGCCCTGAGATCTCATGATATGGGGGGGGGGGGGGGGATATGAAAATTCTAAATAAATAAATCTCTGAAGAGTCTGCCTGGCCATAAGGAGGTGTTAGACAGCATAATCCCTCTTGCCAAAAGTGTCATAGAGTCATAGAGTTGGAGGAGACCACTGAGGCCATCCAGTCCAACCCCCCGCCATGCGGGAACATCCATCAAAGTACTCCCAACAGATAGCCATCCAGCCTCGGCTTAAAAACCTCCAAAGAAGGAGACTCCACCACCCTTCGAGGCAGCCTATTCCACTGCCGGACAGCTCTGACCGTCAGGAAGTTCTTCCTAATGTTCAGATGGAATATCTTTTCCTGTAGTTTGAAAACATTGCTCCGTGTCCTAGTCTCTGGAGTCCTGGAAAACAAACCTGTCCCCTCTTCAACATGACATCCTTTCAAATATTTAAACATGGCTATCATGTCCCCTCTCAACCTTCTTTTTGTAAGGCTAAACATTCCCAACTCCCTAAGCCGCTCCTCGTAGGACATTGCTTCCAGACCTTTAACCATTTTAGTTGCCCTCCTCTGGACACGTTCCAGGTTGTCAACATCCTTTTTGAATTGAGGTGCCCAGAACTGGACACAATACTCCAGGTGAGGTCTGACCAAAGCAAAATAGAGTGGTACTATCACTTCCCTTGATCTAGACACTATAGTACTCCTATTGATACAACCAAGAATCGCAGATGGGTGCATTGATTGACTTGTAACCATCCATGTCTGTTACTGAGAGCACAGCATCAGAAAAGGTAGAATCTTTACTGTATGGCCAAAGCCCCAGAAAAGCTGGACTGTGCTGGCTAGGGGAATCTTGTAAAGGTTCAAAACTCAAAACAATCGGATTTCTAAGCTCTGGAATGGACTGCAGACATACCTCCATAGCAGGGACACGGGGAGGTTTAAGAGAGCATCTGTCAGAGCTTGGAAAGTGACCAAGGACTTCTGGGAACTGAAGTTCCAAGTTTGGGCATCCTCTCCTTTTCATACCTTAACCAGGCATTCAAGTACTTTGCACAAGTTCCTTCTGATGCCATAGGACAGTGGGAAAATTCTGGAAAGAGGGACCCTAAATAGCCCAAATTCTATAAACATTTCAAAGACCATCAATCAACCAACATTCACATTCACCTATGTCAGGTTGCTAGGGGACACAGAAATCAACAGCTGTTGCTATAGTAATGACAGTTCATTGTCATTCAATGCACAGATCAGATAAGCAAGAGTAGCTTTTTAAAAAGCTGGTAAGGTGGTATTGCAAGGGCTGGATCACAAGGGCTTGCTTGAGCAAGAGGAGTCAAGGAGTTTTTGCAATTTCTTGGCTATTTTTAATCACTCAAGACAGAAAAATAGCAAGATAATGTCCTTGTGTGTTTATATTTTTATTGGCATTTCCCCTTCTTTCTAAGCTTTAGCAAAATGCTGCTTCTATGATTGATGGACTGTATTGGCTCTTGCCTTTCCATTGGACTATTTCAGCGATGTGGAGAGGGGGGATTTGCTTCTTCGGTAACAGCCTATCCTCCATATTATTTTACCCAGGCTTCGTGCTCTGGAGAGGACACTCCAGCTTCGCATACAGCGTCGAAACACTAGACGCTGTTCCAAGTCCTCCATACAGAGCACGTTACCATAGTCTCTCGAGAATGAAGGATGCCTAATCACAACATAACTTTTTTTGGAAACATTGGGTAAGGCACCAAGAGTGACAAAGTAAAAACCCCTTCTCTTTTCAAACTGTTTTTCAGGTATTTCAGAGGAAGATTTTTGCACCATGATATCTGGAGAGAGACTCAAGCAAACGAATCCATACAAAGGCAAATAATTTTCTACTAGTCTCTTCCAAAATATTGGGTCTTGTTCCATCCTGGATATTGCCAACAATTCAAGTACAGTCATGTGTACCACTTACCAAGTCAGAGGCTGAAGCAGTTACTTGTTTGGACTACAAAACAGTAATGTTTCTACATTCTGAATAAATCCAAATTAATCCAGAACCATTTAAAAACACTATAGTATCCTTCACTCAGTGTTTTCCTGGACAATTCTCTTTTTCTCTTGCATTTTCCTTTGCTGCTTTATGTTGCTGCCTTATGGAGACAGGGTTCATCCACTGCTACTCAAGAGAAATCTTAAGAAAATATCAGCCATTCTCACATTGAAAGAAAAAATTGAAAAGCCCTCTAGGAATGAGAAATATAATTCAATCTTTAAAAATAATAATAATTTTAAAAAACACAAACCTCTGGTTTATGAATGTGGGATCTATGCTTCTGTACCCATGATTCAAAAAGCCATAAAATGGCCCAATATTGCTGCACAATATTGGGCCCGTATTGCCAGCAGGAAAAAAGGACACCAAGCTTTACATAGCAAAGGGCAGACTGAATGTTGACAAGATTGATAAACAAATAGTCAAGGAATACCTTACTACCTTGAACAAGTTCAAAGCTCCAGGGCCCGATGAACTGCATCCAAGAAATTGGCTGAAGAACTCTCAGAACCACTGTCCATTATTTCTTGAAATCATGGGAAATGCCAGATGATTGGAGGAGGGCTAATGTTGTCCCTATGTAAAAAAAAAGCGCAAAAGGGAGGAACCTGGGAATTACAGACCGGTCAACCTGACATCAATCTCAGGGAAAATTTTGGAACAGGTTATAAAGCGGTCACTATGCAAGTACCTAGAAAACAATGCAGTAATAACTAGAAGCCAACACAGATTTTTCAAGAACAAATCCTGCCAGACTAACCTGATCACATTTTTTGATAGGGTAACCTCCCTGATAGACATAAGGAATGCTATAGACATCGGATATCTTGACTTCAGCAAAGCTTTTGAAAAAGTGCCCCATGATATCCTGATTAGCACGCTAACTAGGTGTGGGCTGGATAGAACAACTGTCAGGTGGATACACAGTTGGCTACAGAATTGTACCCAGAGGGTGATGATTAATGGCTCCTTTTCAAGCTGGGTGGAAGTAACAAGTGGGGTACCCCAGGGCTGTGTCTTGGGCCCTGTGTTCTTCAACATTTTTGTTAATGACCTGGATAAGGGGTTAAAAGGAATGCTAATCAAATTTGTGGATGACACAAAATTGGGTGGAATAGCTAATACCCTGGAAGACAGACACAAAATTCAGAATGATCTTGATAGGCTGGGCTGAAAACAACAGAATGAAATTTAACAGGGATAAGTGCAAAGTACTGCACCTTGGAAAAAGTAACCAAACACAGTTACAAGATGGGGATTACCTGGCTCAGCAATACTACAAGTGAAAAGGATCTTGGAATCTTTGTAGATCACAAGCTGGACATGAGCCAAAAGTGTGATGTGGCTACAAAATATGCAAATGCTATTTTAGACTGCATTAACAGAAGTATAGTCCCCAAATCCCACAAGGTACTAGTTCTCCTCTATTCGGCACTGGTTAGGCTTCATCTTGAGTACTGTGTCCAGTTCTGGACACCACATTTCAAGAAAGATGTCAACAGACTGGAGCAAGTTTAGAGGAGGGCAACAAGGATGATCAGGGAGCTAGAAACCAAGTCCTATGAGGAAAGATTGAAAGAACTCGGCATGTATAGCCTTGAGAAAAGAAGACTGAGGGGTGATATGATAGCACTTTTCAAATATTTGAAAGGCTGTCATACAGAGGAGGAGCAAGATCTGTTCTCGATCATCCCAGAGTGCAGGACACACAACAATGGCCTCAAGTTACAGGAAGCCAGATTTCAGTTGAATATCAGGAAAAACTTCCTAACCTTTGAAGCAGTATGGCAATGGAATCAATTACCTCAAGAGGTGGTGAGTGCTCCGACACTGGAGGCATTCAAGAGAAATTTAGACAACCACTTGGCAGTTATCTTTGTTTTGCATTCCTGCATTGAGCAAGGGGTAGGATTCAATGGCCATATAGGCCCCTTCCAACTTCATGATTCTATGATTCTATGATTCTAACACCAATGGCAGTAGTCAAGATGGTCTACAGGGTACCCTCTTCTGCTCACTACCATTCACAAGTGAAACCACACAAGGAAAAATACCAGAAGTTGACTTCTTTTTTCATCAGTTAAACACTTCTTACCCAAACACAAAGCAATTGTCAGGGCTGTTTTTCAACATGTGAATGGTAGACCATTTCAGTCTGGTCTATATATCTCTGTAGGGCTCCTGGGGGAGTCTGGCATACTATTAAGGATCTGACATGCTCCCAATTATATTGAGAGGCAGACAGGAAGGGAGGGAGGGAAAGATGCTGGACTAGCTGAACCTTTGATCTGATTTCATCAAGCACTCCTCAGATTCTTAGAGAATTACCCACAAGCAGCCAACAAAGGGAAAACTTGTGCCTATTCTTTCAGATTGATTTTTCAGTATCTTTTTAAATTATCTCTTCCCCACAAAAAATGAGGCAATCAGATTCAGGTAATCCATGTTTCTAGATTGGCACACCCGCAGGCAAAGGCTTCTGAGCACAGTGAGACTTCAGGTAAAGCATACATCCAAAGTTGTTCTTGTGTTTTCAGTTGACTTAGCCATCTTGTTGACTTAGCCATCTTCATAACTTGAATCCCTGCACACCTGCACTTAATCTTCTAAAATTATGCAGAAAACCTATCTAGGCACATCTCCAAATAGTATGCCATGTTCATGCAAATTGCCCATAAAATCACAGAAGAGATCTCTACTGCTTCTTCTCCTTTTTCTTCATGCAATTGTTGAAGGTTCTTTGGGCAAAAAAAACCACATCTAGTTATCTGAAAGTATCCAGGTTTCAGCTATTCAAAAAGAGCTACTAGTCTTGCAGACTTCATCCAATTATATCAGAAAATGGAAAGGTTATAGCTGTTAGTTGACTTCCTAATTATAGCCAATAGGAAGACATCTGAAGCTTCAGTAAATGAAACAAACCGAGGATCTCCATCAAACCCAAGCTGAAAGGATATGTCTTCTGGGCCTTTAAAATGAAGCATAGTCCTAACATCATTGTTTTGCAAAACAGGAGATGTCATTTGCTGGAAGGCAAGGATTGCAGGCATCTTAGATGAATATGAAATAGTAACTGCCATAAGGTAGCCAGAAGATATAATGGGATCACAGACAGTACCTCACCCAGTCTGCTCCCTACAGACAGGGAGATAACTGGCTGACTGTGCAGCTATTCTCTGTCTCAGTTTCTTATGATCACCTTGACATTATGATGCTCTACTAGAGCTGCAGGCGCAAACATCATTGACCCCATTTGTTATGCTTTTTGGCTTGCAATTGCTGGTCGGATTTGCTCCTTCAGAACTGTTGCTCTCTCTCAGCATTCAAAGATGTTACTTTTTGGACTATAGTTCCCAGAATACACCAACCAGCATAGATGGCTGAAAGATTATGGGAATTAAAATCCAATAGAGATAGAGATAGAGACAGAGACCCCAATCTTGGATGCACACCTTAATGTGGTGAATAGGGTTTGAGAATGTCAATGAAGCTGAGAGCAGTGCTGTTAAGATTCTAGACTCCATTATGAGCCTGGACTTTTAGCTGATCACCGAGGGCAGAATAGTTACAGCTGAGACACCAGACTATGACACATCCACCCTCTTCAAGGCAGCCACTGGGCAGCAGTGGTAGCTGAAGGTGATACTAGAAGTGAAGTCAATACCAGTGGTACTCAAGCTAATTTTTGTTAGTACTGCACGGAAGGTGGCAATGGTAGACTGTGGCTGAACTTTCCTCACCATTAAAACTCTATGATAGACAGTCCAAAATGAAACAAGAGCAGGAAAACAGGAGAGCTCTGGGAGCCATTGGTGGGAAGATAGGGACCTTTGCGGTGCCAGGACACATGAGTGGACAGTCCAGTCCTGGGGGCTGAACCCTCATTAGGTCCCATTGGAATGTTCACAAATACAAATATCCCCAACTCTAGTTGCCATCTATTTGTCTGTCTGTCATCTTCAAGCTTTGTTTCCTCCTGGTTCTTCTGCAGTTTAGATGGCCTTCTGTATAAGCATTCATGCATGACAGGCTATTGTTTTCAGAGATGTAACCAGATGGGTCTGTTTCAACACAGTTGGCATCTCTACACAAGAGGATACAACTCAGAAAATGGCAACACACAAAAGCCAGTCTCAGAGCACCTCAGTTTCCCAGGACACTCTGTTACTGATCTGAAAGTTATTGTTGTGGGGGAAAAAAGAAATTCCAAAGAGAGATTGAAGAGGGAGGCAACTATGATAAATTTCATCCGTGAGGTCCAGAGTGTAGTTAACTGCCTAAATAAAGACCAAGGACTCTCTCTCTCTCTCTCCTCTCTCTCTCTCTCTCTCTGTGTGTGTGTGAAGAGAGAGAGACTGAGAGAGAGATTGTCTTTATAAACCTGGGTATAGATACAGTTACTGACCCTGGCTACAGCATCACTTCCCTGGCTCTACATTTTTGCACCCGAATGAAAGTCTACTGGTTGTTTATGGAATTTTTCAGTCATTAGTGGTATAAATAATGCTATTGTCACTTTGAAAATTCATTTTCTGTCCCAGCATCCTTCTTCACAGTGTACACTTGTATGTCCACCAGTGGCTTAATATTTCATTTCATGCATCTGAGGAAATGGATTGTAATCTGGGAAGGATAACATTAAAATAAATCTGTCAGTCTTCACTTTACTTTCATTTATTTTCCTTTTGTTATACATGCTGCTGTTTTATTATTTCCCAGTTCTAACTCTTCTCACACTTTTTTGGTTGTATTTAATTTGCTTGCCATCCTTTACCTCTTCTAGACTGTTGTCATTTTAAACAAAAGATAGAGATGTTGGAAAATATATTAGCAGATAATCTACTTGAAATGAATAGCACCCTTGAATTGTAATCTTGGAGGAATTCTGATGGCCATCACAGCCACATAATCCAAGGGAGAGTAATCAGATTTGTAGAAATAATTTAATACAAGAATGACACCACATCTTTCAAAGCATGTTTGCATAGTCAAGGCTCCTGAGGTTAAAAAAAAAACTTTTAAAATTTGAACCAAGATCTGATTAACACCCTTGATTATGTAAGCAGCTAGAGTGGAAAAGGGAGAGAGAGTCCCTCAATGGTTACTCTTCTTTTTTGTCATCTTGGGTAAGTGATTATACAAATAATAAGATGGTCATCAAATATTACCACAGTTCACAAAAAAATCAGGGTGAACAGCTTAAGCACAGAGAGTTTTTCTCTTTCTGTAAAGGGCTGCCAATTCAAAAACAGCCTTATTGAGGCATGCTGAAATCCATCATTCAGAGTTGCTAACCATCAGGAAGACTTTGACTGCATTGAAACATATTTAATATTTCCATTCAGATATTCTTGCTCAGTGTTCGAAAAACTGAGGGCCATGTATGCAGAGCCGTAACTAATTAATGTTGTGCCAAAGGCAAAAATATAAAATTTGGACACATCCCATACTTTATCACACATCCCAAATCCCAGGTATTTTGGTGAAAAGGTAACTTTATAAACAACAGCAAAAGAATCATAACACAATGGCTGAAATCCTACTGTGCAGTTATACAAATGGAGTAACTGTTGGAAGCAAATTGCTGTAAGTTCGGAAACCTCGATAGGCATTGCATATTGAGGAGGAGCTGGCATGCAACAGATAACGCCCAAGGAGATTTCTGAACTTACAGCAATTTGCATCTAAAAGTTTTGCCAGTTGTGTAACTGTGCAACAGCATTTGAGTCAGTGTTTATTTTAATCATGAGATCTGCATACACAGTCAACTAATGTATAAGCAAGGGAGCATTTAACATACTTTTAGAAATACTTTTATTTTGATTAAATCTTATGTTTCTTCCATCTCTTTACATACTTCCATACTTTACATGCTCCTATACAGTCCTTACTTTCCCTTTCATTCTAAAAAAAAATATCACACTTCTTACTAGGTATGATAGTTGGTGATCATATAATAATAATAATAATAATAATAATAATAATAATAATAATAATAATAATAATAATAATAATAATAATAATAATAATAATGGCCAGTATCCTACTTGAAGCAACATTCCCCATCTGATAGGTATCATGCAGCATGACTGATCATGCAACATGTTGCACCATCAATCTTATACGCCATGCAACATTGTACATGCAGAGCGGAGCCTGCCAGAATGCTAGAAATGCTTATGCAATTTGCCTTCCCTGATTGCATAGCACAAAAGGATACTGGCCACTAGTTCTTTTGCACAATCTACTTCTTCATCAGACAACCAGTTAAATGTGAATATGAACCACCTAGCACTGATGGCTTTAATAACCTTAACTGTTTTATTTCAGACTTTTACCAATGCCACAAAACAACCACTATTCTCAAAGAAAGAGCAGGGAAGGTGGGGGAGTGGGCAGCCTGGAACCATAAATATACACAATATTACACAAATGTTGGCACCATGTGAATGTATAAGCCCCATGCAATTTTCCTCTACCTAGGTATATTCACCACTCTCACAGGAGAGTGGCTAGAATTCCAGAGAAATCAGTGTTCTTGCTTCCATCTAGAACCTACAAACAGGCAAGAATGTCTCCCCTGCAGCCTTCTTACTTTCTGCATGTAGAAAGGGATGCAAGAGAGGGCAGAGGCAGCTGCTTCTCCATAAATATAAGGAGTTCAGCCAGGTAGGGGATGACTGACTGGGGTTATGGAAATATGCCCTTTTCTTAATGGCACAGTGTGCATTAGAGAGAAGTTGTATAGGTTATATATGCCAGTTGCCTCATCCTTGTTGCAGCTCTGTGTGCATGTTAGCAAGAGATGACATACATGACCCTCCAGCTCCTGGATGGATGCAAGCCCAGAAAACCTGAAGAGGGCCGATTATCATGCCCTAGTTGTCCAGTGGCACTTAATACTGCAAAGCCACTTGTGAGGAGTATAATGAGGGTACAACATTTATAATGCGGGCATAATATTTATTGTCCAGTGGCTTTGAATATAATATGTGACGGCAGAGGAGGAAAAGGGTTTTATAGATAACTGGCTAAATATATATTACCTTTGTAAAATGTTGACTTGGGGCCACAATGAAGAATAAATGTCTCCTTTGGATATTCATTTGCAAGCAGTGCAAATTTTTACTGCTCCTCTTTCTAAAGCTTTGCACATAACTGCTTTAAAGAAGTATAGTCTCCAAATCATGTGAAATACTAGTTTCCCTTGGCACTGGTTAGGCCTCATCTTCTGGACACTCCACTTTACGAAGGGTGCAGACAAACTGGAACCAGTTCAGAAAAGGGCATCAAGGACGATCAGGGGGCTGAAACCAAGCCCTGTTAGGAAAGACTGAAAGAACTGGCAATGCTCAATATACGTTCCAATTCCCAAGAAAGGAGCTGCCAAGGAGTGCAGTAACTATGGGACCATTGTTCTAATTTCCCATGCAAGCAAAGTATAACAATGAATTTATGTAATAAACCTCAAAGCGCTCCAGCCACTTGGTCATGGTGTATTGCCATCCAGTGAGTGGTTTCCAGGTGGGCTTTTTAAGCCCAGTGCGCTTTTAAAAGTTAAGAGCACTAGGTTAGTGGTGAAGATGGAAGCCAAACTGTTCACTTCAATAATTTTCCATTCATTTTTAATATTTCAGCAGGATCCAGGTTTAGTCATATACTGAGCAGAGTCACTGAAATCGGTGGGACTTGTGTTTATCAAGGATAACGTGTGGGCGTGTGTTTGTTATGAATACCTTAAGACTCATTGATTTCAGTTGGCCTGCTCTAAGCACGACTAAGTTTAGACCTAACTTTGAGACTGTCAAGAACAAAGTCATCTCACAAACAGTTCAGAGCTAAGCTGAATGCAGCAACATGTACTTGTTTTTCAGAGTATTTTATTTATAGCAGCTGCTGCTAGAGTTGAGTTCCTAATTCTGCTCTCTGAGTCAAAATGGAGGTATTTAAGATGATGGGAACCATTTATATATTGACCCTGTTAAGACCCTGGGAATCATTATATCCTGACACTACTGGTAGGACAAAAATTGTTAGTAGTATTATTGTCATCATTATCACTACCATCGGTGTCATTATCATTCTTATTTTGGTTTCATCTGCATTTTAGCTCCAGCCGCCTAGTAGGTCTTGTCCTGCAAAATCTGCCAAGGAAAATGGAAAATCTCAAGCTCTTGCCAGCAGACACATGTTAAGAGTTGCACCTGTGTTTTGAGGTTTAAAAATAGCCCTTAAATCTCAGTTAATAACTGCTATCAAAGTCCTATCTGAACCCTAATATAATTCTTTTTCCTCTTTCTCACAGCCAGGGAAGAATGATAGAACATTGTCATTATGTGTCCTTTAGATCTCTGTGCGGCTGTTGGTAATTTGATGGCATTTGACTCAGCCGATTGAAAAAGCAAATCCCAGCCACCCTTATTGCTCCTTCTTTTTCCAGCACAGGAAGGGGAAATTGGTGGCATTACATAAGAGCTTTGTAAGCTTACATTCTATCTATATCTATTTTCCATTTCTACTCTAGTTCCCTACCCCCAAGGAAACTGGCTGTTACTAAAGACTTGCTGCTTGAAGGTTGTTGGATTTTTTAAGATTTTTTAAGGAGAAAAGATAGCAATTATATATAACTACCTCTACTGATGCAGAGGGATATATCAAGCAAATAACCAGGAACTCCAAAAGATAATACATCTAATTTCTATCCAAGTGGCTGTAGAATTGCTTAAGAAAGTTCTTATGGTTAAGCTAAGGCTAAGCTTAAAATGTCCACCAAGCTCTGGTTTCACTTCAGATTGTATAAATCTTTGCCCTTTACTAAAATGACCTCACAGTAGGCTGTTTCATCAATTTTTCACCAGAACAGCAAAATAAATAAGAATGTCTTGAAATCAGTGCACAGATATTGCAGTATCAGAGCAATTCTTTAGATTCTAATTAGAAATAAATGCACTTAATCAGTATGCTTAAGCAAACTGAATGGAACAAACCAGTAAGGGGATGTCTTTCAGAAATACAGTTTTGCCTTGTTTGATTGAATTAATGTTTCTCACTCTGTGCCATGGTAGGACTCATTCGTGTTACAATTTGTGATGCTTATTAACTGCTTATTACTTCTGTCTAAAAGTAATAAGCAGTTAAGCCTTTATGTGATCATTCTGAGTCTCAAGAATTTGCTATAAGAATGCGAAGGAATCAGGTGGTGATGGGAGGCCTAGCCCCAGGTTCATGCTGGGAACTATCTTCCATGAAGAACTAGAGAAAGAAACATCCATGGGAATCCATCAGGAAAATAGGCTTGAGTACCTGGGATATTGGACATGAAGAACACTGAACAATTGATCATCCAAGGAATTCGTGATTTGGACTGGGGTAAGCTACCATTTCTGAGCCCAACCTTCTTTCCGGCACTATTGTAGAATTTAAAGTAACATTATTGTCTGCAACTAGTTATTTTTGGAGGAACTAGTAATGCAATTAGAGGTTACATACTTACAGTAGCAATAATGTAACAAGTTGTTATAAAGTTTTTAGATATAGTAGGCGAAATGCTCTTTTTTAAAGTTACGTGATGCAAATTGATGATGTCATCTTCTCAAGCCTAAGCTAATTAAAAGCTTCCTCCTTTCCTCTCTCTTCCAGTTCCTAAGGCTTCCCTTTTGCCTTGAGGAAGCCTTTGGGAGTCTTAGGACAGGCAAGTGGAGCCTATATTAGTCAAAATTGCCACTGGAGCTGGCATCAGGACTGTTGCTGGTGTTCCAGCAGTGATTTTTGACTATTGAAGGTCCCCCTGCCCCAGTCCAAAGCTCCTAAAAGCTTCAGGGCAAAGAGAACCCTAGGGAGCCTTGGGACCTGAAAAGGGGCTGGGATAGAAAGCTTTTAATTAGCTTAAATTAAATATTACCAGCGCCAGATGATGACATCGTTCAGTTTGCACAATATAATTATGTGCAGGAGGATTTTGGTAAACCATTTGTCATTGCCTTTTAAAAAAAAATGAATAGAATCTGCCAAAAGTTGAAGATGGGACCTTTTGGAGGCAAAATATATATTTTGTCACTGAGCTGCAGCTCTTGACATTCTTAGAAACCTACTGGTTTGAACAGTAGATTTCTAACTGTCTTAACAGTAATGGAAGCCACTTCCACCTTGTAGAAAGGAGAAGCATTTCTGACATCTCTCTCCATCCATGAGCAATGATCATTGAACGCTACTCTACCAAGTATCTGCCCTTCATTGCTGTTGCTGTTTTTAATGCAATTTTGAGTCCTTCGTTGTTGTTTGCTTTTCAATATAACTCTCAGTTCTTGTATGAATTCCTGTTGTGTCAGAGAATGAAAGAGAGAGCCAATGTGCTTCGTGATTCAAACACAGGTGAGAAAGCAGCAGCCCAGGAATTGTATGCAGCCTCCTCTCTGTCTTTTCTTTTTCTACCCAAAAATATGAATTGTAGCTCCAAGCAACCTTTAGAAGGAGCAATTTGCCTTCTAAATAGGTCATAGGGCTCCCATCTTGAAAAACTCACTTTGAAAAATGGAAATGGACTTCTAGCCACATCAGATTTCAGTTTTGGCAGGGGGGGGGGGCATATATCACAGTTTGTGAGGCCTCTGAAGGGCAGGAAGTTGCCAAATCTTGATGAAACACTTTGATGAAGAATTTTCTTGTCCCTTGACAATCCTTGTCTCCAAGCAAGAGGGAGAAAAGGAGTACTAATTTGGGGTGTGGTTATAGTCTTTGTAATTTCTGCAAACTGTCTCTGCAACACACACAGAGAGAGGGGGGGGGAGAGAGAGGCAACCTCAGACGGCTGCCTGTTTAGAAAGACCCTCAGATGTCTCTAATCCATAAAATTCCAGGGCAAAAAAGCAAGAGCCATCATTGTTTCATGCAGCTTCCACAGTTTCCATTCAAGCATTATTTGCACAATTTTGCTTAATTTGTGCGACACTCTCCATGCACATTTTCACTCTTGGTCCCTTCTTTTGTGAAGAGCAGTGCAAATTACATGACCCCATTCACCGTGTGCGGAAAATGATGTTGGGGTTACTTGTCTTTTTCTGTAAGGATAAGTTAAATGAAAATTACCTCCTTCGCCCAGGGCCTGAAAACGCTTCACCGAGAAGGTGCCACCTGGAGGTTAGTGGTTTATTACACAGGGTAGCTGTGCGGCGAGTCAGATATTTCTCATCGTCAGATATATTCCTAGGTTCAACAGTAACAGACCAAATAAACCAGTACTACCCATCGCAAGGGAGTAAAATGGAAACATGTTATACTCGGGGGGGGGGGGGAGACAAAGCTATGAATTTGGTCCTTTGACCTTCCTAAGACTGCACTCCAAAGCATGGTTATCAGGAATTAAGTCCCATTATACTCAATAGTTCTGAAGAGAAAATGTGTGACTCGACTTTCTCCAAAGGAATACATCTGGGATTATGCTATAAGTATTTGAAAGGGCAGCAAAAGTCAATGGCTTTGTGGGTGGAGGCTCTTCATCAGATCAGGGGACACTGTACAAGTGTCAGGGCCTTCAAGACTAGATTGAAGACATGGCTATACAGGCAGGCCTTCCCTACAGCCATCACCTAGCCTATCTTCCTTTTCCTTTTTTCTCTCTTTCTTCTTTTTTCCTTTTCCCATCTTGGACTTTGTGATTAATTTGGATTTTACCTCAGTTTATTTTTATGTTATATGTAAACCGCCCAGAGTAGACACGTTCTAGATGGGTGGTATATAAATCTAATAAATAAAAAAAAATAAAAAAATACAAGTTCTCAACAGCTGAGATTGTATTTAGTACTTCCAAGGAGAAAACTGACTACCTTACAATGAAGTTGCTCAGTTCCTTTAGCTATCATGTGTGGATGCTGCCTGATTCACAGAGAAATTGTTCCAATCATTTTCATGAAGATTCTTTATCAGAATCAGTTAAAGCATGTGCAGCAAATGTGTTCAGACACCTGTTGTCTGGATGTCTGCCTCCCATGGGCTTATTGGTATATAATACAATGTGCTTCATCTATTGGGACAGTTCTCTGCTCAGCCACAGGGCTATCCTTGACTTCTAAGCTATTGCTCCAGCTGATTTTGAGGGCCACATGACCTCTGACTTGACAGTTTCATAACTTGATTCAGAATCTGTTACTTTCCCCTCCAACTTCTACTCTTACATACTTCTGCAAGAGTATGAACCATATTTAATGGAAGGGATATAACTATTGAATTTGTATCCATATTTTGCAAAACACATCAGCACATGGAGGGAAAACTGAATCTTAAATGTTTCCTGCCCTATGAAGACCACCAGAATGTATAACGCTACTGAAGCGGAAATCTGTCAGTTTGAGTTCTCTCATGTCTCATTTTTAAAACCTTGTTCTTTCTATACTAACTGCAGCTTGTAAATATTGATAAATCCTTAGAAAGTTAACTTTGTCGAAATTTTCCAACATTTGCTCTGGCCAAATTCAGTAGTTACAGCTATTCTCAGCACGTTGTACCTATTTATTATTTATTTTAAATATTTTACCCTGCCTTTTTCCGAAAAAAGGACCTAAGGTGACTTACATCATTAAAACAAAATATTAAAACTAAAGACAGTGAATTATTGAAATAGTAAATGAATTAATAACATTATATGAAGCATGTTAGGTAAAGCATTACTAAAACAGATTTAGAAGCAACAAAGTTTGTTTGTTTGTTTGTTTGTTTGTTTGATTGATTGATTGATTTCCATACTGCCCATCTGATCGGTGGTCACTCTTGATGGTTTACAGCAGTGGTAATAACTAGAGATGGGGATGAAGCGCCAAAATGGCTCTTCATCTTGGTTTGTGGGTTGTCAAACTTGATGACCCACAAACCACGAATTGCCCCCCAGTGACCTGACGAACAACGAATCAATTTGTCATTCGTCAGGTCTTTTTTGTTTGTTTGTTTTTTGCTTTCCCTCCTCTTGCTATGCCCTGTGGGGCATAGCAAGAGGAGGGAAAGCAGGGATCAAAGCGATCGCACAGCCGCGGCTGCGTAATTGCTTTGATCCCTTTCCCCCTCTTCTTGCTATGTCCCTCAGGGCATAGCAAGAGGAGGGAAGACAGGGATCAAAGTGATCCCTTTGATCCCTCTTTGATTCCTTCCCTCCTCTTCTTATGCCATGTGGGCATAGGAAGAGGAGGAAAGGGGAACCAAGCCATCCCCCAGCCCCGGGGTTGGGATTCCCTTCAGGCAGGCTTTAGCCCGAAGGGTTAACCTCTCTCTGCTTATGCCCAAGCCTGAAGGGAAACCCCTCTCTGCTTATGCCCCCGAGGAACAGCTGATCTGCAGGGGCATAAGCAGATAGGGAATGAGGGGACAAATATAAAAGGGTTATATTCATTGCTTCATATTCGTTGGGGTCTTTGGACCCCAAGAATACGAAGCAATGAATCTCTGACAAATCAGGGATATTTAACGAATATCCTGATTCTTTTTATATTCGTCCCCATGTCTAGCAATAACATAAAATAACACAAACATTTAAAAACCTATCCTAGAAGTTCTGTCACTAAGGAAACATCTGCCTGAGGAGAAAGAACTTTGACTGCTTGCAGAAGGACTTCAACGCTTGAAATTTTGGGAGCAGCAACAGAGAAGGCCCTCTCCTGCGTCTTCACCAGACACACCTGTGAACATGGCGGGACGGGAAAAAAGGCCTCTCTCTCCTGATTGTCTTAACACCTGGACAGACTCATAAAGTGAGGTGCAGTCCTTGAGATAGCTCAGGCCCAAACCGTGTAAAATTCATAGATTAAAGCCAGCGCTATGTATTGTGCCTGGAAACAGATCTTTTGAATCAGTGTCATGGTTGCTATTTGAGAACAAACAAATATTTTGCTTTTGTTTCAGCAATGGCCATCCTCGCAAGCAGATGCTGTCAAATGAGGCTGATATTTAAGAATACATTACTGAGATTGTATTTAATATGGGTGACTCAGTCATTCAAACAAAATCAATATATTTTTTTACTTAATAATAAGCTCAGTACATTTTAATGCAGGCTCCTTAGTGGAAGAGGCAGCCAGGGGAAAGGTCCTATTTTTGCACTGTCATTTTCTCTTGTGACATCTCTGGCTGCATCAAATTATTCTTAATGTTATTTCCATCTCTTTCAATTGGATTTAGAACAGTCCCTTCTTTGATCTATCAATTTCAATGTTCATTCATGGAGGCATTTTTAAAAGGGGGCTGGCTGATATATAGGTAAAGAAATAATTTTATCCTTATTTTGTATCATTTATTTCTCTTGTTAAAAGGTGCAGCTGTTCAACAGTGTCAGACCCAGAAATCAGGTGCTTGACTCACCCTAAGAGCCCTACAGAAATTCCATAGACCTCCAGGGAAAAATCAGATGCCTGTGTTCATCACAGCTGGCATTTATCCAAAAAAAGTGTTGATTCCAGGATGAAACCAAACAATCAGAGACAATCAGATCAATTTTCATCTGCGTATTAAAGTATGAGTCTTTTCACTGTTGCAATAATTCCAGGCAACATCAGCGTGTCTATTTTTACAAACTGTATTTATCTACATTGCGTTTATATTCCATACAAACAAAGTACTTCAGAGTTGTCCTAAAGTCTCACAGTTATGAAGAAAATTGTAGGCAAAAATACTTAAATATATATGGAAACTGAACTTAAGCTGTAGGCAAATAGTTAAGTCAAAAATAAAGGAGCAAAATAACTTTTAAAAAGACAGATCCTGGAGATCATTAATGGGGTCACCAACAGTTGGGTGTGATTTGATGGTACGTAGAGATGGGCATGAACCACACAATTTGGCACTGCCTTTGAGTGAAAAACAGCCAGAGGAGGGAAGCGTGCACTGTAATCAGTGAGTGGGCAATTATGCTGAGGAGGCAGCATGGCTTCAGTTGGGGAACAGGTATGTGCACAGAAGAGATGGGAGAAGGGAAGTGTGTGGTGCTCATGTTACTCCTGTGTGGGTGCCACACCGAACTGCCAAACTGTGATTCACGTCCATTTCTATGTGCCATCAAGTCACATTTGACATTGTGACCCCATTAATGAGTGATCTCCAAAATGGCCTGTCCTCAACAGCCCTGCTCAGCTCTTGTAAGCTCAAGCTTGTGGCTTCCTTTAGGAGGTCAATCCATCGCATATTTGGTCTTCCTCTTTTCCTGTTGCCTTCAACCTTTCCCAGCATTATGGTCTTTTCCAGAGAACCCTGCCTCCTCATGATGTGTCCAAAGTAGGACAGCCTCAGCTTCAACATTTTTGCCTCAAGAGATAGTTCAGCCTTGATTTGATCTAGGAATAACTATTCGTCTTTCTGGCAGTCGAGAGTATGCACAAAGCTCTCCACCAGCACCACATTTCAAACAAATCAATTTTTCCCATCAAATTCCTTTACTGTTCAGCTTTCACATCCATACATGGTGATTAGAAATACAAGAGTATGGAGGATCTTGTTCTTGGCCTCCAGTAACACATCCATACACTTGATAATCTAATTCCTTCATTACTGCCTTTCCGAGTCTCAATTTCCTTCTGATTCCCTTGCTGAAGTCTCCATTTGGATTAATGATTGAGCTAAAGAATACATAATTTTTAACAGGTTTGATTTCTTAATTTTCAACATTAAAGTTGTGTAGTTCTTCTGTAGTTGTAATGTTTGTCTTCTCAATGCTCAACTGAAGTCCTGCTTTGGCACTTTCTTCTTTCACTGCCACTAAAGGTTGTTTCAAGTTATTGCTGCTTTTTGCCAGTAAGATGGTGTCATCTGCATATCTTAAATTATTGATATTAATTCCACCAATTTTCATTCCTTCATCTGAATCTAATCTGGCTATCCATATGATATGTTCTGCATACATATTGAACAGACAGGAAGGTAAAATGCACCCTTGTCTGATACCTTTGCCTATTGGAAATGATTCTGTCTCTCCATGTTCTGTCTAAATGGTAGTTTATTGGGGGGGGGGGGGGGAACAGCCTGGAACATTGATTTCCAAGTAGAACAGTACAATGATATTGTGGAAAACAACTCAGAACGATGACTTTCACATAGGACAAACCCAATGAAATTCACCCATCCTGTCCAGTTCAAGGAGACTGACTGAACCAGCCAGAATATAGCCCTTGGAAAAAAAACTTCAAATACTCATTCTGAGCAGAAAATTGATATTGTAAAAAAATAGCCAGAAACAGTGACTTCTGAGTAGGAAAGTCCATAAAAATTCACCTGGCACATTTTTCACCGTACTGATGTTTTTTTCTTTGTTTTGTTTTCCCTTTGTTTTTCTTTTTTTCCCCCCTCTTTTCTTTTTCACCTGGAATAGGTACTGGATTGTTGTTCCTGGAGGTGTATTGTGGCTAGTTGCATCTCTCCACTTGAGTGCAATGGGGTTGGTGACTTTTGTTTGGGTGTCCTGCTCACACATTGCAGTTTTGGACTGTTTTTTGCAAAATTGATTTTCTGCCAAGAGTGGGTATCTGGGGGTATTTTGCAGCTCGTTGCTTCAGTCCTCTTTAGTGCAATGGGATGGGTAAATTTCATTCTCCTGTCCTGCTCAGTAGTCACAGCTCCAAGCTGTTTTTCACAATATCAATTTTCTGCCCGGAGTGGATATTGGAAGTGTTTTGTGGCTAGTTGCATCAGCCCTCTCTATTCAAATGAGACAGCTGAATTTCATTAAGCTGTTCTACTTGGAAGTGACCATTCTGGGCTGTTTTTTGCAATATCAGTTTTATGGCTGGAACCGGTATTGTTAAGGAAAGAACACATTCAGTAGGTGAAATTTGTCTGGGCCTTAAAGATATTTATTATTATTATTTTCTTCTTATTTCTCAGCATTGCTGGTACATTGGGAAAGACCAAAGAGTAAAGTAAAAAAATTATGAATTAACTCTAAAAATAGAGCATGAAATGACATGTTTGCAAGATCACTTATTTTTGAACTTCAGGAAGAAATTTAGCATCTGTTGGCAATTCTTTTAAATGAATAACCAATTTTTTTTGGAACAAATCCACTTGCTAAAATTATTATAGGGAGGAGGTTGAGCTAATCTTGCTTCCATATTCTTATAAGTTTGTGCTGCAATGTTTGGCACTTTCCAATTTCAGTATTTTTCGTACTTTTGAGGTTGTTTGCTGATGGAACTCCCACTTCTACAAGTTACGTTTTTCTTCATTGCTTATCCGGAATTATTATAATTACACATCACACTTCTTATTTCTCAACATTCCTAGTGTATGGGGAACTAATAGTGAACAATCCATTACAACCATAGGATTTCTCAATGCAGCCCCTGTGTTGCTCCGTCAGGACACAGCTGCATTTGAGAAAACTATAAAATCAATCAGATCCCACAGCTACATGATGCATTGATGCATGTAACTGGCAAACTGTGGGTTTGATAAGTTGATGATTTCTAGGATTAGATGAATCCCAAACCGGAATTAAGATTGCGGGAAGAAATATCAACAACCTCCGATATGCAGATGATACCACTCTGATGGCAGAAAGTGAGGAGGAATTAAAGAACCTCTTAATGAGGGTGAAAAAGGAGAGCGCAAAAAATGGTCTGAAGCTCAACATCAAAAAAACGAAGATCATGGCCACTGGTCCCATGACCTCCTGGCAAATAGAAGGGGAAGATATGGAGGCAGTGACAGATTTTACTTTCTTGGGCTCCATGATCACTGCAGATGGGGACAGCAGCCACGAAATTAAAAGACGCCTGCTTCTTAGGAGGAAAGCGATGACAAACCTAGACAGCATCTTAAAAAGCAGAGACATCATCTTGCTGACAAAGGTCCGCATAGTCAAAGCTATGGCTTTTCCAGTAGTGATGTATGGAAGTGAGAGCTGGACCATAAAGAGGGCTGACCGCCGAAGAATTGATGCTTTTGAATTGTGGTGCAGGAGGAGACTCTTGAGAGTCCCCTGGACTGCAAAGAGAACAAACCTATCCATTTTGAAAGAAATCAACCCTGAGTGCTCACTGGAAGGACAGATCCTGAAGCTGAGGCTTCAATACTTTGGCCATCTCATGAGAAGAGAAGACTCCCTGGAAAAGACCCTGATGTTGGGAAAGTGTGAAGGCAAGAGGAGAAGGGGACGACAGAGGACGAGATGGTTGGACAGTGTCATCGAAGCTACCAACATGAATTTGACCAAACTCCGGGAGGCAGTGGAAGACAGGAGGGCCTGGCGTTCTCTGGTCCATGGGGGTCACGAAGAGTCGGACACGACTTAACGACTAAACAACAACAACAACAAATATTTTGGGAACCAATTGATGCATGTAACTGGCAAACTGTGGGTTTGATAGGTTGATGATTTCTAGGATTAGAACAGTTGCCAGGTTTATCAACAGGATAAGTTATTGCTTGTGTGAAGTACTCTGAAATAAGATCTGATTTATCACAGGCTTTGTTGAAATATTAGACAAGTATTAGTGGGTTAAAGTTAATTTTTTCCACTAAAAGTCTCATCTATCCACTTCTGGGGCTTTCCCATTTTGTGTCTTCTCCTCTGCTTTACTTATATTGCTATTTTTTTTAGTTCACAGAGCACCATAGGTGGTAGGGAGCCTTAGGCATCACATTTGTAGTGGAACCAAAAAGCATTTGAGTTGTGTCTAGGGACAAAAGTCCACATGTTTACACAGTGCTTTTCAAAATCCTCCTTAGATGGTTTCTGACTTCTCTCCTATTTGGGACAAGTTGAAACATAACTGTTTCTGATTGGTTGTTGTAGGTTTTTCGGGCTGTTTGGCCGTGTTCTGGAGGTTTTTCTTCCTAACATTTTGCCAGTCTCTGTGGCCAGCATCTTCAGAGGACAGGAGTTAGAACTCTGTCTGTGTTCTGGTGTAGTGTGTGGGATAGTTGAGTATTTGTAGCTGTGGGATCTGATTGATTTGGAGTATACAATTCACCAGCATCCTTTGGGTGGTCTTCATATATCTCCCAGACAACCAAGCTGCTTTTGCCTTAAGGTTCTAAGTAAAAAATTTGGAGCTTCATTCAGCTGTGAAGTTTCAAACCTGATGCTCAGCTTTTTAAAGACATGGCCTTCCTAAGATTTTCCCCTCTTCTATCATGGAGAAAATAAATGTGTTTTCCACCCCTACCCGGCCTCAAAGATCTTTTACATCTCTCCATAATCTTAGTTGCCAGGCAGGTTTGTTATAGGTCTTTCTTTCTCTTTGGTTTTGTATTCTGGGATCATAACAGAATAGGTAACGCATCAGAGACTCTGGCCACTGAGCAGTAGATGTCATTTCTTTCCTGCAGAAAACTGCTCATAATCCAACATTTGAAATTTGAAGTGCCAGAGGAATGAAAGAGAAAAAGGACATCAAGAGATTTGTCCAGAGGGGTGTCTGATGACTGCTTTCCTCCAACTCTTCCATCAATGATCAACAGGATCTTAGATGATGCTCCAAAAAGAAAAGGAAGCAAAGATAGTGCCCCTCCTGCCCAGAGATAGATTTTGGGAGTTGTGTTTTTAAAAAGGTGCATTTAAAAAAAAACCAACTCTCTCCGATGTTTCAAGTTTGTTCTTTTCATCCAGTAGATTTTTCCACGTGGAGAACAAGATAGCGACAGCTGAGCCATTGCTGTCTGCCTTTTATTATTTTGTTTCTACCTTTTACTTGCTCCTTTTTATCACTCTTTTAATTTTTTTGTTTTATTTTGTTGCAGATCAAGATAGAGACACAATTATAAGTGTCTAATTCTTGAAGTCTGCTGGTTGTTATTGAAAAGGCAGCATTTTCTACCTCCCACAGTCTTCTACAATAAAGATTTTAAAACCACTGTAGATCTGACTCAGACACCCAAGGGCAAGTAAAAGTTTCTCAGCAGTTCTAGGTACGTAGATGAACTGTTTGAGCAGAAAGAGACTGTAAGTAATTCAGTCTCTTTACCACCTATTTCAACATTAAATTTGAGATTTGATAGCAGAAAACATCTCCAGGCTTTCTTATCCTCCCTGTCTACCCCAGATATTTTGGATATTTGCCAAGAGGAATTACTTCACAGTGTTGAGAAGACCTCAGTAGAAAATTTCCCTAATGTACAAAGAGACATTCAACAGCAATTGCAAGATAATCCTCCAAGTTTCATAGTGAACCAATGTCTTTTAATGGCTTATACTGTTATTTCAATTTTTAAACAATTAGCCAAAATCAGGAAAGAGATAGAATTGCTTAGCAATTCCTTTGATACCTTTCTCCAGAAATATCTAATTAAGCAAGAAGGTTTATTAACAACTTGTGGCCTTGAGACATCAGGGAAGAGAACAGACAGCAGCTGTGACTGGAGCATTGGAACAAGCTAAAGCTTTCAGAGTAGATTATATGCTGAGTTTGCTAACTAATCAGATCTTGCTACAAGTTGTTTCTAATAAAACAAACAGACATAACTGGGGAGCACATAGAGCAATTAACAATTATTTGAGCAAATTGCTATGTGCCCACCCTCATTTGACTGATTTGGTAGCAGTGGATTGGCTCCCAAGTCCTCCAGCTTTCAAGAGGGATTTGTTAGAATTCAAACAAATTTACAAAATTATCATTCCACTTATGCTCTTCAAAATGAGCACCTTTCTTTCTACCTACCAAATAAGGCCTGCTAGAGTTTTTAATGATTTGAAAACTCAACTATTGCTTGCAAGCTCATCAGATTCTTGTTTCAGAAAAGAACGGGTGGATATTACTTCCAGGCTAGAGGACCTTAACAAAACCTACTCACACTCTGGTTGAACCATTGGTGGCTTTAATAACTAATGAGAAGTGTCACAATACCAAAGGAAAGGGCAATAACTTCTCAGTAGTGGGGTCAAAAAGGCAGATGAGACAGTATTTATCTGAAACTGAACAAATTTCTGATCCCAAGTCAGATCACAGTGACACCTGACTCGGAGGGGAGAAGGGGCTTTATAAGCCAGAGTCTGTGCCAGAGCCCTGCAGGACCAGCGTTCCTGCCTTTGGGGGAGCCTTCATCATCTGCCATCCCTTAGGCACTGAGTGAGAGACAGTGTGGCTGTGCTGCTGCCGGTTGCCAGCCTTCCTGGGGGAGTTTGACTTGGACTCCATCGGCCTTGCGGGACTGGGCCCTCATTGCCTCTGGCTGCCCCACCCCCTCCTCAATATCAGCCACCTGGCTCGGGGGGGGGGGGAGAAGGGGTTTTAGAAGGGGTTTTTTATTGTGATTATCAGTTGCCATCAGGTTACGTATGTAGAGACCCACAGTGGATCTGAGGGAACAGGAAGAGGGGAGGGCATTGGAGGGGGCAGCCATTGAGGTGGTGCTGAGTAGGGGAAGGAATGGCGGTGGGGGTAGAACATGCCCACGTAGGAGGTTAGATATCTTACATCTATCCCCTCTTCTAGTCCTACCCCCAACCAGATGGTATCAGGTGACCATATCAGCAAACCCTCGAGCCACACGGTGCTGTTGATGAATGCCAGGTCAGTACAAAATAAGACTGCCCTCATCCATGATGTAATTCTGGATGAGGGTGCTGACCTGGCATGCATTACTGAGACCTGGGTGGGAGAGGAGGGTGGTGTTCCCCTCTCCCAGCTGTGTCCGCCTAGGTACTCGGTCCAGCACCAATGTCGCTCAGAGGGTCGGGGAGGGGGAGTTGCTATAGTCTATAGGAGTTCTATCTCTTTGACCAGGCTTCCTATCCCTTTGAGAGGAGGTCTTGAGGGCCTGTATTGTGTGTTGGGCTTACGAGACAGATTGGGGATTCTGTTGGTGTACCGCCCACCCTGCTGCGTACCAACAGTGTCCCTGCCTGAGCTGACGGAGGTAGTCTCGGACCTGGTGTTGAGGACTCCCAGGCTGTTGGTGCTGGGGGACCTCAACAACCATGCCGAGGCTGCCTTGACTGGGGCGGCTCAGGACTTCATGGCCGCCATGACAACCATGGGGCTGTCTCAATGTGTCATCGGCCCAACACATGAGAAGGGCCATGCCTTGGACCTGGTTTTCTCAATGGGACTGGAAGATGGTGGTTTGGATGTGGAGGGGCTGGTTGTGACTCCATTGTCATGGTCAGAACACTTCCTGGTCAAGTTTAGTCTATTAGCTTCTTCTCCCCTCTGCAAGGGTGGGGGATCTATTAAGATGATCCGCCCTCGGAGACTAATGGATCCAGATGGTTTCCTGAATGCTCTGTGGGATTATCCGTCTGATATGGTCGGGGCTCCTGTCGAAGCTCAGGTCACCCTATGGAATAGGGAGATGACCCGGGCGGTTGACACGATTGCGCCTAAGTGCCCTCTCCCTGCACGCAGAGCCCAGACAGCTCCTTGGTATACTTCTGAACTGCGGGCGATGAAGCGAGAGGGGAGATGGCTGGAGCGCAGATGGAGGAAATGCTGCTGGGAGTCCAATCGAACACGACTTAGAGCCCATTATCGGGCCTATTTCGTGGCAATACGGCTGGTGAAACGGCAATATTTCTCCAGCCGTATTGCTTCCTCAGAATGCCGTCCAGCAGAGCTGTTTCGGGTGGTCCGGGATCTTCTTCAACCGGGAAATCCGGTGGAGGTCCCGGACTGCTCATCAGCTCGCTGTGATGAGTTTGCCATTCATTTTGAGGGGGAAATCGCTCAGATTCGCAGTGGGTTGGACTCCACCGTTGCTGCAGAATCAGAGGATGTGTCCAGTGTGCCGTGCTTAGGTCAAGTATTAATGGATGAGTTTTAATTGTTGAGACCTGAGGATGTGGACAGGGTGCTTGGATCTGTCTGTTCTACCACCACTCCACTCAACCCTTGCCCATCTTGGCTAATTGGAAGATCTGCCAGGGGGGTTTGCACCTGGGTCCAGGAGGCCGTGAATGCCTCTTTGAGAGAGGGAATGGTCCCTGCCACCTTGAAAGAGGCGGTAATTTGGCCACTCCTAAAAAAGCCTAACCTGGACCCAAGGCTGGTGGTTAACTACCGACCAGTGGTGAACCTCCCTTATTTGGGCAAGGTGTTGGAGCGGGTTGTGGCCAGGCAACTCCAGGCGCTGCTGGATGAAACGGATTTTCTGGATCCATTTCAATCAGGTTTCAGGCCGGGTTTTGGTACGCAGACTGCCTTGGTCGCCCTGTCCTTTGCCAGGAGAGAGACAGGGGGAGTGTGACCCTGTTGATACTCCTGGACCTCTCAGCAGCTTTCAACACCATCGACCATGGTGTCCTTCTGGATAGGCTGGCTGGGTTGGGAGTTGGGGGCACCGCTTTACGGTGGTTCCACTCCTTCCTGGCCGACCGTGTCCAGAGGGTGGTGCTGGGGGACAGTTGCTCTGTCCCATGGCGTTTATGTCATGGAGTTCCTCAGGGCTTGATACTGTCCCCCATGCTGTTTAACATCTACATGGAACCGCTGGGAGAGGTCATCAGGAGGTTTGGGCTGAGGAGTCAGCAATATGCTGACGACACTCAGCTCTACCTCTCGTTTTCCACCAATCCAGGTGAGGCGGTTTCTGTGCTGAACTTGTGTCTGGACCTGATAATGGACTGGATGAGGGTTAATAAATTGAAACTCAATCCAGACAAGACGGAAGTGCTGTTAGTGAGTGCTTCGCCGGACAGGCTGGAGGGCCATTTCCCTGCCCTGAATGGGGTTACACTCCCCCTAAGGGACAGGGTCCGCAGCCTGGGGGTGCTCCTGAACCCCAGTCTAACTCTGGAAGCCCAGGTGGACTCGGTGGCCAGGGGCGCCTTCCTTCAGCTGCGGAAATTATACCAGCTACGGCCCTACCTGGACGAGCAGAGTCTCATGACAGTTACACATGCACTGGTAACATCTCGTATAGATTACTGCAATGCGCTCTACGTGGGGCTGCCTTTGAAGACGGTCAGGCGACTGCAACTGGTCCAGAATCGAGCTGTGTGGCTAGTGAGTGGTGGGGCCGCTAGGGGACACATTAAGCCAATTCTGTTTAAATTACATTGGCTACCAGTTGCTGCCCAGGCCCAATTCAAAGTACTTGTTTTGACAGATAAAGCCCTAAACGGCTTGGGCCCTGGATACCTGAAGGACCTCCTCCTTCCATATAAATTTACCTGACAATTAAGATCTAGCCAGGGGGCCCTCCTGAAAGAGTCATCCCTCAAGGAGGTAAGAGGGACGGCTTGTAGACAAAGGGCCTTTTTGGCAGCTGCCCCCAGACTATGGAACACAATCCCGAGGGAGATTTGTCTGGCGCCGACGCTGGTGACATTTCGGCGCCAGGTCAAAACCTTCCTGTTCCAGAAGGCTTTTAATTGAAATAATATCAACTGTGGGTCCTGATGGCAACTTTTAGAGTATATATTTTAATTGTATTTTAATTGTTTTATCTTTTTTACTGTAGTTAAATTGCTGTAAGCCGCCCAGAGACCTTTGGGTAGTGTGGGCGGCATATATGTTAAATAAATAAATAAATAAATAAATAAATAAATAAATAAATAAATAAGATGGAAAATGAAAATATTCAGATATACAATTAACAATGGTATGGCTGATTAAAAAATGATCAGGAATTGTTCATACATCATGCAAGAGGGATGCACATGTTTTTACTGAGGATTTGATTTCACATTTAGGTCTGACAAAAGAGGTGGTATCCTCTCAGCCTACTGATTATACACATTTCCCCAGAACAAGAGCAATAACTACAGCTGAGATGGCAGAAATTGGCCTTGAGGACAGAGCTACAACATCTCTTGTCCAACTCTTACAAAGTCCCCAGATGTAGCAGCAACTGATCTGTGACAATTGAAATAACAATTTACACAATGCCGGAGATTTAACAACTCTTAACTAATCCTGTAAAATATTTAATTACTATCAATCTCCCATCAAGGAACATTTTGACTGGTGCTGATTGACTATCCTCACATCAGGAATATTCTGAAATTAAACTATTATCCTGGAATATTCTGGGGTGGTTTACAAAAGTCAGAGACACTTCATTCATATATTACGTTATTAACTTGGATATTCTCTTGTTTCAAGAGACATGAACCCAGGATAATAGGTGGTTTTGTGTCTCACATACTTAAAGCAGTTACTAGTCTAAGAGGTAGTCTTTTTAAAGATTTTGGATCAACTGAGCTATGTGCTTCTATTCTTAGCCTTGAGCCTTTGCTTCATATTGCCACTTCTTTGATCCTTAAATTTAGTTCAAATGCCTTTTTGATCATTAACATCTATCTAACTCTCTTCCTCCAGCAGTTGCAATCACAAAATAGAGTGTCTCAGACTAAATTAGACAAACAGGTTAGTAAATTGATATTATTATATTCTGAAGCCTCTATTATTGTTGCTCCTAACTTTAATACAAGGATAGATGAAAATGATGGAGCTCTTTTCTCATGTTTTTGCAAGATACCTCCTGAGCTTGATCAAGGCCACTGTCTTCCCAACAGGCACTCTAAAGATCATGGTTGCAGTTATGCTGGGCTCTGTCTCATGCACTTGGTTAATAGTTTTAATCTGGTCCTTGTAAATGGGGGAATGAAGGGTGACAGGCCTGGGGAACCTGCATTTTTATCAAATTCTGGAACATCTACTATTGATTACATTATGCTTTCTCACAATCTGCTGGGATCAGTATCTGATTTGAAGGTGAACTGCCGTCCATGAAGTGATGATTTACCTTTGACTTTAGATGTGAAATTGAGATGTCTAAAAATGCATGCAGACATTGAATTAGCTTCACTGGCTTTTGTTGAAAGAAGATCTTCTTATGTCAAGTGGTCCAAGCAAATGTGGTGATTGCTTGAAACAACTACTTCACTCAGAGTTTTACTTGCATCTTAGTTCCTCCATCACATCAGCAGACTTTACTGAGATTACATTAGGGGTATATGGAAATGTGATACATTCCTTGCAGAATTTCCTAATATATAAAAATCCAACTAGAAATCACAGCCTTGTTTATAATTCTAAACCCTAGTTTGACAAGTGAAAAATGTTTTAGTGGTGAAATAGAGATAATATAAGGAACAGAATATGGCAAGGATTACTGCTGAATGGTTTGCAATGAAAATAAAAGATAAAAATTTAATTAAGAGGAAAAAGATTCACGCACAGAGACACCTATGGCAACATTTAATAACTGCACCAAAACCAAATGATTCAACCTCCTTTTGGAGGATTGTCACAGGAGGTTTGCATATAATCATACAACCAATGCGGACTCCTGCATTTCTGAAAAAAAAAGGGGAATAATATTTTCAGAGCATTTATACAGTAGATCAGGAAAGTCCCTAGACATTGCAGAATAGTTTGATTGTATAGAAGAGTGTCCACCCATATCCACCTTAGAAATACCAAGCTGATCCAACAGTTATATCAGGCAAAGCTCCAGATGTTGACCTTTGATCTGTAAAAGGACAATTTAGACTGGTGGGCCCCAGTCCTGGCATCATTGTTTATGTGGATTGACATGTATCCCAGAAGACTGAGGTTTAGCTATCACTGTCCTGGTTTACAAGAAAGGAAAGGTCTGATCCAGCCAATTACCATCTAATCAGTTTGTTGAGTATCATTAGCAAAGTATATGCATGTCATCTGCTTGAAAAACTATTGGATTTATAATACAGGGAAAACATTCTTGGAGAAGAACAGGTGGGTTTTAGAATAGGAAAGTCAACAGTGGACCCAAGATTCATCTTCTAGCTCCTGGTAGATAATAGAGATGGGAACGAACCACTGAATTGGTGGTCTGTACCAGTTCATCCTTTAACCAAACAGGTGTTCGGAACTTCCTAGACCCACCTCCTTTGGTGGGAGCCACTCAGAGGCAGCACCCAGAGGATACAGGGCAGGGAAGCCAGGGTGCTGCCTTAGAGTGGGCCCCAGTCAGAGGAGGTGGGGCTGGGAAGCACTGAACACCTGTTTGGTCAAAGGACAAACCAGTATGAACTGCCAGTTCAGCGGTTCATGGCCATCTCTAGTAGATAAATATACCTCACCAAAAGGTGGTGCCCTTTTCTCGGTTGTTACTTGTTACTGATTTCAAGTCAGTCTTATTCCTAGAGATAAATTATGGAGTAAATTTGAGAACACCAATATTGATAGATGTCTACTGTTGCTTATTTGATTCTTGTATGAAAATACAAGGCTACAGGTGAACTGCAACCATGCTGGGGGCTTGTCTAGTCCTGTTCCCATCTTTAATGGAGTTAAACAAGGCTAGTTAAACAGGGTGTATTTTAGCCCCTATATTGTTTAACCTTGTCATCAATTCAATAGTGAAAAGTTTATCAATTCCTGATTTTCATCCCCTTAATCTGCCCAGTCGTCCACTTTCAATCCTCCTACACACTGATGACACTTTGTCATTGTCTTTAACTAGCATTGGTTAAAAAAGGGACGTGGTGGCGCTGTGGGTTAAACCGCAGAAGCCTCTGTGCTGCAGGGTCAGAAGACCAGCAGTCGTAAGATCGAATCCACACGACGGAGTGAGCTCCCGTTGCTTTGTCCCAGCTCCTCGCCAACCTAGCAGTTCGAAAGCATGCAAATGCGAGTAGATAAATAGGTACCACCTCGGTGGGAAGGTAATGGCGTTCCGTGTCTAGTCGCACTGGCCACGTGACCACGGAAACTGTCTTCGGACAAAACGCTGGCTCTATGGCTTGGAAATGGGGATGAGCACTGCGCCCTAGAGTCGGACACGACTGGACTAAATGTCAAGGGGAACCTTTACCTTTACCTAGCATTGGTTTAAGGGAACTTTTGAGGGCTCTTCATTCCTATTGCAGCAAAAAAAAAAAAAATTAAGTATCAATTATTATAAGACTAAAGTGCTTGTTTTCACTAGAAGAATTAAGCAGAAATGTACAATTAATGGGAACTCCATAGAACAGATATCAAGCTATGAATACTTAGGAAGAGTCTTCCATAAATTTGGCTTCTGGCTTTCCCAAGTAAAGAATGTTGCAGCAAATGCTCGGAGGGGTGTTGCCCCACTGTTAAGATTTTTTCTATACAAAAGGTAGGCAATACATCCCTTCTGTTATCCAAGTGTTTGTGGCCACAACCATCACACAAATGATATATGGATCCCAACTGTGTGTTCATGGTATCTTTAGACCTTTAAAAAGTATTCAAATTAGATTTCTCAGAGTTATATTTTCAGTTCCTTGTGTCCCTAATGTGGCTTTGTACCTAGAGGCAGGTCTAATTCCTATTGAAGTTCATACCAGTAGCTTATACATGATAAACTGCTGTTTAAAACCTACCTTTCTACCAGTAGGATTTGCACTGAGAGATACCTTTCCATCTAAATAGAAAAGGCACCTGTCTAAGGAATTATTGTTTCTGGGATTTTCTCCCAGCACCTTAATAGCACTGGGTTTCTCTAAAGCCAAATCAGTTGTTAAGCAAAGAATCTGGAACAAAGAATTACAAGAACATTTAAGTTTGATGAATAAATATGGTGCCTTAGTCAATAAGATCTTTGGACCCTGTACCTATTTGGCTAATTTAACTGTTCCCAAATTACACTAGCCCTCTTTAATGTCTTGCCTTCTGTGATCTTGGAGGGGAGATATCATGGAGTTCCTTATCAGGATAATTTATATCCCTATAATAGTGGGGAAGTGGCAACTGTGAGCATGTTGTTTTATACAGTTCCTTCTACTGGGAACTTTGTAAGGAATTTCTTTTATCTGTTCTTCAAAATCTTCTGTTCTTCCCAAGTAGATCAGAACAATTTTACATGCCAATGTTTCTTTCTGATCAGGTCCTCCGTATTACAAATAAAGTGGCCAGATTTTGTGCAGCTGCCATAGCTTGCCACAGTTCTGTGATTCCTCCCCCTGCCCCTGTTTTTGATACTTGTGACATAAATTTTACATACAATGTGGATGCACTATTTGGCATAATGTACATTACATGTTGTATTCTTTTTTCATACTGTACTATTTGTTTGGTGCAGGCCCTTGACCGTAATAAAGGAAATTCATTTATTCATTATACACATACCTTTAAGTATTTATTTTAGAGAGAATAGTTACATAGGTTGAGGACATTCAACCAAATTTTGCAAGGTTGCTATATAACACTTCTCTTACATTCTGGGAAAAAAGTTGTTTTCCGTTGCTCAAAGATTTCTGTTGTATAACTTCAGGATGGTTGTTGTTGTTGTTTAAAATACTGCCATTTTCCTCTGGAGGTTCTCTTGGTCAAATAAACATTTGCTTACCTCCTTTTTTCATGCTTCCTCTTTCTAGCTGTGTAACATAACAGTTTTTGAATATGACACACTGTTGGCTGAACAAGACAGTATAGTTAAGAATGTTATTACAAGCAGAATTCCCTTTAAAAATTAAAAAGGTTTATCATAGCATGAACATACTTCACTTGACATGTTGCAAATTAATTCACTTTTGTTTTTTATTGGCCATCTGTAGTTAAACACGGGCTTCATATGTAAATGATTTGTTTGGACATGGAGCTTGGAAGGAATAGTATACCTAGAAGGAAAATGCAGTACCAGGAAATATGCATTTTATTTAATATGTGATTTGACTTGGTGTCTGTGTATATGTATATTTTTCCAGTGGCAATTCAAAGTATACTTAGTAAGAAGCAAATTCCATTAAATTTGTTAGTTCTTCTGCATAGACGTGTGAGAATAGGATGTTAGGTGCTAAGTGTATATTGACTAAAGGTAAAGGTAAAGGTTCCCCTTGACAATTTGTCCAGTCGTGTTCGACTCTAGGGGGCGGTCCTCATCCCCGTTTCCAAGCCATAGAGCCAGCGTTTGTCCAAAGACAATCTTCCGTGGTCACATGGCCAGTGCAACTTAGACACGGAACGCTGTTACCTTCCCACCGAGGTGGTCCCTATTTATCTACTTGCATTTGCATGCTTTCGAACCGCTAGGTTGGCGGGAGCTGGGACAAGCGACGGGTGCTCACTCCGTCGTGTGGATTCGATCTTACAGCTGCAGATCTGTAGATCTTACAGCACAGAGGCTTCTGCGGTTTAACCCGCAGCGCCACCACGTCCCTGTATATTGACTACGGAAAGGCAATTAAAATGCATAAAAGTATAATTCTTACATGGAAGTAGGGCATTTCTAAATCTTTGGTAGTTGCTCCTGAGAAAATATAGCAATTTGTCTGATGTTGATATGGATTACTTTCAAATCTCTGGAGTGCTCAAATCCTGTTTTTTCTCTTCAACCCTAGATGCATATGAGTGGCCTGTGATCATTATTTGTGATTGCTGTGATAGTAAAACCACCCAGTCAATGAAGTTATATTGCGGCAGTTTTTCAGACCACAATTGGCAGCTGAACCAAATGTGGTTGCCTTAGATATATGTATTGAGCTGGTTTACATGATCTTTCACTGATCACTCATCAGTGACAACAGATCATTCAAACATATTGTCACATTAATAGCGTTGTGATATTTACTCACAAGTGGCATGCAAGTGCAAATATCCACAGTGGGCTGTATAAAAATAGTCTATATGTAATAGTGGAGTGTCATTTGGATGTGTCTCTCACTAAAAATGTGAAAGTAGCAAGTAAAACAGAGGTACTGTTTGGCTTGGGATATGAGTGTCAAGCTAAAAGCAGCATGTTGGCTGAAAAGTTAAAAATAGGACTTGCAGAAAATAGATACTAGAAGTGGAAAATAGGATTGTACGCATTTTATTATTTTCTTTGTCATCACACAAACCCCAGCAGTTGTCACAGGATCTAAGGAAAGATGCCTTGCTTCAAATCTTTCAACCTGCTCTTTTCAGTTGAAAAAGAACAGGAGGGTGGCTGTTGTTTGCTGAAGACTGACACCCAATAATGGAGGAAGCCTCTTCCTCCTATCCTTGTTCACCTGGAGAATTAAAAACCAAACCAAACCAAACAAAAATGATGGGCCAGCTGTGCATTCATTGGGAGGCTGCTTCCTGTGACTTGATGCCTGTCATGCACACTTGATGATCGCAGTCGCTTAATTAGGAGATGTGAAGCTGCAAGAGCTGCAGGTGAGCGATAAAGGTGGAGCTTTTGTATCTGAGTGTATAAAAATAAAAAGCAATTTCATCAGGCATAGCAGAGAAGAAACAGTCTTTGCAATTTCATGCTGGGAAAGAGTGAAGGCAGCAGGAGAGGGGGTGGGAAAAAGAGGAGAGCGAGAAACTCAAGGGAGGGCAGAAGCCACAGTCACGACTGATTTATCCATAAGGACAAATGGCAGCAAAACCAGCAAAAATGTAGTCAGAGAACTCTGCCAAGAAAAGAAAGCTCTTCTCTCCAAATAAATTATATTCTCCAAGAAATAATAAGTGTACTCAAGAGCTGGTGCCCCCCATAACTCTTTGGTTATCTATAATTTCCACAGTGAAATTTGTCCCATCTCCACTCTGGAACAGCAAAATCTCCACTGGTTACATTTTTATTCAGGATTCGACCAGACATGCAATCATATGTCGTTTGGCTCCACTGCTCAATAGATACCATTGGGAACATAGGACTACATAAGATGGTCAAGACTGCTGTTGCTTTTTTTTCCCTCTTGGCATGTACAGCTTTTTGAAACTGATCGATTTCTAAAATAAAGGAATGATTTTTAGATGACACACTTATCACATTCTAGCTCATGTCCCACTGGAAGATACTGCTGGCCCTTGACCCATTTTTTTTTCTTTGTTTGAATTTATTTATTTATTTATTTATTGATTGATTGATTGATTGATTGATTGATTGATTATCCCATTAGTGCACGACACTATTCTGGGGGTATACATATAAAACAGTAAAATGATATCAAATAACCTAATAACACAACCAGTCCCAACAAAAAGGCAGCAACATTAAAAGCCAGATGGCTCCATGAAACAGAGTGGGCATGTAGAGGTGAGTAACTTCAGCAGAGGCTGCCTTCAAATGCCTCTTGAAAATGATTCATTTTCAGCTGCCTTTTAAAACTGGGGAGGGAGGGAGGGAGCCAGGCATATCTTTACCCGGAGGTGATTCCAGAGACATGGTGCAACTGCCAAGAAGGCCCAACCTCTTTTGAGGTCTTTCTGGCCTCCTTCAGCATGGCCACTTGGAGGAGCATAGCCTGGAGGAGCTAGTGTCATGGGAGGATGACCTTGGGGAGAGACACTTCAACAGGTAACATGGTCCCAAACTGTGGAGGGCTTTGCAAGTGAGTGCTAGGACCTTAAACGTGACCAGGGATGCAACCAGTAATCAGTGTTGGCGGGCCAATACTGGGAAGATGTGGTCAGATCTGCTCACACCTGCCACCAGTCTGCCAGCTGCATTCCGGACCCACTGCAGTCTCTGGGTCAACCTCAAGGGAACCTCCAGGTAGAGAGTATTACAGTAGTTGATCTTGGAGATCATCAACACATGTACCAACACCCTGAGGGCTTCTTTTTCAAGGTAGGGATGGAGCTGCAATGAGCCTCAGTTGGTTGAAGGCTAACCTGAATATGGCTACCACCTGGGAATACGAGGATAGGGCTGGGTCCAGGAGAACACCCAGATTGTGAACGGAGTCCCTAAGTGGGAGGTCAACACCATTCAACTTAGGATGATACCCCCTAACCCATCCATGGTAACACCCCCCCCCCCGGAGGTGAGTGTCTTGTACTATAGCTGTTTGATGGAACAGGTTTGTGGCTACCACATGAGAACATGAATGAATGAAACCTAAATGCAAAATGATTAACCAGCCCTTTCACATAACTGAAAATACTTTCAAGATGTACCTCTTTTGTTTTTGTATTTTTCGTATACCAGTCCTTTTATATGAAAATAAAAGTTTCTTTCAGCTTCCCATTTGTGCTTCCCCATTTGTGTGTTCTGTCACTCAAAACCACTAAAGAACCCTTAAAAATTAGCAAGGAAACAGAGAATCAATCTACTTCAAAATCTAGCAACAATAAATCAGGGGGGAAAATCATCATCAGATTAATGCAGGCAGTAGTTTGCATGATCACAATCATAGTCACAGTCATAATCACTCAATCATCATCAATGATCATAAGAGGTCTGTTGAGTTGCTTGTTTAGTACAAGCAGCCCAACCCCATTTCTCTCTCCCCAATCCTGCCAATACCAAGAACAAACATTGAATTTTGGTACTAGTACACATTTATAATACTAATCAAATAACCCTTTAAATAATCAATCAAACAGGGAAAACATCCCCACACATAGAAAGGGAAAAATACAAAACATACACAAAGAGGCACACACACAGCTGCCTCTTCTAATAACCAAGATGGAGGCACAGGAAGCAAGCAGGCAGCAATCCAAGATGGTGGGTTCCAGGAGATCAGGACACAGTAATCTCACAATGAATAATGGAAACAAAGAGCACTTGACTCTTTAACAGATTCAACATTTTTGGTGCCTCCTAGTCTAACATTGTTAGATGAAAAAGTTCTAAGGCAATTTGCCAGGAAAAGGGTGAAAGGGCACTAAAAGTTAAATGAAACAGGGAACGCAAAAGAAACATGAAACTTTCATAAACAGGGAATGAAAGTTCTGGAGACTGTACTTTAAGAAGGATGCCAACAAACTGGAGCAAATTAAGAAAGGTGCCAACAAACTGGATGCCAACAAACTGAGCAAGTTCAGAGGGGGGCAACAAGGATGATTAGGGGACTGGAAACGAAAACCTATGAGCAAAGACTGTTTAGCCTTGAGAAAAGAAGACTGGGGAGAGATATGATAGTACTTTTCAAAAGGTAGTCATACAGAAGAGGGGCAAGATCTGTTCTCAGTCATCCCAGAGTAGAGGACATGTAATAATGGGTTCAAAATACAGAAAGCCAGATTTAGGCTTAATATAAAGAAAAACCTCTTAACTGTTGGACCAGTATGACAATGGAACCAATTACCTCTGGAAGTGGTGAGCAGTTCAACGCTGGAGGCATTCAAGAGAAAATTGGACAACCATCTGTCAGATCTGCTTTGATTTGGATTCCTGTCTTGAGCAGGGCATTGGACTTGATGGCTTTATAGGCCCCTTCCAACCCAATTATTCTATGATTCTTTGATTCATGTTTAGAGGCTCTTTTTTGAAAATCACAGAAGGAACATGAATTATACAAAGGAGAGTGTATTTCATATTTTAGGTCTTTTGTTTAGATACAAAAGGCCCATTCCCTCCATGCACTGTTCACTGGAATAATGCTAAAGAAGCACACACTGAAAGATCAGCTCTCTCTGTGTGTTGTTGTTGTTGTTGTTGTTGTTTTTAACATTCTGCTGTTTTCATGTCATCACTTGAATATTGAGGGATTTATTTGGAAAACTTTGGTGGTTGCAAGTCAGCAATGCACAATGCTTCTAGGACTGACCATGGTCTTTATTAGAGTAAGGTTAAATTCCTGGTTGATATCTCAAAACATGTACATCTTCCTTTTTCTCCCCCTTTTTGTTTCACCTCCCCCCCCCCCCCCCCGCCCAAATGTGTTATTTCAACTGATCAAATCCTGGAGATTCTAGAAGCTACAGAATAAACTCTCCCAGACTCTGATCACAAGACATTTTTTTTCATATGCTTCAGGCACTCAAGTGATCTTGTTGGGTTGCAATCAAATATGGATATAGGAATTCCACAGCATCATGGCCTGGCAATAGTCTCCATGTTCCTTTTAGCATGGAGTTTAGAAACTGTTGTCCCAGGAGTGGGCCAACCTTCATACTGAAGTAATATATATTTTTGGTAACCTGTTTACTTCCACATTCTGCTTAGGTTTATTCCTGCAGCATTGATTTATTCCTGACTCTGTTAATTTTTTTCTGTTCGTTGGTTTGGAAAATGAGGGAAAGAAGAAACACAGAGAGAGATAACTGTATTTGACATGATCACACAAGAATTCTGCCTTATTGTGAATGAGAGAATGTGTGGGTGTTTGCATCACAACTTTCCTGCTACAAGTGGGAGTGACTAAAGAACTTTCACTGGACTTTCTGTGACAATGAACCATAACAGTTAAATGGAGTTACCATGTTTAGAAGCAATATGTGTTGGAAAGAAAGCATGCAGTAGTACAGGAGCAATGTTGAAAATTTCAGCCCTCTGAAACTTAGAATGATTACCTGAACACACATCCTCTTTGGTAAAGGAACCATATCTACACTCCTATCTAAATGACCTATACAGACCTACATTGGCTTATATACAACCCTCCAACCTCAAACAACTACTGACACACAATGGACTACAAAACACTGACACGGAAATGAGAACAAAACCTTGCTACAAACCCAGATGCCAGCTCTACCCCCACATGTTATGTCATTTTCTGCCAACAATGCCCATCTGCACTCTACATAGGACAAATAGGACAATCCCTACGCAAATGAATCAAGGGACATTAATCAGACAACAGGAATGGCAACATACAGAAACCAATTTCACATCATTTTAATTTACCAGGATACTCCACAGATGATTTGAAAGTGGCCATCCTATAAAAAAGAAACTATAGGACAGAAATCCAGAAACAGCTGAGATAACATATAGAAATGTATGACTGACACACGTATCAAAGGACTTAATATTAGCCAAGGCTTTTTGGGGTACTACCACATATAAACACTACATCCCCCAGATATTTTTCCCCCTCAACAGATCCTCCTTAGAAATTTCTAAGGTAAAACAAATTCTACTCTGCTTTTGTGGTCATCCATTGCCTGAGGTAATTCACACACTTTGCAACTGATTACAAAGAACAGCTTGTAGAAAAGTTCACTAACAACTGTAAATAGCCGATCTAATTAGCATTCATGTTACTCTACCATTGTTATTTTACCATTGTTAGTTTATGACAGAGGTTCTCACATTCTTTACAGCATGAAAGCTTCTACTAAAGACTTACATATCAAAGACACTATCATCACCCATTGACATTCTCACCAACCAACCACAATCTCTGTATTGATATTTTAACCTTGATGCCATGTATAACTATTTGCCATGTTATTTCTCCTTCTCCTATGTCTGATGAAGTGGACTTGTTCATGAAAGCTGACATCAAAAAACATAAAAGTTAGTCTTTAAGGTGGTACTTTTTTTTTCTTTTTTTCTTTTTATTTTTATTTTGTTTTCACCGATAATGCTTGCACAAACTAACAGGGCTATCCCTTCTACAACTTATTTCTAAGAAAACAAGAACACTTGTGTTGGGTAGAGAAACACACTTGGAAAGTAAAGGTGACAGTAGTTTTAGCTAACTAAATTGGAGATGTCAGGAGTTGTGGCTTCTGTTTTCATCTCTAGAGAACAAAGGCAAGATGTCTTCTTCTTGGAGGGACAAGAAAAAGGTGTGAGAAACAAGGAAGTGATTTCAACGACTCTCAGAACAGCAATCTAAGGTTGAAGGAAGGTAAGCATAGATCGGAACAGGTAAGGGACAGTCTAGGAAACCTGAGAAGGTCCTCCTTCTACTCTTCCTCATGCAAAGACAGGCACCACCATCATCATCATCTTAGAACTCCAGAGCTGGGAGGGACCCTATAGATTATTGAGTGCAGCCACTGTCAAGGAGGCACAGATGCCATGAAAGCAGATACCAGTGTCTGAATACTTTTAAAGTATTGATATGTGTGAAAGAAGAGACAGAGAGACAGATAATTTGGGCTTTGCTTCAGGTGGCAAAACACCTTGGGTTACAATCTTTGCTGCAGTACTAAAGATCACTGTCAATCAGTTGGTATTATAGCAGAATCTTTCTTTCTTGACATGTTTTAAGTAGGGCTGTGCAACCAATTTGAATCCAAATGCAACTAGGCCAGTTTGGACCAATTCAGATTAAGCCCCAAACAGACATCAGGGAGTGGGTCCTAGTGATATCACAAATACCTGGAAAGATGCAAGCACAGTATATATACTGGCAAAGATTCTGAAGGAAGAAAGTGCAACACACATACAAACTCTTTTGTGCTCAGTCAGTGAGCCCTGATACCTCGTACCATGTGGGAATGGGAGGAAAGCAGCATCCAGTTTTTGTATACACCTCATCTTAGAAAATGTAATTGTATGTGTTTATATGTGATTCACAGATTGCTGCCTTGTCGTGGCGAAGGGGCTTGAGTAATTCAGAGAAGCTATGGGCTATGCCGTGCAGGGACACCCAAAACGGACAGGTCATAGTGGAGAGTTCTGACTAAACGCGATCCACCTGGAGCAGGAACTGGCAAGCCACTCCAGTATCTTTGCCAAGAAAACTCCATGGACAGAAACAAAAGGCTAAAAGATATGACGCTGGAAGATGGGCCCCTCAGGTCGGAAGGCGTCCAACATGCTACTGAGGAAGAGCGGAGGACAAGTACAAGTAGCTCCAGAGCTAATGAAGCAGTTGGGCCAAAGCCGAAAGGACGCTCAGCTGTGGATGCGCCTGGAAGTGAAAGGAAAGTCTGATGCTGCAAAGAAAAATACTGCATAGGAACCTGGAATGTAAGATCTATGAACCTTGGTAAGCTGGATGTGGTCAAACAGGAGATGGCAAGAATAAACATTGACATCCTGGGCGTCAGTGAACTAAAATGGACGGGAATGGGCGAATTCAATTCAGACGATTACCATATCTACTATTGTGGGCAAGAATCCCGTAGAAGAAATGGAGTAGCCCTCATAGTCAACAAAGGAGTGGGAAAAGGTGTACTGGGATACAATCTCAAAAATGATAGAATGATTTCAATATGAATCCAAGGCAGGCCTTTCAACATCACAGTAATCCAAGTTTATGCACCAACCACCAATGCTGAAGAGGCTGAAATTGACCAATTCTATGAAGACTTACAACATCTTCTAAAACTGACACCAAAGAAAGATGTTCTTCTCATTATAGGGGACTGGAATGCTAAAGGAAGGAGTCAAGAGATAAAAGGAACAACAGGTAAGTTTGGCCTTGGGAGTTCAAAACGAAGCAGGGCAAAGGCTAATAGAGTTTTGTCAAGAGAACAAGCTGGTCATCACAAACACTCTTTTCCAACAACACAAGAGGCGACTCTACACATGGACATCACCAGATGGGCAATACCGAAATCAGATTGATTATATTCTCTGCAGCCAAAGATGGAGAAGCTCTATATAGTCAGCAAAAACAAGACCTGGAGCTGATTGTGGCTCTGATCATCAGCTTCTTATAGCAAAATTCAAGCTTAAACTGAAAAAAGTAGGAAAAACCACTGGGCTAGTCAGGTATAATCTAAACCAAATCCCTTATGAATACACAGTGGAAGTGAAGAACAGATTTAAGGAACTCGATTTGGTGGACAGGGTGCCTGAAGAACTATGGATGGAGGCTCATAACATTGTACAGGAGGCAGCAACAAAAACCATCCCAAAGAAAAGGAATTGCAAGAAAGCAAAGTGGCTGTCCAACGAGGCCTTACAAATAGCAGAGAAGAGAAGGGAAACAAAATGCAAGGGAGATAGGGAAAGTTACAGAAAATTGAATGCTGACTTCCAAAGAATAGCAAGGAGAGACAAGAGGGCCTTCTTAAATGAACAGTGCAAAGATATAGAGGAAAATAATAGAAAGGGAAAAACCAGAGATCTGTTCAAGAAAACTGGAGATATTAAAGGAACATTTCGTGCAAAGATGGACATGATAAAGGACAAAAATGGTAGGGACCTTACAGAAGCAGAAGACATCAAGAAGAGGTGGCAAGAATACACAGAGGAATTATACCAGAAAGATCTGGATGTCCCGGACAACCCAGATAGTGTGGTTGCTGACCTTGAGCCAGATATCCTGGAGAGCGAAGTCAAGTGGGCCTTAGAAAGCATGGCTAACAAGGCCATTGGAGGTGATGGCGTACCAGTTGAACTATTTAAAATCTTAAAAGATGACGCTGTTAAGGTGCTACACTCAATATGCCAGCAAGTTCGGAAAACTCAGCAGTGGCCAGAGGATTGGAAAAGATCAGTCTACATCCCAATCCCAAAGAAGGGCAGTGCCAAAGAATGCTCCAACTACCGTACAATTGTACTCATTTCACACGCTAGCAAGGTTATGCTCAAAATCCTACAAGGTAGGCTTCAGCAGTATGTGGACCGAGAACCCCCAGAAGTACAAGCTGGATTTCGAAGGGGCAGAGGAACTAGAGACCAAATTGCTAACATGCGCTGGATTATGGAGAAAGCCAGAGAGTTCCAGAAAAAGATCTACTTCTGCTTCGTTGACTACGCAAAAGCCTTTGACTGTGTGGACCACAGCAAACTATGGCAAGTCCTTAAAGAAATGGGAGTGCCTGACCACCTTACCTATCTCCTGAGAAATCTATATGTGGGACAGGAAGCAACAGCTAGAACTGGATATGGAACAACTGATTGGTTCAAAATTGGGAAAGGAGTACGACAAAGCTGTATATTGTTCCCCTGCTTACTGCCCCTGCATCATGCGAAAGGCAGGACTGGAGGAATCCCAAGCTGGAATTAAGATTGCGGGAAGAAATATCAACAACCTCAGATATGCAGATGATACCACTCTGATAGCAGAAAGTGAGGAGGAATTAAAGAACCTCATAATGAGGGTGAAAGAGGAGAGCGCAAAAAATGGTCTGAAGCTCAACATCAAAAAAACTAAGATCATGGCCACTGGCCCCATCACCTCCTGGCAAATAGAAGGGGATGATATGGAGGTAGTGACAGATTTTACCTTCTTGGGCTCCATGATCACTGCAGATGGTGACAGCAGCCACGAAATTAAAAGACCCCTGCTTCTTGGGAGGAAAGCGATGAGAAACCTAGACAGCATCTTAAAAAGCAGAGACATCACCTTGCCGACAAAGGTCTGCATAGTCAAAGCTATGGTTTTTCCTGTAGCGATGTATGGAAGTGAGAGCTGGACCATAAAGAAGGCTGACCGCCAAAGAATTGATGCTTTAGAATTGTGGTGCTGGAGGAGACTCTTGAGAGTCCCCTGGACTGCAAGGAGAACAAACCTATCCATTTTGAAGGAAATCAACCCTGAGTGTTCACTGGAAGGACAGATCCTGAAGCTGAGGCTCCAATACTTTGGCCATCTCATGAGAAGAGAAGACTCCCTGGAAAAGACCCTGATGTTGGGAAAGTGTGAAGGCAAGAGGAGAAGGGGACGACAGAAGACGAGATGGTTGGACAGTGTCATTGAAGCTACCAACATGAATTTGACCCAACTCCGGGAGGCAGTGGAAGACAGGAAGGCCTGGTGTGCTCTGGTCCATGGGGTCACGAAGAGTCGGACACGACTTAACGACTAAGCAACAACATATATGAGGGATGTGGTGGCGCTGCGGGTTAAACTGCAGAAGCCTCTGTGCTGCAAGGTCAGAAGACCAGCAGTCGTAAGATCGAATCCACGCGACGGAGTGAGCTTCCGTCGCTTGTCCCAGCTCCTGCCAACCTAGCAGTTCGAAAGCATGCAAATCCAAGTAGATAAATAGGTACCACCTCGGTGGGAAGGTAACGGCGTTCCGTGTCTAGTCGCGCTGGCCACGTGACCACGGAAACTGTCTTCGGACAAACGCTGGCTCTATGGCTTGGAAACGGGGATGAGCACCGCGCCCTAGAGTCGGACACGACTGGGCTAAATGTCAAGGGGAACCTTTACCTTTACCTATGTGTTTATATGGGAAGGGCTGGAATGTGATATTTGCATTGTGAAGAATTTTGACCAATCAGAATCTTTCTGGCATCAGCCAATAGATGTTAAGGTGGTGAACAGTCAGATAGGTATATATAAAGAAAGTGGCAGTTAGCAGTCTGTCCAATAGGGTCAGATATGTGATAGAATATAATTTAGTTAAATATGTGTCAGAGATGTGATAGTTGATAGTAGATACGGTCAAATATGTGTTAGCATTAGGATGTCATATCAGATAGGCCTGATAGGTTTAGCTGGTAAATGAGTTAGTTGTTTGTTAGAGTAACTATGTCTGTCAAGTTTAAGGATAATATACTAACATAACTAAGTAAAATACAAGAATATGTATAAAATACCAAATGTCAAAGCACTACATGTGCTTTAAACAGTAAAAATTGTTTAATGTTTTTAAGGAACACCAAGTGATAATTTTATTTACTTTCAACTGGTGGCAAAACACACACACATAAAGAATACAATTTTTTACTTTCCACCTGTTGTTGTTTTTTAATCATAACATTTGAAACCGCTGTGCACAAACTCTGTCATATACATTTTATAGTTTTTAAAATCAAACCAACGCCTCACTGGAATTTCTTCTTCTTCTTCTTCTCCAGCCCTGCTTACCCTGAAATGTAGACATGTCTCCATAATCATCCCTCAGAAATTTAACATTTGGGAGCTGACCTCTGAAGAACAGAGCCAACATTTCTCAGAAGACATTTTCCTAAGAAAAGTACCAAAGCCTTTCTTTTAATTACTATTTTAAAAGATAGAGGGCCTTTTTGACGTATTTTCTCCATATCTTCCTCATCATTGCTTGTTGATTTGTTTTGGGGACTAGGGTGTCTCTGATACTAAATACACCCAAGCATACGTACATGGTACCAAGGAATAATGCTAGGTGTGTGGCATTGTGGAGGATTCAAGATGGTGAGATGGAAACACTCTTGGGGGGACAAGAAAGAAGCTGTGCTACAGCTGTTACTGGTAATGAACACCATCTCCAAGATCCTGTTGGAAGATTTTTCCTCCTTCTGGAGGTATTTGGTGATTTTGCTGTTATGAATGTGTTATAAATTTTGGGATCAGGATGTGCACCTACAATGGGGCTTGTATTCAAGCCTGTTCTTATTAGTGCCATGCTGGTCTGGATAGAAGCTAGAATGATTGACTTTGACAGATTAATTCATCAAACACAACACGTTAGCTGATCTTTTGGAACCCAAAACTATGTTGGATTTAGTGAAGTCACACTTGAAATGAAATGGCAGTACAAATTGCTGAGAGAGACATGCAGGTTTTCTGGGTACTCTCTTTATGTCTATATCCGAGACAGTGGAAAAGTTCTTTTTTTAGCCTAAAAATCCCCTCAATCTGCATGATCGAGGGAGGGGGCGGGAAATAATAGTCCACAAAGTACTTTTTCCAAGCTCATCTATATATCTATATATCTATCTATATCTATACTGAAGAAAGCTCACAGGAAAAAGAGCTGTTCCTTCAAAATACGGTGTTGGATGAGAGCTTTGTGGATACCACACACTGCCAGAAATAGAAATAAGTGGGTCCTGGATCAAATCAAGTCTGAACTCTAGAAAAAAAATGATAAAACTGCAGCTATTGTACTTTGGGTGCATCATAAGAAGATAAGACTTGCTGGGAAAGACAGGAATGCTAGGAAAATGTGAAAGCAGCAGGAAAAAAGCATGATTTAAACCAAACACTCCCTGGTTCAACCCTTGTGGGGGGAATCAGAAATATTTTATTTTGGAAAAAACACAGTGGCTGATGACATTGTCAGCCTTACATGGCATAACTTACAGAACAGGATTTCAACCATTTAATTGCTAGCTAATTTGCCTCATCAGGGGGATTCTCTTATAAAGCAGGGTTGGGAAAGGCCTGGCTTCTTTAATAGATTTGTAAAAGTGGAAGAAACTCCAAGAGTCAATGAATCCAACTTCCTGTTAAAATAGGAAATCTAGGTAAGGAAGCTCCAGAGCTCCTGAGACAAACTTTTCCATTGCCAAACAGCTTTTACTCTCAGGAAGTTCTTCTTAATGTTTAGTCTGAATCTTCTTTCTTGCTGTGTGAATCCATTGACTCCAGATGTTGTCAGATGGCAACTTCTATCAACCCCAGTCAGCATTGCCAAGATTGAAGGATGATGGGAATTACAGCCCAAGAGTATCACACTTTTTCCATCTCTTTTAAATGAGGCACACACATGCTTATTTGTTTGCATATTCATCCCTTGTAATGTTTGGCACTAAACACAGTGTCTTTTTTTTAAGTTATAAGCCTTATTTAGGGTTAGGCAAGGGCAAATAAGGTTGAGGACATCACCAAGAAGTATCCTACAGAACCAGCTCTTTATCAGTCGAGAAGAACAAATTGTTCTGAGTGCATTATCAAAGAGGAAAGGTATGTTTATAGTAGGTAGCAGGTATGTTTTTGGCCCTTTGTTGCCAAAAAAAAAAGGGGTCATCTTTCTTTCCTCTAAGAAAGCAGAACACTTTTAAAGGGCTAGGTTTCCTTGTGAAGGCAATCTTTTAATTGCCTGTCAGCTAAATATATGCTAGTTTTTAGGTCATCAACTTCATTGACTCCACCGATGGCACTCACACAAGCTCTCAAACTGACCTTAGACCCATATGTTAGATAACCTTGATAAATGCAGAAGTGCCTTCATTTCCTTTGTTGCTTAGGGTAACATACATCCTTCTGCTTATGTTGACCTCACATTTAAAAATGAATTACTCCACAAGTAAGACGTTACACCTCACCTTGCTTTTGTTGTTTACATTGTTTCCACTATCTTTCTGTGACTTTCTGTCACATTTATCTAATTAATGAGTCAGTAGTTTCAGTCTCCCTGGAAGTACTCCAGGTTCGAAATAATCTCACTGCTCTCTGTGCATCACAGAGAGAGCTTAAGTCTGAAACCAGACCATGAATTCTATAAGCTGATTGAGTCAGCTTAAATGTAATGTAGGGACACAGTTCTATGGGTACCTCTCACCCGAATCCCCTTTGCCCCCTGTAAAAAGTACCTTTTACTAATAGTCCCTCTGAGGCAAATCTTAGTCTCCCAATTTTCCCCTTTTTAATTACATAAGGGAATTTGTTCCTAATATGTCTTGGGTTCTGATGGCCTATTTTGTTTAAATAACATTTGTTTTCTGACTTGGATATTATCTCCTCTCCTTTCCTGATTCTATAATATTTTGAAATACTTGGGCTACTTGTTTCCAAATAACTTGATTGAAGATAGGGTGAAAGAGAGGAAGTGCTCCCAATCTTGGGTTCCTTTTTTAGGTGTGCTTTTAATTGATTTGAACAAGTAAGTGTCCAAGGTCTGGACCATATTCAGAAATGGCTCGGCATGGTTAACCAAAAAAGGGGAAACCCCATTACAAGCAAGAATATATCTATGATGGAAAACTGGTATGTTGAAAAGCTCTAATCATATTTGTTGACTTTGCTACATCTACATCATCATCATCATCATGTGCTACCAAGTTAATTCTGACTTATGGCAACCCTTTTCAGTGTTTTCCAGAAGTGGTTTACCATTCCCTTCTTCTGGGGACATCCTGGGACTGTGTAGCTTGCTCAAGGCCACACAGGCTGGCTCTGCTTGCATGAGGCAGAGTGGGAAATCAAACTCCCAATCTTTGGATCCGTAGCCTCATAGCTTAATAATAAACTTATATTTTAGAGTCTGTTCACAGTTCCATGGTGTGACTGTTGAGGAAATAATCAGGAAAGCTTCCCTGTAGTACATGGGACTGGATGACAGTTTATAGTTTCCAGAGCACATGCACACATAATTTATTTTTACATGGGATCATGTCATTCCACCCTAGTTCTATATGAATCAACAAATTTTAAAAATGCACAAAATGTACATTTAAATATGCATTTCTAAATGCTCTCAAAAACTGAATCAATGGGGATTTGTCACATCAATTCCTCCATAAGTTCAATTGATTCAATGGACCTACTCTGGTGTATTTATGTGCAAGACAAACCTGATGATGTTTCTGATGGGTACAGGATACACCTAGTAACTCACTGATCTCTGAACTTTTCTGTGTTGAAGTGACCAATGATTGATTATCACCATGCTGAAGTACTTTCTGCTATTTGCAAATGTCTGGTTTAAGTTAAGTTTAAATGAGATCATGTCTCCTTTTTTTGCATCACTTTTATTACTTAACTATAATATTATATCATAACATCTTTGATCCTTTAAGGCTAGAAGCTTTAATGGCAAATCAATTCCTGAGCAACAGACAGGACAGAAGCACTCTGTTGATCTTACAAATGCAGACAACTTTCACCATTAATACTAAGCCAAAGAATGCAATAAAAGAATGCCAGGGCATGTTCTAAATTCTTTATTGTTCCTGTAGATACAAGTTATTGGTTCATGGCAAAAACATTCTAATGTTTCATAAAGTTTGAAAACTAAGGCTACTCTGAAGACCTTTCACAACCCATTGTCTTTTAATACAATATATTTATAAAATGATCTATAAAAAAGCACTGCAGAAGCAATGGAGGTTGAACAAAGACATGGGACTAGACATGACATTTAGTGTGATCAACACAAAATTCTTCATGAGCTGGTTCTAGCATTACTAATATTCAGTGCAGGGAAGAAAAATGCCTTGGCTTGTTTTGTCAGCAATGAAGATTTAGTGACAAATGCTGCCAGGGCAAGAGTTCACCCCAATTTGAGGAAAAAGGGTTGAAGGGGAAAGTGCGGAGTCATCTACAATGACAGACGACTAAGCTAAGAAATTCAAGGACTGTACGTACATGTAAGTCACTACACAAGGGCGGAGAACTGAAAGAATCTGCCTGTTAGAAATTGTGGGCCTATTTTAAAAGGTGTCTTGAGAGGGAAGAAAAAATTTTCTCTTTGTCACAGTTCTCGGTTTCAGTGATAATTATCACGGTATGACAGAAGGTTATTCAATCATCGTTTTATAACATTGTGTGGAACCCCTATATTTTTTCAGAAGTATTTCATTGTATGCTTAAATTCATTCCTATGCATTGTTTTGTCTCAGAAATATGCCATCTCTTCATACATGGTGATATGGAAAGAAAGGAAGGGCGAGCTGTCTACTGATACTACTTAGTGTGAAGTGAGATAACATTTGCTATCTGAACATATTCCTTTTTTTAAAAAACAAGGAAACAAAAACTCTAAACTATTTCCTGTTAGTACCCCACAAGAAGCACAATTTGAACACTACTTCCCTTTTAATTTTGTGGGGAGAATAATTATTTTTCCTTATATTAACTGACTTAAAAATTCAGGTTGGATTCCTATCATTTTCTTGGGAAGAAACTCAGTATTATTGCTGTTGTTATTGTCAACTTAAGTTGGATATACTTTTCAGACTTGATAGTTTACTGTGGGATTATCTTGCAGGCCAACCCAGTTGAAATAGTCTACAATCTGAACACAAGATAAAGCTGAGACTCAGATATGGCCAATCTGATGCTATGGAAGATTTAATCCTGTTGAGCTCTGGGTAGAATTTAGTTGAGTTCTGGCAGAACATAACATTCCACCTGCATTGTTCCACACGTATAGATTGTCATGTTATGAATGGAACTTCCATCTGCACAAGGAGGTACAGGATACCTTCTTGTGCAAACCTAAAAAACATCAGTCCAGTGTGCGAGCAGTTTGCCCAAAAGGAAGTCTGCTGAAAAACTGTGACATAAACAGTGTCTAACGCAGCCACTAAGACAACTTTAAAATCATTGCTATCACATTTACTTAGAAGATCAGCTCTAGGGATGCTCAATGAAATTTGTTTTGAAGCAAAACGACAGTGTATGAACTGTAAGAATTTAATTGTGACAGGGCAGGTGTGCCAAAATAGAATATAATAGAATGGGTCCAAATTAAGAGCCTTTGTTTACTCTTCTTATTTGGTAGGTGAGACAATTTGCTGCTGCTAGTGACAAAGCTTGGAAAAATTATTTTCTGGACTATTGCTCTCAGAATGCCACTTGCTATGCTGCCTAGGGTATTCAGGGGGTTGTAGTCCAATCTCTAACCTCTGGTTAATGATAGTAATTGCATGGTGCGTTTATGTTTTACAAGAGATGGGAAAAGAAATAAAAGCAGGTATTATTAATGTAAGGAGCTGGGATCTTTCAGCTCTTACATTATGGCAAGGCTGTATAGGAATAAAACAAAGACTGCTGATTTTAGCTACACAGCTTGCCCTGCTGTTCAACCTACATGTCTACACAGTCCACTAGATATACATTTTGATTGGCCAGCAAACTGCTTTGCAGTGACATAGCTGCTGGCTGCCAGCAAGTAACACACTGAAAATACATTCAAAAATAAAAAATCCATACAATCTACTGTTTTTTCTTTTGCAATGTAAGTGCACAGTGTATTCACCAATTAAGACAGACTAACGATTCTCATGCAAATTCTCCAACTTTGAAACTTTCTAGCGCAAAAGTGCCCACAAATACAACACCATCCATACAGTTTATGCCAGACAGATTTAGTCACTTTGCGTTGTTTCTTTTACTGAAGAATTGATGACGTGCAAGTTCTATCAATTCAAGCCCACCAAACAGTTTTTGCTGCACAACAAAAATGACAACCACAGTCACAAAATACCACCGTACAAAGCTGTACAAGTATAGCAGCACAAAGCCAGCCAAAGTGAACAATGTCCAGTACAATAATGAAATGCACTTAACAACCATGACCCTGAGCTCTGATTTACAGGGTGGAATTCTGCTTCTCCCTGTTACGTCAAAGTATTTTTTGCCTTCATAGAACATGCGGAGCCTTTCCTCCTTTTCTTCCCAGCGCTTCTGACACCAGAGTTGCAATTCTTCCTGAGAGGCTGGCAGAGACTCTACTGGGTATCTCTGGACGTGAAAATGGATTTCCTTTGGGAAATTTCCAAACAGAAGATGCTTCTCAGTTTGAGGAATGTTTTGAGGATATGCCACTGTTATGTCATGGATAGCATCAAGGTTATTACCTAGGGAAAAACAAGTAACAAGTAAGATAAGACTGTAAACCGACTGTAAACAAAGACTGTAAAGTTCAACTGCCTAACTCAGTGGCTTAAAAATATTTAGCTAACATTTTTTGCCTTGGATGCTTGTTTTCTCCCCTTTAATTTCAGCCACCCTAAAGAAAAATTATTATCCCCAAATGCCAACTAGAAACCTAAATCTGAGAAAATAATGACCTTCCTATGGCCACTTAGCTTGCAGTCAATCTGAGATTTGATTCAGGGTTAGAAAATAAAAAAAGAATGCTTGTTTGATCAGCTCAGAAGTCAAACATTTGATCTCTTCCAGAAATCACAGCTAAGGCCTGACAGCCACAACCAACTCTTACCATTACTCCCTACAAATATTATTAAGAGCCTTCTTGCCTCTGTATTTAGAGATTCTTGATCAGTTACAGACAGGTAGAAGCTTAGATTCTTCCTCCTACTCACTGACCCAGAAACTATCAGAGCTACTGGATCCATGCTGGTAATGGTGTGAATAGCAATCTCAATCAAGGTCACTGGGTAATTATGAACAGGACTTCTGAAATGGGGACAAAGCCTCCCTCTCCAATGATCCTGTGCTCCTCCCCTGCCACCCTTTTGTGCATGTGCAGACCACAGCACACACAGAATGTGGTCTTCAGAGCGAAAAAGGTTGTACATTGTTTCCATAAAGCTATCAGGAGGAGGATTTTGTCAGGTCAAAACTTTAGTGCTACCAATACATATTCCATGATACTGTGTTTTAAATGTGTTTATTTCCATTTTATACTGAAAACCGCCCAGAAGAGAAAAGGAGAGAGGGGAAAAAAGTGCAAAACCACTCTATGGCTAGTGGAGAGAAGATGCAGCGGAGAAGGAATCACTACTTCTCCTTGCTTCTTTGGAAGCAAGTATCATTTTTAGAACTGTCTAATGGGCTTTTGAGTCCATTTCTGATGCTCAAGTCATCAGCACAAAGCAAAGTGTGCTGCTTATATACTGCCCCATAGATCTTAAAGCAGTCTCTGGGTGGTTTATAAGTTAATTATGCAGGCTACACATCCCCCCCCCCCCGCAGCGACCTGAGTACTCATTTTACCGACCTCAGAAGGATAGAAGGCTGAGTCAACCTTGAGCCGGCTACATGGGATTGAACTCCAGGTCATGAGCACAGTTTTGGCTGCAGTATAGCAGTTTAACCAATGTGCCACAAGGTGCACACTCTTTATTGCTCCATCACTGAAACATAAGCAACCCACAGCAGTACTTTATGTTCTCTATATATGTGCACAAACAGCATTAACACAATGCGTTACTTTCTTGTCCAGTAATTCACCAGAATATATTCTTTTTAGACTTCATGACGTCAGTTTGCCTAATCCAGTGTAGGTGCCAGATTCAATGAATATGATGTTCAAGTTAAGTCATGCCAGCACATTCAATTATTTCGTATTTCCTTTTAAAATTTCATATGCTGTCTAGGGATAATGGCATTGCATCACAGATTTAAGATGAAGGTTGCGTGGGTATGTGGCATCTGAGGTCTTGCAGTTTCAGAAGGGCTTTTGTTATTATTGTTCTCATCCTGGAAATGAGCAACCTGTTGCACTGTAGGATGTAAATTTTTCTTTTAACCCAGTCATTGCATTTTAAAATTTCAAGAATATTTTTTTACTTCATTTTAAAATTAAACTAAAAGTAGGTGCTGCTTATTAGCTCTACCAAATCATAGTGTTGTTGCAACTGATGGTGACCATATGCTTTACAATACTGTGTGGGTTTATTCTGAGTATATGACTCTTCTAAAATTAGCATGCTCACACTGTTTCAGGATTAGGCTCTTTATATCTTATTTCTAAATGTGCCAGATGTCATAGCCTCAATTTACCTAACCCCTCTCCTGCCACCTGAGTCCCTACCATAAATCTCTGCCATTGTTCCTGTCCTTCCTTGCCTTGCTCTCCAATGCAGATTCTGAGCCCTCTAAGAGCCTGGAACAGGTCACAAGTGCACCCCATTTCTAAGTCAGAAAGTGGCCTTTCCTGCAGTGGTTTCCAATGACTTTAAAACATTCATTTGCGACCTGAGAAAACAGAAATAAGCTGGAGCAGCACAAGCAGCAAAGACTGCATCCTGTGGGATACAAACATCATTTTCAAAGCTCTTCTGAAACATGCTAAGAAAGGGAAAAGCTCTTTGGTCTTTAAGAGATCTCAGAATTCCCTGCAAATCTAAGGGCCTCATGTTAATGACCATCCTGCAGCTGTTAAGCAGAAACTACCTGTTAACAGAACAGGAAGCAAAGCGAACTTTGCCACCTTAAAACTGTTACAAAAGCTGGAGACCCCATGAGCATTTTCTCAGTGCAACTCTTTGGAGCTGAATTCCTTTAAGAGTTCACATTACAAAGGAGCCCCACAGAAAATTTCTGACAGATTATTTCAAAGACATAATCTTCTTCACCCGTAGATTTTATTTCCGCAATGCATTTATTTACTTTATCTCTCTGTTAATAAAAGCTTCCTACTTCTCTCTACCATGTGTCAACATAGAAAAATACTTTTTTTTTAATATTCAAAAGGATTACAGGCTTCTAAACATAGCCATTATCTGGGCCATGCATATTTCAAAACAACACAAAATGGCAGTTTAGGAGATTTAAATAACATGCTGGTACTTTTGTTATCCAGAGAAGGCAAACTTCGGCTGATTTATTTAATCGCTGTTGAAAGGAGCACGCCCTTTCCTGTTATAGCACTAAGCATTTGGAACCGTATCTTATGAAAGTTCTAAATGTTGTCTGCTGGGTATCTATTAATATGTGTAGGGCTAAACTATCACTGCCAAGTGGCTTTTAAAAAAACTGCATTAGACGGAAAATAAATTCCATAAATTCAATGTTTCACAGGAGTGACTAAAGCATAGGATTTGGAACTAATTCCCAATGTCCTTCTGTCCTTCACAGAACATTATTAACAAACTGGACAAGCTTTACTGCTTGGTGGGTGTGGGTGTCTCCCTCTCTCAGGTATAGATCAAACTGGACTTGCCAGAGGAAAAATGAACAACAAAGCATTTTTGCAACATATCAGCAGCTGGAGGGCTACACCGAGCCCACTCCTGCCCTAAGCAGAATTCACCCACCTGTATTTGGGGATAGTACTCTTCTTCTAAAAAGCATCATTATTCTACTGCTGAAAGATTAATATGAACCCGTGTATAACAAGTCCGATTTAATAAAGACAAAGCAGTAAAATGTGCTTCCATATTACTGAGCAGGAAAAAAAAATCCAGAAAGCATTATTGTCTAACTTCTTTCTATTAATATTACTTGAAATCCATTTGCTTAAAAGTGGCTCATATTTCAGGATCTATAGATGTGTCATCATTCTCTCCACTAGTACAATGTAAAATTAATTGCTTTTAGGCATTATGTTTCAGGCCAGCAAGAGGCAACTCCAAGAATTCTAAGCTTGTGACCAAATTAACACTGTCCCTAATAAATCACATTCTTCAGTTTAAATGCGATTCAAAAGCAAACGAGAAAGCACTTATCTCAGGTACTGTGCCAGATTCTTTTAATTCCCCTGTTCATAATACTGTCCTACTTGAATTTACAAAAATGTAACCTTATTAGTTAAATCTGTAGCATAATATTCTAGCTTTTAATCAAGCTTTTAAGATATATATGGACATTTTCTCTATTTGATTTAGACACCCCCCCCTCAACTTTACTCATGTGAGGCAGCTTAAAGGATAGTAAAAATGCCAATAAATAAAGAAAACTAAAATATACAGCTCAGAATATAGTTTTTTCTTGATACATTTTGCAAAGTAGAGGCTAATGGTCTCAATGGTCAAAATTACATTTCAACTTGCTCATTAAGGGTTAAATCAAGGCAGCTTGAAAATACATCAGAAAATTGACTACTCCTTTTTTTACAAACGAATGAGATCTTTAGTAATGTAATGTTATAGCTTCTTGACACTAAGAAGTTAGGCTAACAGCAGAGTTCCACTCTTTTGCTGTGGGGTAAATGGCAGTGTGAGGTGTGGTTTTAATCGGGAAGACAATATGAGGAGATACTGGGGGGTGGGTTCCTATCTTTATGTGTTATTGATGTTGGAAACCACCCAGAGTAATAGCATGTCACTAGATGGTAGAGTATACAAATTTAACAAAACAAACAAACAAACATTTAATCCTCCTTCTTGCACCCCATTCTCATCACAGCTATCTTAAATCACCATAGTTGGTTTGACCCATACCTATCAAAGCTCAAAGTAGATCAAATTGCACAGGAATCTATCACTGACATCCTGAGGATGGCTGGCTTGTTTTGAGCAGCAGAGGAAGAAGTGGACAGTAAACCTTTCCCCCTTGAATAGGGATACCTGATCTTTATAAAGTGTCATGCACATTGAGAGCACTAAGGATGGGATTTTCAGATTTTCTGGACTACAGATACCATAATTTTCCATTCTGAGAGATCTACCTACCATACAAAACCTAAATATGATGCACTTAAATTGGAAGGCTTTGAAGCTTAATTAGGCTAAGCTCCACACATCCTTTCTCAGAAAGAAAACTCCCAGCTAGCACCAAAGCAGGAACAAGAAGCTTAGGAAGATCCTGGCCAAGAAATTCCCTATGTTCAAGCTGGATTCTTAAAAAGAATGGCACTTGATATCATATCACAAATATATGTTGACTACTGGAGTATACCAAAGAATTTCAGGAGAATATCAGTCTGTGCTTCATGGATCAGAGCAAAACCTTTGTGTGGTCTTGAAAAGTTATGAATCATTCTGAAAGAAATGGGTGCACCTTAACACTTGACTGTCCTGATGTGTAACCTATACTCTGGATAAGAAGCTTCTGTTAGGTCAGAATATAGAGAAACAGAATAATTTTCCATCGGTGAAGTGTATATTTTAGCTCCCAATCTGTATGCAGAAAACATAATATGGAAGGCTCAATTAGATTCAGATGAAAGAGAAGTAAAAACTGGTGGAAGAAACGTCAATAATTTAAGATATGCAGATTACATAATGATAAGCCATTGTGTGTACCTGCGATACAAGGATATCTGCAAGCGGGATCTGAAGGCCTTAGGAATGGACCTCAACAGATGGGAAACCTTGACAACTGAGCATTCAGCCTGGAGGCAGGCGGTGCAGCATGGCCTCTCCCAATTTGAAGAGACCCTTGTCCAGCAGGCCAAGGGAAAGAGGCATTCCCGAAACCAGCAAAATCAGGGAGCTGGACAGGGGACAGATTATATTTGTCTTCAGTGTCGAAGGGATTGTCACTCTCGAATTGGCCTTCTCAGCCACACTAGACGCTGTTCCAAGTCCTCCATACAGAGCACGTCACCATAGTCTCTCAAGACTGAAGGATGCCTAATCTGTGTGAGCAAAACACTCTTGGCTCTTCTTACGTTTTTAAAAGATCAAGAAACAGAACATAAGATGCAATGATGGAAATACAGGGCTTAGATGATGCAGGTGGGAACATGCTTGATGATCAGGAGCTCCCAATAAGTCTTGTGCTACAAAATGAAGAGACTGCAGCCAGCTGAAATGAGTCAGCCACCTTGTGGAAGGTATGTGTTTGGCCACTGTGGACAGCAGGATGATGGCTTATACGGAAGTCTGATCTCATCCAGCAAGGCTCCTAGAAACCAAAGTCCCATTTTTTGTAATTGGTAACTGCCATTTTGTATAGCTAAACCAACTTTTTGTACCGATATTAACTTCCTGTTCTGTTTTGCATAGTTGCCTATTCAGCAAAGATCTCATTCTAATACAATTCACAGATCTGCTCATCTCAATGTTCCATGAGTCCCTCATTTCCTTTGCCTTCTAGATTAATCTTCTGTTTGCCTTTTTAATTCACAGCTTCACTTCAGTCTGCACTAAAACTTTCATCCTAAGCACTTCACTGGAAGACCCTTGAGGCAATGGTCTTGATGTTTTTCCTCTCCTGTGAGAGGTTATCGGCCAGAATCCAATGGTATACTTCTGGTGGCTCTCACCACTGCTGCCAAAATCAACCATCCTCCCTCCTGTAGCCCTTGGGTGCCCTAAAATTCTGATCTGGAGGGCCTGGAAAACCTGTGGAACAGGTTCTTGTTTTTTGGGGGTGGATATCATGAAGCACTACAAGGCAGAAAAGAAGGAAATCCCAATTCCAACGACATTTGATACTGAGGTATAGCACTGGATTTTGGCCCTGATCTCTAACATTACCCAAACAGTGTGTGTGGAAACAACCTTCTGTAGTAATTCAGTCTTTCAGCATCAGGTTTGACATTTTTGCAACTCAAAGCATCTAGGTGCTTTCATAACAATGGTATGTGGAATACTGTTGCAAACAGGAAAACTATGCAGTAGAGTCTGAAAACATGTCCTCTCTAGCTGATGGGCTACCAGAACATTCTCTTCTGGATACCACTACTTCTACAACTATATCAACAACTAGCTTACAATGGTCTTGTTTAGTTGTGAGCACAAGTCAGAATTCCAGGCTTACAGGAAACATGCTGCCCTGATGGCATCTTCTTCCCAGCAGAGCAACTAAATATGCCAGGAAACTTCTGTCTGCATTTTGTTTAATGTAGTAATAGGACTCAGGCATGGTGGGAATCACTGAAGTCCCCAGAATTCCCATTTTCCATGCCCCTGCCCCCAAAAGGAAATTCATATTTTCCAAAGCCTCCATAAAACGCAACACTCCTTTAAAACAAGCTGAAACTACCATCACCCCACAGTATCACCTTTCCCCAGTTTGGGGAAAACTGGAATGGCTATCTAAACATGGAAAGTGACCAGATGGTCCCTCTTCCAGTTCTGTGAAACTGCCAGATGGAGCCCATTGGGTTTAAGGTTGTATAGAAAATGACCCTCGAATCTTCTGAAGTTGCTCACCTTTGGTTTTAAGTTGCAACCAAATGGGATCCCTGGCTTGATGCTCCCTCCCCTAAATCTGAAACGGTAGCTCAGAATAGATCTGTCTTCTTTCCTCTATTGATGCTTTAAAAAAAAGAAGAAGAAGTGGCATGACTATTCTTCCCCCCTTTGTTAAGTGACACAAGATCAGGGCTTGTTGCAACATTATTGTGTCCAGGAAAGTGTACACTTGGGGTACCCTTAAGCTGTGCCGAATGGCTCCTGTTCACAAACCTGATATTAATTTATATGGGCATCAAATGCCAACTGGCATGCAATTCACATTTCTTTTGTAGGGTCAATTCTTTGTGTTAAGAAGAGACACACTGAAGTGTGTGGATGATATAGCAGCAGGAGCACAAAGCCTGCTACCCTCCTATACATCCTCCTAACTTAGAGACTGCATTTAATCAACCACCAAGGGGGCAGCTGCATTTTAGCCTTCATAGCAACCCTTTCCCTTTCTCCCACAATCTCTGAATTGCTCGTATTCTATGAATTACAAAGTATCTGAGCTATAAATATAAATACACAAGATTCAAAGAGTGGGGTAGAGAAAGAATGAAAGAGTGGAATAACAAGTTATTTTCAACCTCTCAGGATGACCAGGCAGGACTGAGTCACTGTTGCTTATTACTCTGGGTAACTCAGCTAACAGACTGAGCAATTGTATATTTCCCCTAATTATGCACACTTGTTCCTTCTTGAGCATTAGAACTGCAAAAAATATGTGATACACTACCACAGCGATCACTACTAACACAGTGTATTCTTGATCATAAAATAAATTGTCCAGAGCTGAAATCTAGAACTCTCAAAGTGAATGCCAGAATGAATGCATTGGCATTAAAGTGAATGCAGATGCCCAAATCAGTTGCAGATCTTGCTCACTTCTGCTGTTCCTCAATGCACAAATCTGCTGGATTGTGGTGCAATATGTGAGATATGTTGGAAATAAAAGTATGCATATAAACAGAATTTGTCTTTTACAAAGTGGCAGCCACTCGTCAGATTCTTTAACTATTTCTGAAAAATAATTACAGATGTGCACGTGTGGGGAGGGGGGACTTTCAACTTCGTTTTGGTTCAGGATCTTTCAGGGTCTCCTCTTTCAGTTGAAGGGGGGGGGGAATGTCTTACAGGTCTTTCAGTAAACCTGAAAACATCCAAATCATTTGGGATACTTTTGTTTCAGATAGCCAGGACTTGGAAAACAGGATGCGTGGTGGGTAGGGAGTGAGTTTTGTGCTTGTGGGGAGACAATGAAGCCTAGGTGGGGAGGGAATTATGGGAAAGGGAAGAATGGGGCTTGTAGGAGTGGAGAGGAAATGATAAAGGGGAGAACAGGCTTGTAGCAACAGGGAAGGAATTACAGCAGGGTAAAACTACATATAAGGGTCATATGAATGTAAACTGATAGAGGAAATCAATAAGAAATGTGTACATTTCAGGGTCCCCTTCACGGATTGCTGCCTTGTCGTGGCAAAGGGGCTTGAGTAATTCAGAGAAGCTACGGGCTATGCCGTGCAGGGACACCCAAGACGGACAGGTCATAGTGGAGAGTTCTGACTAAACACGATCCACCTGGAGCAGGAACTGGCAAGCCACTCCAGTATCTTTGCCAAGAAAACCCCATGAACAGAAACAAAAGGCTAAAAGATATGACGCTGGAAGATGGGCCCCTCAGGTCGGAAGGCGTCCAACATGCTACTGAGGAAGAGCGGAGGACAAGTACAAGTAGCTCCAGAGCTAATGAAGCGGTTGGGCCAAAGCCGAAAGGACGCTCAGCTGTGGATGCGCCTGGAAGTGAAAGGAAAGTCCGATGCTGCAAAGAAGAATACTGCATAGGAACCTGGAATGTAAGATCTATGAACCTTGGTAAGTTGGATGTGGTCAAACAGGAGATGGCAAGAATAAACATTGACAACCTGGGCATCAGTGAACTAAAATGGACGGGAAGGGGCGAATTCAATTCAGATGATTACCATATCTACTATTGTGGGCAAGAATCCCGTAGAAGAAATGGAGTAGCCCTCATAGTCAACAAAAGAGTGGGAAAAGCTGTACTGGGATACAATCTCAAAAATGATAGAATGATTTCAATACGAATCCAAGGCAGACCTCTCAACATCACAGTAATCCAAGTTTATGCACCAACCACCGATGCTGAAGAGGCTGAAATTGACCAATTCTATGAAGACCTACAACACCTTCTAGAACTGACACCAAAGAAAGATGTTCTTGTCATTATAGGGGACTGGAATGCTAAAGTAGGGAGTCGAGAGATAAAAGGAACAACAGGTAAGTTTGGCCTTGGAGTTCAGAACGAAGCAGGGCAAAGGCTAATAGAGTTAAGTCAAGAGAACAAGCTGGTCATCACAAACACTCTTTTCCAACAACACAAGAGGCGACTCTACACATGGACATCACCAAATGGGCAATACCGAAATCAGATTGATTATATTCTCTGCAGCCAAAGATGGAGAAGCTCTATACAGTCAGCAAAAACAAGACCTGGAGCTGATTGTGGCTCTGACCATCAGCTTCTTATAGCAAAATTCAAGCTTAAACTGAAGAAAGTAGGAAAAACCACTGGGCTAGCCAGGTATAATCTAAACCAAATCCCTTATGAGTACACAGTGGAAGTGAAGAACAGATTTAAGGAACTCGATTTGGTGGACAGAGTGCCTGAAGAACTATGGATGCAGGCTCGTAACATTGTACAGGAGGCAGCAACAAAAACCATCCCAAAGAAAAGGAAATGCAAGAAAGCAAAGTGGCTGTCCAACGAGGCCTTACAAATAGCAGAGAAGAGAAGGGAAACAAAATGCAAGGGAGATAGGGGAAGTTACAGAAAATTGAATGCTGACTTCCAAAGAATAGCAAGGAGAGACAAGAGGGCCTTCTTAAATGAACAATGCAAAGATATAGAGGAAAACATTTTGGAACATTTTGTGCAAAGATGGACCTGATAAAGGACAAAAATGGTAGGGACCTTACAGAAGCAGAAGACATCAAGAAGAGGTGGCAAGAATACACAGAGGAATTATACCAGAAAGATCTGGATGTCCCGGACAACCCAGATAGTGTGGTTGCTGACCTTGAGCCAGACATCCTGGAGAGCGAAGTCAAGTGGGCCTTAGAAAGCATGGCTAACAACAAGGCCAGTGGAGGAGATGGCATTCCAGTGGAACTATTTAAAATCTTAAAAGATGATGCTGTTAAGGTGCTACACTCAATATGCCAGCAAGTTTGGAAAACTCAGCAGTGGCCAGAGGATTGGAAAAGATCAGTCTACATCCCAATCCCAAAGAAGGGAAGTGCTAAAGAATGCTCCAACTACCGTACAATTGCACTCATTTCACACGCTAGCAAGGTTATGCTCAAAATCCTCCAAGGCAGGCTTCAGCGGTATGTGGACCGAGAACTCCCAGAAGTACAAGCTGGATTTCGAAGGGGCAGAGGAACTAGAGACCAAATTGCTAACATGCGCTGGATTATGGAGAAAGCCAGAGAGTTCCAGAAAAACATCTACTTCTGCTTCATTGACTATGCAAAAGCCTTTGACTGTGTGGACCACAGCAAACTATGGCAAGTTCTTAAAGAAATGGGAGTGCCTGACCACCTTATCCATCTCCTGAGAAATCTATATGTGGGACAGGAAGCAACAGTTAGAACTGGATATGGAACAACTGATTGGTTCAAAATTGGGAAAGGAGTACGACAAGGCTGTATATTGTCCCCCTGCTTATTTAACTTATATGCAGAATACATCATGCAAAAGGCTGGACTGGATGAATCCCAAGCCGGAATTAAGATTGCCGGAAGAAATATCAACAACCTCAGATATGCTGATGATACCACTCTGATGGCAGAAAGTGAGGAGGAATTAAAGAACCTCTTAATGAGAGTGAAAGAGGAGAGCGCAAAAAATGGTCTGAAGCTCAACATCAAAAAAACTAAGATCATGGCCACGGGCCCCATCACCTCCTGGCAAATAGAAGGGGAAGATATGGAGGCAGTGACAGAGTTTACCTTCCTGGGCTCCACGATCACTGCAGATGGTGACAGCAGCCATGAAATTAAAAGATCCCTGCTTCTTGGGAGGAAAGCGATGAGAAACCTAGACAGCATCTTAAAAAGCAGAGACATCACCTTGCCGACAAAGGTCCGCATAGTCAAAGCGATGGTTTTTCCAGTAGTGATGTATGGAAGTGAGAGCTGGACCATAAAGAAGGCTGACCGCCGAAGAATTGATGCTTTTGAATTGTGGTGCTCGAGGAGACTCTTGAGAGTCCCCTGGACTGCAAGGAGAACAAACCTATCCATTTTGAAGGAAATCAACCCTGAGTGTTCACTGGAAGGACAGATCCTGAAGCTGAGGCTCCAATACTTTGGCCATCTCATGAGAAGAGAAGACTCCCTGGAAAAGACCCTGATGTTGGGAAAGTGTGAAGGCAAGAGGAGAAGGGGACGACAGAGGATGAGATGGTTGGACAGTGTCATCGAAGCTACCAACATGAATTTGACCCAACTTCGGGAGGCAGTGGAAGACAGGAGGGCCTGGCGGGCTCTGGTCCATGGGGTCACGAAGAGTCGGACACGACTAAACGACTAAACAACAACAACATTTCAGGGTGCTGAACCTTATGGATTTCAGATGCTTTCAATCAGGAAAACATGAAAAACTCCAAAACTGAGACTCTTTCATGAGGGGGTTCAATTAGATCAAACCAAAAGTCTCACTCCTAGAAAAAAATCTACCAACGTACAGAGTGAATTCAGATAATGAATTCTATTTTTGCAACAGTCAAAACACATGCAAACTAATTTGAGATCAGGAATATGTCCACATTTATGTTCACTGATCACATGTTCCTATTCAGATTTAAAGTGTATTTACTTCTGCACAGTATTGAACCTCCAACTTCGTTTAGGTAGGCTCCTGACTACAGGAGCTCTGGAAGTGCATTCAGCTGAGCATACATACAGAACCAGTTTCAGATCTTCATTCTTAATGTGCAGAAGTCTAACAGACCTCCAGGTTATGGGGGGGGGGTAGGTAGTACACACCCATCTTGACTATGAATATAGCCATTTTCACATGTTCAGTAAAACCCCTGATTAGGCTATGACGAATTCTGATTGTTAGCTCTTGAAGATATGCTGCAATTCCCACTAATTACTCATATATTATTGTAGCAATTTATGCCAATTATCCTTTAAAATGCAGTCAGAATACTGCCATTACAGATTTTCTCTCTATCCTGATCCTTGGAAATTAATGTTTCTAATTTATCACTTCTCTTTATTTATTTTAAGAATGTCTAGAGCACATCTCCATTCTCAAGTATCTCAGGATAGTATACAATTTATACACCAATTTAGATTGAATTTAAATTTACAACTTCAAAAAAACTTCCATTTTGCTTTTTTAAAGTTAAAATTGCTTAAAATACCTGAGAAATGTGTTGATTTGGTACCCAAAATATCCACACTACCTTGAGTCCCTCAACAGGGAGAAAGACAGGGTAGAAATTAAATAAATACACACAATAAATTACACAAAGTGGTGCCAATTAAATCTCCCTTGGGAGGTATTCTAAAGTTGGGGTGCTATCACAAAGAAGCTCCCCTCTTGTGTCACTGCTTTCTTAACAATCATATATGGGCAAAGGCCTCCTCTAAAGATCTTAATGGACAGGATGGTACAGGACCAAGGCATTCTTCAGATATTCAGATCCCAAACTATAACAGACCTTAGAAGCAACCACCAGCACTTTGAATTGGACCCAGATGTGAATTAGGGACCCAGTGAAGTTTCTTCAAATATCTTGTAATATACTTTTGTCTAGGTAAACTCGCCAGCCTCCTAAATTCTGAACCAGCTGAAGCTTCCAGACAGTTTTCAAGAGCAGTATCACATATAGCACATTACAGCAACCCAGCCTGGAGGTTAAAAACAATATGGGCCACCATAGTCAGTTATACTTGTCAAGGAAAGACAGTAGCTACTAACCAAGCAGTAGCTAGGAAAGGTGCTCTGAACTTAGGTGCAATCAGATGGTGAGCAATAAATGCATATGATCACACCAGAAAAAAGGTCTTTTGCTGGGAGCAGTCTCTCTTAAAGTGATCCTGCCATCAGTTGGGGTATTGCCCCAATCTGGCCCCCAAAAGTAGTACACTTCTGTTGCGGAACCACAAAGGTCCATCTTGGCCATGGACTGGGGTTGGGCTGGAGTGCTACTGCCCATATGTCATGTGATCACTGGGAGATAGATTGTGACTATGCTACAAGCGGTCCAAAACGCAAGCTATATGTGATCATACCCTTAGTCTCTAATAATGATGTTGGATTAAGGAAGACCTCCAAACAATAATCTACTTTCCCCAAAACGTGTGCATGTTTTATCACTGATCTCCCAACCCTAAAACCCATTTTCTATCTTGTCAAGTTTTGGCTTCAGTTCATTGGTACTTTGCTACCCCATCCAGACAGCAATTCTACGCTTCCACAGCTCACCTGATTCAGATGGGGTGGAGGAATAGAGCTCCAAATTCATGGACCTTACCCAGCAGTTTCATATACATTTTAATAGAATGAAGCATCAAAATAGGATTTTATGGGATCCCATAACTCATGGAGTATGGCAGATATCTTCCAATGCTACCTTCTGATAGTCTTCCTATAGGTAGGAACAGAACTAACACATAATTGTGACCCTGAAACAAAAGAGCTGGTCTAGCAAGATACTATGACTGATGACATCAAAAGCTACAGAGAAGAACGTACAGGGTCACTGACAAAAGACATAAACAAGGAGATAAATATATAAAGCATTAGATGTATGAGTTGAATGTTCACAGAATTGCACTTATGCTTAATTTCTATCCTGCCTTTTTCTTCATAAAATTAAAATAAGGGTTAGGAATGGAAGAAGCACATTTTGGAAAAGCACTTCAAATATATGAACTAGAGAAAAGGTTGCTTATTTTCACTGCTGATGGCAGTCCCTGCTGAGCTGCCAGTTGAAGTGGTGCCCTGACTTGGGGCCTAGATGAAGGGGATCTCCTCTCATACCACAGAACCAAAAGAAGGTTTCAATCTGCCCTCCGGTAAGGCAGAAGATCAATTATTTGGTTCCAGTGTTGCAGATTGACTTCCTTGCAGTAGTACATATTTGTGGACACTATAAGCCTGGAAAACTACAGGGTCCTTTTATGTCTAAATGCCATCTGGAGAGGCACTGTAAGAAATATTTTCAGGCAGTCCACCTAGGTGTACCGTGGGCTGGTACATCTGGGGGGTTTCCTGAGAATATTTCTTGCAGTGCCTCTCCTTCCTGTGCCCCCCCCCCAAGCAGGTGTCCAGATAAAATCTTAATGCCTAATACTCTAGCTGGTAGTTCATTCCTCTCCTTTTATCAATGCCTAACTCAACCACTAGAGAGTTCTCTTTAGCTGCTCTTTAATCTTCACAGTCATATCCCAGCACTCATTAATGATCCTTTGAATGCTTGGTCATTTAGAGAAAAGCAACTGCAATAACCACAAAGCTAAGAACTGCAAAGCTGCTTGATATACGTACTTAATATCTTACGCCAAGACAGCAACAGCAGATGCAGCAAATAAGGTAATGAACGGATATTTAATTTAAGAAGGTTTACTGCAAATGCCATGGATACTACCTACAACAAGGATCTAAGAAACCAAAGTAAATATATTTGGAAATGGAAGGAGTTCCAAAACCAGTTCATATGACATGTTCAAGAGGTAACTGTTCAAAAAGATGGTGGAGGGAACACTCAAATTATTCTACTGGGCTAAGACAAAGCAGCTCTTTGGATCCAGTGTACTGAAGCTAGCGATCAATAATTTTTCCAGCAAATTGTTCTACTGAAATAATAATCTACACCAGTGGTCCCCAAGCTTGGGCCTCCAGCTGTTCTTGGACTTCAACTCCCAGAAATCCTGGCCAGCAGAGGTGGTGGTGAAGGCTCTTGGGAGTTGTAGTCCAAGAACATCTGGAGGCCCAAGCTTGGGGACCACTGATCTACACATCTTGCCCAAGTCTACATAGACTGGCTCTTCTCCTGGGAATCACAGTGGGGAATCAACCTCTGGGCAACTGGGTCCACAGCCAGATACCCAACTCACTGAGCTACTGAATGGATAATGATGGAAAGAAAGCAGTTATAGAGCTTGAAAATGCTTTTGCTCACTATATAAATCATGAGGTAACTGATAATTCCCCTTTACTTTATAAACCTTACAGTATATTTTGTATATACTTGCCATTTAATCTAAGAAAGATAATTTGGAAGTTTAATTGACCTCTTGAACTTTTTACTTACAATGAATCAGTTTTTGATCATGCTTTTTAAAGCAGCTAATACTGTAATTAGAATGCTTGATATTTTACTATAACTACATCAAAATAGGTATGTGCTCGTAAGTAAACATTCCCACCAGAATGTTTATGTCCCTGCTCGAATGAACTCTTCCATGAGTGCTCAAGGAAATCTATTTCAGATGAGTAATGTCCTTGAGTTCCATTATGCATCCTGTCCTAATACTCCTTAGAAACTAGTCAGATTAAAGATGTCGCAACATTAACATCTATTATTGATATTCCTTATATAGTATGACTCACTCACTACACATATGGAGTCTTTATAATACAAAGTGGCAGATCAGAGAGCATCTTGTGTAAGTTTGGAAGTGACAAGTATTTAAATCCATGAGTGGATGGGTGGAGCAATGATCTTACAGCTATTAATTTGCTGGCAGTGAAACAGTTTCTCCCATACCACAATACACAAGTGGACAAATCTTATTAAGCTCAATCAACCAAGTACTCAGGGAGCCATCTTAATCAGAAAGGGATTTAATGAAAAATCTCAGCTCCAATAAACACTCTTTAATTATGACTGACTAATATTTATCCACAAAGAGGAATTTGTTTTAGGATTAGCCTGAGACCTGGTAAAAGCCAAATACATCAGTTTAATAATGGAATGCCTAATTAGACTATAATGGATTTCTAATTGTGATATATTGTTTTGTAGCACACATGACTTGTTTAGTACAATTGCCTTTCTCTGCATGCATTAGGACAGTTTAAAACAAATTCCACTTTGTAAACAGTGCCTGGAATTAGGATTTACTGGAAGGGAGTCCAGTTATCTTTTTGTTAAACAAGATCCCACCTACTGCTGTTGACAACAGAGAGTTCTCATCTGCTATTTCCCCCAAATTAATTTAGAACAGGGTTATTCAACCAGCAGCCTAAATGCTGAATTTGGCTTAGAACGGTGTTTCACTTACTTCAGACTTCAAAGTGCTCAAGATCCTCAGAGGAAGACCTTCTCCTGGTCCCATTGCCAGTGTAGGCACAGTTGATGAGGACACGAGAAAGGGTCTTCTTTGTGGCTGCTCCCAAATTAGGCAATAGTCTCCCTTGGAAGGTTAGGTTGGCCCCCTTCCTTTTAGCCTTCCGTTGATGGATGAAGACCCACCTTTTTGGCAGGCTTTTAATAATCATGACCGAGTCATTTTTTAAGTTAATATTTTTAATATATATTGTAATCATTCAATAGATTTTAATGAGTTTTATAGTTTTTTAAAAATATACAACTTATTATCTTTTTAATTCTATTCTTTTTAATACTGTGAACTGCCTTGAGTCCCTAATCAGGAGAAAGGCAGCCTATAAATAAGATATGAATGAATGAATGAATGAATGAATCTTTTTGACAGTTCCTTTGAAACTGTCAAATGGTTAATATGTTCCAACATTCTTCTGTCTGATTCTTTCAGAAAGCAAATATAATATTGCACGTGAAGATCAGATGGATGCTAGTATCAGCTTCAAACATCTGATCGGAAATGCATTATATTGGATTGATTAAACAAAATGCATATCACCATCTTCAAGAACTTATTGCACCTTGCGAACACCACAGTTAATGAGTAAGCAAATGAATTTACTCGTCCTTTTAAGATCCACTTTCCAGAACAGCTTTTGACTAAGATGAATTATTTATTGCTTCAGTTAACTTCACATGAACAGCCATCAGCTTGCTGAGTCATCACTCTTAAAAATCTCTACCAAAAGGGCTCTTTCTCGCCTGTCAAACAATATATAACAAAAATATTGCAATGGTGGTAGTATTTGTTAATGGCATATAATGATGTCTCAGATTTCTTCTATCAGTCATGACTTGTACAGTTCTCTCTTAAGATGAGTTTTGTACTTATTTCAGTTTTCACTGTACAGTGGTGAAAAGGGCTGAGTCTTTCCTGTTGTGCCCACAGAAGAACTCAATCCACTACATTCCTTTGATACTGTAGCCTGGTTCTGCTTTCTGTACTATAATCATCAGCAGCAAATACCCATTCCAACAAAATATAGATGAGCAGAGACTTTGGGGGATTCTGACAGGCAAATGGTTTAAACCTGCACACCCATGTTCTCTGTCTTCATAAAATATTTATTGATTATTTAATTTATTAATTACATTTCTATGGCAGGCACTACTCTGCGTGGCTAACAGCAATAGAAAACAACTACCCACCACCCGCAAATACATAAATACTAAGACCCAAACAATAAGAACAGCAGCAGAAACAACAAAATAAAAATAAAATAAAGCCAGTGGCAACAGCAAATCAAATTCAATGTCAAACAATACAGATTTAATACATTTCCTAAATGTCAGACGGCAGGGAGCCTGGCGTGTATCAATGAGCAATGCATAGTATTGTGGCCACCACTGAGAAGACCAGGTTCCTGGTAATAATTTTCTGGGCTTCTGTAGGATGACCACCTGCAACTCCAAAGCCTGGGTGGCCTGGGTAGACAATCTTAAGGAAAGACTGACAGTTAACAAGGTTCCAAACCACTAAGTAACTCCAATAGTATAAAGAAAAGATATAAGTTGGTATATTGTTCTTGCAAGTGATATCTTTTTATGCATTACCTTTAAAAACAGGGAGGTCAAAGACTGAGTTGTCAGTTTTAAAGAGCATTGCAATCATATTTTTTAAATGATCTGATTCTAGTAACTTTAGAGCTATTAACACAGATACACAGTTCTCTTGGTATGAAAATAGTTCATGATAGATCTTATTTATAGCATTCTATTTGAGGTATTTAATGCTGGGAAAATGCTTATCAGGTTTGTTTCATCTTGTGATTGCTTTGAAATAGTTGAAGAACAATATGCTTCACAAAATTATGACATTATTAATTCAGGAACTTAATAAGCTCTTAAAATGGTTCCTTATTTCGAGATTTATTTACATGTGTTTGACGTCCTCAATGCCCTTTCAGAGCACTAAAAAAGAAAGTAGAAAAATCTTACAGCAATAAGAAATACAGCATAGAGATTTGTCTAGTTGGGGGTGGTGTGGAGGGGATCAACAGAGTGTCCCACTGCAGCACGTTTTACAAAAGAAATTAAAGCCATGAAATTAACATTTTAATGAAGCAGAGAGACCATTGACGTCAGGACTACTCACTGATTGCTGTTTCCAGGTGGCCTAATGAGATGAAAATGAAGTTTATATCCTCAGCTCATGTAAGCCAGGGTTGTTTTGTGACTATGATTGAATTTAAATGAGAAGATACTGCTGTGTGCAAACATGTCTAGGCTGCTTAGTAGCCTGTTCAGATCTGAGAGCACAATAAAAGTTTGATTTAAAATTCTTCAATTAAGACAAAGCAACCCTGATACTACAGGCTTTATTGCCCTCCCTTATTTTTTAAAATGGTATGAGTAAAACAAATCAACGGATACATCTATATAGCAGCAGCATAGGTAGCAGTATTGCATTATGGTATTATATACATATATTTATCTTAATAGCTATCTCTTATTTAACTATATAGAAAAGCAATTTTCCTTGGGGAGTAGCTATACCTCTCTGGTGGCTCTCTCACTAAATTTGCAAGATTTCAGGTAAAAGATCTCAGGCACCAAGCCTGGTGAGGCACCTTAGGTCCTCCAGATGGTCTGCACTACAACTACGACAGCTCCTCACATCTGGTTATGCTGGATGGGGCAGATGAATGTTGCAGATCAGAGCACATGGAGGGATCCCCCACCCTTGAAAAAGGCTTGATGAAGCAAATGTGAACAAGGGAGCTTCATACATTTATTGGAGGAGAAGCTGCTTAAGGAACAGCATATGTATTGGTAGGAAAGCAAAACTGTGCAGCATTTTAAACATAAAATCCTGCACACTTTTGCTTTCCTACCTATACCTATGGTAAATATATAGGCAGCTATCTGAGGAATTCAATCTGTTCAATCTGTATATAGAACATATCATATGGAAAGCCCAACTAGTTTTAGACGGAGGAGGAGTGAAAATTGATAGGGAAAAAAAATCAATATTTTAAGATATGCAGATGAGACTATCTTACTGGTAGAAAGTGAAAGAAGAAAGTGCCAAAGCAGGGCTGCAGCTGAACATGCAGAAGACAAAAATCATGACTACAGAAGAACAACACAACTTTAGCGCTGACAATGAAGAAATTGAAACAGAAATTTTGTATATTTTGGTTAATCATCATCCCAGTGGAGACTGAAGCCAAGAAATTAGAATAAGACTAAGACTAGGAACGGCAGCAATGATGGAATTAGAAAAGATCATCAAGTGTCATGAGAGAACATCCACACTCTTGTATTTCCAATTACCATGTATGAGTGGAAAGCTGGACAGTTAAGAAAGCTGACAGGAAAAAAAAAATGATTTGTTTCAAGTGGTGCTTTGGACTGCCAGAAAAATGAACAAGTGGATTCTAGATCAAATCAAGGCTGAACTATCTCTGGAGGCAAAAATGTTGAAACTGAGGCTGTCCTACTTTGGGCACATCATGAGAAGGCAGGATTCTCTGGAAAAGACAATAATGCTGGGAAAAGCTGAAAACAACAAGAAAAGAAGAAGGTCAAATATGAGATGGTCTGACTCCCTAAAAGAAGCCATAGGGTTGAGATTACAAGAGATGAGCAGGGCAGTTGATGACAGGACATTTTGGAGAATGCTCATCTATGGGTCGCTGTTAATCAGAGGTAACTTGATGGCACATAACAACAACAATTTGGGGAACAGGGATGATCACAGTAGAATAAAACTAAGATCAGGTTCTGAAACTATCAACTGGAGCAAGGCCAGTATGATGGATTGATCATTTGCTATGATAAAGTTGTTAGATCTCTCTCTGACTCAAGAGTAGACTACAGTGGGCTTCTTCTTGTTGTTGTTTAGTGATTAAGTCATGTCCGACTCTTCGTGACCCCATGGATCAGAGCACGCCAGGCCCTCCTGTCTTCCACTGCCTCCCGGAGTTGGGTCAAATTCATGTTGGTAGCTTCGATGACACTGTCCAGCCATCTCGTCCTCTGTCGTCCCCTTCTCCTCTTGCCTTCACACTTTCCCAACATCAGGGTCTTTTCCAGGGAGTCTTCTCTTCTCATGAGATGGCCAAAGTACTGGAGCCTCAGCATCAGGATCTGTCCTTCCAGTGAGCACTCAGGGTTGATTTCCTTCAGAATGGATAGGTTTGTTCTCTTTGCAGTCCAGGGGACTCTCAAGAGTCTCCTCCAGCACCACAATTCAAAAGCATCAATTCTTTGGTGGTCAGCCTTCTTTATGGTCCAGCTCTCACTTCCATACATCGCTACTGGAAAAACCATAGCTTTGACTATGGGGACCTTTGTTGGCAAGGTGATGTCTCTGCTTTTCAAGATGCTGTCTAGGTTTGTCATCGCTTTCCTCCAAAGAAGCAGGTGTCTTTTAATTTCGTGGCTGCTGTCACCATCTGCAGTGATCATGGAGCCCAAGAAAGTAAAATCTGTCACTGCCTCCATGTCTTCCCCTTCGATTTGCCAGGAGGTGATGGGACCAGTGGCCATGATCTTAGTTTTTTTGATGTTGAGCTTCAGACCATTTATTGCGCTCTCCTCTTTCACCCCCATTAAGAGGTTCTTTAATTCCTCCTCACTTTCTGCTATCAGAGTGATATCATCTGCATATCTGAGATTGTTGATATTTCTTTGGGCAATCTTAATTCCGGTTTGGGATTCATCCGGTCCAGCCTTTCGCATGATGTATTCTGCATATAAGTTAAATAAGCAGGGAGACAATATACAGCCTTGTCGTACTCCTTTCCCAATTCTGACCAATCAGTTGTTCCATATCCAGTTCTGACTGTTGCTTCCTGTCCCACATATAGATTTCTCGGGAGATAGATAAGGTGGTCAGGCACTCCCATTTCTTTAAGAACTTGCCATAGTTTGTTGTGGTCGACACAGTCAAAGGCTTTTGCGTAGTCAATGAAGCAGAAGTAGATGTTTTTCTGGAACTCTCTGGCTTTCTCCATAATCCAGCACATGTTAGCAATTTGGCCTCTAGTTCCTCTACTCCTTCGAAATCCAGCTTGTACTTCTGGGAGTTCTCGGTCCACATACTGCTGAAGCCTACCTTGTAGGACTTTGAGCATAACCTTGCTAGCGTGTGAAATGAGTGCAATTGTACGGTAGTTGGAGCATTCTTTGGCACTGCCCTTCTTTGGGATTGGGATGTAGACTAATCTTTTCCAATCCTCTGGCCACTGCTGAGTTTTCCAAACTTGCTGGCATATTGAGTGTAGCACCTTAACAGCGTCATCTTTTAAGATTTTAAATAGTTCAACTGGAATGCCATCACCTCCACTGGCCTTGTTGTTAGCCATGCTTTCTAAGGCCCACTTGACTTCACTCTCCAGGATGTCTGGCTCAAGGTCAGCAACCACACTACAGTGGAACCTCTACTTACGAACGTCCCTACCTACGAATATTTCAACTTACGAACAGCTCCGGCCACAAAATTTTGCTTCTACTTGCGGCCGGAGCTTCAACGTACGAACGGAAAAAGGGAGGGGAAAAGGGCGGGAAATTTAAATTTGCTAACCGTTGGTGGTGAAGAGGCTGCTTCTTTGTAGCTCTTTCGCCCCAACGGTTAGGAAAAGGGAGGCTCAGCCTCCCGGACTTCCAGCACCACCGCGATCAGCACCTTCGGAGGCCTCCCAGGGCTTCCCCGCCGCGCGGGTCTACGCATGAGTAAGGGCCGTTGAAGGTGCGGGTCTACTCACGAGTAAGCGCCGCCAAACGCCCTGGGTGGGGCGCGCAGCAGGAGGACGAAGAAGAAGCGGCCGAGTGCTGGTGCTTTGGAAGCAGGGGAAGCCTCCGCAGAGGCTTCGGACTGGTAAGGTGCTGCTTTTTCCTTTTAAAAAAGTTGTTCTGGGTGGGTTTTGGAGGGTAGGTTTGGGCTGGGGGGGTTTATGTTTCTGTGTTGTTTTGTTTTTTGGTGATTTTTTTTTTTTTTTTTTTTTTTTTTTTGCAGTCCCAGTGTGGGACTTGCTCCAATGTTTATTTTTGGATTCGTTTGTTTTTTGTTTTTGTTTTTTTGCAGTCCCAGCATGGGACTTGCTCTGTTTATTTTCATATTTTTTTTTTTTGGTATTTTTTTCTTCGGCTGGAATGGATTAATCGGTTTTCAATGCATTCCTATGGGAAATGGTGCTTCTACTTACGAACGTTTCAACTTACGGCCACCGTTCCAAAACGGATTAAGTTCGTAAGTAGAGGTTCCACTGTATCTGGGTTGTTCGGGACATCCAGATCTTTCTGGTATAATTCCTCTGTGTATTCTTGCCACTTCTTCTTGATGTCTTCTGCTTCTGTTAGGTCCCGACCATTTTTGTCCTTTATCATGTCCATCTTTGCACAAAAGGTTCCTTTAATAGCTCCAATTTTCCTGGTTTTTCCCTTTCTATTATTTTCCTCTATTTCTTTGCACTGTTCATTTAAGAAGGCCCTCTTGTCTCTCCTTGCTATTCTTTGGAAGTCAGCATTCAATTTTCTGTAACTTTCCCTATCTCCCTTGCATTTTGTTTCCCTTCTCTTCTCTGCTATTTGTAAGGCCCCGTTGGACAGCCACTTTGCTTTCTTGCATTTCCTTTTCTTTGGGATGGCTTTTGTTGCTGCCTCCTGGACAATGTTACGAGCCTCCATCCATAGTTCTTCAGGCACCCTGTCCACCAAATCGAGTTCCTTAAATCTGTTCTTCACTTCCACTGTGTATTCATAAGGGATTTGGTTTAGATTATACCTGACTAGCTCAGTGGTTTTTCCTACTTACTTCAGTTTAAGCTTGAGTTTTGCTATAAGAAGCTGAGGATCAGAGCCACAATCAGCTCCAGGTCTTGTTTTTGTTGACTGTATAGAGCTTCTCCAACTTTGGCTGCAGAGAACATAATCAATCTGATTTCGGTATTGCCTATCTGGTTATGTCCATGTGTAGAGTCGCCTCTTGTGTTATTGGAAAAGAGTGTTTGTGATGACCAGCTTGTTCTCTTGACAAAACTCTATTAGCCTTCCCCCAGTGGGCTAGACCCACTTAAGAACAAAAGGCAGTTGTAGGTTCTGAACAGATGGGAAAGATGGTAATATTCCTGATCTTCAACTCCTGCTCGTATTTTCTCTTAGTAACAAACAATATTTAGCATGCATGATGCACTGGCAGTTAAAACAGAAAAAGGATGTCAGTGACAAAACAGATACAATAAAAGTACAAATCTTTAATTTTCAGCAACACCAAAGTAAACCATATGGCAAAACTGTTAAACCTGTCTGAAAACACTGCTTTAAAAAAATAGCAACTTCATCCCATGTTTAAACAACAAATTATTTGAACCCACAAATCACAATGAAGAACCTCAGAGAATCATAAATTCAGACTGTCACCTTACTAAACAAATTTAGATGGCAAGACTGCCATTCTGCAGAGTAATGCAGACATTCTGTCAACACTGACATTGTGCAGTGTAATGTTAAGAATGATTCACCAAAATTCCAAGCTTTGTTGGTATTCAGAGTCTGAAATAATGGAACTAAGTTTAATATTTAATGTGCTTAAAATTCCAGCAGAGCTGAATGACCTCATCGCTCTTATGGAAGCTGTTTTTCATTCTATAAGGAACCAAAAGAAAAAAAAAAAAGAAACCAGCAGGCTCAAAGTCTGAAAACAAATACTTTACCAGATGAATGTTTTCTCTAAACAACCGAAAGTTCTAAAGATTGTGTCATGGATACAATTGCTAATCCCAACTAGTGTAGGACCACTGAACTATGGAGCAAAATCACTACATTTTCATACACACAGACTTACCATTCAGCAGTTGAGTGAATGCCTCTGCTTTAGTTGGGACTAACCACCACTGTATACTCATTGTTCTCAACTTTAAATATTGTCTTTCAGTGTTGTAAGCCACCTTGGGTCCTTTTCAAGGAGAAAGGTGGGGTAAAAAAATGCTAAATAAATTTAAAAAATAGCAATTCGATTTAAATGTTTCACACCAACTCTTATCAGGGAGATAATATATAGGTTTAAAAACATTTAAAACAGTTTTAAAACTAGCAAGGTTTTCTTTCTTGTAAGTTTCTAATGATACTGGTTAGCAAATAATGGAAAAACAAGCTGAAGAAATTAGAATATGAAAAACATGCCACATTTCAATCTATTTACATTGTCATTTTTTCTTTGGCCAATTGAGAACTGAGACTGGAAAGAAAGGAAACTAGAGAAAAAGTAGAAGAAAGACCATTTTTAGGTTTCTAAGAAGCAATAACACTTCCTGAAATATGTAATTCTAAAAGTATTTGGCAAGCATTCTAAAATCCATCAGTACAAGCAAGATGGGGGTCAGTTGGCCGTCCTGTCAAATAACTAAGCTTAGTTATTTCAAAGCTCTGAATTTAACAAAATGTACATGTGCTAAATTTACCCGCATCCCCACCCCATTAACACACACCCTTTTTTGGTAACTCCCTGTTCTAGGGCCATATCTTCCAATTTGTCAATGCACTGGGAAGACTTAAAAGAGTAATCCTGTGGGAGTCAGTCCAAAGGAGGCAAGCGGTGGTTGGTTAGTTTTAAAAGCCTTTTAGGGTATGAAAAACAGAGAAGAGACGTAGAAGGTTTTGTTAAAAAAATGTAATTAAGAAATGAGCAAAACAATGTTGAGAAAATAAACACCAACCTAACTTTTGTCTCTTCCCTAGATGGATTCACATTTGTAAGAAGCAAGACACTCATCCTGCCATTTAAGCTACTATTCTGTCCATTGCTCCTTCTTTCTCTATGTACAAATGGCTAATGGCCAGGTCTGCCATTTGGTTCTAACACCTTTCCTAATCTTTTAATCAATCTGATTTTAATAGTTTTTTTACTGACTATTGAGCAGATGTCACAATAAAATCTGAAGTGTGAATGGATGTCTAAACGAAAGTACTGTAATATAAAACAAGTGAGCCAGCTGTGCCTGTTCTTGGAGAAGACTGATCTGGTTATGATGACACATGCCCAGCTAGCAAACTTCACATGGGGCTGCCTCTGGACAGTGTTTGGAAACTTTGGTGGGTCCAAAACATTGTGGCCATATTATTAACTTGAACTGGTAACAGGGAAAGTATAACCTCCCTGTTACAGCAGCTTCACTGCCTGGTGATTTGTTTCAGGGCACAATTCAAAGTCCTGGTTTTAACCTATAAATTCCTCAACAGTTTGGGTCCAAGCTATCTTAAGGACCACATCTCCCTTTATGAGTCTAAGTGGGTGTTAAGATAATCGGGAAAGATTGGTGTGCGTTTGGTGTGACACAGGAGAAGGCCTTCTCTGTCACTGCTCCCAAAGTCTAGAGCTCCCTCCCATGGGATGCCAGGCTGGCCCCATCTTTACTGCCCTTCCGCAAGCAAAGATCTTCCTCTTCAGACAGTTTCCCTTAGTGATGGGCTGTCTGAGAGGGGTTTTAACTAGATTGTTATGCCTTGTTGCTTTTGAATATATTTTTGATCTTATAAATTTTACTTTCTATTCCCTTCTTTCTTTTTATTAATTCCTTCCTTACAAACATGATACAAATATGGCATAGATATAGAAAAATATTTATCCCATCAATCTTTCCATTACATCCTGTGACAGAATTAGATGATTTTCTAGGGAATTTGAAAGCAGGTTTAGAGAAGATACTAAGGAGGAATTGGGTTATTAGAATAAAAGACTAGATGGGGAGGATGGGTAGTAAAGAACAAATAAGTGTTGTGAATGGAAAATTTATCATGGTTTAATGATATTCAACTAGAATGTTGGAATAGAGAATGGGTGAAAAGAAAGGTGAATGTAGAGAGTTTATAAAATTTGAAGAAATGATATTACAGAAAGTACAGTGGTGCCTTAATTTACGATCATAATCCGTTCCAGAAGATGGACGTAACTCGAAATGGTCGTAAGTCGAAGCACCATTTCCCATAGGAATGCATTGAAATGCAATTAATCCGTTCCGGCCGAAGAAAAAAATCACAAAAAAAATATAAATCACTGCAAGACTCATTGGAAACGCGATTAATCCCTTCCGGCCGAAGGGGGGGGGGGGAGAGAAAAACAATCAAGCGTGCAAGACCCATTGGAAATGCACAGAAAACAAACGGAGCAGATCGGAAATGCACAAAGAACAAAGGGGGCAGGCCGGAAATGCAAAGAAAACAAAGGAAAAAGCAAGGGAAGCATGCAGGACCCATCGGAAATGGGGGAAAAAAAACCCAAAAAGCAACCAAACCCCCCAAGACCCATTGGAAATGGGGGAAAAAAACCAACAAACAAACAAACCCCCCAAGACCCATTGGAAATGGGGAAAAAAACCACAAAAAGCAACCAAACCCCCCAAGACCCATTGGAAATGGGGGGAAAAAGCCAACAAACAAACCAACCCCCCAAGACCCATCGGAAATGGGGAAACCCCCCCAAAAGCAACCAAACCCCCAAGACCCATCGGAAATGGGGGGGAAAGCCAATAAACAAACCCCCCAAGATCCATTGGAAATGGGAAAAAACCCACAAAAAGCAACAAAAAACCCCAAGACCCATCGGAAATGGGAAAAAACCCCAAACAAACAAACAAACAAACCCCCCAAGACCCATCACAGCACAGAAACATAACTCCCCCAGCTCAAAACCACGCTGCAAAAACACCCAGAACAGTTTTTAAAAAGCAGGAAACAGCACCTTACCTTACCAGGCAGCCCGAAGCCTCCCTGCAAACAAACACACACACACGCTCACTCAGAAGGAGGCAGTCCCAAGCCTCCTCCGACACACACTCTCTAACTGCTGGGGCGAAAGAGCTACAAAGAAGCAGCCTCGTCGCCACCTACAGTTAGAAATTTGAATTTCCCGCCTTTTCCCCCTGCCTTTTTCTGTTCGTAAGTGGAAGCTCCGGTCACAAGTAGAAGCAAAATTTTGCGGCCGGAGCTGGTCGTAACTCGAAATGGTCGTAAATAGGGACGTTCGTAAGTCGAGGCACCGCTATAAAAGAAAGCAGGAGTAAAAGAATGAAGGGAATGAGTAAAATTTATAAAATCTTAATAAAAACAGAGGATCAACAAGACATTTTAAAAATGTTATGGGAAGCTGATTTGGGATAGGAAATAAGTATTGAGGAATGGAAGAATATATGAAAAAAAGAGTTTAAAAATATTTGTATAAAATAAACTTTTTAGAAATTGGTTTGGAGATAACGCCAGTGAAACTGAATTGTATCGACAAAAAATATTCCAAGATATGTTGGAGACGTAAAAAGGAAATAGGAACCTACTTCCATATGTGGTGGGAATGTGAATATATAATAAAGTTTTGGAAGTTGGTTTTTAAAGAGATACGTGAAATACTACAGCTAAATTTAGAAATATGTACCAAAATAGCACTTCTATTGATATGAGAGTGAACAATGGAATTGGAAAATGAAAGAATTGAATGCAAATTTAGTAACAGTGGCTAAATTAATAATAGCAAAAAACTGGAAAGTGTGATCTCAAATTAAATGAATGGTATAAAGTAGTGTGGAATATAGCTAACAATGATAAACTGACATGTAATATTAAAGTAAGAAAAGGATTGTCAAATAAGACATTTAGAGATATATGGGGAGAATCCATTGATTTTGTACGAACAAAGGGTAAGGGTTGTGTATCTTCACAATATATTTTTGGAAGGGGAATGGGGCTCCAATAAAAGGAAGGAAATAGAGTATCTCCATTGGTACTGGGGGGCACATTGAGTGTATGTATGTTTTTTTAGGTTTATTTTTTATGTGCAATTTATTAATAAAATTAAAAAATACACATTTTTTTCTTAGCACTGGAGTACAGCTCTGAAAACTGTGGCTTTAACATTTGCATTTGTTTGGAGAAGTCAATGGACTCCTCAACAGCTGCCACTCAGGAAATGATGGAGTGAACACAGCTGAAGGAAACAACCCATCAGCATCAGAGGAGTCTAAAAATAATCACAACTATAGCATTTCTCTTATGTCTGATGAAGTGCACTTGTCCATGAAAGTTCACATTTAAAAATATAAAAGTTAAATCTTTAATGTGTCACCACGTTTTTGTCTTTTTTTACTTTTTATTTCTATTTCGCTTTTACCTATAATAAATTTAGCTAGGAATTTCCCTATAGGGACAGTTTATATTAGCAAAAACAGCCAGCAGTATTGCGACATCTTAGAAATGAACAAGGTTCATTGGTACAACCTTTTGTGGGCTACATCCCACAACTCACTGAACTTATATTTAAATGCTATAAAATTCATTGTTTTTCCTTAGAATCCAGTGCTCTATTGGTCATAATTCAGGTAAAAGAAAACAAGGCAAGCAGACATTATTTCATGGGATGTGTCAGGAAACAGTTTGGGCTTTGCATGAAGACCTAATTCAAAGTTACTTCACAGACTGTCTAATATAATATGTGAAAAGAGATATATTATCTTCTCTTTTCAACCATAATTTCAGGCCTTTCAAAATTTTATCAAAGCATGGGTATACATGGTTAAAAACATGCCTACACATCTTATCTGTTTCTAGACATATACCAGGTAAATGGAGTGCTCCTGCCAAATTTGTGTGAAGAGACTAATATATTATAGGAACTGTTAATTTACTGACTCTAGCCCTGACCCAGGAAAATGCACCGTCTGTGGAACTTAACTACGAACAGAACTACCTGTTTCTCACTATCTTGCAATTGTCTTGTTCAGTGATGATGATATTGGCTATAATCCAATTTTTCAGCATAAATTACTATGTTGGCAGGAATCCATAACTGCTTTTCTGCTTTTCAGGAGCTGGTTTCAGATATTGGATTAGATCCCAGCCTGTTGTTCCACAAACATTTGCTGAAGTAAAATGGATCTAGTGCAGGCTTCTATTCTACTAACTGGACAGTCCCATGGGTGTTAAGTGATTTTTATCAGTTATTCCTTTCTAGATTAGGCATCCTTCAGTCTCGAGAGACTCTGGTAACATGCTCTGAATAGAGGTCTTGGAACAGCGTCAAGTGTGGCTGAGAAGGCCAATACGAGAGTGACAATCTATTCCTTGCTACTGCTGCTTCAAACAGTATCTCCAATGTTGTTCTCTAGAGTAGACATGCAGGCAACAGAGGACTGTGGGGTGAATAGGAGTCTGTGAAAATCGCCTCCCTGACTTTGGTCAGTCAGAAAATCCAATTCATGGATAGCTGCTTTCCAACAAGTCTGGGACCAAGGACTGTAGATTAGAGATGGGGGTATTCGTATTCGCAGAATACAAATAAATCTTTATTTACAGTTTGCCTTCAACAAAGGACATTCCCAAATCGCACTCAACTATGTTGCTCAGGTCCTATCTGAAGACACCTATACATCAGGAACAGGGGGCTCAAAAGGGAACCAAGCTGGAAGAAGGGGCAAGAAGATGGCGCAGATGCAGGTCTGGCTCCCCCATAGGGCAAGAAATGCTAACTGCATGGAAAATGGGATGTTGGGCACACCTTCTTGATGCTGATACAGCTTCTTTGAGCCCGAAACAATGGACCAGTATGGAGATGGATACATGATGTGCAGACCCCTGGAAAGTTGTTACTCCAGAGCTATGATGTTCCTTATACAAAAATATGGTGCCTAGGGTTCTCTCACCCTCGAAAACAGTAGAGAACTGTTTCCAAAGGTTTTGGCCCCACCATGTTATTCACCAATGAAGAATCATTTTGTGGTTAACAACTGGGGAAGAATGTAAAGAAACCAATCAGAATGCAGGAAACTATAGGGGTACCAATGGAACAAAAAGCCACTTAACCCTGAGGAGACTTTCCTCCTCTCAATCTTTTCTCTAAATCCTTGGTTTATGATCCCCTTCCCTTTTGAAGGGAGGAGGACTTTTCCTCTACCTAATCCATCCTATTCCTAACCAATCCCTCTACTGAATCTCTCCAGGGTCCCCCATCTGGGATCTAGGAGGAGTTTCTGCTGGATCGACCTATCTGAAACTATGGGACCAAGCTCTTCACCCACTATATTAGGTAGATATAATATTTTAATTTCTGTTTTGATCATATTTTGATTTGGTAACTTTGCTGGTAACTTTTAGGACTGCCCTGAGAGTCATACGTGCAAAGGGAGGGAGTTTTAGATGGTGCTAGGCAATACTTCAAGTGGTTGCTCATTTCATAGGCTTTGATTTTTTATGCCACAGTTTTCATTTAAAGAGTTAATTTAGTTTGTTCAGGATTGTATTATTCAAACAGCTTTAGTGAAAATGGAATCATATTCTGCTTTGCATGTATGATTCCTCTTCATGGACTGTTACTGATTTCTATTTGAAAATGTTTCATCCTTTCTGAATTAACAGAAGACGTTCTCTTCTCTCTGTGTTAAACTTAATTATACCTACAAACAGTCTAGTGTCATTTCTAGTTATGTTCTCCTACCCACTGGGATATAAAGGACCTCATTTTCAAGCTATACATTAGTCCATAAACACGCATGCTCTGAGAATTTTTCTCCTTTGTTTACTTTGTTTCCAGTACTTCCTGCTTCTTTTAATTCCACCTCCCCCCACCCACCCTTTGGATGGGTTAAAGAGTAAGGTAACTGAAGGACTTATGAATACAGCTATTACAATAAAGAAATGTAGTAGACATAACCTGATGTTATGTGGCAGATTTTTTTATTTAAATAAACGTCCAAATTCTTTTAAGACTTTAGAAAATCCCTTTTAGGAAAATGTTGTATCCATGGATACTAACAAAGGCAAATTCCATACCACGTGAAGTGCTCATGCTTTATGGCCTGGCTCATGCCGCCTTCGATACCGTCAACCACAGTATCCTCCTGGGGAGGCTCTCCGAGTTGGGAATCGGTGGTTTGGCGCTTGCCTGGCTCCGATCCTTGGAGGACCATCCTCAGAGAGTACAGCTTGGGGAGAGTGTATCGGCCCCATGGAGTCTCAATTGTGGGGTTCTGCAGTGTTCGATTATCTCCCCAATGCTGTTTAATATCTACATGAGGCCTCTGGGTGGGGTCATCAGGGGATGTGGGGCTTCGTACACTGATGACACCCAGCTCTACATCTCCTTTCCCCCCCAACAACAGCGAATGCCGTTTCGTCCCTTCAGTGTTTGTGAAATCTTTCGACATTTACAGATGAAGTGTGACACAGTTTCATCTTTTTCTTGGCAGAGTCAATATTTGCTGTTAGCACTAATTCCTTGGATTTTAGCTTTCACCACATTGGTCTGGAGTGCTTGTTCTTGTGCAGCAAAAATCAAGCCTTCGGTTTCTTTCTTAATGGTCCCCAGTTTTAGCCATGCCTATGTTGAATTATTATCATATTTCTCATGTGTTGTCCATGTAGTGGTTTATTTTTCCAGCTTAATTTATTTTCAAATTGTTGTTTCTTACATTGAGCCTTTGTTTCTTTTGTTTTCAAAATATTCTCCATTTTCACCGCCTTAAGCAATTTTTCTCTGCTTGTATTGATATAATCATTTAGGCTTCTTTTTTCCTCCTCTGCTACCTGCTGTATTTTCAGTAAACCACAGCCTCCAATATTTCATGGTAAATATAATCTGTCCATATCACTTTTTGGATGTAGTGCTTGATGCATGTTCATTAGTTTCCATGTTTTTCGATCCAATTCTTCTGATTCATTTTGGGTCCAATCTATTGTTCCAGGTGGACATCTAATTACTGGCACTGCCCATGTATTTATGGCTTTGATTGTGTTTCTACCATTTAATTTTGATTTTAAGATTTTCCACAGTCTTTTGATATATTCCCTTCCTGTCAGTTCTTTAATCTTTGTGTGCAGGATGTTATTTGCTTCTAGTATTCCAAGGTATTTATAATTTTCATCACTTGATAGTGATTTTGTACTATTGCCATTTTTTAACTCTATTCCATCTAGCATTTGGATCTTGCCAGTTTTATTTAAAATTACTGTCATGGGAATTAGTGAGAAGTTAAACAGCAGTGGTGACAAAGAATCCCCTTCAAATATTCCTCTTTTGATGCTAACTTCTCCAATTTCTTCACTATAGGCCATTAAGACACAGTTTTCCATGTTGTTCTTGAGGAACTTCTGAATATTTTTACTAATCCCAAAAATTTTTAGGCAGATGTTATTCCGGCTGTATGGCAACGAGTCAAATGCCTTTTAATAGTTCATCCAGGGCATTTAAAATTTGTTTTTCGTCTTTTTGCATTCTTTAGTATCATTTTATCAATAAGCAACTGACCTTTCGTGCCTCTTGACTTTTTAAAGTTCCCTTTCTGTTCATCATCATTATCATCATCAATTATTTGCATTGGCAAATTAACTTATTTCTCCCTTCTCTCCAAATATTATTATTATTATTATTGATGTGCGCGTACAATATAGTGAAATCCAAGTCTGAAATAATCTGTATAAAACTAAAATATCACAACTCTCATCTCTGGATATGTTGGCTTTGTTCACTACTACACAATTGTTACACTGTTCTGTAATTCGCTTTTATGCATTACTTTGCCAGAATAAATCCAGCACAGTTTTTGTAAAAATAAAGTTTGCTGTCCCTCTAGCACAAAGAAAGTATTCATGGGTAGCCATCTATGTATATTTAATATATTTCCATGTCACCAGGCATTGCTGAATAATTAGTTCCTGGAACTCTTACTGTGCTCTAGCAGTGAAACTGAAGATGATCGTACATAACAGTAAGTTTCCATTCAATAAATGAGATGCATTACTGTCATGATCTTCTTCTATTTTTATATAGTCTTTCTAAGCAACATTTATAAAGGGATCAAGTATATAAAAAGGTAAATTCATTATTATAGAAACAATTACAAAACTGCCTTTTCCGTAGAGGCTGCAATAGCCATGAGTGTAAAAACAAGAAACCACTCTGTTCCTCATGTACCTTTTTCTACAAGGGTACATTATTGATTTCTCACGTTCTAGAACAAGTGTGGGGTTCCTCCAACCTGTGAGTTGGATATGACTGCTGGATAGTTCAGCAGTTTAGGTCTCTGGCTGCAAAGCCAGAGGTTGGGAGTTCGATTCTCTACTGTGCCTCCTTGACAGGGGCTGGACTGAATGATCCAGAGGGTGCCTTCCAACTCTGCAATTCTAAGATTATGACCTATTGTTGAACCACAGCTTTCACGATTCCCCCACCATTAGCTGTTCTTGGTAAGGCTGATGGAAGTTGTAGCCCAGTAACCTCTGGAAGGCGACAGACTGCCCATCCTTGTCTCAAAATAAGTACCCCTGTTCATTATTCCAGCTGTCTGAAATTGAAGCATTGTAGAGCTAAATGGGGTTCACAGATGTAACAGGCAAAAGAAAAGAAAAACAATAAAAATGGTATCATTTGAAGTCTTCCCCTGAAGTGCTACACTACTGTCGCGCACCCCCAGTGTCACTAGTTTGTTTCCCCTCAAACCCAGATCCACCTTTGGACACGACTTGCTTATTTCTCCTTTCACCAACTGCCACCAGTGGATCTTTATCCACACTTTACCAAAGATGCTTCTTGGACATGTGTTGTCAAATATAACTGATTATTTATTACTTAGTTGTTAAATCACACAAGTATGTTCATAGATGTTATATTATGTTGCACTCATTAAACTTGGATATTAAAACACGTTTCTTTATTTGTATTACGTTTCATTAATCACTGGAATAAGATCTGATGACTGTCAATCTATTTTATTTTACTTATATCTTTTAACTATTCTTCAACACATCAACCAACTACTCCAACTAACTGTCCAATCTCTCTCATAAACCCTCAAAACCTCCTCTCTCCTTCTCTCTCAGTCTCCAACTCCCTCCTCTGACTCCGCCCTCCTGTCCTCCCATAGGCTCCATCTCTAGAGCTCCACATGATGGACAGGTGGGACATGGGCATTCCGCCACAACTACATTAAAGCAAGAGTGGACAAGATCTGGAGGTTGAATTCAAGCACTCAGGCGCTGCCCCCTCCTGCAAAAGACTGCTTGGGCTCAAATAAGCCATTTTCATTTTTTAAATCCCCTTTGAGCAACACTGGTGTGGCCCTGTGGACTGCAAAAAAGCCATATGGGCTGCTTACGGCCTACAGACTATACTTTCCCTACCACCACACTCCTGTCTGGGAAAGGTTCCAGAGAACAGCAAAGGGAACAGGAGAATTGTCCTTTTTCTACTTTCTTCCTTCTCAAACATTAGTTAATAATGCCAAGGAGGAACTTTGTATACAATTCTGCATGGCACACATTCTTCTCACCCCCCAATAAACTAGCAGTAACAGTGCAGTTATAACCTACCGGTGCCCCTTAGCCTCCAACAAACATTCTCAAGGCTTCGTGATACAATTTCCTTTAACAGAATCTAAGTCCTTGCCAGCTCTTCGCTCCTTTTACTTTTTTTCCAATACTAACCAATATACATAGGGATTCCCTACAAATACATTTATACATTTTTTTCACATGCTCCTGATTTGTGGAGATCCAAAAGCAAAAGGGTATTTGAAATGTGTTTACCATTGTCAGTGAGTTTCCATGGCCAAACAGGAATTTGAACCAAGGGCTCATGAGTCCTAGCCTAGCATCCTCTTCCCATCCACTCCAGTGCTTTAATTAGAAGAATACACTATTAGTCCCTTACTTCATAAAGATCCAAAATGCAAGGATGAAGTTATAAGACAAGGGTAAATGTCAATATCCTGATTGCCCTCTTCCCCCTCTCACCAAGATAATCTATTGAAAAGCACATGTATATTTCATTGCCATTCTACACATGCTATAGTTTAAAGTGGAAAATTCTGTCGAGTCAAATGATAGCATTAAGTGGATTGGCATTTGCACTTAGTTTTCCAGTGGTTTGGCTGTATTAATAATGTAACAGAGGGCAGAATACCCTTCAACTACATTAGTTAAAGAAAAAGGTTTTCATTAGCATTACAATGAGTGTTGCTCACAACTAAAGAGTATCCTCAGTGGTCAAAAAATAACTGGCAGCTTTTCAGCATTTAATTATACTTATACATAGGTTAGAGAGTCTATGGCTATATTCTCTACCACCATTAGTTTCTACAGCGTAAAGATAAACCAGCTCTCTCAAGCAGTTGCAGTTCACAACAGCTATTTTTAGAATTCTTATTCCAAAATATGTTCTGAATCAGAAAATTATACTCAACCGACTGGTTAAAAGGCTTCCTTCTCGGTATTTAAAAGAAAATTAGCTAGAAAGAATTCAAGTTACATGAGACTAAAAATGCTGACAAAGATGTCAGATGATTTGGCGCTCCTTATTTTCCTTAACAATTTGTTCCTTTGGTTTCTTTGAATGTTTTTTTTTCCAAAAATGAAGTAGGCCTGTTAACACCAGCTCAGCTTCTTACAATTATGCGGATAAATTTGGTGGGTTCCACCAGATACATTCTGCTTTGTCAGCTTTGTTGAAGCAAACCAATGTAATGTGGTCTAAAGAAGGTGGTTTTTTTTTTGGCATAGTTGGTGAATTATGGAACTTGACATTCTCTCAATGCAGTATAGCCATAATCATAATTAACAAACAGAATTAGGCATGAGATTGGAAGGGGGGGAATCACCATCTGTAGGCAGCCAAGCTCTAATAAGGAAAGCTCCATTATTTATTTATCACTAAAGAGCCAAGGAAATAAACTGCTTTCAATACTCACTACAAAGGCAAACAGCAGATCCAAATTCTTTTACTTTGCATGGTAGCTGCTCCTTTATTAAGATTTCATAAAACTCATTAAAGGGCTGGTTCTGATACATATACCACTTTGCACAAGACCATATGCTAATCCATATAGATGAAAATGTATATTTATTCACTGTAATTTACATTAAAATGCAATAGTATAGTATACTAGTATACCATAGTAAGGAGGAACATGACCAGACACTGTGCTTGTTCAGGACCCAGTTAAAGAACTAAGTGTTCATTGACAATAGAGATTTGAAAGACCTGAGTTCAAGTTTCCACTTGGCCACAAAATTCACTGAATGAGTCTCACACCCTCTCAGTCTAAGGGCCTTTCCAGATGGAGTAATATGGACCAATCTGGTTCAGGCTTAAAAGGTCCTTATCTTCAGTGAGATCCAGCTTACCTCGCCCTTGAGCAATCCTTCCATTCACACTGGAGATGTTTATTCTCCTATGAGAAGGGTCCAGACAGATCCTTGGATCACCAGTTTACGCACAAGTCAGGCTTAACTGGCTTACTCATTTTAAGGTTTACCAGGTTTACTTGTGAGTAAGGAGGCGACAGCGGTGGTGCAGAAAGCTCACGGTGGTGGTACTGGCGTAAGAGAAAAATGTTGGCATGAAGGTTGAGATGGGAGGGAAGTAAACCCCCCCCCTTTCTCCTCAGCGAGGGCTCTACTGGGGCTGCACTGCCTTGTGGGAGTGGAGCCCACAGCAGTGAGGAACTGGCAGTGGCTCCACTGGCAGATCCTAAAAGCCTGAGCAGGCAACCCAAAGATAGGCACTTTAGTCTTTAGGAGTGTGTGTGTGTGTGGTTGAAGAAAGCCAGTCTTCAATCCAACAGTTTTCACATCTCCCCTCACAAGCAACCACTAAGCCAAAAATAAGGGTGGGGAGGGAGAGATGCTATCAATGAATTTGTCAGCGCCCCATTCCCCACCTTTTTCTGTTGCTATCATTCAGTGGATCATGGTGACTTTCCTTTTTGTTGTTGTCAAATGCATTATTTCTCCTGAACCTATCCTCCTCCTCATACATTTCAGCTAGCCCCTTTTCATTCCATTTATTACAATTTAAGGCAGTGGGTCATTCAGATACTCCCATCTTTCTCTCTTTTCCCAACTCCATAGATCGTGTGGTAGGATGCAAATCAAAGCTGAAACATGAGAAGAGGGAGTTTAACAGTCCCCACCCCAAGTTCTTGAAGGAAGCAATCCAGATAAGTGAAATGGTTTGATTCCACCAATCATAATCCATATCACAGCCCCCCTTCTTGGTTTTTAAGGAAAATTATTTTGAGGGGTCTAGTTACAAAATTCCAACAGCACAGTGGTTTGGTCTTCAAATAATTCCTTTTCTGTATTCTCAAAGGCTTTCATGGCCGGGATCCGATGGCTGTTGTAGGTTTTTCGGGCTGTTTGGCCGTGTTCTGGAGGTTTTTCTTCCTAAAGTTTCGCCAGTCTCTGTGGCCGGCATCTTCAGAGGACAGGAGTTAGAACACAGACAGCCCCAAAAAACCTACAACAACCAATTCCTTTTCTTCTCTACAAGTCATAGCAGCCTATCTTCTGTCTGCATCCCTACATCTGAAGCAAGATTTATTCATCTGCATTGCAAAAAATTCAAATGTTGCAAACATCCAAAAGTCTTACAGCTCTCTCTCTCTCTCTCTATATATATATATCCAAAAGTCTTACAGCTAGAGAGAGAGAGAGAGAGAGAGAGAGAGAGAGAGAGAGAGAGAGAGAGAGAGGGAGAGAGGGAGAGAGAGAGAGAGCGCTGTGTGTGTGTGTGTAGAGAGAGCGAGATGTAAGACTTTTGGATGTTTGCAACATTTGAATTTATATATATATATATATATATATATATATATATATATATATATATATATATATAAAGTGCAGACACAGATGCTTAAAAATACATGAAAATTAGACTTAAGTTGCAGGCAAATATTTATGTCAGAATTCAATCCAAAATATAATAGAAATATGTCTTAAGAGTAAAAAAGAACAATGAGAATGTTTCAAGTACATTTTTAGAACGCAAGAGCCTATAGCAGCGATGGCGAACCTATGGCATGCGTGCCACAGCTGGCACGCAGAGCCCTTTCTGCGGGCACGCAAGCCATAAGTTGCCGGATTGCTACTCCCCCCCTCCCCCGCAGCCAAACCTCAGGAGGCAGCTGCAGCTGCGGTGCTGGAGCTTCGACAGGCGGCGGGCTAAGATCTGGAGCAGCTAGCACTCGCAGTGGATCCAGAGTGGGGTCTCGAGGCACCTCTGTGCCCGGGATGCCCCCTTCCGTCACCACTTCTGGTTCTACCACCACCACTTCCAGTTCCGCTGCCGCTGCAACCCACCGCCCGCTGGTTCCCCCCCCCCCCCCAGTTTGGGCACTTGGGCCCAAAAAGGTTCACCACCACTGGCCTATAGCTTAAAAACGCACATTAAAAAGCAAAAGGTACATAATACATATCTAAAAATATCACAGTTGTTACATCTATGAAAGCAAAATATATTATTTAGCCTTTTAGCATATCTAGACACCTATGAAAAATTATTAAAGAATGTTCTCACCTAGTCAAGCCAACCTTGTGTTAATTTGCATCTATGGAGGGAAATCCATGATGATGACTGTTGTTGGCATCAGGTATGTGCTACATGCATGGAGTTGTGTTCTTCTATTGATGAGTGTTAATGTTGCTGTTCCTTTCCTAGCTATCTTTTTTGGCCATTATTTACACCCTTATCATTCCTTCATCAACTATCAACATATCTTTCTGCATGGCCTGGTAGTTCAGGCACCTGATATAAAAAGAAAAAAAAATTAATAGAAAATTCTATTATCCCTACAGTCCTGTAAATCCACGAGTTTCTAACTCAGAATCTGGCAAGGTGCCACTATAATAATCATCCCCATCATCCTAAAACTACAGAGCTAGAAGGGATCCTATGGATCATGTCCAACCCCTGTCAAGGAAGCACAGTGGGGAAGCAAACTCCCAACCTCTGGCTCCACAGCCAGATACCTAAACCACTGACCTATCTCACAGTTCTTGTAGAGTGATCTTGTTTACCTAAAGCTAGGTAATTATTTCACAATAACTTTAGTAATCTATTGTTCAAACCTCATTTTCAAAAGCACTTCCATTTTTAGGGTTATTTTTTCTACATACACATCCTTATTTTTTTCAATGCTCTATACAGACAAATTTTCACATCTTGACACCACAAGTGCTGGATCCAGGGATTACTACATTATTCATTGCCTTCTATGCTTATTCAGGAAGCAATCTGGCTAGATCTGGCCTTCTATTGCTTCATGTGTGCAAGTTAAAATTAGTAGCCAGTTGGAAAAAGATACATAAAAAGAAGTATGGAAAAAGAGAACTATGCTTCTAATAATACAGCAATTTTGTCAGAGGCAAAGAAATATTTTGCTGTTTTGCTTTCCAATAATTATGTTTTCAACAAGTACTGACTCCTCACCAACATTTTCCCAAGGCCCATCTAGGCCTTGTATGTTTTGACTTTTCAACTTTGGTACCCATAGCAACATTCAGAAAAAACAAATATTCCAATGCTCTCCAGAGTTCTTCAGTAAAATCCAGCAACTGACTGTCAAACTAAAACATATGAGTCACCTCAACAATACATCTTAAAATACATAAACTGGGGATTAAAAAGGAGGGCAGAAGACTACGAGGTTGCTATGTATGAGGTACATACTGGCTTATCAAAGCAATTGTGGAAAGCTGATATAGCATGTGAATTATGAAAAATTTCAATACAGAGAACGGAAAATATCTGAAGAGATAGATTCTGGATACAAAAGGAAAACGCAGCAAACTCTTTTGCAGGGAAGTTAAGATTTCAATCTGACTTTTCTGGTTTAGGCCAATAAGCAACTGTGCAGCCATTCCAAGGTGTGTCACAATTTGAATCTTCAGATTAAGAAAAAGATACTGAGTTTGCATTGTTGTCCTCTAGAGGCCAGTATTGTTGTTCTGAAGACAAGGAAACATCATCTTAAATTACATTACAGTGGGTTTTAATCTGAAAAAGAGACAATATTTTTCTTTCATTTGTACACATTAGGTGAAACCATTGAAGTCTAACCATCTCATGGCTCACACTTCTTATTCATAGGTTGAGCTTGTCCACAAAGAACTTCTACAAGCTGTTAACTTTGGATCTGTGATATATGTATGTGACTAAGCTAGAAAACTGTCCATGGAACACTACAGAGTCAGATTAAAGGGGTATAAAATCCATTTAAACACACACTCCATATCCACATAGAGCGAGGCAAAAAGAACTTTCACAGTTGCAGGCTCTTCTCTGCTGGATAAAGTACTATATTGTTTCTCCTGTTCCAAATACTAACAGAGTGTATGCTTAAATATTCTACTTAAAATAATTCTGAATTATTTTCTTGAATCAACTTTTACTCCCTAGGCTCACATATAAATGGAACTGATACATAAATGTATTTATTTAAAACATTTTTAACCCATTCTTTCTCCTTAAAAAGGACTCAAGGAGAAGGCTCTCCCCTGAGTCCCCACCAAATGCACCTGTGAGGCTGGTGAGACCAAGAGAATGCTATGTATGTACAGTATGACCCTCGTATCTGTGGGGGGATCAGTTTCAAGCCCCCCACGGATGCTGAAAAACACAAACTACAGTATAGCAAACACTATTTTAAACGTGAACACTATAAAAGTATGGCCTCTGGCTCCCTCTAGTGGCTGGTTCTGGTAATGTGATCTTTAGAAATACATATTTCTAAGATTTCTTGTAATGTTTTTAATATTTTCAGACTGTGGATAAGTGAATCAGCAGATATTGATCCCACTGATAAGGGGTTCCTACTATAGGTTACAAGATTCAAAAACATATATAGGTGCTAAACATTTGCCAGAAGCTAGTGGACTAGATATCAAATATTTCAGATTCACCAGGAAAGAGTATAAAATTATCATTGCTGGCAGATATATTGGAACAGACTCTACAGAGCAAACTTTTTTTTGGCCTATCTATGTCTTTAAAGATGGCAGAGGTGTAGCCTTTTTAGTAAGTCATAGTAAAAGACAACAAAGTCTTCTCTCACCTGGAAGACTAAACTGTATCTGAAGAAGCGGATTTTGATCCACGAAAATTCATGTTGAAACGGATTTGTTAGTTTTAAAATGCCACAACTTTTTCTTGTCCCCCATCTTTTCTGCCAGTACACTTAAAGACTAAATAGTTATATTTAGTATAAGCTTCACATCTTCAGATGTTTTAAGATGCCACAAAACTTTTAACATTTTAAAGCGTTACTCAGATTTTCAATGATGGAATCTGTGTTAAACCACTTACTATTAAAGAATATGCCAACTATGTTGATTTGAAAATATAATCAAAACCATATAATAATATCCAGTCATCATCCTTGTGAAACCCTTTTATATGACGTTACTTCCACCTCCTATGATATTTCCATTTACTATAACAGCACAATTTATTATTCCAATAGATTACTGAATGACAAACTGGACATTACACTGCAAACACATCAATCTCTTACCCTTTTCCCCCATCAAAAGCATTAAATCTAAGCAGAGAAAGACAGGAGACCTGCTTAACCCTTTCCTCTATTATTTTTCTGCTAAAATGCCCCACCCTGCCTTCCTCGTCATGGGATCTGGAGATATAAGTTCGTACTTAGATGACTCTGCACTACCAAATGCTGCCAAGAACTTAGATGCAAGTTAGTGTAATACTGAAAAGGCCTAAAAAATAGGATTTACAAATATTTTCTGAATAGTATATACAACAGCAAAATGCAAAGATGCTCTACTTTTCTACTGATATGTTTTAAATTTGCTTTTTAGTTCAACAGTATTTTAATATTATAAAATGTGTAATAATGTTTAGCATTAATGTCCAGAATTTTGTTCCCAGTTAATGCATTAAGGAAATCACTTATGTCTTGGCAGCAAATTCCTATTCATTAACATGGTGCTGTTTACATTCCTGTGTTTGCACCCCAGGAATGCAACCAGTACCTTTTTCATGAACAGCCATTTGTTGCTAAAGCTTGTAAGCCAATAGAATTCAACCACGGCCTTTTGTTTTTATCAGCATTTTCCTTTTTTTAATCTTGTTGAGAGCTGCCCTGAGCCCAAGTTTTGGGAGTAAAGTAAGATACAAGTTAGGTATTAGCTGGCTTAATATACATAATATACATACAAACACACATTCTCACTTCCAAGTTAAACCTATCAGCAATTTTAGAATACTGGCAAAAGTAATACACTGTTTACACTTTTTCTAAAACACAAAATATAAATTATTCTTTAAGTTACTCAGACCACTGAAATCCAGCCAATATTCATTTCTAAGCACTAGAATAAAATGTTGCAAACCGCCCAGAGTGGCCTTGGCTGCCAGATGGGCAATATATAAATCAAATAAATAATTAAAAAAAATGCTTTATCAATCAATTCCACAGACAAAGCCAAATGGCAGAGGTCTATTCTACTACACTTAACAGTCACAAACTGTTTCAAATACAGAAGACTCATCTGTAATAGCCAAAACACATCCACAGTGGCACACAGTCTTTTCATTTCTTGTTCTATACTGTCTCTCCTATTTCCGTGCCATGCCACAGCTTTGTACAATATTGTATCTAGCTCGAATGGCCCTTGACAACGAAGCAGTGCTATAGTGACATGTGTCTGCATATGCCTATCATTTTTATATCATTTTTTTACTGGTGCAGCAGAACCTCAGACATGCTGTTCAGAACTTTCTATACAAAAATGGCACACAGTAAACTGCTTCTCTTCTCAATGGCTCTTCCTCACTGGAATATTTTCTTTAGACTCCTTTCTGTTGGGAAGACAGAAGCAGCAAATACCAAGCTCTTCATTTCCTTTAAATAACATAATGGAATATAAGGCATTACTTCACCGCTGTTACGTGCCAAGTCACCAATTCCAGCACATGGGTAACAGCAGAGTCTACAAAAGCAGCCTTAAGCAGAGCACATAGAAGGATTAGTAATCATTCTGTGATTATATGAAAAGTAGAATGCTATTATGTTTTCTTGTCCCACAGACATTGGGTCTGCTTTGAATAAAGCAATAGAGTTGCATCAATTGGCCTCAAAATGAATTCAGACATAGAATTCAATTAACCAGTTTATGACTGTGATTAAAAAACAGTTACATTATTTTGTTGTTTTGTTTTGTGGGGATATTTAAAAAGCAATCATTCCTCTATACTTCAAGCATGTCCCCTTTTCTGCCGTGCAACTCCAGTATAAGAAAGGATACCCATCGTCTAATTTATAGGTGTACTTTGTGCTTTTCTGTCCCTTGCAAGTAGAATGCAAGGGACAGAATGTGTGGGTAACTTAGGGAAGCCCCATATCAAGCAAAGCAGCACCATGCTGCCCATGTCTCTTCAATGACTGCAGACCTCCCATTACTTTAACATCTTGGTTTGATGCTCTATTTTGCTGTATACTTATCTTAATATTTAGGGACAAATAAAGAACATTAAGCAGTCACAGGGAATGAACACATGGTATTCATTTATTTACTTTAAAATACTTCGTAGAACAACAAGGTGCCATCATGTAACATTACCCAACTCCAGTGAGATAGAATCCATATCTATATCTATATCCTTGAAGGTGTAGGCGGACATAGCAATGGCTGCATAAGGTTAATCAACTGAAAGATGAAAGAGATGCTGCTGTTGGACAGGCAAGTGAGAAACAAACTGGTCCTAGGCCTGTCCTTAAAAACAGATGTCACTTTCTGCTAAAACGAACAGGCTGCTGTTCAGGGATGCAAATGAACCATATACTACTATTTGATTTTCAGGTAGTGGCTGTACCTTGAGATATTTCTGAGACTGAACAGCAGGGAACAAATCTGAAAAAAATAGTATTCATTAATAAAATATCTGCACGGACTGGAAAGCTGTTTCTATTTATACACACAATTTGCACACATAATTAGAAAGAAATAGATTAACTGCTATATATAATGCTACACTGTCAGTTCCTGTGTCTGTGTTTCTACATTCTAACCAACAGAGGCAAATAATAAAGTCAACTATTTCAAAAAGAGGACAATGAGCCAGGACTCATTGTAGTGTAGTGGATAGAATGATGGACTAATACTAAGGAGACCTGGGTTTGAATCCACACTTGGGAACTCACTGGGGGTACATTTGGGAAAACCACTCCCTAAATATCTTACTTACCTTGAAGGCCCTACTAGGATTGCTGTAGGTTAGTTATGACATGATGGCATATAACAAACACAAATCCAGCTGCCATTACTGCAATACAAAATTAATCTTAGTGCATTTTTTGTGGATCTTGTGAATATATTGCACTACACCACTGTTTGCAATGCTAATCTCAGAAGATGATTTCAGGTATGTTTCAACATTTAAAAGTAATTCAATCTCCAAGATTAGCTACCTTTTCCACCATTATGTTCACAGGAAGGCAATGTTCAATTTTTGGGAAGAATACAAAGTGGATAAGTGTTCATTGCAGGAAGTGTGTCCACTTCTTAGCTTTATATATGGCATGCAATGCTCTTTTGTTTCAGCAACTGGAGGGGGTGCTAGTCTGCTGGAATCAGGGGTAACACTACTGATTACATTTTTCATGGTTTGTGATAACTTTTCCATTCTGGTGAGAGATTAGTTGATTTGGTTACTATGCTGGTAACTCTCGGCACAGCTTGAAGAGTGCCCACAAGATTACAATTGGAAAGTGCAAATCATATATGGTAGAAAAAACTGTCATCTGGCATATGAAATACCCAGCTGGTAAATGAAATCAATGCTTCTCCTATTGAAGCCCCTGAGCAAACAGCCTGTTGATGCCCATCCTCCAACCCCATTTTTTTAATAAGGACATGACCAATACCATCTCCATGCCCAGAAATATCTCCAACACCATTGCTGTGTAACAGATTACCCTTATCAGACACAGCCTAGATGCCAAGCTGGGGAGTCTTATCTTGCAATGCTACAGCTTGCATGGACACAAAAGAAAAAATGAGATATCTCAATGCAAGACTGTTCCTACATTATTGAAGGAGATGACATACCCTAGCAAACCAACTAACATTTATATATGTGAAATGTTTAGTTTTCAATTAAGAGTTTTGGACATATTATATTTAGTCCTGAACAGCAACTTCAGGAGAAAAGAGCTGCCTTCACCCATTGGTGTAAGCAACAGAAGGAAGAAATTCCCCAAAGGTGAGTGATATTCTACCAAAAGTAACTACAGTGTGCTGCTAACACAGGCACAGATGGCAAGTGCCTCAGGTCAGAACTAATTTAACCTAGGACAAATACTGCCGGGGTGTGTGTGAAGAGCCCAGAAGTCTTGAACTGTGAGAATGCTATTTAAAGAACAGTTTTGTACTCAGATAGAAAAGATGCCTGGAAATACAGGCAGGGGACCAGCTATGGATCTGAGAAACATCTCTCTCAAGAATCCATTTGTTGTGAGCTCAACTAACACCTGCAAGAAATCAAAATGATGACAGCGCAAGCTGAATTCCACTCAATAAGAGGTCAAGTATTTATAAATAAAAGCTGCTCTGCCTAGAAAAAGGTTATCTATTAATGCAATTTTAAGACCAAAGTAAACTTCAGCAAACAAAGCACAGGAAGTAAAGTTCAATATTTTTCCTCATTGAATATTAGACACTTTCTAATGGTCAATAGAAAAAGATAACTACAGTTCTATTTTGAAGGTTATTGCTTCAGATACTCCTTTAGTATTTTTACGGTTCATATAGCAGTGGCATTTATAACATAACAGGTAATTCATTCAGATGACAGCCCACAATACAGATTAATCAGGGCTTCTTGACAAATGAAATTAATTTTTGCAAAGTTAAAAAAGCAATTAAACTTTTCATGACATTTTTCCCCTTCACCACCGACCTATTTTTGGAGCTAAATAACGTACTTATGCCTGAAGGGAATGCATTTCAGCCTGAGGAATGGAAAACTGCCATGAGCCAAAACTTATTCAAGGAAAAAGCATAAGGCATTTAAGGTTGTCATTTCTGTATGGAGGGTGGGGGGAAGTCTGCAGAGATACAGGTATGATATTGAAAACTTAACCACAATAACTTTACCTTGTTCTTAATTCTGTCATCTTTTAATCTAGTGTGACCTACACCTAATGCTTAGCCAATAGGCCAGCAAGTGAATTTCTGGCATAACTTTAACTGCTTTAAAAGAACAAAGGTATTAATTAACCTGACATTAATATTTATTTGGTATAGATGTCTTTGAATCTGCTAATGGCCAATTTACACTGTAGGTGATTAATTTCAAAATGCTTTTTGTTTGTCACTATGTATGAACTGGTACCTGTAGAGGAAAAAAGTTATTTCAAAAAGTCTATCATAAGCACAATGACTTTTGATGACAATGCTAGAAATATTTCTAAACCTTATTTGCAAGAGAACTGCAGACAGGTAACTGAAGGAGCATTCAAAAGACTTCTATATTATGCACTTACTTAACCTCTCAATAAAAATAATCATCTTGGATTTAAAAACTGGCTGAACAAAATGACCTGAATTCATGCTGTGCCAAGAAGTGATCAGACTAGGCCATTCTTAGGCTATGTCTGCATTTTACATTAACTCCTTTTATTTTGATGCTCATTTGGGACTCCCTCCAGTATTGTAACAGTATCTTACCTAACATTCCCGTCAGATCCTAACTGCATTTACTGCCAGAAAAGGGAGAATTCCTATGAGTAGTTTTGCAGGCTATAATAACTTAGAAAAACATCACTATGAACAACCAATGTGTTGTTTTAACACAGACAACTGAATTTGGCACCAAAGAGAATGCAGTAAATAGAGGAAGTAGACTCAGAGAACAGACAAGGATGATCATTTCAGTGTTTCACTGGTGGAACATCCGTCCATTTATGTTTACAAAACGCCACAAAATGAAGTGTGGAAGCCTATAACTGACAAAGCTCTTACTGTTTTCATTACCCCAGAGCCCCACTAAAACCAGTATCTATATCTTGTCAGAAAAGCCCCACACAGCTGTAATGGTTACGTATGGACAACAGTGGATGCAGAAACACAACGTAATGGACTTGAATCATTCAAATAAAATCACAGAAAATGTATGCTAGCATCAACTTTGGTACTATTAATAAAACAGCAACATATTAATATACAAATATAAGCTAATTGAGCCAATAACTTGATAGGCTGAGCTGCTGTGAAAGCAGATCTTTCCACAAACTGCCTTCACATATTCATTTCTAGAGAGATAGCCTTGTTAGTTTGTAGTCTATTGTAGCAAAAATGGTAGTGAACCTTTTGATAACTTAAAAAATAACATGCTTCAGTTGTTCAGATGCACGATCCATCTTCTTTTCCTGAAAAGCCACCATATTAGATAAATCTGGATATTAAATAAGAAGCAGCAATGATGATGCATCTGAAGAAGCAATAGTCCATAAAAGCTTATGTCAAATAAAGCTGGTTGGTCTTCAAAATACCACAGGGCACATTGTAGGTTTCACTTTGTGAACCAGAAACACATGCACTAGGTATGGGAATGTAGATGAAAGTCAGAGAAGCTGAAAAGATTTTTGTAAGGCTTTGGGAGATTTACTGTCTATCAAAACTATTGCCTGGTTACTCTGTCCATATAAGTCACCTGTATTGACAACTAATTATACAAATGCAAGAATAGGTGATACCTTTATTGGACGATTAAGAGGGGGGGGGGGGGAGCCAGAGCGAGCTTTTGATGATAATTTGCCTCCCTCAGACTCTGCACCAAGTTCTCGTGGGTAGCTCCAAAATAATATGTTTATATTAAAGCCCCAAAAGTTTCATGGCCGCTGTTGGGGGGCCAGGCAAAGCTTCTTAGATGGAGTTAGCTGTAGTTCACAGTCTGCAAGAGCCAGTGGTTTGGAATGTATGACCCATCTCTCTAAACAAAAGGTGGCCAACAATCTGCTTCCCCTCCCCTTCCTTTCTCCCCTCATTTGAAAGTCACAGGGTTTCTGTTTAGCTAGAGAAAATCAGCAGGGTAACAGAAGTATGGCCAGCCTCCATCAGAGTTGGGACTAAAAATTTAGTTAAACTACCAGGAACAGCCAATTTCAGTCAAATTAAAGCCAAATCAATAGTTTTACTTGGTGGATACTTTCCTCAGCATGCAGTACTGCTTGTCTGGTTTCAAAAGTCCATGATGTTCAGGAACTCATGTTGGCCTTCAGGTGCCGTGACCAGCCACTCTATAGTATCTTACAAAGTTCAAAAAAAGTCAGGACAAGGCCATATGGTCCAATAAAAATATCACCTATTTCTGCATTTGTATTGTTTTGAAGGAATTGGTCTAACGTGGCCCAAACACAGCATCTCTAATTCAGCCTCTGTATCAGGGAATCATAAGAACCTTTAAGGCTCTTTATATATGGTACCATATGGAAAGAAATGTAACACTATGGAAGAGAATACAGATAGAGAGACCTGTTTGCTCTCTCTAGCTCTCTCTGGGTGTGTGTGTGTGAATCAATTGTCTATGTGAATCAATTGTCTATGTTTTTAGTTAAGTTTTTGGGGGCCTAAGAGTTATGCATGGATTTTGAACTATATGGGTTCTGGTGTGTGTGTGTGTGTGTGTGTGTGTGTGTGAGTGAGTGAGTGAGAGAGAGAGAGAGAGAGAGAGAGAGAGAGAAGGAGGAGGTAATAGTGAAAATAACTGATCACTGGGTTTTAACACAGAATACCTATGTCTTATCTTCTTCTATAGGAAAACAAAAATTCAAAACTGATCAAATTCATGTTTTTTTCAGTTATTTTGAGAGTAAGGCAAAAACATCTGAAGGGTCATTACCATCTCTTAAACGTTTCACTATAAAAGTGAAGCCTGTAGTTCTTGGGTGCAAGACGTATTCATATTTCTGAAGTCCATTCTTTTCAGCAAATGCATTACTGCGGGCTTTGGTGTTGTCTATAAAGATAACAGTATGAAAAACATTGATTAAAATCAGTGAAGTGACTAAGCTTTGGAACATTTTTGCATTACACAGCACATCAGTAGAACAACAGATCAAGGAGATTACAAAACAGCATTTTTCTTCAGATTAATAATGCCATGAGATACTTGCTTTGTTGTCTTATGTAAACAAATAAAAATGGTATTCTCCACATCAATTTGTTGTTACATAGAGCATAATCAAAAGGTTAAGCTGGCAGGACTTAGACTTGGAGCCTTGGGGCCAAAGCTAGTCCTTCTGCCTTCATAAGATGTGGGATCTGGCCCCAGATGCCAGCAACAGAACATACGGTGAACCCTATGGTCTTTGCAGAATCATGCCCCTGAAATTTCACCCAAAACATGTTATCTAGTACAGTGGTCCCCAACCTTGGGCCTCCAGATGTTCTTGGACTTCAACTCCCAGAAATCCTGGCCAGCAGAGATGGTGGTGAAGGCTTCTGGGAGTTGTAGTCCAAGAACATCTGGAGACCCAAGGTTGGGACCACTGAACTAGTAGACATTACTCCAGCTCTCTGTGGAGGGCAAGCCAGTAAACAAGTAGGTCAGGTAGAAATCCAGGGAGAAGACATAGATAAGAGTGAAGAAGAATCAAGAACAACCTTGCAACCTAAGCCAGCAGTCTTCACTATCCAAAAAACACTTGATGCAAACCCCATCAAAATGTCCCCAGTAAAATTCCCCAATTAATCCAGCAGCCAAGCAAATTGCAACTGCTCCCAAACAAGCATGGTTAATACATTAATACATATGAACAGGACAAGAAAAGAAAATCTTCAGGCACTTAAATATCAATTGTACTCTTATTCATGGGAAGAATTTACAATGTTTAGTATGCTCGATATCCAGAGACAACAGTGTAAAGGCACAAAGTGGTAGCCAAACACAATTCAGGCCCCATAGTAAACTAGGATTCCAGCTGAATGCTGGTTTATCAAGGTCAAGCAAGAGCACTGTTGCACATTGCATAATCACTTTCCTTGTCTAATCCTGACAGTGCAAGTGTATAACAAATGACGTCTCCATCTGTTGTTGTTTATCATGATGTCCTAACTGAGGATTTCCCACTCTGTCCTCCAACATTAGATTCATCAGCCAACAAACAACCATGGATTATCACTCTGAAGTTTCTCCTGAAGCTAATGTAACATAATCATGAAGGCGTTGTTGCTTTGATGCAAACAGATGTTTATTTTCTTACATTGTAAAGAAATACCATCTCCTTCTTTCCTCTTGCTATGCAAAACAAACCTGTCCAAGCTTTCTTTAGCACTCCTTTATAGAATTAATATTGTATTATCTTTCCAAGAAATGCAGAAGTAGTGTCATTTGCACCTTTAAAAAAACCTAGGCTCTGCTCAGAGAGCCTGAAAAGTTAGCATATAGTAGGGCCATCGTATCTGTGGGATCAGTATCCGTGGTTTCACTTATCTGAAAATATTAAAAATATTAAAAGAAAGGGGAAAAAAAAAATCCAATTTTTTTTACATGAATTACCAGAACTGGTCACGAGAGGGAGCCAGAGACTCTGATATGAATTCTTGTTGGTGAAGAATACATAGTACGGTCTCTGGCACCCTCTAGTGGCCAGTTCTGGCAATATATGTGAAAATATTTTTTCTGGATTTTTTTCTTTTACCATGCTATGTATAGTGTTTGCTATTATCTTCTGTTTTCAGCCTTCACAGGGGGTGGGGTGGAATCAATCCCCTGCAAATATGGAGGTCCTACCATACACAAATACAATGTATAAAGCAGGAGAAAATGTAATAAAAAGTTCTGTTCTGTGTTCCATTCTGAATATATACATCCTAGCAACAAAAGGCATAAAGCCTTCTGAGATGATATAAAATACTTGTTACACTACGCATAATCTGAAGTATGCAACCAATCTTATTGTCAATCTTCTGGAAACAAATCCAACAAGAATATATATGTATAAAGTTATTTATTTATTCTGCTCATGACTGAGCACACAAATGTACAAGACCTACTTTTTACATGCCACTACGTCTACGTTGGCTTGGGCATGTTGTGAGAATGGCTGATGGTTGGATTCCAAAAGATCTCCTGTATGGAGTATTAGTGCAGGGAAATTGCCCCAGAGGGAGACCACAGTTGCGATACAAGGATATCTGCAAGCGGGATCTGAAGGCCTTGGGAATGGACCTCAACAGATGGGAAACCTTGACATCTGAGCGTTCAGCCTGGAGGCAGGTGGTGCATCACGGCCTCTCCCAATTTGAAGAGACCCTTGTCCACCAGGCAGAGGCAAAGAGGCAGTCACGAAAGCAGCAAAATCAGGGAGCTGGATGGGGTACAGATTGTATTTGTCTTCAGTGTGGAAGGGATTGTCACTCTCGAATTGGCCTTCTCAGCCACACTAGACGCTGTTCCAAGTCCTCCATTCAGAGCATGTTACCATAATCTCTCGAGACTGAAGGATGCCTAATCTAATCTAACACAAGATAACTTTGTCAACAAAATCTAAGAATAACTGAACTTTGTGGCTCTCATTCATACAATACAAAAAATTATGTCTTCAAATACCTAGCAACCTGCCAACAGAGTCCTGACAGTACTGCACATTCTGATTAATTTTGAGGCATCTATGGTCCTGTTGGATATATAAACAACTGTTGCTATGCTAGAATAGGAGACACAGAGAGAAATACAGCAGCCAAAAATATTATTCCAATAGCATGGCTAACAACAAGGCCAGTGGAGGTGATGGCATTCCAGTCGAACTATTTAAAATCTTAAAAGACGACGCTGTTAAGGTGCTACACTCAATATGCCAGCAAGTTTGGAAAACTCAGCAGTGGCCAGAGGATTGGAAAAGATCAGTCTACATCCCAATCCCAAAGAAGGGCAGTGCCAAAGAATGCTCCAACTACCGTACAATTGCACTCATTTCACACACTAGCAAGGTTATGCTCAAAATCCTACAAGGTAGGCTTCAGCAGTATGTGGACCGAGAACTCCCAAAAGTACAAGCTGGATTTCGAAGTGGCAGAGGAACTAGAGACCAAATTGCTAACATGTGCTGGATTATGGAGAAAGACAGAGAGTTCCAGAAAAACATCTACTTCTGCTTCATTGACTACGCAAAAGCCTTTGACTGTGTCGACCACAACAAACTATGGCAAGTCCTTAAAGAAATGGGAGTGCCTGACCACCTTATCTATCTCCTGAGAAATCTATATGTGGGACAGGAAGCAACAGTTAGAACTGGATATGGAACAACTGATTGGTTCAAAATTGGGAAAGGAGTACGACAAGGCTGTATATTGTCTCCCTGTTTATTTAACTTATATGCAGAATACATCATGCGAAAGGCAGGACTGGAGGAATCCCAAACCGGAATTAAGATTGCCGGAAGAAATATCAACAACCTCAGATATGCAGATGATACCACTCTGATGGCAGAAAGTGAGGAGGAATTAAAGAACCTCTTAATGAGGGTGAAAGAGGAGAGCGCCAAAAATGGCTTAAGGCTCAACATCAAAAAAACTAAGCTCATGGCCACTGGTCCCATCACCTCCTGGCAAATAGAAGGGGAAGATCTGGAGGCAGTGACAGATTTTACTTTCTTGGGCTCCATGATCACTGCAGATGGTGACAGCAGCCACGAAATTAAAAGACGACTGCTTCTTGTGAGGAAAGCGATGACAAACCTAGACAGCATCTTAAAAAGCAGAGACATCACCTTGCCGACAAAGGTCCGCATAGTCAAAGCTATGGTTTTTCCAGTAGCGATGTATGGAAGTGAGAGCTGGACCATAAAGAAGGCTGACCGCCGAAGAATTGATGCTTTTGAAATGTGGTGCTGGAGGAGACTCTTGAGAGTCCCCTGGACTGCAAAGAGAACAAACCTATCCGTTCTGAAGGAAATCAACCCTGAGTGCTCACTGGAAGGACAGATCCTGAAGCTGAGGCTCCAATACTTTGGCCATCTCATGAGAAGAGAAGACTCCCTAGAAAAGACCCTGATGTTGGGAAAGTGTGAAGGCAAGAGGAGAAGGGGACGACAGAGGACGAGATGGTTGGACAGTGTCATCGAAGCTACCAACATGAATTTGACCAAACTCCGGGAGGCAGTGGAAGACAGGAGGGCCTGGCGTGCTCTGGTCCATGGGGTCACGAAGAGTCGGACACGACTTAACGACTAAACAACAACAACAAACCACATTAATCTCATGTATATAATTAATTACCCTTCCCATCTTTCCTCTTTAGCTTTCTTCTCTTTAATTACTCTTTGCATCCATTGCCATCACTCCAGTCAACTAAGGACAGTCTTTCATCTTACTAATGCTTTCCTCTTACAAACTATATTTAGTCTATCATGGTGAAAGTGATAGTCTATCTGCATAATGTGTTCTTTCCTCGCTTTAAATCATGGCTTCTGTTGTCAATCTTTTCACTTCAATCAAGAAAGCTACTCCTAAAATTTTCACTTAAAACCATGCAACATCCTTTTCAAAACCCTTACATTGGTTTTTCATCCACTTATTTTTTACCCAGAACAATTCTGGATATCTCCTTATAACTTCTGATCTTCCAGTTTTGCTACTTGCAGCTATGTTAAGGTCTTCCACTCTCTTAAATACTCCCACATTTTTCCATGTGGCTATTGCTTTGTTATCTGTAACTTTCTGATGCTTCTGCTTCCTTCTCTTTTCCCAGACCACTTGTATCTTCTTGCCATGCCCATTAACTGCAAACTCTAAATAGATCACAACCTTTTTGCTACAGTGCCCAGTGAGAAACTAGAACTTGCAGTGGTTCATACCAATGCACTATCTTTGTATGGCTATTTAAAGGTTTGAACTGAATGTTTGAGCATGAATATTACAATGTTTGGATTGTATGAATATGATTCACAAGTCAGTTAATACTCCTTTAGTATCTCTAATATATTTCATATACATTGTGAAAGACACTTTTCAGCTTATACAAATCACCATCAGGAAGCAGCGACTGTGAGCAAATTTGCCATTTGTTCCTCAGTAAAAAAAAACACTCCTCATGGAGGCACTGGCATATGCCAACCCAACAAAGCTTTCTGATCTGCAAGTCATTATTTCAGAGTACTGTATTAGATGTTTGATGGAGAAAAATGAAAAACAAACTTTTAAAAAATCAAATATACATTGTATTCAATACATTTCATACTTCTAGTTCAATATTTCTCCTTCAGTTGATTTATTGGTATACAATGAATTCAAGTGCCACTGGTAAGAATGGGCATGAGTCTTGTCTAGCAAGCCATCTAAAGACAAATCTTAAAACCTTCCATCTCCTTCACCCTGAACTGGAAAGTTACTATCCAATATAGTCCAAACTTGCATTTTAAATAATATATTTTAAAGATATGAAACTGTGACACAAATTTTCCACGTTGGTACTAGCAAGACAAATGAATTAACGTACCTGTGAGATCAGTTCCTTCAGGAAAGATGAGAAGCTGCAGGGGTTCATGAATGTCACAGAAATAATCCAGCATATTTTCAAAATGATGCCTATCTTCTTCCCATTTCCTTTGAATGAAAATGAAAGCAGAAACCTGCATAGCCCAACCTGGAACAAATTTGAAGAATCTTTTAAACGCTATGTTAGGATTCTTTTTGCTCATTCCTTAACTTCATCTACACTTTAGACCCGCAGTTAAGGTGGATTCCTTGTATGAGATACACAGCACAATTCTTGAGATGGACTAGTTGGTACTGACATGGTTAGGCATAGACAGAAAATAGAACTCTGAATGCCTCAGGATGTCCACAATGATCTTGAGGATATCAGGTTAAAAGATGGATTGTGAGTGTTTTTCAGTGCAGTAAGCCTCCATTAATGATGCAGAAATCACTTCTCCATACTCTTGTCCTTTGAATGCCTTACGATTTTACAGGTGGCTTTTTGAACTCTTTTCAGTTTCAAAAGCAATGTGAAAATTGGAATGGTAACCCAACAGACTGGCTCCAGGTTTCTAAGATCTTAACCATTTCATTATACATAGAAAGTGAATCACCACTTTGAAGTTTAATATATGTAGAAGAAGAGGTTGAGGTAAATAATAGTATCTAATTTTAATACGCAAAGGCAGGGATAGGTGATATCCTTATTAGATCACTAAAAAGCACAAATGAATGCTAGCTTTCGACTCGTATGGATCTTGCTCAGGGCGGGCATGTCTACAGTGTGGAGGGTAGAGAAAAAAAACATGAAAAGTTTAAAAAATCATGACGTTTTAGGCAAATTATCTGTTTCCTGCATGTAATATACCAAAATGTTATAACATTAAAGACATGTTGATAACCATATTCCCATCTAAAGAAACAATTCAAGTGAACAATTACTTGAAATACTTCTGTGCAATTTTCCTGCGAAACGTCACAGTGCATTTGGGTATTCTCTTCTTCTGAGTATCAGTGTCAGGTATAGAAAATAGAACCCATAACCTTCTTTGATTCCATGTTGGAGAATATAGTACCCAGACAGAACACTGAGAATCTGATGAACATATTTGCTCTCTGACGTCCCTCAGTAATTTTATATCTCATAAACTCAAAAACGCAGGCATGTTGGATTGGGGCTATGGAGACAGTAGACTAAACCCATGTTGCTACACTATAAACTTACAGTGATTCTAAATGTGGTTTTCAGGACAGATAAGATGTTCAAGGAGCAATCACTGCCACCCCCACTGAGTTTGCATGGCTGAATGGGGATCTGAACCCAAGTCTCCTAAGTCCTATTCCAGTGCTCTATCCACTGCACCACACTGGCTCTAAATCCGTCAATAATGAGGTGAAAATCCCCAGTAACACAGCTGCATTGGATTGCATCACTTGAGAAGTGGTTGTGCATGCAGCTATAAAAATGACTGATCAAGTGGCCATGGTTGTTTTATTCTTAAATTTTGGGTTTTTTATTATTTAATTTAATGTGTCTGTCCATATTCTTTTTGGATTTTTTGGTACTGGGGGATGTATTGATTATCGTTTGTTATTAACTGCCCTGAGCAGTGCTCTGCACTATGTCAGGCAGAATACAAATGTAATAAACAAACCAGCATTTCCTCTAAAATTTGGATGCTACTTTTTAAATTCTAAGAAAATATATATAAGGAAATGGCTACAAATGCATGAGTAAAGGATCAGACACCCTCCGTATCAGTGCTCTCACAAGGCTCCAGAATACTCCTCTTGTGTTTTAACACTCTAAACCTTTTCTGACCCTTACCTACAATTATCTGCACATCACTGCCAAGAAAGACAACACCAGAAATAGTTCTGTGTATGGAATGGAAGAGAATGATGCACATTCCACTGGATGTGATTTTACTACACACTGCCAAAATTAAAAGCCAGATGATGTGATGGTAAATGACTAACTAAAATAAAGCCACATAATCTTCAATCTGGAAGAAAGAGTTACTGTTTTAGATATTTTTAATGATTACCATACCATGAAATATGTAAAATATAATTCAAGGATATATCTCAAAATGTTGCTACTATACACAATCTCTCACAAAATTTTTCAGTTTACCCATCTTTTTCAAAGAGCTCAGACAGCTAGGATGATGCAACTGATTGTGAAGGAGAGAACAAAGTCTCAGGATGTACCGTTTCCCCGAAAATAAGACCTAACCTGAAAATAAGACCTAGTATGATTTTTCAGGATGCTCGTAATATAAGCCCTACCCCAAAAATAAGCCCTAGTTAAGTGAAACCCCGCCCTCCACCATTGTGCAGCCACCGGAAGAAGATGACATGACTATATTTGAATAAATGTAGATTGTTGTACATGGAAAAAATAAAACATCCCCTGAAAATAAGCTCTACTGCATTTTTTTGGAGCAAAAATTAATATAAGACCCTGTCTTATTTTCGGGGAAACACGGTATAAAAATATCACCTTAATTCAATCTAAAACTGCCCAGTGCATTTCAGCCTAAATTTATGGGCTTCTTCAGGCGCTGTACAAAGGAAACAAAGTAAACCAAAAAAGGGGACAACATATTACCATTATTAGATTTTTACATTGCAATGCCTATCACGAAATTCTGATTTAAATCCTGCATCGTAAGGAAAGCACAAACAACAGGTCATTAGTTTCAGCAAAACAAATAAATGCAAAAACAGAAAGAGGGGGTATCTCAGTGTGCTGCTTCAGGCTATAATGAGTAAGATAAAGCTTTCTAAACAGAAATCACCCTTTGCATGAAATTTTATGAATCCCACATGTAGTTCATTTGACTGTTTTATATGGGTGTTTCAGGAAATTGTTATGCTGATCCTGTAAGACAGGCCAGTATTTTTACCCATTAATATGTCCTGAGGATAAGGAAAAATTAAGGTCAAGACAGTCTTCTACTTAAGGATGATCTGAAAGTAGCTAAAATGAAGTATGAACTGGGTGCTTTTAGTCCCTCTTATGGTCTTAAGAGGGACGTGGTGGCGCTGCGGGTTAAACCGCAGAAGCCTCTGTGCTGTAAGATCTATAGATCTGCAGCTGTAAGATCGAATCCACACGACGGAGTGAGCACCCGTCGCTTGTCCCAGCTCCCGCCAACCTAGCGGTTCGAAAGCATGCAAATACAAGTAGATAAATAGGGACCACCTCGGTGGGAAGGTAACAGCGTTCCGTGTCTAAGTCGCACTGGCCATGTGACCACGGAAGATTGTCTTCGGACAAACGCTGGCTCTATGGCTTGGAAACGGGGATGAGCACCGCCCCCTAGAGTCGAACACGACTGGACAAATTGTCAAGGGGAACCTTTACCTTTACGGTCTTAAGAGCTAAAAGTGGTTAGTTGAAGAAACTCTAATATTAATGTTCTATCTGATAAAGTGGGCTGCAGTACATAAAAGCTTATATCAAATACAACATGTAAGCTTATGCTTATAAAATGTTTTAGTCATTTAAGGTAATTAACGTGACACAAGACTCCGTGCTGCTTTGTTGCAACAGACTGACATGCCTACATCCCTCAAAATGTCTGTAAAACTATTTGTTTCAAAAATGCCACTGTGGAGTGGGTGTATCGATCTACGATCCTAAAGAAGTCTATTCCCCTGTAAACCCACTGGTAAATCCAAAGCAGTTAAAATGAGAAAAAAGACATTCTGGGCTTGCAATGGAAGAAAAGCTAAAAATCATTGATGGTTAGAGAAATGAGCATCTATGAGTCTTGGTGTTCCTGGCTCCCATACTACTCTACTAACCTCCACCTCTGGGTCTCTACTTCAAGAGTATAAATTTCAGGTGCTAGGTAGCTTTTTTTTTGTTTATTCTAGTTTTTAAACAACCGCGAGTCAGAATCCTTGATAATCATCCAAAATGTATCTGTACATATGGTTTCAACATTTTCTTCATCTTTGCCCTAAACTATGATATTGCGTCAGTATTGGACATTTCTATATATAGCTGTTTAATCTGTAGACATGTACGTTTCTTTGCATCTCAAATAAAATGTATCCAGCAGCTTCAGACATGGAAAGCTGAGCACTTAATTTTTCCATAACAGATTTAGAATGTTGGACAAAGAGTGGAGTCTTATTTCTCCTTAACTGTTGTATACATAAAATATTGCTGTGGAATTTTTTAGTAGATGACTTGGCTTCCTTACTTGAGTCATCTGGCACATTTGCTTAGCAGATAGTTACACAAAGCACTTAGCTGTTTTACTGTTACTGTAACCTACCCTGAAAAGTTTATTGTTGGGCAACATATAATATTTGCAAATAAATAAATAAATAAATAAATATCAGTGCACTTTATCTGAATTGTATTGAGTTATAGGGAATTGGACGGGTCTTTGACACAAAACTATAATCCTTGTGTTTCTTCAGATTATTATTCTTGACAATTGTTTTCATAAAATACTCCTATTGTGATATAAAGGTAAAGGTTCCCCTTGACATTTAGTCCAGTCGTGTCCGACTCTAGGGGGTGGTGCTCATCCCCGTTTCCAATCCTTAGAGCCAGTGTTTGTCCGTAGACAGTTTCCGTGGTCACGTGGCCAGCATGACTAGACACAGAACGCCGTTACCTTCCCACCGTGATGGTACCTATTTATCTACTCACATTTTACATGCTCTTGAACTGCTAGGTTGGCAGGAGCTGGGACAAGCAACGGGAGCTCACTCCGTTGTGTGGATTCGAACTGCTGATCTTACAATCTTGCAGCCCAGAGGCTTTAGCGGTTTAACCCGCAGCGCCACCACGTCCCTTTTAAGTCTATATTGTGATATAGACTTATTTAAATATGAAATAAAGAAAAAGCACAAGATTTCAAACCATTACAGCTAACCAAGCTGTGAAAGAGAAGAACAATATTTCAAACTACTGCAGCTAACGAAGCTGCTCATTTGTCTAGAACTTCTATTTCCCCTTTCTCAGCACAAATTTAGAGCAGGGTTAAAGTACAGATTTCGAGAAGAAAACTCTGGTATGTACTACATCTTTCTGAGGTAAACAATTCTATAAGAATGATAACACTGAAGAGAACCCTTTCCAGCATATGCTCCCAATGCTACCTTATAATATAAATAACTCTAAAGTAATTAAGTATGACAGCTCTTGATGAAACTGCTGGAAGACATCCCATGTCACAATTGCTCAGGCTCCCACTTGAAGAGTCTACTGCCTGTAGTCCACAAAGCAAAGTGCAAGCTATTTTTATAACGCTGAGATAATGTGGGCCAATTCTGAACATAAAAAAAATCTTTGACCCTATTAAAATACTATCTTTTGGAAAGGAAGAGGAGGCCTCATCTCTAAGAATCTGTGACCCTTGCTCAACCTAGTTATTACATGTAACTTGAGCAAATAGGCCAAAGTCTGACTGTGCTGTTTTATTAATGTTGGAAAATGTTTTTATTACTTATGACCACAGGCCACTTGGAAGCATGATACTAAACAAGAACACATAGTAACGGCATAGTGAGAAAACACATACAAAATGGTTGTCATGTGAGGGATTTAAGCCTTTACAATGGGTAATTTCATCAAATAAAACTGGGAACAATAAAAAAAATATAAAATATCTTTTAACTGTAGCTCAAGGATACAATTCAACTAAAAGATGAAGGTTAACTACTGCATAGATTTAACAGGTATTGACAATATAGCCAATACAAATATACATATTCAGTTAGCATAGTATGCAGCTCAAGTCACAAAGGGGTTTTTGCAAAGCTTTCTTGGATGTTCCTTGCTGCAAGTGCAAAATGGGCTATATTACTGAAGACCTTGCTATCTGTGTCTCTGATGAAAACTACCAGAATTTTCTGCATTGGGCTGTTGGTCAATATTGTCAGATACTGAGATGGAAACCTCTCTTTGGAGGAGATACACAATGGGCAATGGAAAAAATAAAATAATGGAGGGAAGTCCTCTATTTGGCCTTTTCCACATATGAATTATCTCCAAGCGATGAGGATTATCACATGATTGGCAATCAGAAATGCTGAAGGCATAACCTGGAATCATAGTTCAGTGATAGCTTTCCTTAATTATGGAAAAATCATTGCTCCGGGGTAACTGAGTCTGAATCAATATTTCATAATCAAGCCATACCACTTAGAAAAGTGATTAGATTGAATCAAGTGGTAGCAAGTATATTTATTATTACTAAATGCATGCTCCCTTAAATTATTTCCTGATCAATTTTCTGGATGTAAGCCCAGTTTCTAATATTCTTGTGACACAACCATGAGCCTATTACGCTCATACATAATTGTTTGAGTCAGGAAAATTTGGAAAGGCACACATCTTTTAATTGGTTCATTCTTAGTCAGCAAAGTAGCAGACACAGTCCAACTCTGGCTGAAATTGAAGGTAAATTTTTTTTCAGATCTTAACATAGCCACTGACACTCTGTAGGGCTAATAGTTTTCTTAGAAATTTGTTCTGAATAGCCTCCAACTTTGTCAAGTTGGCCAGACTCCACATTTTGGCCCCATATAATAGTTGTGATAATGTTTGGAGTACACAAACTTCCAACACAGGATTTAACAATTCTTCTCCTTTAAGGTTGTAGCATTTCCAGACTTGTTGCATCACCTTAGAGTCCAAGCTATTGTTCTTTATGTGGCTCATTTACATTAGGCTGGTACTAAAGTACAGTTTGCCTCCATTTCTATGTCATGCAGCATCTATCAAACACCATCACCATTATCCTGAAGACATTGGTTTTGAGATATTCTTATTTACAGAACTGGCCAAAATGGGAAAGCATTCCATCCTGGGTCATTCTGTGATAGTAACATCAGTACTGGGTCATAAGCATACAAGAGTACTGCTAGCTTCTTGTCATCTCTTGTTGGTAGGTGGAAGGTGGTGCTGGGAGGTCTGCATTGTGTCACTCATATAGAAATTGAATACCACGGGGGACCAATTACACCCTTGTTTAACTCTTATTACATATTCAGACCTTTTTCCATTAGGGCTCTGTTGTGCTCAACCCTAATGAGCATAGTATTTTGGTCATGTAGTTTCTATATTAACTAGAGATGTCTCTTGTGGATATTAGTAATGGCTGGTTTGTTCTACATCCATTGTCAGCTGACTAAACCAAAGACAGCTGCGCAATTCACAAAGGTATTAATAAGTTTCTTTGTGGCTCTTGAGGTGGGTTTTACAAAGGCACAATGAAGAATGTAGCACAGATCCAGTGTGGAACACCCCTTACAAAGCTTGCCTGTTCTTCCTTTATAGTTACAGTCATTACTTCCCAGTCTTCTAATAGAAGGAGAAGCATATATTAGAGCATATAGTTTTGACACTACATCAAGCAGGCTTTTTGGTCTATAGTTACATGTGTGATTTTCCCTCCCTTTCCTGTAAATAACTACCACTGTATTAGAAATCCAGACTGAAGGTAGACTTCCCGTGTTGTTTACATATGTGAACAGCTTAGGTAGAATTGGCACTCATCATTCCATACTTTCTTTAAATGTTTCTGATGGTAACATATTTTCTCTTGGTGCCTTAGTAGGTGAAAGTGTCATAATCAGCTGTTTTATCTTCTGTGGAGTTCCTGGACACCAGAGAAGTAATTCTTATTCCTGTACTACTAGGATATGTTGTTTAAAATCCCTGTCCCCCAAATATTTTCAAAATGAGCAGGTCAATGAACAAGCAGAAGTTTCTGGTTCTAAATGGATACTCATCTTCTCTGTCCCTATAGACACATCACATTCTTTTAACGCCTGCCTCCTCACATCCAATAACTGACTATTCCACAATGTACAAGTTATGCTTTTGTTTAAGTGCACTGACCATTTCACTTCTTTATAGCTTTTAACTGAGCCTTCTACATTTTCTTAATATAGTGAAGTCATATTGTAGCATATTCATTAGCGATGTTTCCATGCAAGACAAGAAAACAACCTCAATATGCGAAGAAAGACAGTTGTGAGGATTTTTAAAAACATGATAAAGGAAGTGGCCTTCCACGAATAGCAAATATTGAAAGATTACAAAAAAAGGCCTCCCATTAGAGTTTTCCAACTTGTACAATTTTGTAAAATGTTGCTTCCCTCTGCACAGAGGGCTGGAAACAGACTTAGCCTTATGTGCAAGTGTTTTCACTAGGAGTAGTCTAAAGGTGTTAAAGGTGTTTAAATGGGTAATCAATCCACATTAATTTATGCTGTTTTTGTTTACTTACATGACTTAATAGAATACAAACTTATTACCTCCTCAGAGTCTGTATTATGGGCTTGTTCATGTTTGTAAAAAATGTTCCTATGTGACCCTATGAAAAGCAAATTTACCAGACCGGAACAACTCTATAACCTTCTAAAGTCAAGAGGAGATTTCCTTCCAAGTTCTAACTGTTAAATAGCTCTGAGTCTTAGGATACAAAAGGTCAGTATCAGATCCCTTCACCATCTCAAAACACATATTGAACAGTACTTTTGTGTAAGAACCAACAATTAATTTAAGCAGAAGACACAAAGGGCTGCTGAGGCTTTGAAATAACCTATCCCCTTATGACCTCTACTCAGAACACACTTCAGATGTGGCATCACAGCTCAGATATCTGTACCAAAAACTTTTGCAGTATGTCTTCTCTCACTACCACCATTAAGTGCAGGAGTAAGGAACCTCTGCCACCTTTGGGCAGATGAACTACTATTTCCACTGACTTTTCTCATTGGTGAAGCTGGCCAGGGCTTATGAATATTTGAGTCCAACATACTTTGGGGACCACAGCAAGTAGTGATTTAGTTATCATTAACAGACCTATGCAACACAAGACTTTTCCAGACCCAAGGCATATCAAGTTCAATATCCTGTTTCCCACTTCAGCATGCCACTGACTATGATTTGAAGTGAGGAACAACACAGAAACCAGAATGTGGCCCTCATGTCCTGCTTGCTAGCTTCCTATTGGCATCTGGTTGGCCACTGTGAGAAACAGAATTACTGAACTAGATAGACATTTGATCCAGCAGGGCACTTTGTACTTGTTAAAAGAAATTTCAATCCAAAGATTTGCTTGTCCTCTCACAAAAATGGTGCAGGTTCCACATAATGTACTTCTATCGAAAGCCTTGTGGTGCAGTGGTTAAACTGCAGTATTGCAGCCAAACCTCTGCTCACGACCCAGGTTCATTCCCAGGTAGCCGGCTGGAGGTTGACTCAGCTTTACATCCTTCCTTGGTCAGTAAACTGAGTACCCAGCTTGCTGGGAGGAGGCAATGTGTCCTTTTCAAGGAGAAAGGCGGGGGAAAAATATTTTAAATAAATAAATTGTAAACCGTGCTTTAAGTGGGAAGGTATATAAGCAGCATACATGTGAAATCATGTTAAAGATGAACAACATGGAACATTAAAAGAAAAAAGAAAACAATGTCCTTACAGGTAACTCCTGTAAATGGGTCTGATGACTTTTCGGCAACAGCTGAAGTGACAATCATCTATTTACTATACACCATTATCTTAGTACAATTTCTGTCCCTGGCAAATGCAAAAGGAAATTCTAATTTGGATTGGCAAGTTCCAATGTAATAGTTCTAGCTTAATTAAGTTTCTTTTTAAATAAAAGCCAAGAACAAAGGCCATGTCCATGCATGCTCTTCTTGCTTCCCTCCACAAAGGCTGCCTCCTGTAATTCTACTGTGGTTCATTTAAAAGCAAGAAGGGAGCACATTGGCCTGATTCTCTTTCCTGGCTTAAAAATACACTTTTAATTAACCTGAGATAATTAAATCTGACCTGACCCTATGTTACTTCCTTACTCTCAGCTAAGTTCAATCATGTACTGCTATTAAGAGCTGAACTTTGAATCCTGAGCAAGAAAGAAAGGTTTTCTTGGCAATTTTTTTCTACCTATGAAAAAAAATCAGGCTACAAACGAAGACCAACCATGGGCATTATTAGCCACCTCCAGGTCAGGAGGCAGATGGCTCTGTAAAGCGGCTGCTGGGTAAGGTCTTATTTCCTTCATGTTCTGCTTTTGGCTTTGCACAGGCATCTGATTGTCCACTGTAAGAAGCATGGCACTGGACTGGATATTTATTTATTTATTTATTTCATTTATACCCCGCCTATCTGGTCAATTATGACCACTCTAAGCGGCTTACAACACACACTAAAAACAATAAACAAAAACATACAGACTGTTGGTCCGATCCATCAAGGCCTTACAAAGGAACAACACCTCACAAATCATTCTACATCAAATACGGAGAGTAATAATTTAACACACACTTCAATTAGAAATTACTTTCTACTTGAGTTGGAAAGTGAAGTACATGTTTAAGATTTATAGGCTTTTATTTATCATTTGAGGAATCTTCTCTCTGCAAACAGTTCAAAAGAATGCCAGGTATATATGTATATGGCAGCAAAGATAACAGTACACATAACATGAGAAAACAGTATTATATTTGTTACCTACCAAATCCTGGAATGCCTTTGAGAGTAGATTTGAGACATATTTTTTCAAGTCTGAGGTAGCTATATCTCAGGAGGCAATTCCATAGGAACATCCAGTCCATTCGTGTTCGATGGTTCATAACAATGACACTTCTTTCTCCAGGGATAAATCCATCACCTGTTATAACCACCTTTGAGCCAAACACGATCTCCAGTAAAGCCTCCAAGAAAGAATAAGAATGTATGACAACCAATGACTCTGCAAATGTTTTAAATATAATTAACAGACAGAATCAGGGAGACACAAATTATCTGTTTCAAGTCTGCAAAATCTCTTGGGCTATACCTGATATCATAATCTGAATGCAAATTTCACTTGATTCCTCCATCATTAGCTTTCCTCACATGGAAAGGAACAAGTTCCAAAATTAGATATCCCTGTACATGTGCATCTTCTTCATGTGTCTCAAATCTTCCAAGGGTTGTCAATCATGTGGGAAGTCTCTACGCATACTTGAACCTCTGATTTCCAGACTTGTCACTTTCTATGTGACAATCAAAACAACAGAAGGGTCAAGACTAGCATACTCCCTTCTTTGCATGTTGCAGCAATATTTAATGCCTGAACAAGGCTATAATTTGCCCATCCTAACAAACCTGGCATTTCCCAGTTCAGTTACTGTTTTTTTTCATGTAGTAAGGAAAGGAGAGATTCCCAGTGAGGTTCACACAGATGTCATGTTCTTTCGTGCTTCCCTCTTTTATTTAAGCTTTCTTTGACCCACTGTATAAAATGACCTGATCTTCAGGGTTTGCAGAAAAATGAAATGGAAAGTCGTTCCTACCTGTTGATAAGAAAAAGTAAAAAAGCCAAAACCATTTGTCTTCCAAGAGATTAGATATGTGCACAGGGTGTGTGTGGGTGGGTGGGTGAGGGAGGACCCAGAGCCTGAACGTAGTACAGTACGAGAGCAAAATATTCCAAAGAAGTCTCTCTCCCTAGGTGCAGGAAATGGAATAAGACATTATGTATGCCTCACAATCTATATGTAGGGAAAATGGGTAAAATGAAAAGAATTGCCTAGCTTGGGGGGGGGGGGGGAGGAAAGCAAGATCAACAGAAAAGGTCTTCTTCCCATTGCGGGAATAACATGGGTTCCACTGCTCCGTCTCGAAGTTGTTGTTTTTTTTTTAAATCTCAGATCCCACAGTATATAGGTGTATACAGCAAGAAAAGGTGGTTGTTGTTGTTTGTTTGTTTCTTTAAATCTATCTCCCACCTTGGCCTCACATTCTGAGAATGGAGCACCTGATGTACAGTTCAATGCTGTGATGAGATCCAAAAGCAACTTTGCTGGCAGATGATGACTGGGCAAATGTGTGGGTTTGACTTCGAAACTGTTAGAGGAAACCACAGAAAATGGGAACCTAGAGCAATAAGAGGATGAGGAAGGAAGCAGCTGCCGTGTAATGCAGCTCCTTGCTTCCCTTCCTGATGCCATGGGGGACAGGGTAGGCATGTCTCTGCAGTGTTTGTGTGACAGGACGAGACAAAGTGTCTTTCTTCTTATAGACCCTGTCTGTTTTTCTTTCTTTCTGTTGTCTGCTTCTCTGTTGCCGTGTCCCTACGTTTTCTGGAGTATTTTTAATGGTTCTTTAGGTCTTTTAGACAAGTGCATGTGAGAACTCAAATGGAGAAAAATGAAACAAAAGCTCCTGGAAGAGCCAGTTCCATTCGTGCTTAAAAAAAAGAAGAAGACGATGACGACGACCAGTACATGAAAAAGATGAAAATGAAAAAAGCAGCCCCCTGAACTAAAAAACAAAGCAAAACAAAACAAAACAAAAAACAAAATTGAAGGTTTTTGCTGCGCACATCAATGCTCACTTTATGACACTGACTGATCCTGAGCTTTTTAGTCAAGGACCTATTAGGTCTGTTGCCCTCCCATATCACTTCACTGCTCTGTATTTTTATTGTACGGTTATTACTTTTGCACTTCTAAAAATGTTGTATCTCACCCATTTTAAAAATTGCTATATAGATAAAAAGTACATAGGCCCTAGAGTACATGGATGATGAAAATGATTCAGCTTCCAATCGTAAAGCAAATTGTTTTCTTTCAGGCTAAGCAATCACAGTTCTATTATGAGGATAACTAAACATGCATTATCGTGAAACCCTTTGGGAAAAGTTGGGGAACAAAGATAATGCCTAAAAACAGCAGAGTATAATGACAGGATACAGGGCAGAGAAAACCAACCTAACCCACTATGCAATCAAAGCACCCAATAAACCTCTTGAGATACTTTCCTTTCTGAACTATCCAAAGGGAAAGAAAAATCTTCTAACCCCAAATAAGTCTTAGTGTGTAAAAATATGAAATAGCAAGAGAATTAGGGGAGAGAGATGAATAGGGAAAGAGGACATATTCAGTGCCTCATCCAATCAGCTGAGATGTCACTTACCTCTCTGGAAGGAACTATATAAAAAGCACAAAACATTAATGGATGACTCAGCTAACTGCAGTACTGGCATGTTATTATTGATCAAGGTCAAGAACAAGGAAGTATAAAAAACAGGACAATGTACCACTATTTATATATTGACCATGTTAGTGACAAAGGTACTCAAGCTCACAAAGATGTTGCTTGTGACTAGTAACAAAAACTGGCAGAAAGTACCTCCAAGAAAATAAGATGCAAATGCCTTCCCCCTTTCCATGCTTCATGAAATTATGTCCAATCATACGGATTTCAGGACCTTCCTGGAAAAGCAGGAAGGGGTACAGGGGGCTGCTAGGTAAGGGCTCATTTGTTCTATGAAGCCTATGTAGGTATTTGGACGTATCACGAGAGAGACAAGACTCATTGGGAAAAAAGGAAATATATTAAGGCTAGGAAAAGTTGAATACACTAGGAAAAGGAGAAGATCTAACAAGAATTGGAATGAATCAATAAAGAGAGTCATGGTCTTTAATCTGTAAGACCTGAGCAGGGCTGTTAAAGGACCTTTTGGAGGTTACTAATTCTCATGAGATCAAATTTTAGGGCCAGTCCAGAATGGCCACTTTGGATGTGGGTTGGATTGGGCTACAAAGGGTCTGGTGAGATTGAGGGGGAAGGGGAAAGCAATATGCCATTTGGCCTGCTCCTCCTTCCAAACAGCAACCCTTGTAGCCCAATAAGCAATCAAAGCAAAAATAGCAAATAAGGGGGGAAAGAGAAAAGAGAAGATGGAAAGAATAGGAATGGGGAGGAAAGGGGGTATATAACAGAAATAAGAAATATGAGGAGAGCAAAGAGGATGCTGTTCAGACAGGTAAGGAAATGAAAATGGAATTTGACAAGAGCAAAGAGGATGAAAGAGCAGCCAGGATAAGTCTCTGAAAATATATTTTGGGAATGGAGAGGTGATCACATCGTTTCACAATGCACAAGCCTCCAGACCTTAACTGAGGCCTGATTCTTAATGTCTGAGGTCTTTCACAAGTTCTCAAAAAAAAAAAATTTTGATAAAATTTTAAAAGACCATACAGTGGTGCCTCGCTAGACGATTGCCTCGCAGGACGAGGAATTCGCTAGACGATGGCTTTTTGCGATCGCTAATGCGCTTCGCAAAACGATGGTGTCCTATGGGCGATTTTCGCTAGACGACGAGTTTTCCCCATTGGAATGCATTGACTAGCGGTCAATAGCTGTCAGTGCATTCCAATGGGGACCCGCGCTCGCTAGACGATGTTTCCCTATGGACGATCTTCGCAAGACGACGAGTTTTCCGTTGGAACGCATTGAAGAGATTTCAATGCATTCCAATGGGGAAACGCGCTTCGCTAGACGATGTTTTCGCAAGACAGCGATCTTCGCGGAACGGATTAACATCGTCTAGCGAGGCACCACTGTACCTATTCCAAACAGAGATAGGAACAGGCATGAGGGCCTAACACATAGCAAGTTTTGGTCTCACTTGGAAAGTCACAACTTCTCATACCTTCCTGCAGTACTTGAATTTATTTACAAATCTAGAAGTTGAAGCTGAGTTTAGATATAGTTTAGCACTACAGCAAACAACCAAATTCACTGCTCCACATGATCCCTCCAAAGGAAACCCCCACTCACCCAGTGATTTAAGAGCTTAAAGTTCACTCTGTTTTTCTTTCCCCTTTAAAAACTGCTTCTAATATTTTCCACTAGCAACTAGCTTGTGCCTTACATCTGACTGACAGGGTAGATAAGAATTAGTAACTGTCTCTACCAGTCTTTTAGTCTTCTTAGGCCATTCACCTGCAGTTTCCTTAACAAAGAAATATGCATGGCAAGTATACTAGCAGAAGAAAGCAGACAACAGATCTATGCCCTTTTAGCCTTATGAAGTGTTCTTGGTTTTGGTTTTTGAGGTTTTTTTTTTAAAAAAAAGTGATGTATGTCTGTGCTTCACAATGAACTGCTATGAACAGCAATTTTTTCACTTTGCTTTTTAACAGATAAGAAGAAGTGTGATGAACCACTCTGGTGTGCTTTGAGGTGTCTGGCTTCCTTTCATACCCTGTCTTAGTATTCTGGTGGATATGTTATAGTGTAAAAGCTGGATGATCTGACAAATGGGGCTTCTATGAAATACACATATAAGCAACTTACCACTGGAAGTGTAAGCCAGGTAGCCACAACACGATCAGTGATCCAACGATACCAAGCCGGGGAGACAAACATCAGTGGCAGCAAGGGACCAAGCATAAAAATGCTTCCGAAAAAGCTTCCCAAGAACAGTGCAAGTACAAAGTAAATCCCTTTCCATGACACCATGACTCTGGAAGAAAATGGAGGAGATGTATACATGAAAAATTCTTATACAGACCTCTTATCAATTTGGCTCCATTCAGTTATCCTTCTATCTAGGCAGTATACTATCTTTGTATTATCTATCAAACAGAATCAATGTAATGGTCTCCTCACAAACTGCAGGCAGGAAGCAATCATATGTAGCCACAGTGATTATTTACAGATATACTGCGAAATGAAATAGACATTGACTCTTTAAATAATGAACTTCATAGGAAGAGAGCAACCCTGTAAAATTAAAGTAGGCTAGGAACAAGTGCAATTAAAACATTTCCATTTCACCGCTACACAATATTTTAATCCTATACTATAATGTTTATAATAAGGCTACTTCATGAGAACTTAAGATACAAGTCTTCATGTGAGGGGAATATTACATTCACCTGTTGTTTATTATGTGCCATTAAGTCACCTACAACATCTGAAGACCCTATGAATGAGGGACCTCCAAAATGTACTGTCATTAATAGCCCTCAGCTCTTGCAAATTTAATACTGTGGTTTCCTTTACAGAGTCAAATTATCTCATACTCCATCTTTCTTTTTTCCTGCTGCTTTCAACCTTTCCTAGCATTTTTGTCTGTTACACCAAGTTACCTCCTTCACTCTATATCAACTAAGTTCACTAAATATCATTCTATACCAGGCCATGGAGCCAAATCCAGTCTGCTACATCACCTTTTAAATGACAGCAGTGTTTGATGGTTTCCCAGTCTTTGTCTGCTCCCACACACAATTCTTAAAGATTAAAATGCCTCCTTTGGCCCTCCAACTGTTTTTGGATTACATATCACAGCATTCATTTCCACTTGTTCTGCTGGGCAGGGCAACATAACTTCTGGAGGGCTGCCCTTTGCCTCCCCCCCTGTTCTACAGAGAATTGTCTTCAATGTGTACTTGCAATTTTCAAGTGATCCAGAATGCTGCAGCCTTGTTCAACACACTACCTTCTAAATCAAACTGGCATCTGAACCCTGATGTTGATCTTTAAAGACCCCAACTTTAAAGGAGATAATAAATACACTTTTAATCTGCCATGACTAAATTTAGTTTAATTCTGGAATTCTTCCCCCCCCCCCCCCCCGGCCATATATCTTAAACTAAATCCATTATTGTGTATTATTGTGTATTCCTCTTATCATTGTTTTAACATTTTATTGGTACCTTTATTGTACAATATTATTTTCATGTTTGTATTTTCAATCTGGAAGAACCTTGGGACCAAAAGGTGAGGTGGAAAATTTTGAAAAATGATTCAGTGCATGTGAAGGCCAAGATGCTTCCATACAAGACTGGTGACCAATTGGGTGGGCCTTGGTTTAGAGCTCGCCTGGCAGAGGTATAGAGAAGGGCCTTCTTCCGAAGAACATTAGAACTGGATCAAAAAATCAGTCTAACAGAAGGAACAGATCACTTTGAATGCACAGGCATGTTCTTTGAAAAGGCAACTCTAGCTAAGCTGCAAAAGGACAGCATTTTGAAAACAGGGGTCTGGTCAGAGCCACCCTTTCAAGGCACATCCCTTCCAGGTTGCTTGTGGAAGGAGAAATGGAGAGATCTTGTCTACTTCCATTGAATTTCCCGACGAATACAGCTGACAGAAAGAAAGGTTCTCTATCCTTGGCTTAGAAGTCCTCTTTTTGGATCCTTCTTTGGAAAAATATTTTTTTGTCCATGTCCTAAAATACTGATTAGTATGCTTTCCAGAACTTGATATTGTGTTTTTTACATTCCTTTTTCATTGCCTACCTGTTTTGATGTTATTTGTTGGTGTTGTGCATTGTATTGTCTTGTATGCTATAATACTCTTGTGTGTTGTTTTGCCCAAAGATGGGATTTAAAATTCTTTTATCTTTATCTGAAAATCAAGATCTCTCTTTCTAAAATGTGCTTCTGTTGCTACAATCTTGGTCCTTCTTAGAATTTGGACTGGCAATTGGAGATGGGACAAATAACCATGCTCTTGCATGCGGCGGGCGGGCGGGGGGGGGGGGAACAGGGACTTTTAGTCCATGGACATCCAGTTTCTTAGACCTAACCTACTATCCGCAGAATAGATCACATGTGCCTGACCTGGAAACCTCCACCAGTGCTGAATCCACTGTTCTCCAAAACGAACTCCACATATGACCTCAGTATATCGTCTTCTTTGATCTTAATTTGATTTCTCATAGATCATATGTATTGGTTTTCTTAATACAGAGATCTAAAACTTAATGAATTACACATAAAAATTATTTTGCAAAAGCAAGCTGGCCTCAGCCTAACAGGAATTTGAGAGGGACTTCACATAAATTGATCACTCCATCTGTGTCTACTTTAAGATTTCCTCACCTTCTGCTAAAAAAAACATGTCACTGATCAAAATATTTCTTGTAGCAAAATCCCAAATTAATTTAATATATGGCCAACCTCTATGAAACACCAGTTTGAATTTATTTTAGAATCACTATTTCCAATCAAGACTATAATTTAGGTATGATGTTAAACGAGCCAAATACATCAAGGAGTTTTGCTGGCTAAATGTGGAACAAACCCAGAATCTGCTATCACTGGCAAAAAAAAAGTTTCCATCTTAGTAGGCACCTTACTATCATTAAAGAAATTTGGAAACACTAATTTTCCAAATTAGAATCTACAAATAGTCTATTTTCCATCATTTAGAATAAAACTGACTGTTTGCAAGATGTGAGGCATAACATAGGCTGTTCTTTGAAAGGTTCCCTAAAAGGCTGGTTAAAAAGTACATTAAAAATTCACAGAAGACAGACAGGAAACTGGTTTTCAATTTCAGGGGGAAAAATAGCAGTGGAAAAGCAATCCACTACACTAAGCCATTGGAACCCATATACTTTTAAGTTCCATTAAACAAAGAGATAATCTCAGCTCTCTCCAACATATCAAACTGCAGAACAACTAAATTATCTGAGAAATAATCTCTGTATAACATGCAAACAATGTCTGAACATATAGCATTCTGTATTGTGTAGAAATGTAAAATACACAAAGAGAAATGTGGCTATTTTGTGCTTTATAAATAATTCTGTGATACACAGCTGTTTACAGACTCATACTCAGAGAGTGTTTATCAATGGCTCCTCTCAGAGTGGGAGGAGGTAACAAGTGGGGTACCACAAGGCTCAGTCCTGGGCCCAGTGCTCTTCAACAGTTTTATTAATGACTTGGATGAAGAGATATTGTTGTTTGTTGTTGTTTAGTCGTTTAGTCGTGTCCGACTCTTCGTGACCCCATGGACCAGAGCACGCCAGGCCCTCCTGTCTTCCACTGCCTCCCGAAGTTGGGTCAAATTCATGTTGGTTGCTTCGATGACAAGATCTTCTTCGATGAAGAGATATAGGGAATGTTTATCAAATTTGCTGTTGACACAATATTAGGTGAAATAGCTAAAGCAATGGAAGACAGAAATAAAATCAAAAAAGATCTCAATAGGCTCAAACACTGGGCTGAAAACAACCAAATGGAATTTAACAGGGATAAGTACAAAGTTCTACAGTTAAGGAAAAAGAAGCCAAATGCACAGTTACAAGATAAGGGATATTTGGATTAGCAATACCACATCTGAGAAGGATCTTGGTGTTGTTGTAAATAAATATGAGTCTCACTAAGACTGCAAAAAAGGTAAATGCTATTTTAGACTACATTAACAGAAGCAAAGTCTCCAGATCCCATGAAGTAGTAGTTCTCCTCAATTCAGTACTGCTTAGGCCTCATCTTGAGTACTGTGGCTGCACTTTAAGAAGGATGCAGACAAACTGGAACAGGTTTAGAAGAGGGCAACAAGGATGATCAGGGCACTGGAAACAAGGCCTATGCGGAAAACTGAAAGAACTGGGCATATTTAGCCTTGAGAAAAGAAGACTGAGGAGATATATGATCATAATTTTCAAATACTTGAAAATACACATAAAGTACTTGAAAAGTTGTCATACAGATCTGCCCTTGATCATTCCAGAGTGCAGGACATGTAATAATGGGCTCAGGTTACAGGAAGACAAATTTCAGTTGAATGTCAGCAAAATCCAAACAAACAAACAAAAACAAAAAGACAAAAAACTTTTTTTAATGTGAGCTTTCATGGACAAGTCCACTTCGTCAGACATATGGAAAAAAAGAAATACTGGATGAAGTAAAACATTAGTTGGCTCTAAAAGTCTTGGGTGTGTGGCTACATCTCACATTCAGTAATTTATGGCCTATGTTTAGTGTTAAGTTCTATTGTAACTATTCCCACAGGAGACAGGAAACAGATAATCTTGTTTTGTTTCTTTGGATTTTGCCTGATATGCTTGCACAGACTAACACAGCTACCTCTTCTAAAGGAAAAAACTTCCTAACTATTAGAGCAGTATGACAATGGAACCAATTACCTCAGGAAGTGGTAAGTGCTCCAACACTGGAGACATACAAGAGAAAGTTAGGCAACCACACGTGAGATATACTTTAACTTGCTTTCCTGCATTGAACAGGGAGATTTGACTCGATGATCTTAAAGGCCCCTTCCAACTCCATTATTCTATGATTTACATAACTGCTTTTAAAAGGAAATGGTTACTACTGATTTTGCCCTACCTAGAGTAGCCCAATTGAAATCAATTCAACTTAGGTTAAGTGCTTAATAACAATTTCCATTCATTTCAACAGGTCTACTTTACTTGGGTGAAAACTCAATTTCATCATGAGATTTCTGCTTACATTTTTCATTTGAAAACATGAAAAGTAAAAAAGATGAAGTTTGAAGAAAGAGCTGTGAAAACAAAAGGCCGGCAAGCAACAAAAATTCACAATGGCCTACGTATCTTGTTTTGTAGCTACACCAGTGCAACAGGTGTGACATCACCAGTTATTGCAGACTGCTGCTAACTGAAGTGTTCCTTTTATTATTATGGACTGTATACAATTTGCATGCAATGATATGAAGTTGCAATCAACCTGAAACGGAAAAAGGAACTCTTTAATTACTGTCAGTCTGCTACCACTGATAATTTTATTCCAGTTGTGCAGAAATTTACCCAAGAAGCACAACTCCTGTCTGTACAGAGGTACAGCTTCCTAAAGCAGAGAAGTATCTAAAATGGTGTCCTAGCTATCACATGTGAATCTGTCATAACATCAGACTAAAGCTAGCACAAATGGTAGCTTGCAAAACATTTTAAACAGTAAATTGATATTCTAGTTTAGCAGACTCTCACAAAACATAATCTGGGAGCAGGCATAGGTCTAGACATAAAAACATACCACAAGATTCCTTTAGCATTTTTAATTAATTAGGTAAGGAAATGTTTTTTATTCTAAAGCCTGACAACCATATTTTCCTATCAAAGAAACATGCCTATAACATTTCTGAAGTATCATATAAAAGCTTTATTCAAAAACAATTTTCCACTTGTAAGAAAAGATTGTAGAGAAGACAGAATTGGAATTAGGTTACAAGTCCAATCAGGGGCTGGAAATACTGAGAGATACAACTCTGGTGCAACACAAAATAAATTTCTCATCTATTGTGTGGAAGAACTCCAAGTTATCAGTTTATAGTACATTCACATTTTCTTGTTGCCATAGCAAGAGAAAAACATTTTCTGTTTCCAGGTAAAAGGAGACAGTAAATCCTAAAATATTTTGTTTTATTTGTCAGTTAATTTTAAACATTCTTGGCTAAGAATAGAAAGTTACTTTCCAAAACAGTTGCATTTTCACTACTAAGTTTATTTTTATAATAAATATACAATACACACAAACATAACACAAAAAGATACACAATTCTTTCACTGCCAAAAATCACAACAGTATCAAAATTATACTAATCCATATAAAAATCTTAATCCATATAGAAACCCTATTGTACAGCTATTCTCAGACTATTATAAATTAATTCTTGATTACAGCCTTCCAAAAACAAAGTCAACAAACTGTCAAGATCTATCCAGTGTGGGCCAACTCAGATGCTCTATTTGCTGATAGCTAAACCAAAGTTTGATGAGTAATAGGATCACGTATGTTATCTCCCCTCTTCCTCTTCTTAAATCCTTTCTTCGCACTTATGTCTTTGCTTAAACAGAGCAAATGGAAACAAAAGATTTTCACCGTGTTTCATAATCATAGAACCTAGAGTTATCTATTGAAGTTAAATGGTCTAAGATTCAGGAGAGGTTAAAAAAAAGTGTGGTTTAATTTGATTTTACAATTTTAAACTATACCTTGAACGTTGCTTAAGAGGGAGCACGTAGCTCCATTGCTCATACCCAGCCACTAAAACAAGAGACCTGGATTCAAATCCCATCTTGGCCATGGAAGCTCAATGGGGATAGCAACAGAAGACTCACTGATGGTTGTAGTGGGTTTTTCGGGCTCTTTGGCCATGTTCTGAAGGTTGTTCTTCCTAACGTTTCGCCAGTCTCTGTGGCCGGCATCTTCAGAGGACAGGAGTCCGAACTCTGTCTGTGCTCTGGTGCAGTTTGTTTGGATAGTTGAGTATTTATAGCTGTGGGATCAGCTTTTGTCCTTTTCAGGAGATGGGTGATTGTGGTGATCAGCGTGTTTTTTGTTGTGGGTGTATTGTTGTGATAAGAGGGAGAGATTATCTGTCACTGTGATTAATGGATGTTGTTAGCCGGTCTTTTGTGTGCAGTGATCACCGGTCCTTGTAGCTGCGTAGAGTTCGTTGACCTTTTGCACGCTGCGTTTTTCAGTGCTGGGAGCCAGGCTTTGTTGAGTTTTAAACTTTCTTCTTTTTTGTTGAAGCTGTGCTGGTGTTTGTGGATTTCAATGGCTTCCCTGTGCAGTCTAACATAATGATTGTTGGTATTGTCCAGTACTTCAGTATTTTGAAATAGAATTTCATGTCCAGCTTGTTTTAGGGCATGTTCAGCTACTGCCGATTTTTCCGGTTGTTTTAGTCTTCAGTGTCTCTCATGTTCTTTGATTCTGGTGTGGATGCTGCATTTTGTGGTTCCAATATATACCTGGCCACAACTGCAAGGTATTCGGTATACTCCTGCAGTGGTGAGGGGGTCCCTTTTGTCCTTTGCTGACCATAACATTTGTTGTATTTTTTGTGGTGGGCTTGAATAGTTTGTAGGTTGTGTTTTTTTCAAAAGTTTTCCCATGCGGTCCATGACCCCTTTGATGTATGGCAGAAATACTTTATTTGTGGGTGGCTGTTTTTCCTCTTCAGTTTGGTGTTGTTTTCTTGGTTTGATGGCTCTTGTGATTTCATTTTTGGAGCAGACATTTGCCTGTAGGGCCCAATTCAGATGGTTGAGTTCGGTGCTGAGAAATTGAGCTTCACAGTTCCGATTTACACGGTCTACCAGTGTTTTGATTATACCTCTTTTTTGCTGTGGATGGTGGTTGGAGTTTTTGTGTAGGTACCGGTCTGTGTGGGTGGGTTTTCTGTAGACCTTGTGTCCCAATAGGAGGTCAGTTTTGCGTATGACCATGACATCTAAGAAAGGGAGTTGGCCCTCTATTTCTTTTTCCATGGTAAATTGTATATTTGGGTGGATGCTGTTGAGATGGTTTAGAAATTCTTCCAGTTTTTCTTCACCGTGGTTCCAAATTGCGAAGGTGTCACCCACGTATCGGAACCAGACTGTGGGTGCGAAGGGTGCCAAAGCCAGGGCCTGTTTTTCGAAAAGTTCCATGTAGAAGTTTGCTATAACCAGGCTGAGGGGGCTCCCCATGGCCACTCCATCTGTCTGTTCATAAAACTGATTATCCCACTGAAAATAGCTGGCCGTTAGGCAGTGTTGGAAAAGGGCCTTGATGTCTTCTGGAAAGATCTGCTGGATGAGTGTCAGTGTGTCCTTTATCAGTACCTTGATGAATAGGGATACTACGTCAAAGCTGATCAGTCTGTCCCCGGGGTTGAGTTTTAGGGTGCTGATCTTGCTTATGAAATGTCCTGAGTCTTTGGTGTAGGATGAGGTTTGTCCAATGTGGGTCTGTAGGAGGGTGGCTAGGTATTTTGCTAATTCATATGTCGGGGAGCCGATGGCACTGACAATGGGCCTGAGTGGGAGTAGAATCACTCCTTAAATATCTCACATAGATTGCAAACCTTACTGGGCTCACCCTCAAGTCAGAATCAACTTGATGGCACAAAACACACACAACTCTGGCATAGTGAGCAATTTCTCTTGAGCTTGCCAGTCCCAAAGTTTGTATCACAGAACTGATTCACTTTTCAGTGCTCTGCTAGTTCGCTCCAGCAGAGATCTAGCAAAAGTGAAGGGCCACAATTACCGTATTTTTCTCTTTATAAGACGACCCAATGTATAAGACCCCCCCCCCCTTTTCTAACCTCCAAATTAGAAAATTTGAAAATTTGCATGATTGCACCCCTTTGGTCCTGAAGCCCTTTCATGGCTGCTTCAGGACCAAAGGGGTGCGATCGTGCCACCCTTTCACAGCTGCGTTACCCACTTCCTAAGCCCCGCAGGGCTTAGGAAGTGGGTAACGCAGCTGTGAAAGGGCGGCACGATCGCACCCCTTTGATCCTGAAGCCCTTTCATGGCTGCTTCAAGATCAAAGGGGTGCGATCGTGCTGCCCTTTCACGGCTGCTTTACCCTGTGGCTTCGCAAAAGGCAGGGAAAGCGGCTGCCTTCCGTGTATAAAACGACCCTCATTTTTTTGTCTAATTATTTAAGTAAAAAAGTGTCGTTTTATACATGGAAAAATACGGTAAGTGACAGAACACAGACTTTCCACACAAAGGGTTCCAATATTAATATCCAGCACCTTCAGTACAGCTGAACCTCTGCCTGAAACCATGGAGAGACACTGCCAATCAGTGTTGATGACACTGTAACAGATTTACCAAGGGTTCAGATTCAGTTTAAGGCTTCCTGTGCTCTTATGTTCTTTTTCAAAAATAAAAATGTTAAACTGGTTTGCTGATATCTGTGCGATCTGGGAAGGTGTAGCACTGGAAGTTTGCTTGGAACATACTGGATGTTTATGCCCTTCTGCCTCTCACACTGTGTGTGTGGTCCAAAATCCATCATCCATCTCCATTCTATTGTACATTCTGAGATGGGGTTAAATTAGCAGAAAACAACAAAATCCAAAACTGTTTTTCATTCATCATTACTTTCAAGCCCAAACCCACACCCTTATGAAACTTTGCAGCCTTCTTCCCTAGGGTTACTGATATAACATATGACATTTTCTTACAAATGTATTTTTAAAAATACTGTAAGTCATAAGGGGAATAAGTTAGTCATAAAGTCATAAAATAAGTCATAAAGTCATAAATTCTGTCTAATTTTGCCAAGATTTTTTAAAAAATTGACAACATATTTTAAAAATTAAAAAATATTTTTAAAAATATTTTAAAAATGTGAAATACATGCACCCTGTTTGGAAGATATAATCCCATATCTGGGATGAAAACTACAGTAGCTGGGCCCTAAGAAGATACACACAGGAAGGCAGACTCCAGGTGAAGGAAAGGAGGAGGCATTTGGTCCTAGCCCGATGAGGAGGCAGGGGCTGGGCCCAGCTCTCAGGGACCGGGGTGAAAGGAGAAGGAAGAGAGAACCACAACTACAACCAGCTTGACAGACTCAATGGTGTCAGGGAGAAAAGAATGGGGAGAAGCTGGATCTTCTGCACTTCAGGAGAAGTGGACTATGCCCATGTGCAGAAACCCAGGACAGGGGTATGGGTAGAATTCCAGTAGCTAAATAGAGAGGACATGGTAGAGAAGCCTATATTCAGTCTGTTAGCTTCGCCACCTCTGGCAACTACTCCATGGAGATTTCGACAACTAGTGAGTGGGTCACCTGCCCTTCAGTCCCAACCAACAAAGGTGTTAGGGAGCAAGCATCAGAAGGACTACCAGATGTAGCAGCAAGTGGGGCTGGGAAAATCCATCCAATGGTGAGCTGCCAGCACTTCAAGCCATCCCTGAAGGATGCAGGATGGCTCAGGGCTCTGTTGAAGACCCAACCCCATCAAGAGACTGTTAGCAGCTCGACCCCAGTGACAGAAACTCTGGGATGAGAAGAGACTGGACTTGGAGGGGAGCTAATGAAGCTAATTCAGCTCCCCAGTGGATTAGCCGGACGAGGTGTGCCTGGTGCCCTCTCTTCCTTGTACACCATTTCCCCACTTTAATAAAGTCAAGTTCTAACAACTCCAGGTGTATGGAATTTAGAGAGACTATGACTAAGATGGGAAATCAGAAAGTGTTCTATTAAATGATCTATGAAAGTAGTGATGGAAATAATCAAGCTTCTTCAGTCTCAATTTCTGGGGCTAAGTTGCTACGTGCCATCAAGTTGCCTTCGATTCATGGAGACTCTATGAATGAGCGCTCTCCAACATGTCCTGTCCTTAGCTGTCCTGCTCATCTGCTGCAGACACAAGCCCATGGTCTCCTTTAGGGAGTCAATCCATTTCATATTTGGTCTTCCTCTTTTCCTGCTGCCTTCCACCTTGCCCAGCATTACTCTCTTCCAAGAAGTCTTGTCAACAGCTTCAGTTTCAATGTTAAGTAGATGGCCCATAATACATATAACCATTAAAAACCTCTATAAATTAGCTTAATATGAATTTTTATGCTAACATTGTTCTTGCTTTTGTTTACAAATTCTATCTGAGGGATAATGCTTTCCGTGGATTATTATTTTAGGATATCTTTGTTGTTTTATTTCTATGCTTATGAAAATGTCATTAATTTCAGAAGCCTGAATATGACTTGTTCTGAAAAAACACATTTAAAAAATTACCAGGTACTTCCCTACATACCCAGAGCAAACTAGGAAGGCCATCATTTTCCAATATGAAACATAACTTTCGTCATGTTCAAATGAGAAGGAACTCACCTCAACAAATCATGATACCTCAGCTTTAGTGATATTATAAATAAATAATTAAATAATATTTATCTCTTTTTAAATAACTACTTAGCTTTCAATAATTCTGTGGATTTTTTGCAAAGGAACTCAAAGACAGATACAGAGGGCTCCTCTCATTTGCCCTCCTCTCACTATGCCCCTCAACACAGTACCAGACCAAAAGGTAACAGTAGGAACACAGGGTAAGATATATAGAAATGGCCCCTCGAGCGGCTCTGCCACAAAGGGAGATTTCCCCTGGGCTTTGGAGGTCATCTTCAGACACCTCCTTATCAGCTCAGGATCAGTTCAGGACCACCAACCTCTCCTGATTGGTGATAAATCCCTTTCTGGATCACAAAAACCACAGGAGGAATGGGAGCCCTTTCCAGAGCTGTCGTTGACTCCTCAGAAATAGACATTTTGAAGAGGTCCAAATTTTGAATGCTAATGAGACAGTCATAGCCACAAACATTTAGGCTATAACCCACGGCCTCTGAATTTACAAAATCTGAATTGCGGTTTGAATGCTGTTCTTGCTTTTGAGTGGATCTGTGTTCAATGCATACCTACACAATCATATTAAATCTTCACCACCACCACCATCATCTTGGAACTGCAAGGGATCCTATGGATCACCGAGTCCAACCCTTGCCCAAGGAGGCACTCCTACCCTATGGCTCCGCAGCCAGAAACCTAAACTACTGGGCAGTCCATCAGTTATCTTAATATGTGAATTGTGTTTGAGCTCCCACGTGCATTACCACATCATTTATAATTTTTTTTTGCCACATACACATGCTCCCCTGAACTTCAGGCATTATGTTATCAAACTTTTCTGCTTTCTAATAATTCAGATTGTGAAAACAACAGAATGCCCAATGTAGTGGTCATACTGTATTCTTAAACAATGGTTTCTTGAAATTATGTCCTTAATTACTGATTAAAAACTATTTCTTTTCATTTCATGCAAACATATTTGAGCACAAATGGATAATGCTAGTATTTTCATTTCCCAACAGTACTGAACTAATAAGTTGCCAACATCTTCCACTTCATAAGAGGTACATCTGTGACATCACTTGTTCCACATTTAGCAGGAGATACATTTATTTCATTTTAGAGAATTTGGAATTTTACATGCATAGGAAAAACAATGACCTCAGTTCAAAGGCACTTGCACAAGCTGAGAAACTGAGTTCATCAAATTTAACTAGGGACTTTCTGAGACTTATTACCTCCTATTTGCATTTAGAAGAACTTGGCATAATGGAAATAAGTCATTTACACAAAGATCACAGAAATAGGTATATATATATATATATTAACTTGGAACTTTTATATTGTCAAACGTCCAAGTGTGAGCCAATTTAAATATACAGGATATGAGGCAATAAAATTCTGGATTCTACCACTTCAGACTGCAGAGGAGGTCAACTTTTTGAATGATTCCTCAACATTAACTCTACAAAATGCATGTACAGGTTCTAGACCACTCTACTGTCTGCAGTGCAACCCCCACATTCTGAGAGGTACTCTTTTGAATGTGGAATTCAAAAGTGTGGTTCTTATCTGCAGACTATGGTGACAGGATCCATTTCCTGCTTTCTCAGGAGCCTACCATCTTATACTGCTTCATTTGTAATGTGACAGATGTTCTGTATCCTAGCTCAAGCAACAGAAGTGGCCTTGAACTCCGCAGAAGTATGGTGTCTTGTTGCTTTGAATGTGTTTTTGGTGTTCATTTTGTTTACCGTTTTTAGGGCTATATTTGTTTGATTCTATTTTTATCATTTTCATGCTTACTGTTTTGAGCTTTTAAATATTGTCTTTTAGTAATGTAAACTGTCTTGGATCCTTTTTAAGGAAAAAGGCAAGGCAAAAATATTTTAAACAAAACAAAACAAATAAGAGCTGGTTCAGAGGACTAAGTGATTTGATTTTTTTTTTTTTGCACTCCTCTCTACACTTCCAACTCTCCATCCTTATATTTTAAGTTTAAAAGGCAGCTATCTGGTATGATCCAAATATTATATATAAACTAACAAACAATAATTTACACAAGATTTCCAAACAAAGGCTGCAAATCAATTTCTCCTTGTTGTTCATATGAGTTCTTTCCTGCTTCCACCTGAGCATGTACTCATATGAGACATCAGCAGGCACCAGCAAAATCACTTTCCAGCAACATGAACCCTGAAGTTTCTGGAAAACCAAGCATCCTGCTATGTTTATCTACCTGTCTGTGCTATGTTTTGAAAAAGCCTCAGAGCATCAGAAATCACTAATTTTCTTCAAACTGCAGCGTGAACAAGAGGATATTATCATCTTTCTCTTAACTGCACATACTACAGGACTTGGACTTGGGAGTCAGCAATAATGAGCAGTATTGGTGGAACTCAGAATATGACCCATACTCTCAGTTCCAGTGTTCAGAACAGCTTTGAATAAAAGACATATTAATCAAACAAATAATGCCTACAACCTGCTTACATAGGGGTTACCCTGGCTTCTTTATTTCATATGCCAACCCATTTATCAAATAACAATTTCGTCTTTGAATTCAATTGCTAGCACAACTGTCAAAGCCAAACGAAATGCCAAAAACAAAAAGTCAACAGTATTTTGCTAAAAATGCCATCAGCAGTGTGACTGCTCCTTAGAGATGATCTCATGAACCAAGTGTGAACTGCCATGTTCGCCAGTCTCAGAACATCATACCAGTGGTTCAGAAGTCTTGTTTTTCATGAAACAGGCCCTTCGCCCTATACATTTTTAATAGAACAAATAATACTTTAAAAGAAAACCCTGGCTAATATAAATGTTGTTTCAGTAAGGTATATACAAAAGTTCCAATCCATATTCATCAAGCCATGGAGCAAAAAACAGATCAAAGGAAGCAAATCAAAACATCTAAACATAGTCCAGATCACTGCTAGGACACAGGGAATGGATACAGGCTGCTTATACTAATTCTAGGTGATATAAATGACTCTAACTCTATAATTTTCATTACATCAGTTATAATCAGGAACCAACCCATGGTGTCAAGATGTTAAATTATGTATGTATAGAATGTTGTGTGTAGAAAAAAAGTCCAAAAAATGAAAATGCTTTTAAAATTGAAGTATGAATAATAGTTTACCAAAGTACAGTAATTGCAAAACAATCTACCAGCTCTCCAACTATCACATAAGATCACTCTACAATAACACTGCCTTGTAAAATAATTTTATTTCCATGGCTGACAGCTGAACATGTTTTATAAATTATAACAAACCATAAGCAAAGGATGCCGGACTTATAACTTGCACTCTCTATAGCTACAATAGCTGGTTGCCCACCCCTTAGAAACTTAGAAATACTGTCATCTTGCCAGGACTCTGGTGCAACAGATGCTTTATGCTACAGGCCTTTATTCCTCCAGGCTTTGGAATTTTTTATTCAAAACAATGTCATTATCATCAAAATCAGCTTGCCAGATTTTGAGTTACAAGCCCTTGGAGTTCTAGGGACTGCAGGGGCAACAGAATCTCCTATTAATGTTCGTTCTTTGATGTACCATGCCCATGGATCTCCAGGCCCTGCAGAAAGAATTACTGACAGATTTAGGGGAGGTATGGATATCAAAGAAAATTGTAAATATAGAGAGACAGGAGGTGCACACATCATCATTCAACTCATCAACATAGCAAGGCTACAAGAACAGGAAGAACTACAGAATATTAAAAACAAGTATTAACTCCAAAGATCATAGTATTTCTAAATTTCTAATGGGTGGGCAAACAGCTAAAACCATCTTAGCACTAAAATTGATCCAGGATTGAAAACTACAGGAAATTTCTCTATCTTGCTCCAAATGTTGAGAAATGTGCACTAAGAGAATAAATTTGTTTGGGACTTTCTGGCATCTTGTTTTGACAATTTTACAGAAATGCTGCACAAGCATTCATGAAACATGACTATCTGCCAAATCTCAACCCAGTAATCCAAGATTTCCCTCCATCACCACTGTATTCTATTGAGAGAAGCAGATTACTCCGAGGAAGGCAGTTGCAGTCACAGAAAACGAGAAACAGACAGCTACTATGAGATTTGCATGCTAGAGAATAAGATTTGCTCACAGACCACGTGAACACCTTCTGAATAGAAGCAGGAAAGAGCTTTTTCAACTAGTTAATGGGAAATAGCTCAGTTCTTCCAGGAATTACTATATGCAGAGGAAGGTTTTGCTATACTTGTTCACTCATTAAAAATGAAAACAAATGAAACAACCCTTAGTTGACAAATTATGAAGATGGGAACATTTGTTCTCTCTCTCTCTCTCTCTCTCTCTCTCTCTGTGTGTGTGTGTGTGTGTGTGTGTGTGTGTGTGTGTGTGTGTGTGTGTGTGTGTGTGAGAGAGAGAGAGAGAGAGAGAGAGAGAGAGAGAGAGAGAGAGAGAGAGAGAGATTTGTAATCTGGACCAAAAAATCAAGGAGGAAAATATTTCTGTTTAGTAAACCCTGAACAATACTGAGCATACCTTCTTGTCCTTTTGTTTTTTAACTCACATTGTTGATATTTTTAAAAACTTTTCATTCTGAACAACAAATCAAGGGGAAAAAAATTACTGAGGACTGTTTCCCAGGCTGCCTAGCCTCAGAGAAGTTAGAAGACTGTCCTGGCAGACTAAAGCATGGATACTGAAACACTGATATATCTTTATTTTTTAACAGAGAGCATGCATCTACTAAAGGAAGAAAGCATGCGTAAAAGAACAAACCACTGGTCATATAAACCAGTGATTCTGCAGCTGTATGTCTAACACTGCATCCTTAGAGAAGACTGGCTTTGTGAAATACAGATGTTACAACTTCTAGTGACCAAAACCTAAAGTCATAGCCTAGCCTTCTGCCATTTCAGTTAAGAATATAGGATCCATGCTGTATCAGACCAAAGGCATGTTTATTCTATCTGTGGGCTATGGGAAGCCCCCAAGTAGGATACGAGTCTCTGTCTCATGTACTCCAGCAACAGAGATACAGAAGCAAAGCAACATTGATAGTGGAGATAATATATACTCATCCTGATTAACAGCAATTTATAGACAGTCTTATGCACCATGAATTTATGAAGTTCATTTTAAAAACCATCCAAGTTGGCAGTCATCACTGCATCTAATAGTTGTGACTAGAGATGGGGGTATTCATATTCCCCCCCATAAGGTGCAGATAACGAGGGTCCGGCCCCCTGGGGCCAGACCGACCACTAACAATTTTGCCACTGCCGCGAGCTCCACAGAGCCTTCCTATCGCTCCGTTGCTCATGACAGATTAACCAGTCCTGGCAGAAGGCGGGATGACAAGCCTCTCTGCCAGGTCAGAGAGTGGCTAATCCATCGCGCAGAGTAGTACCTTAGCTGCTAGTTGGTGAGATAGAAATGGAATAAAATAAAATAAAAAAGCTATCACACAGCTCTTATCTCGTGCTAAGTAACTGCTTTGGAAAGGGGGGCTTTTTTGCTGTCAAAACCAAGGTAAGCCCAATCCTCATCAATCATGCTTGATTGCCATCCCTTAGTTTTGGTTTCAAATTTAGAACACATAAATGCACAAGTTATTAAAATATTTTTTAAAAAGAGTATATTCTTCTTAGAAAAGAAGCAATCTGGTAAGAATGATTTTTAAAATTTATGTTAGAAGGGAAAATGAGTGCTGCATAGACAGTAGTTGAGCCAATTTATCAAAAGTTGTTATTGTGACATTTGAGGAAATGTTAGAAGCTGCCATACAGGGAGTACAGATTTAAGTAAAGAAAAAAAGTGTTACTTACTTATTGTTTTTCTATTATTCTGTTTTTTATTCATTGACTCACAGTTTGATGTGGAATCTGGATGTTCTTTTTCCCTGCTTGACAAGAAAGTTGTGAACACCTTTGATAAGTTAAGATCTCATTGCCTACTTAACCTCACAGGCTTAGTGTTAAGTGTAAGATAAAATAAGTCCTACAAGAAAGCTTAGTGAAAGTCTTAAGAGGTTAATATTCCCTCTTCTAATAGAAAAAAAATCTGTGAATGAATTTATAAAGGTATGGGGAAAAGAACTGCCATGTTATAGCCTTCGTACTGGATCTGGAAAATGGAATAAAAGATTGAGAAATTATTCTAAAGAATACATGAAGGTGATAAAAAATTGTAGTAATCCACAAAGCAAAAAATAAAATGGAAATGTCTGATATGAATTAGACTAAATACATGGACCATTTTCTCAGAACAATTCTTTACAACAGGGCCTTTTATCCTTTATTTTTGGAAGATACAGATTTGAACGTTAAAGTGTCTTAGATATACAACTGTTTATTTGCATTGCTATATTGCTGATATTTGCACTTTGTTTTGAGATTGTTTTATCATTGTTTGTTATGCTTAATCAGTGCTGATCTAGCTATCACTGTTCTACTTCTATAAACTATTATTTGTGCAAAAAGGTCCACCCACCCTCCTTAACAAGAACCAAAAAAAAAAAAAAAGTTTTTTTTAACATAACCAGAAAAAAAACCAGATACATAAATGGTGGCAATTAGAGGTAGGCAATTTCCGTGATTCAGCGGTTCAGTGGAGTGGGCCCACAGGTGTTGTGCAGACATCCCTGATTCCATGCCCTGCTTCCTCCCATGGGTACCCACTTAGAGGAGGAGGTGGGGCAGGGAAGCCCACGGCACTGCTTCTGACAGGGCACCCATGGGAGGAGGTGGGGTGTGGAATCCAGGGGCCTGCACAACATCTGAAGGCCCAATCCACTGAACCACACCAAACCACAGTAAGTGCCCATCTCTAGGGGCAATCCATAGATTATACCTAGTAATAAAGAAAGAGCCTTTGTTTTATACCCAGCATTCTACAAACAAAGTTCCACTGACAAAACAGGATATTCTCAGGTCAATGTCCCTTTTCTCCTGCAGTGTTCTAAAGTCATCTAGGCTAGGGGACATTTGGAACCAGCAGGGGAAGTAACTCTGGGCTTGAGTGGCAACCACCATCTTCCTTCCCTTCCATCTATGGAACTAATACTTGAAAGTCCAGGCAATGGAACTGAAGGGTAGAACATTCTAGTAACAGGATTAATTGGGCAATTATCTGACTTTATTATTTAGGTCTGTGCTATACTCAGTTTTGCACAAAACAAAATTCATATGGCTCCATAGTATAAGGAGCCGAAGGAGAAAGGGAAGACTCCAATCCAGATGGAGTTTTTAATTTTAAAGTCTTAAGAGAAAGAGTACAACAGTTGACCACATAGGTACCCATGTATCTCTTGGCATTTTGACACAAGAATAGCAAGTCCTAACACTGTTTGCATGATCAATCAGCCAGCATAAACTTTTATTTTGTTCATCCAAGTTGACTCTCTAGCTCCCTACAGGGTTGAGAACTGAATTAGAGAGGTCACAGCAAACCTTCTTTGTTTTCAAAAAATTGACAGACTACTGTCTAATGATGGATGGATGGAAGGAATACCCATTCCCAGCCCCGTCCTTTAAAAACATCTCTGCAACATGGATTTTTTATATATTTAAAACCAGAGGACAAGAGCTTTTAATATCTGTTTCCTAGGGTGTGTGCTAGCACTACATGCCAAAATGGCTAGAAACATCAACAGCAGTAGACCAAATGAAAAAAATCTTGCCCTTTGAGTGATTAAGCTCTGGGTGCTACTGCAGCCAATTTCTCCAAGATCTGTATGGCTCAGAGATTCACAAGTAGCATAGCCATTAAATATAATATAGAATGTAGAATGTGCCATTAACTATAATATTCAAAGGAATGACTAAGTGGTATATTTCAGGTTCCTCTTGAGTCTGAGTGATAAAAACTGGAGATTTTGAGCAAGAACTTAGTTACACACTGTTCTTATTTTGTTGTGCCGAGGTCAGTGAAGGCTGGGGTCTATTTCCTTGAGATATGTCTAAATATTTAAGATTTATTTTAAAGTGTTTTTTAAAAAGCAGTAGCATAGCAGTTCACAGCAATAATTCTCTGTTATTGAAAATCCAGGGTAAAATATAGTATGGAATGAACACATTAAAGAGCTGTTTAAAAGCAGCAGAATATATTATACTAGATACTCATACTGGGCTATAAATACAAAATAAATAAATCAACAAAGTCTTGTGTCTTCCTCAGGCTGTGTACCAAGATTTTTTCCAAGTTTTTTTGTTTGAAGAGTTGAGAGAAATCCAGCCAACTGTTAGCTGGGGTGGAGTTTTAAACCACATCCCCTATGGCATTTGCAGCTTGCATTTGAAGTCACCTTAAGAAGTACATCTGGCACAATCATCTGCCATGAATTTTTGGGACTCTCATATACATATTTGGCACTATCCACAAAATCTTCGTGCACAGCCCGAGAAAGATGGATTAACATCGAAATCTAGGTTTGTTTGATTTTTTTAGTGGTCTAATAACATTACCACCTCCACTTTCATTTACTTAGAGATCTAATTCTCCTGACCTTCTTGCCTATTTGAAGTTACAACTGCTAATCTTACAAATCTGGGAAACTGGGCTCCTTACTACCACAAATATGCATTTAGCCTACCTGTCTGCATAATGGCATAGACTTCTACAAGGATTTTAAAGGAAAAATTTACAGGCAAACAAGTTTCTGGCCAAATCCAGAATGTATCCACATTTGGTTTGGGTTTTTACCATAATATGTTAGAGTTTGAACTTTTTCTAAGAGGTATTGCAAGAGCCAAGATTATCAAGTTATAAAGTTTGTAACAGCTGCTGAACACAAGTCTATGAGTTTCCTGGCCCTTGTGTTTGGAACATGTTAAGAAAATGAGACACACTGGCATCCCTTGGATTGCTAGATACTCCTGTACAGAGTGCCCTATTCTTGGCCCAATGCACAGATGCTAACAGAGCTTCCTGCTGCCACACTGGAGAAGATTCCTGTGGAGAAAGGCGGCCATGGCATCCTGTGGCCTTTCAGCTGCCTTTGGAAGAGAGCATAAATTTGGTCCTAATAATAATAAAGTAAAGAAGCACCACCCCCAGCTGCTATTGCTGCTGCAACAATTACAGTTTATAAATTAAGAAAAAAAAGAAATAAGTTCACAAGGAAGTTGACTTGCTATCAGCAAGTAAGTGTCAAGTGCAGCTACAACTTGTGACGCCCTGATTTCAAGCATTTGGCAATATTTATTTATTTCTCATTATTTATTATTATTTATTCATTCATTAGCTCTCTATACCGCCCCATTAATGCTACACACTATTCTGGGCAGTTCACAACAAGCAATAACAGATGACAAAAATGTGAGGGAGGGGAACCATAAAACCATCAGAACAGCAATAATACAAAGGCATGTTGCTCTATGAAAGAAAAAGCAGAGGAGCAGCATCATGCAGGGTCATTATGGAAATCCTCCCTGAAGAACAGTGCTTTAAGCTGCCTTCTGAAAGTTAGCAGGTAGGCGGCCATGCACAGCTCCAGCAGCAACTGGTTCTATAGAGTCGGTGCCACCGTGAAGAAAGCCTGGTTCCTCGTAGAAGACTTCACAGCTTCCCTTGGAGTGGCAACATGGAGGAGCATAGCCTGGGAGGATCTGGTGGGTCAGGCAGATTGCATTAGGGAGAGACACTGACAAGTAGAATATATAAATGTAACACAGAATATCCCATATAGAAGTCATTTTTTTAAAAAAAGGACAATGGCTACAATGTTGTATTTGTGTAATGTGCTGCAATAAATTAACAAGGGATGAGGTATGTCTCGGCTGCATGCCTGGTCATGCATCCAACTGTGCACCTCATCAATTAGCCACAACTAGCCCCAGCGAATTATACAAGCCTTTTACAAGTTCTGAATACCATTTGATTTCAAAAGTGTATGAGTTAGGTATCTGGCTGCAGAGCCAGAGGTTGGGAGTTCAGTTCCCCACCGTGCATCCCAGAAGAGCCTGCCTGTATAGCCTTGGGCAAGCTGCCCAGTTGCAGAATGCTCCCAGAAGAAGCAAATGGTATCCCACTTCTGAGTAATTTCTACCCAGAAAACCCTGAAAAGTGTTATCTTAAGACAGAATTAATTTAACTAGTGATGTGAACTTATCCCAACTTTGCAATGCTTTTTCAGATGAATCATTTCATATTCAAAAAAATATTTAATGGAGTTTTTCATACTTATTTGAATTACTCAGGAACCTGTATTTTGCCAAAATGCAACTGTTTCCGTAATATCAAGATAGTAATCTAAACCTACAAAGCTCATTAACTAGCCAAACAAATACCTTACTACGTAGCAGCATGGGGAAAATGGGATAAGAAAAACATTTCCCACTAAAGTGGACACATAAACTGGATTACTGCAATGTGCTCTACATGTGACTGAAAAGTGTCAGGAAGCTTTGGTGGGTACAAAACACGGCGGCCAGATTGGTAATTGGGGGTGGTCACAGGGATCATATCACCTCTCTGTTACAGCAGCTTCACTGTATGCTATCAAAAGTATTTTGGTCATGTATAAGAAAAGTTAAGTGTAACTTGTTAACAGCTGATCATTCAAAATAAAATAAATGAAAAAGTGCAAGAAGGAGAAGAATGTATTGGGTGAAGAACCTTAAAACTGGTTTGATTGCAACACAGCATCATAGTTTCGACCTGCTGCATCCGAAGTCAGTATAGTCATGATTTCCAACCTACATAGGAGAAAAACAACACTCCAATTGCCACAATTTTGGCCAAGTTCAACAACCTGACAAGAGGTCTTAAGCTTGTCTTCAGATTTGTTTAGGGTGACATACAGTTCCAGTGTCAGTATGCAAACAGAAAATGTTTAAAACATTAAAAGTCTCAATGTGATCCAATGTGAACCAGTTTTGTTTTGCTAATTAGCAGCCCCACAGGTCTGCTTTGAAGATCACAGATGTACTGTTCTGGCAGCAGGCAATTCACCTTTTCCCCTCTAAAGAAGCCATTAGCTGGGGTGGGGGTGGGGGAAGAGAAGAAGAGACAGGAACAAAGGGTTGCTAATTAGCCAAGCAAAAACTGTGGGAGATCCTAATCAAGGCTCTCTTGAGTCTTGTCTGCCTTAGCCCACAATAAATTAAAAATTAAGACATAAAATTAATATCTAATTCAACAAGGATAAATGTGAACATTAATACTTAACAGCTTCTATAATCATAAAAAGGAACACAAAGCACTTTGTATAAAGTCAAGTAGCCCTTACTTTCAGAGAGGAAAGGCCAGGCAGTAGGCCACCAAAAGGCCAACATCACTAAGCTTCTGTTCATTCACTGTTCATCCCATTCTGTTTCAATCATTCATTTATATATACACTTTTCACCATGCTGCTTGCAACTACGTATATCTCATTAGCAACTAAAACACTACAATGTGGTCAATATTTGTAGACCCTATCTGCATATCACTGGGCAGAATTCAAACGGCACCTTTAGTTCAAGGACAGGGCTTGTACTAGGCCAGTGACGGCAAACCTTTATGGGCCCGAGTGCCCAAACTGAAAAAAACACAAAAAACCAGCAGGCGGCGGCAGAAGCAGAAGTGGCGGCGGAAGGGGGAGTCCCGGGCATAGAGGTGCCTCAAAACCCCACTCCGGATCCACCGCCAGTGCCAGCTGCTCCGGATCCTGGCCCAACGCCTGTAGGGGCGCCAGCACCATGGCTGCAGCTGCCTTCTCAGGTTTGGCTGTGTGTGTGTGGGGGGGGGGGGAGTAGCGATCCAGAGACTTATGGCTCGCGTGCCCACAGAGAGGGCTCTGCGTGCCAGCTGTGGTATGCGTGCCATGGGTTCGCCATCGCTGCACTAGGCCAATGAATCTCCGCTACCCCTCTGAATAGCTGGTCTTCAATGGCATAGCACAACTGCCTTAGTAACCTCCCATGAGTCCCAGAAGGCATTTGCTATGTGGCATAAGAGATTGGTTGCTGAAAAGAAACAGACATGAAGTTCCCTTGAGCTCAAAAAATTCATTTCACATTTACCTGGATCCTAGCCATAGCTTTCAGTGAATATTTTGCACTTTTCCCCTAAATTCTCACATTCAATTTACCATAGCAAGATATTTACTGTTTTCCAGGAAGATGTTCTTATTTCATTCTAACAAAAACACATTCACTTTTCGTTTTTGGAACACTCAAGTGTCACCTTTCCACTTAATTATCTTCATCACTTTCATCCACCTATGGAAATGTGTTAAGATTCTTTTGACAAGGCTGTTATTTGAAACTCATTTGAACATATCTGAAAAACGTTTTCCGACATTGATTTACATCTATTTATAAAGTGAATGGAAAAATGTCACCACAGAAACCGTCTACTTTAGAAAAACAAGTACACTCCTTCCAAAATGCAGCCTTACATTTTACAGGCATGTTTCTTCAAATACTGTAATTATGAGAAACCAAAATTGATTTCTAAATACTTCAAGATGAATCTGGCACCAATATGCAATTATCTTTTGCAGCTCTGTACTGCTTATACATAGAATGCAGATACTTTCCATGAATTACCTCAAACTGCAATTCCTGACTAGTATAACTATCCTAAAGGGGGAAAGTCCCAAAAGAAGCATCCAAGAAAAAGTATTTTGAGAAAATCCATGAACATAGCATATTGAATGATGTTTCAAAGCTTCCTTAAAAATCAGAAGACACATGTATACAAAAGATTATAATAATTGTTTATTATTGTTTTTGTTATTTGCATAATAATCTCATTGATGACTTCCACACTTCTCAACAGGCCAGAACCCAAGCTCACTCACAGTAAGTTTAAGAACAGCAGCTTACTTACAGGTAGCTAGTGAAGAGAGCTGGCTTAAGATTAGAAGGTTGGAACGCCTGGCTGTGTAGCCAGGGTTGGGAGTGCAAGTCCACACTATACCTCTTGGGAGAGGGGCTAGCCAAGATCATTCACAGCACATGTTACCTAATACCTGGACAAGGGGCACAGTTGCAGAGTGCCAACAGAAAGAGAGGAAGGTAACTCAGCTCTCAGTACTCTATAGGTAGTGATCACTCCAATGCTAGAGGCATTCAAGAGAAAATTAGACAACCATCTACCAGATATACTTTGATTTGGATTCCTGCACCAAGTGGAGTGTGCATGTGGACTCAATGGCCTTATAGGCCCCTTCCAACGCCATTATGCTATGATTCTATGCCTAGAAAATCATGGGAGGGTTGACGTAGGTTAGAATCAACTTGGTGGCACACAATTACCTGCTGAAGGGAAGGACCTTTGACAGAGATTCCCAGAGAGGTAGTACCAGACAGAGTAAACAGGTTTTCTCGAAGTTGGCGCCCTCCAGAACTTTTATTTTATTGACCATTTTTAATATGATACTTATTTAATTCTTTTAAAATATTTGTATACTTTGTTTTTATCTTTTTAATATTGTCTTTTAAGTGTTGTAAACCTCCTTGGGTCCTTTTAATGAGAAAGATGGGGTAAAAATATTTTAAATAAATAAATAAACAAATTGATTTTTTATGAACCCAAAAGCAGAATGGCTAACATGATTATTAAAACTGTACTTCGAAGCATCTGAAGGCTCTAGGTTGCAGAAGCAAATACCACTGTGTCCAATGAAAAATACTCCTTGGGGAACAAGCGCAGGATTGCTAGTTGTATACCTATTATATTAGATATATACTCACATACAGAATACTTTTTCCACCTGATCAGTTGTTATTGATTTAGCTGTTATTGAATGATTTCCGTTTCTGTTACCTATGGACTGCAAAGCCCACTTTTTCTGTCACTCTTTCTGCTACTGAACACAGCTCAGTATATGTGAAAATCATCATTTTCCATTAAGTGGCTTTTATACACATCTGATCCCAGATTTATAGTATCTTACCATTTTAGAATTCAATATCCCAGAGATTTACACATCTGACCAACTTCTACTCTGTAAATCTTCACATTATACAAAACCATCCATTATTTGGACAAATTAATTGGAATAGATTTGTTAAGGTAAGTCACAGGTTTTGAATGAAAGGACATGAACATGTTCCCTTAAATCTTCTCAGTTGATGTCTTTGAATACAATGAAATCCACATCATACTGTCCTAAAATTGCATTCCATTTAATATACCTGAACACAAATTACAGCACTCTCATATTCCCTGATGTAGACAGTCTAAGAAGAAAGCTACTATTTATTTTTAAATGACTATGGCTCATTCCTCCCACTTCAGTTCCTCGCATATATGAATGGTATTATGGACTTAAAAATAAAGATTATAAATGGATCAAACTATTTAAGAGTAGTCTGACAAATATTAACTGTATCTCTTAGTCAACAAATCTATGACAACTGTTCAACTGAATACAGAACAACATTCAAACATTTTTAAAATTCAAAATAATGAATATTTACACAAAATATTTTACATCTTTAAATGTTCCAGCAGCTGGCACTTAAAGGATACCTGTGTATCAGAATATATGGTGCTTAGTTTACAAAAGCCAGCTATATTTTCCAATGTATTTTGCTATGCACTAACTGCAACATGTAAGCAAGGAGAGATGTGCTGATTAAGCACAGAATATGTGCTAATTAATCTCTAAAAATACATGTTTTCCACACTGTATAAAATTCACTAAGAGGCTGTCCATTTCTTCCCAAGTTTTCCAAGTTGTCTTTTAAAAATTGAAAGACAACGCCTAAAGATAACCCTTTTATATTTCTTATAATGCAAAGTGAAATCATCAAGCAACTTGGGGACATCGTGCAAAAAGAACAAACAAAACAGAAGCTAATAATCTCAGACACAAGAAGGATTTCTTCCTAGGAAAAAAGAAGAAGAGAAAAACAGGAGACATATATAAACTCAAGAGTTACTATGCAGTTCTGAAACCAAAACAAACAGAAGCAGCTGAAAAATACAGACACAAAAAAGGCAAACAACAATTGCACGGAGCAGGAATGGACAAAATACAATGAATGAAGTCAAGGTCACCTATATTGTACTACATAAGTCAGGTGGCAGTCTGGAATAAACCTAATAAAAAATCCTTCTATAAGCTCAGTGAATTTGGCAAGCCAACTTTGGATTCCACATAAGCCTTTGAGATGGAAGGGCTAGAGTCAGAGTTCACTATGGAGGTGGTTGCTTCTATCATATCAAAACAATATTGAAAATACATTTACCAGGAAGTCTAACAAAACCATAAAGCATGATGCTAAACAAGAGACAGCAAAAAGTAAGGGGTGGGGAGAGAACATTTAGAATACTGTCTTTAAAAAAATCATAGAATGCTCAAATTTTTCACTCCTTATGTGATTAGAAATATTCTAGGGTGTGGGCAATAGTTAATTAGTCCCACATCCTCTGTAACATCTTTACCTCATCTTTCATCTCTCCATGCGTTCGCAGGATCAACTGTAGAGTTGGAAGAGACTCCTTTTGTCAGTGAATTGAATCCCTTCCAAAGCAGGAAATCCATAGCTAAAACATGCCTGACAGTGGCATTCTAATTTCTGTTTTAAACCTCCAATGAAAGAGAGTCCACTATCCTTGGAGGTAGTCCATTTCACTACTGAACAGGTCTTAATGTCCATGCTATCCTGTTGTTCTCCTGTTGCCTGGCTAGATTGAGTATTGGGAGCACTGTATTACAGTGGTTCCAATTTTTCCTGTCAAGACATGCACAAAAGGTGGTGTTAGGGGAGCACTGTTTGATGCCATGGCCTATGGAATCTCGCAGGCTCATCTTAGCACCTATATTACTTAACATCTATATGAAACTGCTGACAGAGGTCATCTGGAACTTTGTAAGGCAACCAATATGCTGATGACACCCAGTGCTACTGCTCCTTGTCCCTCAACACCAAGGAAGCAGTCAGGACCCTTGAACATTACATAGTCTAAGTAACAGGCTGAATGAAGATGAACAGGCTGACAAAATGGAAGCGCTGCTGCTCAATAGTAAGTCAGATTCAGGAATCAAGATTCAACCTATTATAGAATGAGATGCACTTTCCCGACAGGTCAGTTTGTAGTCTGAGAGTGCTGCTTGACTCTGCACTGTCACTGCCCAGGTGACAGCAGTGATGAAGAATGAATTTGCACAACTCCATTTGCACCAGCTATAATATTTCCAAGCAAACCTGCCTTAGCAAGGGGTCATTCATAAATCATTTTTATTTAAATTGTGATTTAAACTGATTTGATTTAAATCAAATCCACCCTACCTCAATTACATCATACCTTGAATACTGCAAGTAAACTCTACATGGGGCTAGCCTTGCAGAGGGTCCAAGATCTTCAAGTAGTGCAACATATGGCATCTAGACAGCTAACTGGAACATAGTAACGTGCTCATGTGATCATAATACTGAAAGACCTGCACTGGTTGCAGTTTGTTTATTGAAGTCAATTCCAGTTGTTGGTTTTAATCTTTAAAGCAGTAAATAGATTGGGGCCTGGCTATCTAAGGGACCACCCATCTCTTTATGAGCTCATCCACATTTTTAGATCTTCAGGAGAGGCTCTCTTAAAAACAGCAACAGTTGTTTGCTTCTCCTGCATGGCTCCTAGACTATGGAATACATTCCATTCCAAGCTGCGATCTGTTTCTATTCCACTCAGAAAATGCTCACAAAATATACAGTCATACCAAGTCACATCATTTGTCCAGCTACTGCACTACTGTAACTGAAAGTAGCTTCAGGATTTCAGCAGAGATCTTTCCTATCACCTGATATCTGTGTGAATTTAACTGGTGTATTCAGGGATCAAGCCAAGGACCATCTGCATGATTTTTTTTCTAGCAGGGAAGCAAGTAAAATAAAACATGTCATCAACAACCATATGGCAATTATATAGATCTGTTCCACCAAATCAGCATTCCATGAGAAAGTAGATCCCTTGCACCTGAGTATAATATTTCCAAACTTTAGCAGTGTGAGATCACAGAGAGAGGTAGCTACTAGCTTCCATTCCACTTTATACACAAGAAGGCTTGTGTATAAAGCAAACCCTTAAAATGCTCACAATGAAGAAAATTTAGTGGTTTAAAACATTTCATTAGTCACACACTAAGACAACCAAATTACAGCCAGATTTTGAAGCAAGACAAATCCTTTGATTTGAAGCCAGTAATAAATGAGGAAAGCAAGGCCGTATGAAATTAAACTACATTTGGTACTGTAAAAATCGTATTGTGTTCTGTGAAACAGACTTTACACATTGATAAAATCCTCTGCTGGAAATGTTAAGATGTTTATATACCTGCTAATTGTCACTGGCAAATTGCACAAATGTGTTTTGTTATATTTAAGTATTAAAACACCACTTTTTTCATAATTTTTTTAATTAGGAGCCTCATGGCACAGTGGTTAAACTGCAGTAAAAGCCTCTGCTCACAACCCGAGTTCAATCCCAGTGGGCTCAGGTAGCTAGTTCAGTCTTCCAATGTCAGTAAATTGAGTACCCCAATCGCTAAGGGAGGCAATGTGTAGTTTGCATAATTAAATTGTAAACCACACAGAGCACGTTAAGCACTACGGGGCAGTATACAAGCAGCAGACTTTGCTTTGTTTTATATGGAGGGAAAAATAAGCAAGCAAAATTATTTTTTCATTGAAGGATTGTACTGAATAGGAGTAGAAAACTACTGTGAGAAATGACTATCCTGCATTCCTTTAGGAAACACGTAATGGCATTAGAGAATACATCCCCAAATAAAGTCACACTATCCTTCAACAATTCCATCTTCATTTTACTTTCATAAGATGTGTGCTTAGGGGTATTACTAAAAATGATTTATAAGGCATTAGAAAAAGGAAACAGACAACTCATTAGAAAACTAGACTTCGGTCTAGATGGGCGGGGTATAAATCTAATAAATAAATAAATAAAACTAGCAGTTTAAGCAGAAAGGAGGTTTTTTTTAGCCAATTACCTCTATTTGGTAACAGTTCTAACATATTTGCTAAAGATTTTACTGAACTTAATTAAACTTTTAAAATATACAGAATCCTGTAAGAACACAGAAGGAAAAGTTACCACTAGCTTACACTTCCTCAAGCTGGTACTCTCCGCATACTTTGGACTGCAACTCCCAGCCCCAGCCAATGTAGCAAATGGTGAAGGATAAAAGGGAAAATTGCACTATAAAATAAGAGTCTGACAGTTTAATATAGAGCAGTGTTTGTATAGGAGTGCATGAAAAGAAAAATAATATCTTTTAAAAATCTTATTTTATAGTTGTAGGCAGTATAGCATCTCATCCTTCAAAACAGTGTCATGATCAACTTGCACAACATCAACAAGAGGATGGGAAATATTTCATCAATGAGAAGTCCTAACAAAATAATGCCATGCTATTTCCAGAATGTATAGTTGGCTGGATAGCTCAGTTGTTTAGGTATCTAGCTGAGGAGCCAGAGGGTGGGAGTTTGATTCCCCATTGTGGCTCCAGAGAGAAGAGCCAGCCTGTGGGCATACTACACAGTCTCAGAACATCCCCTCTCCTGAAGAAGAGGGGGATGGCAAACCACGTAAGTATTCTCTACCCAGATAACCCTGGAAAGGGTGACTGTAATTCATAAGTGACTTGACAGCACATGATTATTATTTCCAGAAAAGACATATTAATTTGGCTAAAAGACAGAGTCTTTAAAGACCAGCATATTTCACTATCTTGCCACCTTTCTTTTTTGATCCCTCCCCCCCCCCATCTTTGCATTTTAGAATGTGTTTTTATGGGTTTTTGCTTTACTTTGTGTACACCACCCAGAGTAGCAATTTGCTAGATGGGTGGTATAAAAACTGAATGAATGAATGAATGACTACTATTGCATATGTTTTGCAGATTAGATTTCACTTTATCAGAAGTATGACAATAATAAAGAGTTCAGTTAGTAAGCATCCTTATTGGCAACACTTTAATTGCAAGTATCCAGTGTTGGAATCCACTGCATAGACAGGCATCACTTCCTACACCAGTCTTTATCTTAAGTTCCTGGTTTTCACTCTTGGGCTCCCATTTTTGGGGCCAAACTCTCGTACCCCCAAGCCCTGCTAGCCTGATTATTTCTCGGACTGATATCCATCAGAATCTGGGCGAACCAAGTTTGGGAAACTATAGCTGAATAACTATAGCAAATGCCATGTTATCGAGGGTGGGGTAGGGAGAGAGATACACCTGTAGAGCACAGGTGGCGCCCCGCCCCGCGGGCCTCCACTAGTTGATCCCGCCGCGCCGCGCCCCTCAAACGCCAGCTCCCAAATTCGGCCCTCCCATCACTGCCCGTTCCAGCCACCTTCTCCTCACCTGAAGCGCAGTCCCGACACTCCTGACGGGAAGAGACGGTCTCAGACCTGGCGACGCCGCACCGCGCTGCCTTCACACGGCCGCGACAGAGGCCTCAGCCCCGGCTCAATCCGCCGAGGATGCCCGTAAGCGCAGCCCATAAGTTAAGACTCATGAGCAGAAACCACACCACCGCCATCTTCCTCCCGGCGCCACCTTTGCCCTTTAACCTCTTCGCCTTCGGTCATTTCCGGTCCGCTATTACCGGCCTCGTCGTAGTCAGGGCGACCTTCCCTGCCCACCTGGGTTGCCATTTCTTAAAGGCACAGCGCCTTTCCTAATGGGAAAGGAAGCGGCTTCGAATGCGTTTGCACACGCAGCGCATTATTTGGGCGCATCCGTTTACAGTTGTCGGGCAGATACTGAACCGCTGTAGATTAGCAAACTGGAGTCAGTATCTTTGGAACTCGATTGAGAAATCAAGAATTTTTCGCCCATTATGTTGTTACTATTATCTTTCTAGGCATTGGCTCGCTGCTTTGGAAGAAGACCTTCAAAATACAAGTTAAAGCAATAAAAAAAGGGGGCGCTTTGTGAACTAGGACGGAGGAGACGCTTCACCCCAAAATTTCTGGGGAGGGGAAACCAGCGTCTCAGTCACGAGCCGTTTCTGGCAATAGACAATAAAATAAAATTAGCGATTAGGGTTTTCAACACGGTGCTAAATTCATATAGCAAAGATGGGGGGGGGGGGGAGACAGTGCTGGTACTGTTTTTGTGAATGGGCATTGTGCACTCATTCTGCGCACTCGTCTGCCATTGTATTTCTTCTGATATTTTAGACTACAATTCCTATGGTCCCTGACTGTTGGCTGTCCTTGCTGGGGTCCGTAGGAATCGTCCAAAATCTTAGGCAGCCCTCATTGTGGGGAGGCGGTTGCGTAGGTACAGGATTTACAGTACGTACAAATGACACAGAGTATATATCTTCAATTTCCTAATCCTTACCCTATCTGGAATTTATCTTGCGCATCTGTCAACTGAGGCTCACACTTGATGTTCCTAGTGAAGTTGACATTACTTCCTCTAGGCTTGTGCTACAGTAAAAAAAAGTTCAATAGGATCCGTTCTTATGCAGAAGTATGTTCCACTGAGTACAATGAGGCTTGCTGCTAAATAAAGATAGGCTGGATTGCAGCCTTAAACTGTTAGTGTTTAAGATCTCTATCGTTACATTGCTTAAAAAGCAAAGAAGGCAACTGTTGGCTCAGCCTTTATATTCACTTCCACTCTTGACTTCATCTTCACCACTGCTGCTGGCTGTGCACACATGGATAATTGTTCACTATACAACAGGACATGCAAGGATCCCTCATCAAGCATCTGTTAAAATATGTGAATACTGTCCAGGCTGCCGCAGCGGAAAGCCTATGTCCAAGTCAGAACTGGGCACTTTCTGAAATTTCTGACAAGGCACCCTCTTGGGACAGTCTCCAGGATGATATTAGCATATGCATTTTCTTTTTTCAAAAAAAGGTTAGCACTTTTTCAGTCCCATCATGTATAATGGTTATATACGTATTTGATCAATGGCTTCATATGTTTAGATCTCATCTTACTATTACAATATCTACTGTACTTAGTTTCACTGTTGCCCTTATTGTTTCCTTTCAGACCATACAGAGAATATCCATTCTGGGGAGGGCAGCTGATGAAGGGCCTTATTTCTGTAGCAGCCGGGATTTCATCTTGGCATCGTAACTTCTCTATTACACATTTGCCATGTCTTTCTTCCCATACAGATCCAGTTTATGAAAGTCCTTGCAGTAAATATATCTGCAGTCCCTTGTGGTTCACACCATTTTGGAAGGTGAAATCAGTGAAGCGTTTGAATCATGCTTTTTCAACTTGGTTGGGAAATGTATAGTCCTTGCTTGGACTATACATTTTACAGCCCCCATCAAGGCTGGTGTTGAGATTCTGCTGCACCATTATAACACTATAACTCACAAAGTTGCACAGGTGCTATGCCTCTTGAAGCAGATACTATCTTCTTTTTCCTGGCAGGGAAGATCATGCAATTGAACTGGTAGCTGCATGGGGTATTCTGAGTCAGCTGCCATGCTGGAGAATTCAGAATTAAAACAATACCACGCTAGCATGTGTTGCATTTTAATTTTGTTGGTCATGTGGAAAGAGCAATGCTGCCTTTCCTGAATGATGGAGTGGATGACGTACTACAGTAGTCGTTTCTGCATGCTGTGATTCATTCTACTGTATAAGGAGCCTGTAACCAGAGAGGAGCCTGATGAACGACACTGGATTGAGATACACTGGGCCTGTCCAGACTGGCCATTTTGGGTGTGGGGTGGATTGGGCTGCAATGGGTCTGTTGCCCTGGAGTGTGTGCGATGTGCCATTTGGTGTGCTCCTCCCCTCCAAACAGCAAATGACCCCTTGTAGCCCAATCAGCTATCAATTCAGTACTTTCCTGATTGTCTGAGGAGGGTCAGGGGAAGTGAAATTATTTTTTTTACATCACTCCTCATTCCCTCTGTCAGTGCTGTTTGGTTTTCTCCCTTCCCGTCCCCACTGCTTCCCTTCCTCCGTTCTTCCCCCATTTTCTCTCAAACTGTCCACAGTATAGTAGTTTTAAAAGACAGAAAGACAATAATCCTGTACTCCACTGCCTTTGCTGGGATTCATCAGTAGTTCTTAAAGCAACCAAATCTAGTATGTTTTTTTTCCATTGAGTCCATGTTCCCTTAACATCTGTTTTTAAATGTTGAAGAGTTTTATTGTCCTCTCCTCCTCATGAATACTTGTCATTTATAATCTGAAAGCAAAAACAGCACACTAGGCTCAAATTGCTCCTAACGTCTGTTCTTTTCATTACTGCTGTGCCTGTTCATTGAATATGCTGCACAAGAAATTGTACCATTTTTTGCTGGGTTTTCAATAGACTGTAGCATAGGGACAATCGTATACCGTCCCTGGCAGATATATGCATCGTTTTTAATTACATCACTAGATTAAATCAATGGAACCATAAAGGTGGCATTTTTCTACTTTAGAAGTAGTGCATTCGTACATAATTTCTAGCACCTGGAATCGTTCGTGCACAGTGGGGGTATTAAACTGTTAATGACCTCCCGCATGAAGACTGGATGTGTGTTTCTGGTTTCAATTTTCCCATCTGAAGGAGCCTCTGCAATAGCCTTTAGAGTTTACACAGCCAAAAGAACATCATCTCTTTATGCCATGTTATTCTGTTCCTGGCAGAAGGAGAGGCATGTTTCCAAATTCCTGTATTAGATTCAAGTGCTGGAATGGGAGTATGAAGAGCCATGTGGAAACTTTTTCCATAATGAATTATCATATTTTATATGACAAAGACCAGTTAGGGTGATTGCTTCCATAAATATTGATTTTTTTATATATTTTCCAAAAATATAATAAAGCAATATTATTTATTTAGATGATTATATTCTCCATTGTCACAAGATATCAGAGTGCAGTACTACATTAAAAACCATTTAAAACATATGATGTTGTTGTGCTGTCAAGTTTCTTCAGACTTATGGTGACCCTATGAAAGAGCAATCTCTAGAATGTCCTGTATTCAACAGCCCCGCTCAGCTCTTGTAGACTTATGTCTGTGGTTTCCTTTAGGGAAACAGTCCATATTGTATTTGGTATTCCTCTTTTCCTGCTGCCTTCAACCTTTCTCAGCTTTATTGTCTTTTCCAGAGAATTCTGCCTCCTCATGATGTGCCCAAAGCAGGACAGCCTCAGCTTCAACACTTTGCCTCCAGAGATAGTTCAGGCTTAATTTGATCTAGGACCCATTTGTTTCTCTTTCTGGCAGTTCAGGGTATCTGCAAAGCTCTTCTCCAGCACCACATTTCAAACAAATCATTTTTTTCCCTATCAGCTTTAATTACGGACCAGCTTTCACACTCATACATGGTGATTGAAAATACAAGAGTGAGGATGGTCTTGGTCTCCAGTGACATATCCTTACACTTTATGATCTTTCCTAATCTCTTCATTGCTGCCCTTCCAAGTCTCAATCTTCTGATTTCTTGGCTTCAGTCTTCACTTGGATTGATGATTGAACCAAAGTATGCAAAATCTCTATTTAAATTTAAAACACATAAAGCAATTTAAACCCATTTAATTACAGTTAAACAAGACAAAACTTTATACTTAAGAATTTCACAACATATTCAGGCAAAATCCTTAAAGTATAATGGATTTAGTGAAGATCAGGGCTGAGGCACTCACCTTAGGCAGCCAATTTTCGGTGCTATAGACGGACAGAAAATTATTAGCTATGACTTTGAAGGGAGACATACCATTTGCTCCTTGGCCTTAGGCATAGGGTTGCCAGACGTCCGGCAAAAGGAGGACATGTCCTCGTTTTCAGGCTAATGTCCTCCGTCCGGCAGGCAAAGCTAAAAAAGTTTAAATGTCCGGCTTTTGTATCTTCACCCCCGCCCCTGCCCCCTGCAGCCGAACCTCAAACTGTAAGCCACCTCTCCCTCCTTCCTTGTTTGCGGCACTTGTAAATCCTTCCTTTTAGAGATTGGAGATAAGATGGCTTGATTGTTTAGAGCTGTAGAAAAGCCCCGGGCAGTCAATCCGGCTTGTGAATGACTGCTTCCACCGGAGGTGACTGCAAGCAGGAGGGAAAGCTCCAATTAAGAGGGAAAGCTCCAATTAAGGCAGGAAGAAAGGTGTGATAGAGGGACGGGTGGCTTCATCAAGCTTGTTTAAAAGTAAGATTGTAGAAAATTTAGGGAGGGAGGGAGGGTGTGTGTATGTGAGAGAGAGACTGACTTTCATAAAACCATGAAAAAAGCACGTGACTGCAAGGGAGAGAAGACTCCAATTAAGGTGGGAAGAAAGGTGCGAGAGAGGAACCGGGTGGTTTCATCAAGCTTGTTTAAATATATGTAGAAAATTGAGGGAGGGAGGGTGTGTGTGTGTGTGTATGAGAAAGAGAGAGAGACTGTTCAAAACTATGAAAAAAGGAACTGATGCAAGCAGGAGGGAAGGCTGGTCTGGGGTTCTGGGGGGGGGGGGTTCAGAGCCAGGGAAATAGGGGCCGGTCCAGTCCCTCCTTCCTCCTAAAGCCGGGGAAGAGGAGGCACTTTTATCCCCCCCCTTCTGCCCCAACCCCACACACCCCTGACTCTGGGGCATGTGCAGAATGTGTTTCCAGGTCTAGGAGCCAGAAGCATGTGCAGAGTTATCCCCCATGCTTGTGGGAGCTGGAAATTCACACACACACACACACAAGCGGATTTCTCTCAGCTTGAGAAATTGCAAAGGGTGGAGAAAATGGCTTTGTATATATATGTGTGTGTGTGTGTGTGTGTGTGTGTGTATCCAAAGCCATATATAGATATAGACACACACACATATATAATATATACATTATATATATACATATATGGCTTTGTCATATGTAGTGTAGTAAGCATTGTGTGTGTGTATGTATAAAATTCTCTCTCTCCAAATCCATTTTCTCCACCCTTTGCATTTCTCAAGCAGAGAGAAATCCACACCTTCTGTTTTTTTCCCCTGGTTTTTATAAAGTGTTTTAAATCTGTCACACAACTTTTTAAACTTTTTATTTCACTTTATTATGCTTTTATTAATATGATTTCTTAGTGTACGTTGTTTTAGTAGCTCTTATATTTTGTTTGATCGTTGCTGATTATTTTGTTTTTTAATGTAACTTTCGCAGTCTTGACCTTTCAAGACTGAGTAGGTTGAATGGTCATGGTATTGCCCCATGATCAAAGAGCTATTCTCCCCAATACCTAATTCCAAAAGCGACACGCCCCCCACCCCACCCTGCGCACGGAGCCCCCCCCCCCAATACGTCCTCCTCTGTCCTCCTTTTTGGCTTTCTATGTCCTCCTTTTGGTACCCATGTATCTGGCAACCCTACTTAGTCACCAACACATATTGGGCCAGCCCTGGTAAAGAGCCACATTTTAGCTTGGCTCCAAAATAAAATCAAACGTGGAACAACCATGCCTCTAAGGAGAGAACATTCCACAACTGGGGCACCACAACAGAGGAGGCCTTCTCCCATACGTGCATTTAACATGCTGCAACAAGGTTGGAAAATTAGCTTGACTTGATGAACAAACAAATATTCTGAAACTTTCCAAACCTAGTTCATATGTTAGGGCTATTCACATAACTTCAGATACCACAAGTAGGTCCGCGAACCTCTTGCTCTTCCTATATTCACAAGCTCAGTTCAAGATACACATATGGACAGATCCACCCCTTAAATCTGGAGTATGGTGACAAGACCTGAAATTTCAATTAGATCTGAGTTTGGAAAGTTTCTACGTGTTTGTCTATTTCTAAATATAAATTAATCTCCAGAAACAGATTGCAACAACAATGGTGCTGGTGGTGGGGATCTTTTTGTTTTATTCTGTTTTTTTGGAAATGCAACCAATAGTGTTAAAAAAGAGTAGAAAATATATAGAATAGAGGATACAGAATAGCATATCATAACATGCCTTATTGTTTTAAATATATAACATACCAGCAATAGACAGCGTACAGAGGGGTTTGCTAGACTTCCTCAAAGATACCATACTACCACTAAGGGGGCTGCAGGGACAACACTCTATAACTCCTGAATTTTTACTTAAGATTAGTTGGACAGAATGGCCTCTCATGCCAGTTTTAGGCCCCGAACAGACTTATATGGGTGAAGGCAATCTTCCAGGAAGTGCCAGACTGTCTTGCATTCTGGATTAGCAGCAGCACTTGAAACAGAACCTTGAAACAAGTTGGTAACTGATTAATCCAAGCTTGCTTTCCATTTTTTCAATGTTTATTTTCTCAGGTTTTGTCAGGCCTAAACAAAACTCAGACTTCAAGAAGCCTGATTCCAGGGCCCCGAGGAGATGTCAGAAGTGTGTGTGCACAGGGCCAAAGAAGCAGGCATCTATTTCTATAGCCACAAACTCAGGATGAACAAGAGAAAGGCATGGTCAAAATGAGAAAGAAGTCAAGAGCCGAGGAACAGACAAGAATTAGAAGGGCCAGATCAAAAGCTGGCAATCATCAAGACAGCAGTCAGAAAAATGGAGCAGCTGCACCATAGATCCTGTCTCAGGGGTTTAGCTAGCTAGGAATGCTGGGCAGTGGCAGTTATAGATTTTTCATCCCTGATCTAAAGCCAAATTGTTGCTTAGAGAAATTTCTGAGACCAGGCTATCACAGAGCCTGACTGAATGAAAAATTCAGACAAACTGATTTTGTGACCTAGAAGGCAAGCTGGAAGCCCAGAATCCAGGAACTAGGTAAAAGACGGAGTGGGAACAGAACAGAGACTTGTTAATAAAAACTGATGCCAAAACTAGTGGGATGTGATGGACAAGCATCGGAACAATGTTTTAGACCTCAAATTCAATGAATATTATTCTTCCATTAGTCCTCAAATACGCCAGAAGGCAACACAATGGCCTAGAACGGCAACTTCTGAGTACAATAACCGAACCAAGTTCATGGCACATATGTAACTAGATGAGACAGATGCACCAAGCCACAAATCATCCACAGGAAAAACCATTTTTCTTCTGTTATGTAAGGATGCTAAAGACAGAGCTTTATAACGAAGCATTTAATAACATGCTTCCCTGAAGTGGGTGTGGGATCTGGTTTCATTATCCTTACTGCCATCTTTAGTATTTTCATCTTTTGGGGGTAGTTTTTAGGTTTTCATTATTTAAATTTTAAGTTTTATTTGTTGTTATAGGTTTAAGGTATTGTAAACCGCCCAGAGTAGTGTATGCCACTAAGTCAGGTGGTATAGAAATGTATTAAATAAATAAATAAATAAATTTATTTCAGTTCCTGTTCTGGGCAGAAATTTGATATTCCAAAAAACAGCCTGGAATGGTGACTTCCGATTAGGACAGCCCAACAAAATTCACCCATCTTGTCTGATTAGAGGGGACTGATGAAGCCAGCCACAAAATGCTCCAGGGAACAACGTTCCAGTACCCATTTTGAGCAGAAAACTGATATTGCAAAAAACAGTCTGGAATGGTGACTTCCAATTAGGAGAATCCAACCAAATTTACTCATTCCATCTGACTAGTGGGGACCTGTTCCCTGTACCTGTTTTGGGGCGAAAATCATTTGTCCCTTCTACTGCAATGAGATGGGTGAATTTTGATGTAGCGTTCTACTTGGAAATTGCAGGTCTAGGCTGTTTTGCATAATGTTGGTTTCCTGCCTGCAATGGGTACTGGAAAGGAAAAGAAATGAGGTGGGTATACAAAATGGCTGAAATTTATTAATAAGGCACAGTTAGAATAGGCCATTCGAATCAATGGAACTCATGGAGGAGTTAGCTGGACCATCTGAAAGTCGTTTAATAGACTTTGAAGTGAAGGAGGAAGATCAAAGAATAAGCAGGTAAAATAGGGCTACTTGGATACAGGACAATTTTTTTGTGACTGGAGAAATTCAATCAATGCATCATTTATGTACATCCAATGTATGCCCCACTACATGTATAAAATAAGATCTAGCAAATGGCCAAGATAACACTATTGAAGTAGTCCACTTCTGATCAAAAATAGTCTAATTAACTTAATATTCTTATTTCTTTTTAATTTTAACTATATTTCATATATATTCATAAGAAAGAAAGAAAGAAAGAAAGAAAGAAAGAAAGAAAGAAAGATGAAGGAGTTGACTTGCTAAATTTTCAATGACTCAAGCAGACCTAGTCTAGATGCAACTTACTACTAGATTTCAGCCATTGTACTATAATTATGGCTTAAAGGTAAAGGTAAAGGTTCCCCTTGACATTTAGTCCAGTCGTGTCCGACTCTAGGGCGCGGTGCTCATCCCCGTTTCCAAGCCGTAGAGCCAGCATTTGTCTGTAGACAGTTTCCGTGGTCACGTGGCCAGCACGACTAAACACAGAACACCGTTACCTTCCCCCCGTGGTGGTACCTATTTATCTACTCGCATTTACATGCTTTCGAACTGCTAGGTTGGCAGGAGCTGGGACAAGCGACGGGAGCTCACTCCGTCGCGTGGATTCGATCTTACGACTGCTGGTCTTCTGACCTTGCAGCACAGAGGCTTCTGTGGTTTAACCCGCAGTGCCACCATGACCCTTCATTTATGGCTTAGGCATGTATTAATATAATCAGAATAGTTGTTGTCGTTGTCTTAGAGCTGCAGAGCTGGAAGGGACCCTATGGATCATCGGATCCAGCCCTTGTCAAGGAGGCACTGTGAGGAATCAAAAGCCCACCTCTGTCTCCACAGCCAGATATTTAAACCACTGAAGAGATTTCATCTGGAGTTGGTTTCAGTAGGAAGAGTGTTAAACATACAAACTCAAAACCTGGTACTACTGTTGTTGTTGTTGTTGATCCCTAATTATTTAAAGCTAGTTAGTTTATGCTGAAGTTACTGAGGACAGCTCTTTAAGTAGAAAGCGAATGTTTATTCAGAAACTATATAATGTAACATTAAAACCTCTGTTGCTTTTTTTCTTTTTTAAAAATGGAAAAACCGATTTTTGTGGCCAAAGACAACAGCTAGGGCAAGAAAAGAATGTTCAGCATTCGGTAAAAGGAAGGATATGATAGACTGGGAATTTATGTGCAGTTCTTAAGGCTTTGTTACTAAGGGCTGTATTCTACAAGGTTTCAGTAAAAACTATTTAAAACTTTGCAGCCACATATCCAAATAAAAAAAGAGGAGTTTATCTGAGGGAAGGAGAAAGCAATACCTGATTGAGCACACTCTTGAGTTTCAGAACATATGCAGAATTCATTGCAGAGAGGACAGGCTTAGAAAAAGTACCTCGGCCCCTTGATATTGCTAGAAGGATGACAGGGGGAGAGAGCAACTATCACTTTTATAGGCTACTGAGTTCAATAAAAGCCAACTCTTTTGCAGAGACTGACATTTGAACATATTCTGCCAGTTTCCAGGAACAATCCTGAAGCCCATGGTCCTCTCAATAAGTGAAAGCATACAACTTACAGCAGCTCCTTAGGGAGTCCACAGAGCTACGTGTAATACTACCCATGGCTGTGAACATGTGCTAGGGGCAGTGGAGGCATTGTGCAGGGCCAGTAAAGGGGGCAATGAAGGGAAAGGGTTAACATGGAAGGTTTTCACCTGCATGATTAGTGGCTGCTTGCATCAGAAGTCAATTTCTGTACTTCCGAGAATTATTTGTGTTGCTCCCAGCTCTTCATTCTTCTTCTCTGATGGAACAGTTTCGTTAAAATTACTGACTTTGCAATGTGCTCTGAGACAACTTATGAAGCTGATGGAACCAATTGAAAATGAAACATTCAGACACAAAGCATATATACGTATGTAGGTACAGCTCATGGGATTTAGGTATCTGGCTGTGGAGCCAGAAGTTGGGAGTGCCAGCCTGTGTTGCCTTGGGCAAGCTGCATGGTCCCAGGGTTTCCCCAGAAAAAGGGGGTAAAGCACTTCAGAGCATTTTCTTCCTGGGAAACTCTGAAAAGGGTTGTCATAAGTCAGAACTGACTTGATGGCACATGATTATTATAGATTATTTTGTTCCTAAGCAGGCCAGAGCCCGTCAACAAAATGGGGATAAGGAAGATATGCATAACATGATGGAGAAAATTAAAGGTCACAACTTGATTGCTTACCGCAGCAGTACCCTGGCATGCCATTGGAGCTGGATACTCCAGTTCCATAGGTTTGCTCTAGTCCAGAGAGAGACCAGTTTCCTTCCACTTTGGCACTCACACCTTGGTCATTGCATCAATTTATAGACTAGGATCCAGAATAATTCTTGGAGTAAATGTCACTCAATGGCTGACATACTATTGCTTAGTACAGTAAGTCACAGTCAGTGGGGATCTGTTGAATCAACTCCTCTGTAAATTCCATTGATTCAGATGGGTCTACTCCAGTTGTGTTTTACTATTCTAAAGTAAGTCACAACTAGAGCAGGTTCATTTGAATCAATGGAACTTACAGAGAAGCTGACTAACCAAATCACCACTGATTCAAAGGGTCTACTCTCATGTGGCTTACTATGCAAGGCAACAGGATTTCAACCAATCATACAGTTGAGTGTTACAAGCTGGGCAAATTTGCATTCTGAATAAGGTAATTACAGATGTCAGCAATATTGTGCTAGTGCTGGCATCCTCATTTAAACATTAATGACCATTTTTATCTTCAGCTAAAACTAAATTGCCCTGAGGTGAAAATGATGAAGGAATTATGCAGAGAAAAGAAATACTGTCAAGTTTCTAAGAGTGAAATATAATAAACTAAGTTTATTTTTTTAGAAAAGCGAAAATATAAAATGGGGAATGTGTTGTTGTTTGTTGTTTTGCCTTCTATACGGCCCCATAGTGTTAAAGCACTCTCTGGGCAGTTTGTAACATAATTATGCAAAGAACACTTTGTTGATCTTGTCCTTTTAAACCGAGGCTCATGTGTACCATTGTTTTGTGGGTTTGGTTATTTTGTTCCAAGGCAGGTCTTTTGTCTTTACGGATTGGAAACATGCAAAAGGGAAGAGCCAGTATTTTCTTCTTACATGATGCACCCAAATGTTGCTCTTCTGGCCACATACATTATAAATTTACATTAGAAAGATGCCAAAATGCCTCAAGGAAACATTAGTCTTAGCTGAATACTGCATATAATGTTTGTGATTTTGAAGCACTTCCAAATAATGGAAATGAGCACCGTTTTTCTCAAAAGAACACTGGGACTGAAGACTGTAGTTTGCTGAAGAGCAACATCAAAGTCAGACAATTTTCATATAGTAGTTACATCAGAAAACTTAGTGAGAAGCTATAGATAAACACACACACACACACAAATATGCACATGTGAAAGTTAATGTCCACAGTACTGAACTGCTGGATAGCTCGGTGGTTTAAGTATCTGGAGTTTGATTCCCCATTGTACTTCCTTGACAGGGGCCGGACTTGATCCTTAGGGTCCCTTCCAGCTCTGCAGTTCTAACATCATGATGATTAAATAGCTTACACTGCAGGAGTTTTCTTCAAGTCTATGTTTCTTTGCCATTACTAATTGTTGATTTTAATTTATTTTATTTTATTTATTTATTTATTTTTTGGTGCTCATATGAATTTGTAAGCAGCTGGTTACATGGACAAAATTTAAAGCTTCATTAGATAGGTGTGAGTGGAGTTCATTCATGATGTAAAAATTTGAGAGTTGGCATGAACAAAAAATATTAAATACTTATATATTTGCCCTCTCCGGGAGATGATTTGGGAATGTGCAGCCTTGCCCAAAGCTAAACATGCTGGTGCTCCTCCCAGGAAGTACCGTGGGGAATCGAACTCCTGACCTCTGGCTCTACAGCCAGGTACACAATTCATTAAGCTATCTTCAAAGAATATTGGTCTTCATCTTCTGAGTCAAGACACACAACTACCACTGTGAGAAAGTATCCTTTGGTAAACACCACATTTTTGGTTGACGCAAATAAAGCATCTTTTAATGGGAAACAGCTAGTTACCATAGTTACATGCCGTCAAGTCAGAAACAATTTATAGTGACTCTGATAGGACTTTCACGGTAAATGAAATATTTAAGGAGTAGTTTTACCAGTTCCACCACCACCACCACCCCAGTGAGTTTCCATGGCCAGCTGGGGAGTCGAACCCTGGTCTCCAGGGTCCTAATCCATCTCTTTCTCCATACACCACATTAGGTTCCCAATAGGAAGCAAGTTCCACTGAAATCAATGCAGCATGGTTTCAGGCCATATGAGGCCAGGCAGGGAACAGAAAGGAATGGCTGCAAAACCCTGGTGTGATGTCTCTAGATTCACAGAAAAAGTCATTCATCCTCTTGGTTTTGGCAATATATTGCTCTATATTCTAATACACAGTTTGGAACCTTTAACTCTCCAGATGTTTTGGATTTCAGCTACTAGTGTGGCCATTCGTAAGGTACTATGAGAATAGACATCTAAAACATTTAAAGAGCCAGTGGTTCTGCACTCTGATTCTAGCATCCATCTTAAAAACAGCCTGGACTGAATTCTGTTCCCTCTATTGTAACTTGAAATAATGCAATTCTGGATTGTTCTATATTATATCTAATATAGTATTGTCAAGACATAAGTGCTGCAATGGCTGAAATCTTGTTGCTTAGTGTTGTAACACTAGTCACACTAGAAACACCAAATTCAAACACAAAGCAAAGTGTGCTGCTTATATACCTTCCCATAGTGCTTAAAACACTCTCTAAGCAGTTTACAATTTAATTATATAGGCTACACATTGCCCACATCCAGCAAGCTGAGTACTGTACTCAATTTGCTGACTTCGGAAGGATGGAAGGCTGAGTCAACCTTAAGCCAGCTACCTAAACTCATTGGGCATTTTGAAGTACCTTCCTTTTAAGCCTGGAGATTATACATCCCCGTCATTGTATTTAATTTAAAAGAAAATAAGAGAAGACAATTGCAAAAAAAAAAAAAAAAAGCCCTCCCCTCTTAGCCTACATTGTTTGCTTGAGCAGCATACTGAGGAAGATGCCAAAAAGAATTTGTTTCCCATTCTGCACAATACAAAAGTTAATTTAATCTTCCTCACCTCCGTTTCCTTTCAGACCTAGATCTGTTCTAGCTCATCTTGAGGCATGAGTCAACCTTTCGTTTTCCTAGCCAAATCCAGCACTGGAGTTTTCCAGTGGTTGGCTGCTGAAACAGCATGTGGCTTTTTAAACATCCTGTGCACTAAACCAAAACCAGAGACACAGTTGCACTGCAAGCAATAAACAGTGTGTCCTGTCAGCGCTGAGAAAAGAAGTAAACATTCAGGGCAGTGTGAATGATGAGAAATGAACCATGAAGGAAGATTTGGATTCCATTCTGATAATATGAGCATATCAGTTTGGCATACTTTCGTTTAACTATACAGTACTTAATTGTTTTGAAGCACTTTTCTTACTTGTCTGTCTCCCAAAGAATATTGGAAAAGCCCTACCGAGACAGATGATAGTTCCATGTGGGGGTGCTGATAAGTATTGAGCCTTTCCCAGAAAAAATTGAGCTAGGAAGCTATAAATTGCAGGGTGTGTTGGCCAATTTGTCTGTATTCAATGGTGCAAAAATAAACTACCTATGATTTTAACTAATCTTTCATTTTCAGCTCTAAAGTGAACATGGCAGCACCTCCAGAAAAGTTCAATGTGGAAGAGCATAGGACCATAATCAAGTTCCTGTTTCTCCAAGGGAAAGGTGCAAAGCAGATCCATGATGAAATGTCACAAACTATGGGTGACAGTGGCCCTTCATATGCAACAGTTAAACGTTGGGTTGTCAATTTTAAAACTGGCCATTTCGGTGTTGAAAGTGAGAAACCCAGTGGAAGGCCTGTTTCTGTCTCTGCAAATGTGAAAGCCACCCATGACATGATCATGGAGGACCACCGAATATCAGCCAAAAGTATTGCTATATATCTGAGAATATCACGTGAGAGAGTTGGTGCCATTATCCACAACGACTTGGAAATGAGAAAGCTGGCAGCAAAGTGGATCCCCAAACTTTTGACAACCGAACAAAAGAGGAAACGTGTGGAGTCATCGGTGGCTGTTTTGGAACATTTTGCAAGAAATGAGTCAGATTTCCTTGGGCAAACTGGTAACTGGTGATACTGTTATGATCCTGAGACAAAGGAACAGTCTAAGCAATGGAGGCACAGTGGTTCGCCCAGGCCAAAGAAGTTCCAAGTGCAAAGGTCGGTGCAGAAGCAAATGGCAACAGTTTTTTGGGATAAGAAGGGAGTTCTGCTGGTGGACTACCTCCAACAGGGTTCAACCATCAATGCAAAATATTACTGTGCTTTATTGACGAAGTTGAGGCAAAACATCAAGGAAAAACGTTGAGGAAAGCTCTCCAAAGGTGTCATCCTGTTGCATGACAACGCCTCATCACACACTGCAGGTGAAACAATGGCAAAACTGACGTCCTTAGGCTTTCAAGTGATGTCCCATCCACCCTATTCTCCCGACCTGGCTCCTTCTGACTATTATCTGTTCCCCAAACTCAAAAAACACCTAAAGGGACAATGATTTGGGAGTGTTCTGGAGGCAACTAATGCTGCAAATGAGTGGTTACACCAGCAGTTGGAAGAATTTTATTTGCAGGGACTTAAGAAGCTTCAGGACAGATGTCACAAGTGCATTGACTTCCTGGGGGAATATGTAGAATAGTGTGGCAGTTACAGCTTCCTAGCTCAATTTTTTATGGGAAAGGCTCAATACTTATCAGCACCTAGCACCCTACTTAAAAGAGAGGTATTGTAACGTAGTGGACAGATTGCCAGACTAGGATTCAGAGACCTGGGTTCAACTCCTTGGCTCAGCCATGGAAACTCACTGGGGGGTGGTAGTGGCACCAATAAAACAACTCCTTAAATATATCACAACCTCAGAAGCCATACCAGGATCACTGTAAGTCGTATCAGCCTGACAGCACATAACACACAGAACTGGAAAAGTCATTAAGACCATACCAATGCAGGAATGCTAAAGCATTCTTGAGAAGTATCTGTCCAGCCTCTGTTGAAAAAAAAACTCAACTGAGGGAAAGTCCACCACCTTCTGAGGTAACTCATTTCAGATGTTTTTGAAAAACACATGAACAACATATGAGGTGTATGCAGATACAGTAAGCCAGAATTCTAAACATTATGGCTTATTATTAATAAGCTAGGCAAACCTTGGTGAAATTACTTTTTAAAACTTTTAAAAACCATATATGCCATGCTGGCTGGGGAGTACTGGGAGTTGTAGTCCAAAAACTAATGTTTTCAAGTTCTGTAGCCAGCTGGCTGATGCGTGCTGTCAGATAATTCCTGCTGCAAGTCTTCTATCTGTGATTTGGAAGAAGCCCTCTGGAACATTCTTCTCCCTTGACAAGACAGATTATTATATTCCTATTCCTAGAAGGAAGGTGTCAATAAGACCAAAGTGGAGCAAGAGTGAGAGAGCTTACCAACACCCTTCTCCTCCTTAGAAACCCAGACTATTGATAGTATTGTTTGCCTTTATCCTATTCTTGAGCACCACACAGAAACTAGTACTCATCATGGATTTAAAATATCCATTATTACCAAGCCATGTGACAAACCTGTAGCACATACCTCCCTGAACACAATTTAGCAGAAAAGCAGGATACAACAAGGTAGCGGTGACACCACACTAAACCCAATGTACGTTGGCTGTTAAAGCATTTTGTGTCTGATTTCTGTAAATGCTGATACTGAGGGAGTGGGTTAATGTATACTCTCTCTGCTTTCTCACACTCTCTAGTCATTTTATTTCCTTTTTCTGAGGAAACTCCTCCGTAAGTGTCACTGATTACGCCGTTAAAGTAAGTCACAGTTAAAATATGTCCATTTCAATCAATAGAACATACAGAGGACTTGACTCACCAAATCTGCATTTATTCAGCGGGCCTATTTTAACACCATTTACTACAGTAAGCACAGGATTTTGGCCTATAATAAATGTTACTGAATTAAAGAGACTGAGATAAAATCAAGCAGGTTGCCTTGGGCTTTTTTTTTTAATTGTATATTAGATGAGTGGCAATCCCATCTTAATTATCAGCAAATGAAAATAACATAAACTACCCTAATGTTTTAAGCCTTGACATGGGACTGCTAATGTTTGTATGTCAACAAAATCTAGCAGAGCAGATGCCCGTTTTGGGGACCCTGCATGACCTTAGATAGATCATGCCATGCCTTTTATCTACCAAACTCATAGTAATAAAATAATTCCTTGCCTTTGTCAGGTTCTCAGCTCCTTGCATGAGACCCACTGACACTATATTAAGAACCTCCAGCATAAAACTTCAAGGAACAGTTTGTGTAACGGGCCATCTAGTATCTGCTCCATCACCCTGGCCTGTAGTTGCAAGTCTATATGCTCCATGGATTACAAAATGAGGGCTTGTTTTTCTACCCGCACAGACTTCCATCAGAATTTTTCAAACTTGTCTTTATCCATACAATCTCCATTAGCTCTATCCAATACTTCCCATCTGTTAACATGTAATGAACTCACCATTTCTATTCCCACTTTCTGCAGTTCTGGCAACTTTTCCCATGCTTTACATCATGCAGTTCTGTTATCCAGCAGTCTCTCTTTAGCTGCGTAAAGATTTCCACTTGGTGATTTTTTTTCTTCTGCAGAATGTTTGGCTGCTCTTGCAAACTCTTTCCAAATGAAAAGGGGAAAAAAACTACTTCATAAATATAAGCAAATTGGTTTCCAGCTTGTGGATAATTTTCAGGAATGATCTCCTAGGAATACATTACTGCAGTTTATTTGCACTGAGGCCTGTAATATTTAAAATTCAAGCCAGACAGCCGTGAAACATGTATGCAGATATTTGTATTTGCATACAAATGTAGCTCTGTAACTGCTTTTGGAAAGTATTGTTCCCATATGCTGAACAAACTAGATAGAATGCATTGGGTCTGTGCCCATACCCCTTTTACATTAGATCAGAGATCAGGTCTTTCCCCCAGTGCTTATATTATACGTTCAAATTATCTGGAACAATGATTAGATTGTTGTTGTTACTATTGATATCATCATCATTGTTGCCATCATCATCATCATCCTCTTCATCAATGATGTTGTCAGTGGAAGCTGTTATACCTGTAAAATGTGTGGAAGCTGAATATGATCCAGATACACTGGGAGTTTAGCCAATGAACACAGTGGAATGTGGCTGGCATCCAAGAAGAATTTGGTCTGATACAGAAAAAACATAATATTAAAAGTAGCACCAAACTATATTGCTATACAGAACAATGCATTATAGTTTGTCATAAACAGAAAACATTCTTGAAGTTCCTGTGGGAGAAATAATTTTATTCATTGGATTGCTTTTCTTTCTAATTCAGTTGCAAGTGTCCGCAGTTTATGGTTTCACAACACTATGAGAACAGTTCAGATCATACAGCAAGTGAAAGTGGGGCTTCTGGGATTTGTAATTTAAAAAAGGAACTTTTTCAGGCTCTTCTAAACTATCTCAAAATGCAAATGACAGTCCCCTTTGTTATATTAATGTCATGCACTATGCAGTTCGAATCCACGCGACGGAGTGAGCTCCTGTCGCTTGTCCCAGCTCCTGCCAACCTAGCAGTTCGAAAGCATGTAAACGCGAGTAGATAAATAGGTACCACTACGGTGGGAAGGTAAACGGTGTTCCGTGTCTAGTCGCACTGGCCACGTGACCACGGAAACTGTCTACGGACAAACACTGGCTCTATGGCTTGGAAACGGGGATGAGCTCCGCCCCCTAGAGTCGGACACGACTGGACAATTGTCAAGGGGAACCTTTACCTTTACCTATGCATTAATCCCATCTGAAAGAAAATAGTGATAAGCATCAGTACTTTAACCCCTAACTTCATGGTAGAACAAGGTTTTGTAACACATAACACTGATGCTCATTCTACCAGTAAAATCCTACTCGTAGTAAGAGATGCTTTGTGCAAGAGAGAAACAGTGAGAGAGAAAGACTCTGTGTATGTAAGTGTGTGTGAGAGAGAGAGAAAGAGAGAGAGATGGATGATGACCTAGCTATTAGTTGGAAAAATCACTCTTGATTTAACTTTCTCAGAGGGAATTATTTATGTCCAAAGACTAACTTTGTTTTTGTGACTAACTGCTATGAATGTTGTACTTTATTAAAGTTATGATATTCCAGATAAAACACTCAGACCAACATACAAATTGTAATGCTAAGGAAACATGGAGCAGAAGGGCACTGGGGGCCCCCTCTGCATGCTTCGTCTCCCAAGTTTTAAAATTGATCACATGACTGGTCACACAGGAAGAAAAGCCTGCCAGATTTTTTTTGGGGGGGGGGGGGGCTACTGCAAGATTGTCCTTTACACTTAAGATTTTTCTTTTTAAAAAATTGGGTACAAGTTGTTGAAAAACAGGCCAGTAATTTTTTTAAAAAGGCAATTTTCCAAATTTTCCAATAACAAATTTAAGTAGCTTGATATTTGGACACATGGTCAATATTTAGAAATCACTCCCAAGCTTAGTCTAATAATTTAGAATAATTCCAATTACTTCCCTGGTCACTAAGTCACTTGGTGATTATGGGGAATTAGCAATCTTGTATGCAGACTGGATGGTGATGCTCCACCTCATCAGTTTCAGGCAGAGCTTTCTAAAATAGCCTGCACACCACTCTGAATGTACCAGATCTCATCTGATTTTATAAGCTAAGCAAGACTGGGCCTGGTTATATCTTGGATGGGTGACCACCAAGGAACACCAAAGATACTCCAGGCATGGCTAGGAAAGAATGCTGCCAGAAACCTAAGGAGTAATCTCTGTTGGGCTAGACTTGGTCTTGGATGCCATCTTTGAGCTCCTTTGTTCAGAATGGGTACTTCTTGACTGTTTGATTTGGACCTATGCCACAATGTGTGTTTTGAGGTTTTTGAGCTCCCAGTATGTGAACTCCAGAATGACTGATGGAAGACATTGTTTATCTTGATCTTTTCATACCCCACCATGCTGCTATTATTCCAGTTACTATAAGCAGGCTTTTGGAAAGTGGTCTTTGTGCAGACCACTTTCAATTTCAAAAATTATTTCAGCCTCTCGGATGTGTGCCCAGCTATGATGCAACTGCTTTCTAAAAACGGAATGCTAGTGATGCTGTGAAAATGATGAATTATTTATATGGTTGGTCTTTGAAGAGCTGGGTATCACAATGACTTTCTTCTGGGTATTAAGTATGTAATCCAGTCACAGCTGAATTTGATACAAGCATATTCATTATTTTCTTTTCCTGTTGTGTGATTATTAGTCTTTTGTGAACAGACATCAGAAGTTCATGTTTAGATCAGCAACAGTGTTATGAATGAATACAGGATGCTAATAATTCATTTGCACTGGGATTCAAAGCACTGGACCAGCCATGTTGACACGTCTCTTTTCTTTAGACATCTGTTATTTAATTTACTTTTTAAGCTTTATTTATTTAATCTCCTGTTTTAGCTAAGGCTTTGGTGAACTGGGAGATGTTTTTAATTGTTTCCATTTGACTTAACGTAGATAGCTTGTAGTATCTTATAATGTTTTTTAAGAAGAAGTAAGCCTTGAATTGGGTTCAAATGTGAAAAGGAAGACAGAGCAAGTTTAGCAGCAAACTAATCCCTTTCTTGAAGCATGACCACAAAGTATTCCCAAGATGCTGGCATTTTGCATTATAGTCAAATGCAGAAAGCAATGCCTATAATCGAGGTATTACTTTGAACTACAGTTTGTGCTTGATTTTTCACTGGGGACTGTGTCATCCATACTGATTTTAGAATTCCCCTTTCCATCTTCCATGTGGGTTAAGGATCCTTTTAAAACCTCAGGTATTGAATCAGCACATTCAAAGCAACCCATGCAAGCTTTCTACAGCCTATCAGTGCTTGGAAAAATTCCTTTTTTGAATTACAGCTTCCAAAAATACCATGGTCGCTGGCCGTGCTGGCCAGTGGTTTTTGGGAGTTTTAATCCAGAAAGGAAATTTTTCCCAATTCCATTTATTATGCAATTTAGAGATAGGACCCCAAAGGAAGCCAGTAAAGTTTCCTGTTTAAACAGACAAGAACTCAGCAGGCATTACTGCCAAATGGCTCAGAGAGTGGGAGAAAACCAAACCTTCAGGAGATATATTGTTGGCCAACATCAGGGTGGGAGACCACCTGGAAATCTCATACATGTCACCATTTGTGGGAATGGTAAGAATCAAAAATATTAGAAAACAGTATTTGCAAGCACAGCTGATTTACAAAACACTTCCCTCCTTTACCCCTTGCAGAATAAACACTTTCAGCAGGCCTGTGACATTTTGCAGATGTTAGATGCATGACCAATTCCGGGAGTGGTGATGAGTGTAGGAGAAGCATGCCAGAGGGAGAGGGGGAGCTAGTATTACGGAAACTCATTACTTGAAGGGGCTTGTGTGGGTCAGCAACAGGGGTGCTGAATGGATTTTTCCAACCATTTTGAGCCGAGATCTGCACTTCATAATCTGAATGCTTTTATCTGTTTCTGAAAATAGATAGGAATTTTTTCCACCGGCTGCTCCAATCTGGCTGTAGAGATGTGAGGAAGGATTACATGGATAAATTCAAGTTTTGTCAAACAAGCACGTCGTTTCCAAACCAAATGGAGTCTGTTCTCTTGTAACATTCCCCCACCCTAATAGCTGTCCTAAAAAGAAAGACATGACCGCTCGTGAGACAGGTGAAAGGCCAAATAACTCTGAGGCCTACTCAGAATATTTACTTTATTTTCTTTCCTGGTAAACAGTTGGAATCAGCTATTTTTGTCCCAAGGTTTCAGAGGCACTGAAGGATTACAAATAAAAAACAAATCCTCCCCCTGGAATGTAAAATAGCTGGTTAGCATATTTTCAATCACGTTCTGCCCTTTTGTTAATATATCCTTGGTTAAAATAGCCAGGGTTTCCTTCTCAAAATTTTATGCACTCTGCTTTGGAACTATTAGCTACCAAATTCCCCATGATCCTTATTTCAATGGACAATTTCAGAGCTTTGCTTTCTCACTCACTAGCTCATTCACTCATTGACAGGTTTCTTTAAAAAATCCTCCCGACACAATATCCCTGCATCCAATTGCCCATTATGCCCAAAATGCAGGGTGAAAAGCTCTATGTAGCTTTGGTTCATGTCTAAATGATGTGTCCAGAAAACCATGGAGTGTGCCTTTCCTGATGAAACAGTGTCCACTGAAATATATTTTGAACCTAAAGCAAATGGTCGAAATAAAGCCCTCTTTTTTCTCTTCCTCAGTATTCTTCCGATAAGTGAATGAGAGGCAAGCAAACAATGCTTCCTATGTAAGCTGATGGCTAGAATCTAGCTCTCCAGTCACCTCTAGGCAAGCTCTGCCTGTTTTCCCTTTAGCTTTATTTGACCAACATGCATGAAGCGAGGAGGCGATGTGATACACTCAGAGGAACTGAGACCTTCCACGATGCAAACTGCAGGCAGAAAGGACATGATATGGATTGGGGCTACAGGTGGTGGCAAAGCTTATACCTCACTGCCCCTCACACTGTTTCCTAATTTATATGGCTCCCTATTCTTATTGTTGAATAGGAAAAAAGAAAAGACAGAGTGGCATGTTTGCATTACAGTGCAAAGTGTCATTTGACACCAAGGTGCTAGATACCAACAGACTTAATTGTTTGCAACTGGAGTCAAAGGTTCCCTGCCTGAGCTTATTCTTATAGTAGAGCAGCAATTAAAGCATTGCTTAGCTTTTTGATTGGTGTGTTATCTAAGCTTTTCATGAACAGTCTTCCCTACTGTTTTATTTCTCTGAAGTATTTCCTTGGTTTCTAATAAAATGCATTATTTTATTGGCTGAAATCCAGTAATAAGTTGTAACTAGAGTAGGCCCATTTAAACAGTGGAATTTACATAGCTGTTGACTCACCAAATCCTCACTCATTCAATGGACCTACTCTAGTTGTTACTTATTACCGGATTTGAGCTACAGTTTTATTATTTTTAGCATTTAGTTTTATTGTATTTACTTTATTTTATTGCTTTGATTTATTTTTAACTGAAAAGCAGTATAAAATGTTCTTAAACAAGCAAACAAACAAAGAAAGAAATATTTGCCTGGACATTTTCCTGACTACAAGTATTGCAGCTGTTACTGGGTATTTTTTAATAACACTGCTATAAACACTGTTCTTTTGATTGCTTTTATTCCATTTTATGATGGCTTCATTTTGTCAGCTATGTTTTCTTTTCAAATGAAAAGTAGTATAGAACTGCTGGATAGCTCTGTTGTTTAGGTAGGTTGGGAGTTCAATTCCCCACTGTGCCTTTTTGACAGGGGCTAGACTTGATGCTCACTGGAAGGACAGATCCTGAAGCTGAGGCTCCAATACTTTGGCCATCTCATGAGACGAGTAGACTCCCTGGAAAAGACCCTGATGTTGGGAAAGTGTGAAGGCAAGAGGAGAAGGGGACGACAGAGGACGAGATGGTTGGACAGTGTCACCGAAGCTACCAACATGAATTTGACCCAACTCCGGGAGGCAGTGGAAGACAGGAGGGCCTGGCGTGCTCTGGTCCATGGGGTCACGAAGAGTCGGACACGACTTAACAGCTAAACAACAACACAACAACAACAAGACTTGTTGATCCATTGGGTCCCTTCCAGCTTTGCAGTTTGATGATGATGATTAGATAGATGTTCTAAAATAAAATAAATCCTCTTCTGTGTTGTCAACCTTATGGAAAAAAACATACTCATAACAGGACAGGTTTGTCAGTGGTTATCCTCCATCTTTTTTATTTTTCCATCTTCGGGCTTCCAATCTGTTTCACTAACATTTAAAATAATTATTATTGATTTCAGGGGAGAAAATTCTTCATAATGGTATGCAGATAATAACAGCACAAATTTCATATTCATGAAATGCTGATGATGTCTAAATATAGAGATGGTGTGATTGCCTCTGGAACAATTGATTATAATTCAAAAATAAGATAAAAGGATAAATAATGGGTATTCTGGTTTCTTTGAAATGTTTCCAAAGGATCACTACTGCATAGTTCACAGCTCAGAAAAATCCTCAACTCTCAACATCCCCTAAGATGTAGGGGCACTGGCTTGAGGATTTTGAGATTTGTTGGCCAAAAAAAAAAGAGAGAGAGACTAAACTGCTAATGCTCAATGGGGAATTCTGGGAATTATCATCCACAGAAATAAGCTTTACTTTACTTTCCCAAGCTTTACTCATGCCTGTTCTTTGCATTAGACAAAAGGAAAGGTTTTAAATAACAAACAGTTGTGAAATGATTGAGGTAGAAGTGAGGATTACAAATAGAATAGTTTTGCATGGTCTCTCATGTTTTCAACTACTTTGAGGAAATCTGGTACAGCGTTCTGTTTCAGACGTTTCCTTCTTGGTATTTTGCCAAAATCTCCACCAAAAAAATAGCCCTGTATAGGAAAAGTTGGAACAAGCAGGAAAATTTGAGTAATAAATTTTCTGTAATTTGCTTTCCACATACCAAACACCATAATACATTGCCGAGCTGCATTAATCCCCCTTGTGCCCTTGTGTCGGCTTACATAAGAATGTTCCATGTATCTGTCTGACTGCCTTTTCCTCCTGAACTACATTGCCAGCTTGGTTGGGGGAAGCGCAGTGTGAAACCTAAGAGGGAAAGGAAGGGAATTATTTATATTGGGGAACTCACAACCTTTCCCTCAAAGTCTTTCTGAGCTCCCCCTTTGTCCCTCAGGTGGAAACAGAGTGTCCTCAGCAACCATAAAATCCAGTGACACCTATACATCGCTAGGCCTTATTGAAAGGTGAGGAGGAAAGACCACCATGTTTCATGAGCCTAGAAGGAAAAGTCTGGGAGTGATTGTTGGTTGTTGCAAAGTGAGCAACAGCTAGAAAAATAACTGTTTTGAAACATAAGTTACTACAAGACTTAAGGGCAGGGGGGCAGGGTAAAACAGTTTGTTGCCTGAAGTAGAGCAACACAGGTTGTCCACTCTGCAATTTAGGATGCATGATAGTCAAGGTCAACCAGGTTAGTGTGGCAGAAAATCTAATATCACAAGCACCTGTCTGTCTTCTTGGAGGAAAAATACTATACTAATAAATTAGGTAACTTGGAAGTAGCTACAAACTGAGGAGTGACTTAAAGGGGTTGTGGCTTCACAGGAAGAGTACATGAACTGCATGGAGAATTTCCCATACTGAACCTCTGGCACTTCCAGTTAGCATCTGCTACAGAGCTAGGGCAAATCTTCTGCAGAGATCCTGGAGTGCTGCTGTTCCTCAGAACAGACAATATTGGGCTAAACAAATGAATGCTTTCACTCAATGACTGAAAACGTTAAATCACTGGGGATTTGGTGAGTCAATGCTTCTGAAAGTTCCATTGATTCAATGGGCCTACTCTAGTTGCAATTTACTGTGCTAAGCAATGAGATTACAGTCAATGTAAGGCAGTTTCCTGTGTTCAAAGGGCTTATTCTCCACACACCTTAGATCCTGGGAACATAGTATTAAACAAGATGATATGTTTGGCAGAGATGCTTCTTCTACTGGTAAGTGACACCTGTTTGAGATAGGTCAGGCTTTTTCACCCATATATCTTGCACTTAGCATGTTTTATTTTCAGATTGGTCATTTGAAGGTATGCACAGCTGTGGTGAAACCAGCAGAAATGGGGTTAATCATCTTCTTTATTTCTTGTAAAATCTTAAAACTGCTAGAGCTGAGTTAAATAAGAAAGTGTGTTTGGGTAAATGGGTGGAGACATCCCAAATGCCTGTGAAATCTTATCTGTGGCCTTGGAATGCTTTCTGAGTAGAAGCTCATGCCTGGCGTCTCACAACATGTGGATGGTTTACACCTGTGGAGGTCCTGGGAGTGCTCATGCAGCAGAAACCAATTAATTGGAATCAATTGATTGGTGGGAAGTTTCAGCCATCTCATGAGGGGATGATGTAATATAAGGTGTTATGGAACAAAGAGTTAGTGGAATGGCAGACAGTAGAAGCTAGCTTGTAGCAATATGCTTTTTTATGCTTGCTTCAATATGTAACTATCATTATGCTGAACTTTGCTTATGCCTTGGAACTATGCTGTATTATAAGGATCACTCAGAATTAGATAGCTTTATTGTTTTGTGTAGGAATGAGTCCTACTTGCCTGAAACTCTGAAGCTGCTTTTATTTTTCTGTAATAGGGGACTACTTCATGCTATATTGATTGTGCTTGAGTCATTAAGCCTTTTGCTGAACCTTCATGTTTTCCTAAAATTTCTTCAATAAATTTGTAAAGATTTTACAGCTGTATTTCATCCCAGAAAACACCAGGGAACATAACCAAAATTTGCTGGATTCTGCCCTATCTTTCCTCTCCACTCCTGAATTCCATTGTGACAGCTCTCCTAGTATGCCAAGTAACTCCTTAGTCTGTCAGCTTGAACTAAACTGTCCAGGGAAGGCCTGATGATCTGGAAATCACAAGTTGGCTAGCCTATCTCTCCAGAGAGATTCACTGTGCCCAAAGTGAGTAACAATATCTGTCTAAGAGACAGCACTAATGTCCTGCCTCTCTTTGATTCAACCTATCACAACCTTTAGAATGCTGTCAAGGAGGCCAAGACCATTAGAGTCAGACGAAAAGAGAGGCAATAAGAATCTTAACAGAGTCCGAGTGCAATCCTCTTGTTAAATAACCACAGTTTATTTATTTAACCACAGTTAAATAAATTTAAGCAGTATTTAAACAGTTTTATAAAATCTTGTTTACACAATGCACAGGTGAAATTGATTTATTTGGGCTGCAGAGTGATTTTTTTTTTCAACTGGCTGGCAGGGCCTTTTTAAAATACATTTAATTTGGTTTAGTTTGGTGGCTGTGAACAGTATTGTCAATTTACTTTGTGCCCCGATTGAATGTCAGCTGCATGGTTTTTCTTCTCCTATTTTTAAAGAAGTTTCTTATAGAGATGTTTAGTGATGCATCACTTAGTGCACTGTTACCACAAACTTTTTTTTGTCAGATGAATATAGCCATCGATTTATCTCTGTAACACTTGTTTTTTAAAAAAGAAGTCAAACAGTTTACAAAAAGCATGTTGCTAAAATAGAAAGGAAATGAATCGGTTTTCAGTAGCTGCTAAAACCAGTTTTAATTACCAGAAATAAATCAATCTAATGTCAGTCAACGTGAATGCAGCTACTGATTTATATACCATGTGACCTGAACCTGATATTATGAAAGTGGAACAGGAATCAATTTAAATTGCCAGTGGGACAAAACCCTCTGTCTGTGTTTGGGACAGAAAGAGATAAGAAAGAATGTGGACTTATAGAGGTGAGGTTTAGATTAGAGAGTGGTGTGGTGTAATTTAGAGGGAGCCCATTGATACAGAGTTCAGGGAGAGGTTGAAAAATACATATGAGTAAAAGAAAAAGTCAAATAACAGGCATTCGGCTTTGTATGCTTTATTGTTGCATTCCAGTAAAATGTTCTGTTTCCTGTTTAATCACTGTCTGAGTCTATTTGGTTAAGGAAAGCTGGTTGAATCCATTCTTACACCTATGCAACCAAGAATGCACACAAACCTATCCTTTGGTAGTGTTCCTTTATTCTCTTTATTCTCTCTGTTGTGTTTCTGAAAGAAGATACGTGACCACACAAGCCCAGGAGAATAAAAGGTGATGACAATTTATGTATCCTATTGTATATGTTTCTGATTTTGTGCTGAGAAAATATATTCATTTAAAATCCAGTAAATATATTTATTTTAAAAAACCCCAACTACCTCAGACTTAATTATAATTTTGAAAAAAAAAATTACATATATTTCCTGAAGATGATTAAATTAATTATCTTCAGACAATAATATAATTTCAGGTCAACTTAGGGATCCATGAACTTCAAATGTTCTTACATCTGCTTATTGTGGTAGCACAGCATTACAGTCCAGGTGAGAGCAGCAGGGGTGTATAGCCCATGAAGGATGGTTAGTCAAAAAATCATACAGACATGGGGGTAGCTAGACGTGTTGTCACTAAGGTAGCAACATGACACTTAAGGAACTTTTGTTTAAGGAAGATGAAGGCTCGTGTTTAAGTATTAAAATATATCAAAAACCTGAGAAAAGTCTCAGTCCTCATGAGAAAGGCTAACTATACATATGTTAAATAAATAAATAAACAACATCAAACCTGAGGTCTCTACGCCTAATATAAGCAATAGCCCCACTAATGAACTGCTGGATAGCTCAGTGGTTTAAACATCTGGTTGGGAGTTCGATTCCCCTGTGTGCCTCCTTGACAGGGACTGGACCCCACAGAGTCCTTTCCAGTTCTACAGTTCTATGATATTGATTATGATTAAATTTCAAATACCAGGAAAAAATATATTCAAATTCAAATAAATGTATTGTCATTGTAAGTCTATACATAGTATACACATACAACAAAATTCACACAGACACCCAGAGACCAGACCCACATGCACACACACAAAAAAATCCCCAAACACTCCCCACCCACTAAAAATCCCCCACTAAAAATACAAACATCTACACCGCAGGCTAAGTAACACTGTCCAACCGTAAAAAAGATATATAATAAGTAGAAGTGTCCTTAGTCTTAAAAAATTGAAGAGACTAAAATAAATTCAAAACATTTCCACTAGTGCCACTTTTCAACATGCATCTGAAGATTATCCTGCTGTTTGCTGTGGAAATCATCACACAACCTTGCAGCTCCAATTTCTATACCCAAACCAAAGTGTTTATATCTGTCTTTTCCCATTGTCCATTTCCACTGCCTATAGCGGCGTACCACCTGGAATAAACAGTGGAAATAGCTCCACTAGGTCATGAGAAAGGAAGAAACCCCTAAAATGAGCTAGTTTCCCCCCCCCCATTTCCCAGCTTGCAAAAACAGATAAAACAGCCTAATTCTTCTCCCCTGCCAGCTTTTCAGCAGGTAGAAAAATCCTTCAACAGGGAAACAAATGCACCACAATATGTAGTTTCTCTAACGTTTTCTTGTTCTTCTTGTTGTCATTACTTAGTACAACCCCGAAGTATCCTTTGTGAAAACATAGCCATCATTCCATTTTTTAAAAACTGATAACTCTATCATTTCTCAGGCTTTTGCTTTAAAAAGTCCTTCTGTTCTGGGCCTTTCATCCCTTTGGTTGAGGAAGAAATTAAGCAAATATGAAGGCTTTGGTGTGGAATGAGGTGACATCAAAAGGGGTCAGACTCAATGGCTATCTCATCCAGCCAACCAGATGCTCAGAGGAAGATCATAAGCAGGACATCGAAAGAATGGAATATGAGAAACAGCAATGAATTGGTACCCTATGGCAGATGACTTTAAACTAGAGATGTGCATTAGCATGAAAATTTGGATTCAGAAGTTGGAATTACAGTCCTTCAGATTCAGAATTCAGAATTTTAAAAATTCTGAATGTCCAAATATCCGGAACTCCATTGCAGTCAATACGAATATTATATAGCAGCGGTTCTTAACCTTTTCTTTACCACAGACCCCCTTTAAATATATTTTGTTGCCATGGACCACCAGACTTAACTCAAGATTTAAAACCCTAAAGTGCACCAAATATTTATTTAAAGTTTCTAATGAAGGGTCTCATCGACAGATATTCCTTGCTATAATGGCAACACTTTTTAAGATTACTGGAAGAAGCTTTATTTTGCTTTGAACATGATGCACCCTCATCAACAACATTAGTTCTTTTACATTTTAGAGTCAGCTGGCAATCCATTCTGAGACTCAGCCAAAATGTATTATTATGAAATTCACTGTGATAATATTGAAAAGTCGTTTTACCCAACAATAACCAAACTGTTTTATTAGCACAAATCGAATAAGAAACATAATCATGAAGTCCATCCGAACACTCACTCACATGGACAGTGACTGACTCCGACTTTCTCTTCCCGCAGCTACTGACTATCTCTCAGCCACTCAGCGTCATTCACTTGCATGTTGTCACCATGTGCGGGAATATCAAACAGTTATTTGCCATCAGTTATTTTCATAGCAGATTTTTACTTTTGTTTGTTTTTAATGGAGGCGGTAGGTTAGAAAAGCCAGGGTTTACACAAGCAAGGGAAATTAAGTTTTTATTCTATGTTTTCATTCATTCATTCATTCATTCATTCAGTTTTAACTGCAAAAGATCATAACATTTCTTCAAGCCTTCGCGGACCCCCTGTGAGGACATTGCAGCTCCCCTGGGGGGGGGGGTCCAAGGACCACAGGTTAAGAACCTATGCTGTATAGTCATTATTTTCCCCTTTTTTAAAAAAAAAAATGCAAACAGACCAAACATTTTTAAATGATTTCCCCTGTGTCCTCTGACATCTTCCCAGTGATTGTGCCAAGCAAAAAGAGAGAGTGCACACCAACAGCCAGCAGTGCCTAGGTATTAGGAAATGACTGTAATGGGCATACTGATGGAACCCGGAACAGTGAGAATGCCAATAGGAAATGCTAGCAGCATTAGGGAAGCAGAGGGACAGGTCACACTAGGGAGTGGGTAAATATCCTGGGCAGCATTGGCAGGCAGATTGGAGCAGTAGATAGCTTGTGGTGGGTGGGAACTGTGCCAGTGGCATGGAGCACAATGTGGGCAGAGTATGCCGTTGTAGCAAGCCAAATAACAGGTCCATCCAACTTAACATTGTATTGGGATGGATGGACTTCAAGCTTTTGAGAGTTGAGTGCCAGAGCAGGATGGAACACATAGTCCTTCTGCACAAAAATCTACTCTCAGTCATCCTGAACTTTGTTCATTTTTTCACACACTATAATTTAGGACAACTGGCAGAGATAATTTGGTTGCTTCATTTGGAAGTTAGAAATCTTTTCCTATTCATTGCAGACCATGCAAGATTTGCTAGTAGATCTCCTGACCTAAATGACAGGCAGCAGCTCTACAGGGTTACACGGGCAAGGATCTTTCCCTCTCCTGGAGGAAACCTGGATTTGTTGGGACTGAAACTTTCTGTTTACAAAACATGTGCTCTGCTCCTGAGCAATGGCAATTCCCACAGTGCTATTAAGGATGTGTTTCACGGTTACATTTCTTTGTATTTCCCCGTAGCTATTTCCCCATAACTGTGATGACAAAATGCAATGAGCCATGACATAAGGGAAAAACTCATGGGCATTATCTTCATTATTTTCATTTTGTGGAAAGAAATGGCTTCAGACAAGGATCCGTCATGATTAATCAAGGGCTAGAAGCAAAGGTTACAGTTAGAATGCCTATGAGAGCTGACTGTCCTGAATGAGTTATTAGAAGATATCAAAAAGCTACCTGTAAAAATCCATCACTTAAGTTTGCCAAACTCTTCCAAAACAATTCAGGGAATTGAGCCGGGCAAACTGAAGTGTTTGTTGGGTTATGAGCTTTGTGGACCCTGAGGCATGTGCTAAGTTGTTCTTCACTCCAGTGGCTTCAGATTGACTCTCTGCTATCTATATTTATCATTATTCTCTTGGGAAGTACTTTGGCAGACATTTGCAATGAAAACCCTGCCCAGAGCACTTTTTGGCACATGGTGAGCAGACTTTAAATAGCACAGTGACATACTGCAATAATTACTCATATTAGCACTTTTCTTTGAGCTATTCTCTCTCTCTCTCTCTCATTCTCTCTCTGTATGTCTTTCATTCTCTGTCACATTATGTGTGTCACCTGATATGATTCACAGCAAAGTGCGCAAGCAGCTAAGTCGAAGAAGGAGCTGTAGAAGGAGATGCAGAGCATGGCCTTAGGCTAGTCACCATTCTTTCAAAAACTGTTGAATTAATCTTGATTTCACAGTTAATAGAGAAGTGTAAGCCAACATTCACTTATGCCCATGGCATCTTCATTCCCTATTCAGAATCATTGAATTATCAAGTTGGAAGAGTTCTAATGGTCATCCATTCCACTACCTGTCAATGGAGGAATCCGCAATCAAACCATCTGTGACAGATGGCCATCCAACTTCTGTTTAAAAACCCTCAAGAAGGAAGAATCAGCCATCTTCTGAGGGACACCATTCAACAGTGAAACAGCTTTTCCCATCACATAGTTCTTCATAATTCCAAAACCTCTCTCTCTCTCTCTCTCTCTCTCTCTCTCTTTGTCATTTGATCCCATTGGTCTGTATCCCATTCTCTGGAGCCATATAAACCCAGCCTGCTCCATCTTCCATCTGACTACCATTCAGATGTTTGAAGACAGTTCTCACGCCACCTCTCAATCTTCTCTTTTCCAGGCTAAGCATATCTATCTCCCTAAATCATTTGTCATAAGGCTATATTTTCAGACCCTTTCATATCTTGGCTACCCTCCTCTAGAGGCACTGTGGTGGAGACTTCAGCACTTTTCAAATATTTATTATGAACACACATATGGTCAGACTTTGTCCATTCACAGTTGTTGACCCATCACTGTCCTATATATATATTCAGCAGAAGATCTGAAAGAACCTACAGACATACAACTTGGACATGCCTAGTTTTCTTAAATCAGTGACCCACAAATCAGCCATACAGGCCACATTGTCCCTCCTAGGCTCTTTCAGATCTTCTGCTGTGTATGTACATAGGCCCAGCAGCCCTGAACAACTGCAGTTCTGTTTTCCCCTTGTACATAAAGTATTTGGACAATATCAGTAATGATCCTATGTTTCTCATCCCCCTGTATCATTTTAATAGCTTCCATCAGACCTACCGTCCATTCATATCCCTTTTTCTGCTGGGAAAAGGCTATTCTTTACCTAGAGTAAAGGAGGATGGAAGACACTGAATGGTGGGAGATGCTTCTGCACATTACATAATAGCAAACACATCCTTGTCATGTGTGAGTGCAGGAAAGCCATAGGCAATCATATGATGCTGGTAAGTTGGAAACATCATTGGCATAAATGAACAATTTTTGTGGTTTATAGGAATACCTTTCCAAAAAAACAAAAACAAAAAACATCCTGGGAAGTAGAAAAGAACCACCCTGTTTCTTTCTGCTGGTCTACTGAAATAAATTATGTTTCTGTTATTTTTTTTTTCAGGGGAATTCGTGGACCTGGCCAGAGGATGCCTCACCCTGACATGAGCTGCCCTTGTGTCTTGTGAGGAATGTGGCAGGAATGTGCCCTGATCCTGATCTGAACTCTTATGCTGGCTTTAGAGTTCTTAAGTGTTCTCGTAGTTATACTATATTCAGTGTGTACTTATGAAAGACTCATGTCATGCCTTTGTAAAACAGCATCTAGTTCCAAGGTGAAAAGTGGCCCAGAAAGAAGAGTGCACCAAAGCCTATGGCTTCATATGACCTAGTGAAATTATATTGGTCCCATCGGTCCTCTTGCAGCATTGGTAGCTGCAATGCCAACCCTGCCCATCTGCAGTGATGGTACTATGGCTACTCTTCCTGCCAAAGGGCCAGAGTGGTGTGGAGAGTATCGTGTCTGGGCCCAATACTGAAGTCCCCAGTTTGAAACCCAATATCTTACACTCTACTGCTTGTGCAGGGAACCTACAGTTCTCCAGATGTCGCTGAACTACAATTGCCTTCATTCCTGATGCTTGAGGTTTGCTGGCTGGAACTGATGGGAACAGGAGACCAAAAATATCTGGTGGGCTGAAGGCAGTAGCACCTGGCATCCAGTTTCAGGGATGCTGTAAATCTACTCCAGAGTTTAATATGTACTTTACAGGAACTATCAAAAGTGTGGAACACTATCTCCAAAACAGGTTCAGCATCTTGGGTTAATTCCTGCAATGTGAAAACTGAAATCTGGAATGGATTCACAGCACCTCCAGTATCTGCTATTGCACTCATGGCCGTCTAGTGGGCTTGCCACAGGCATATGATTGACTACTGTGGCAACAGAATGCTAAACTGGATAAGACCTTTCTCTGATCCAGCATGGTGCTTTATAAGCCCAGCTCACAGTATGCCAAACACAGGTGGCTCATGGTTTGATTGGGAATGGGAAGATGCCCATCCCAGTATGGTAGGGAAGGGGAGATTCCCTGTTTGGACCATGAAGTGCCACTAATAACCAACCACAATAAATCTCCTAAATCAGAATGGAGATGCCATGGGTTCAGTCAAGTGGTCCCGGATTAGCCGTAGACCCGATCTCAGTCATATTAAATGCCTTTTATCTGTTTAGGCCAATAAACCGATTATGAATCTATCAAGACAGAGACAGATTCAATGGAATTATGCACATTGTTGTGACCTCTCTATTGGACCACTGCACTATGTTACATGTAGGGCTTGAGTCCAGAAACTGCAGCTGGTCCAAAACAAGAAGGAGTGATTAGCAGGAATGGGATGAAATTACTACCAAATGCCAGGGTATTATGATCTGAATTGGCTTCCAGCTCATTTCCAGGCCCAATTCCAAGTAATGGTACTACAGCCCTAAGTGGGCTTTAAACTCGAGCTAGTAAACTGGAGGATTTTGTTCCCTCAGAAGTATCTGTCCAGATCCTAAGATCATCTTCCTTGGGAAGCCCACACCAAATGAGGAAAGGCAGGCCTTTTCGGTGGTGACACCTTAGTTGTGGAGGCTTGCCTGGCAGCTGTGTTGTGGTCTTTTCAGCATTACATAAAAACCTTTTCATTCTCTCAAACAAATTTGTCCTGTTATTTATTTTTAAAATCTCTGTTCAAGCTTTGTAAGACCTTTTCACTGCTGCAGTTTTATTCTGTAGCTGTTCTAAGTTTATTTTTTCTTTACGTTTTTGCATGTGTATTAGATACCTCTATATTATGGTTCAGTTCTGGAACAGATTTACTCTAGCCACAGATCATATTTTGATGCCTACCTGTCTGTCTCTTTCCTCTATCAGATGAGTTGTAGGAAATTATTTGGTCTGTAAAGATATGCCAAAAGTCCTCAGCTGTATGCAAGTCTGTTCTATTCTATCACCATCATTAGAGCTAATTAATTTTCATGGAGTCCTGTGGTTCCAGTTTTGCTTCGTTGTTCCCTACGCAAAACAGTGTGAACTCACCAGTGTTTTATGAATCACCCCTAGAGTACTCATATCAGCTACAAGCACATACTTCATTGAGACCCACTGGAGAACTTGTGTGCATTTTTTGGCTAATAACTGGTTTCTGCTGCTTGCTGTTCACTGCACATGCAAGACAATATGATATTTCTGCTGCCTGTATTAGATGACTAGAAGTTGGTGGGAGAAGAACAAATGGCCCATAATAAATGACTAAGTATCAAAAAATGAATAATTTCCTGTTTGAGTGGTGAACAGCTGCTTGTGTGTAGGATTCCCTTCGTAGATGTCTTGAGCTCAAGGCATAAAAGTTCAGGGTTGAGGCTGATGTAGTCAAAAGCATTAGGAACTGGGGGCAGAGTCCTTTCCACTGAGGGCATATACTTGGCATGATTTCTGAGAAAATGTACTACACATTGCAAGTGCTATATATATTAGTGGTGGCGGTGGTAGTAGTGGTTGTTGTTGTTATATTGCACTTTTTATTTCTCAGCATTGCTGGTGCATGGAGGCAAACCAAAAGTATGTTATTATTTGTTGCTTATCTAGAAGTATAATATCTGGCTTATTAAAATCAACTTGTTTGTCCCAGTATAATATTGTAGTTTCATTTTCTAAAACTGGAGGTGGCTGGAATTTATAACATAGAGAAAAAGCACAACTAATTCATAATCTTCAGCCAAGTGCTGAAAAATGACCTTTGCAGCTTGGTTATGCCTGCACATAGAACCCATTGATGCTAGCTAGCTCAAGGCACCCAGATGACATGATGAATTGTTTCTTTGGACTTGTGACAGGCCCTACTTAAATCACTTACACCTCACTTTATAATTATTTTCTGATAGTTCCTAGTATGAATTTGTCTACTCTTCTGTTATTTCTTTATTTATTGGTTACAGTTACACCCTCTCCTCAAATGAACTAAAAGTTTTCCTCTTTACAACTTTATACTAAAAACAACTCTATGAGGTAGGTCACACTGAGAGCCGGTGAATGGCTTGAGGTCATCCAACAAGTTTTTCACACCTCAGAATGGTATGGGGACCACAACTTGCATCTTCCAGGCCACAGTCCTTCATCCTAATCACTAAACCACACCGTCCCCCCAGAGAAGGCATTGTTTCTTTATCCCAACCTCACAGGGAGGTTTCTGTCATATGTAATAAAATATGTAAAGAAGGCTCCCTGTGTGTGTTTTTGTGTGTGTGTGTATAGCTGAAAATGCATTTGTAAGTAGGGTTCCCTTCTTCCCCACAGAGTAATCAGTACTTTGCCACAGAAAGGGAAGAAAATATCAACAGAGAACATTTTATGAACCTCTAAGCAAAGTGGGAATCTGCCAAATATATCATCATCAACAAACAATGCTGCAGTCATGGCAAGACTTTTTCCACTCGGTGTCCTTTATTAAAACATTTGAAGAACTAATAACTGAAACCTGCGGCTTCTCTGACATAGAGACAAGGTCGTTCAGGGCTGAGAAAGCTGCTCACTAGGCAATGGACATGATCTCATGTTCTCTTTTGTTGTTCTTTAATTTACCACCAACATGATATTTTGTTAATTGTCAGTATAAGCAACATAAATAAGAACAAGCTTTTTTTTAACCTTCAGAAACGTGGGCCAGTGTTTGAAGATTAGTAATTTGTTTCTAAGATGACTCTATCCAATGTCTCTTGAGGTTGACCAATATTTCCCATCACCACTGCCATCATCAATGGTGGGCACAATGACATTTGAGACAAAGCCTGCTATGGTTAATGATTAGGTATATCTATAACCTGCTCTGCATGCAAATATTAGGCATAAGGATTGGGACTGAGCTGCCTGGTGCCCTTTAAGAGACATTCCAGTCTTCTCTGTTAAGAGTCTGTCTGTGTCCCATTTGAAGGAAGGAAGGAAGGAAGGAAGGAAGGAAGGAAGGAAGGAAGGAAGGAAGGAAGGGAGGGAGGGAGGGAGGGAAGGAGGAAGGAAGGAAGGAAGGAAGGGAGGGAGGGAGGGAGGGAGGAAGGAAGGAAGGAAGGAAGGAAGGAAGGAAGGAAGGAAGGAAGGAAGGAAGGAAGGAAGGAAGGAAGGAAGGAAGGAAGGAAGGAGCCTGAGGTCACACAGTGCCATTTATTTCAGATGTGTTAGATCTTAACATTGCAGCCAGAATCCTAGCAGGCAGTGGTTGATACTTGCACCACATCAAGAACTGAAAAAGTGAGGGAGGGGGAACCTAAAGGCAAGGAAATAATGACCCCAATCTCCTAATTGTGTGACCTGCCAGATCAAATCCCATACAGGAATCATCCTTCCACAGTCACTAACATAGTCAATTCCGACTCTAATAGTTCAGTAAAATTTAGTAAACTAAGGGTGGGAGCACACAGGGAAACAGTTCACAATTTGGACCGCTTGTGGAGTGGTCTGGTATGATCTATTTCCTGTTGATCATATGGTGTACAGTAAACTGTGCTCCAGCTCAAACCTGATGTGTACCCAAGCTGGACTACTTCTTGGAGCTAGGCTGGAACAATTCCTCAATGGATAGTGCTTTAAGAGAGATCACACCCTGCAAAGTTACCCTTTCTGGTGCAGACACATGCCTTTCCTGCGGTCTGATCACACCTACATGGAGTAGAAGGGGAAAGATAAAGAAGACAATTTCAGAATGTAACAGACAGCTAAACAGTGTCAGAAGTCTTTGTCCTACAGTTCTGTGAAATGATCGGCACAGAAGCTGCAAAATAATATGTAGAGCTAATAATACAGTTATCTCATCGGATCCCTCCTGAGAGCATCTTTGGTTGGAATGTCTTGGTCTTCCTTGGAGCATCCAGTCTTTATCTCTTCTCTGGTGCCAGGACCGTAGCACACCTAGACTCTGTATTAGTTCCAATTCCCCCTTTCCTCACTTCAAATGGCAGGCCATGTTTTTAGCCCTATGAATGCCAAATGGAATAAGAAGACTCTGTCAGGGTTTTCTTCTCCTTGGGGTTGAATAATGATTCTTTGCTCCAAATTGTAGTTGCTCCAAAATTCAACCAATACTGAATGATTTGGTCCGCTTTTGTATATTTAGCTGTTGACAGGGTTCATGCCTATTTTTGACATTCTAGGTGAGTTTAAAAAAAAAAACACCTAGGTGTGCTCTTCTCATTCAGGACAGCCATATTTAGAACTCAGGATTCAGTTCTAAATAATATAATGAGAATTTTGCTTCATTGATGAACAAAATGGAAAGAGAATTGACAGCAAAACTTCTACATTCTATTAATTAATTAATTCTCCACATCACAAAATCTCATAGCAGGCTACACAGCCACATAAAACAATTTAAAAACATAAAATGTTTAAGGCAGCTTAAAATTAAGCAGTTTAAAAAGACATGCAATGAGAACATTAAGACATTAAAATCATTGCATTAAAACCTGCACAGCCCAAGATCCTCAACTCCTCAAAAGCTCTAATAAGTAAGGATGTTTTGAATTGGTGCTAAATGAATGATTCCAATGTCAGTGCCAGTCGAGGCTTCAAGAGGAAGGCATCCCACAAGTGAAGAAAGCCCATCACCACATCTACACATAATGAAGAGTTCTCAGTGGTGAGACACAGAGGAAGGCCTCCGCAGCAGATCTTGTGATCAGGCAACTTTATACAGGGAGAGGTGCTCCTTCAAACGTGATAGATTTGGAAACACGACCTTCCAGGGTTATCTTTAAGGAGAGGTGCTCCTCCTCTAATTTTGGTTTTAAAAGATTCAGAATCAATTGTCAAACCAGTGGATCACCTTTAGCCAAACATGTGTCACCTTGTTTCATGTCCTTTACTGGGCACACAAGTCTGTTGCCAAAAAAGGAGAATTTCTTTTAAAAAAGGATTTAGGGGCAATAAGCATACTGATAGAGCGAACGCTAAAGATTTTATTATGCAAACCCTAAAATAAAACTACAATGTATCTGTTCCTTCTGTTACTGGGTATTCCTTAGCAAAAAAAAACAATGGATAGATGACTGGATGGGTTGCTTGAACTAGTCAGTATGAGCCATCTTCCTGGACATTGGCCTGTTGTGGAGTTTATTGGGCAGGATATTCCTGGGACCTCGATACTCTAATGCCTCAATTGATCCTAGCTCAGGGCCTGATCACACGAGCCAAATTAACCCTAGTTATATCCCAGTTAGATAGTTTCATAAATTTCCGGTCACATGACACATGGCCATGTCAGTCATTGATCTGTAGTTTACTTCCCCCTCGTCGGGAGGGTTGTGTTATTTTGTATCGATGACATATTGATTCATTCTGTACTGGTATTGCATGCGTGCACATTCCTTTCATTTAATTTCCTTTGCAAAGGGCTTGGGCTTCTGGGTGCTGTGGAGTGGGGGGAACTAGATTAGATTAACAGGGACAACCTGTGTGAATTGCAGTTTGATCAGCACAGATATCAGGCATAGTCCTGGCTCTTCCTGGTTGCCCCTCCTCACTCCTTTGCCGAATGGGATGGGATGGATAAGGCACGGAGATCAGCAACTAGGGGAGGGAGGAATCTCATCAAGGCCCTTCCAGAGGGCACAAATCAAAGAAGAAAAAGCAACAATCCAAAGCTCTTCCCGATCTGCCCTCGCTCTGTATCTCTCCTCACAACTTCCAGTTTCTTGTCTTCAATCTGTTCTCAACAGGCTTGCCCAGGGTGTGCAGGGGGATGGTGGCTGTTGCGTTTCCTCTGTCTTTTTTTTTAACCTTCTATTCTTGCAAAGTATTATGCTCCTTTGCAAAGGGCTCGGGTTTCTGGGCGCTGTGGCCACTTGATGGCCACTGCACTTGTACGTTTTTTAAAATGTTTCTTTGACAGAAATATCAACAAATTTGCAACTTCTGTCTCTTTCTAATCAATGTATTCATATTGTTCTTGCTAGCAGCTTGAAGGAGACAACCTTTTCCCCATTCCTTTGAATGAGGGCTTGAGCACAGACATTTCCTGCTTTGAACTGTAAAGAAAGGAGGGTTGCTTCTCCTCTGTCTCTTTTTTTACCCCTCTGCTCTTGCAAAGTATTGTGCTCCTTTGCAGAGGGATAGGGGAGGAGGAGAGAAGGCTCAAACCTCTCTATTGCACCATAAATCTTTTTAAAATAAATACATAAATAAATAAAAGTAAGGGGCAGATTGCTATTATCTCAATCTGCCATTTTATTACATCTTACTAAAATCTTTTCAAGGAAGCAAAGAGGAGAGTAGTATGATTCAAAAGCTCCCAGTCTGATATATTCAAGATTCAATTGCCAGAAGCACTCTATTTTAGGATCAATTTCAATTTTGTATATTGTTTTTTCCTTATATTTCATGTACAGATGGGAAATTCTGAAAGTTGCTGACTTAAAAGTAACTTTTCCCATCATAACAATAATGATTGGGATATCGTTAACAAGGGTATGACAGTCACCTTTCATGCATAGGGATCTGTGCCTCTGGGGTCTATATCTAGAATAAAATTTCCTTTGTCTGTCCCGCCTCTCTTGGCCTAGTGGAGACATCTGATGTATACCATTAGTCACCACCATGCACTGGAAGAAACTGTGAAAGGTGTTGCAGGAGATCTCATGTTTTTCTATAGATATTCAGCTATTATCTACTATAATGCCAGGTCCCATTAATTGGAAAGGAGACAGCCACTTTTATAGGAACAACCACTTTGATATTCCCCAAATTAAAAAAAGAAACATATCAGAAGAAGAGAGGTGTGTTTTTTTCTAATAGATGACAAGGCTAGTGCAATGGTAGGAAATTTTCCACAGGGATGCTTTTCTTCCTGGCATATCTAAATATCAAGAAGGTCAGATCTTTGTCAGGGAGTCTGATCAATGCAGGGAGTCTGATCAGGACGAGGACAAAGCTGCTGTACTTTTAATAGCAATTTTGGCAAGTGCACCTTGTCATACAGAAATAAAAAAGCTAAAGATTTTAATAACCTGTCACTCTGGCAAGCAGATGAATTCTGTTTTGTTTTGCATCAGGTGACCCTCCCTTTTGATCAAGACTGTTAGGAGATGAAGACTGAGCCAGCTATTGATTTGACCCACAACAGCTGGTCTCATTTCATTCATTTTCCTACGTCCTGACACCTCCCATTGGCAACACCCTCCTTCATCTTCTCTTCTGTCATCTGATCTGCATCTTGCTTTTTCTCCCTCATTTCTCATTTCTCCATTGCTCTTTTCCCCCGTGATCCTCACGCTTCTCCTTCTGTCAGGGCTAATTCGTGCCTTGTAGCTCCCAGTCACGTAAAGCACTTCCTGTCGACAGCTTCCCAGAGACGCACTATATTTCATTAAGGTTTAATAGGGTTGAGTGGCTGGAGCCTATTTGGATTCTCTGTGTGTCTGATGCTGTCAGTCCGCTGTGCCTTGGAGTGCTCACTTTGTAGGAGAAACAGGAGCTTTTCACTTCCAGGAGCCAATCATTTTGTCAAAGTTGTTCAACCTGTGCTTGCATCCAAAGGGGACAATGAAACTGTCCAGCTTGTAAAAGTGCCACAGGACAGATGTCTCACAATTACATCTGACTTGAAAAATGTCTATTTGCTCTTTTCCTTTGACCAACTGACCCATTCTCCTAGGGTTCTTAAAAAGCAATAATAACCAAGAAAGAAATCTGCACAGGTTGTTACTGTCACTGCCACACAAAACATACTGGTTGAAGAACAATTATTCCACTGCCAGTGCAGATGTGAACACACATTCAACAAATTAAAGTTGCCTTGACTCAGAACCTGTGTGTGTGTTTTGTGTATTGATTGAGTTTTTGAGAGCAAGTTGAATCAAAATGCTCTTATGGTGACCCTCTCTTTTATTGTCTTTATCATTAATTTCTGACTATAGCCAAATTACAGACATGTATCAAGAGCATTAAATTTGCTCTGCTTGATCTCACATGCAGTATCAGGATAAGGCAATTTCTACCCATAATGGCCACAATTAAAGATCAGTGCTACAACGGGCATTCATACCAGTAACTTGTGTTGCTCATAAACTGCAGATCTTGCTTTAGCAAGATTACTGTTATGTATCTGTTACTATCTGTCTCTCTGGGATAGGACTCGGAGGCACTGTTTTACAGTGGCTCCAGTCCTTCCTGGAGGGGAGAACTCAGAAGGTGGTGCTCAGTGACTCCTCCTCAACACCCTGGCCATTGGCCTGTGGTGTTCCTCAGGGTTCTGCTTTGACACCCATGCTTTTTAACATCTACATGAAACTGCTGGGAGAGGTTGTCTGGAGTTTTGGGGCTTGGTGTCACCAGTATGCGGATGACACCCAACTCTATCTCTCCTTTCCACCTAATGCCAGGGAAGCTGTCTTGACTCTAAACCAGTGCTTGGCATCAGTAATGGGCTGAATGAGGACAAACAAACTGAAACTTAATCCAGACAAGACAGAGGTGCTCCTGGTTAGTCAGAAGGCAGATGAGGGAATAGGGATACTACCTGTGCTGGATGGGGTTACACTCCCCCTGAAAACTCAGGTCTGCAGCTTGGGTGTACTCCTGGATTCATCCCTAAGCTTGGATGCCCAGGTCTCGGAGTAGGGCCAGTTACAGGGAGCATATAACACCCTGTTACAACAATTGCATTAGCTACCAGTCAGTTTCCGGGCCCAATTCAAAGTGCTGGTCATTACCTATAAAGCCCTATACAGCTTGGGTCCAGGCTACCTGAAGGACCGTATCTCCCTATATGCGCCTTCTCGGCGATTAAGATCAGCAGAGGAGGCCCTCCTCTTGGTCCCATTGCCAGCACAAGCACAGCTGATGGGGACACGGGAGAGGGCCTTCTCTGTGGCAGCTCCCAGGCTATGGAACGCTCTCCCTCGGGAGGTCAGGATGGCCCCTTCCCTGTTATCCTTCTGAAAAAAGCTAAATACCCATCTCTTCAGGCAGGCTTTTAACAATTACAACTGAATCCCTGAACCCCATTTTAGCAGATAATTTATTTTTTTCCATGTTTCCATGTTTTCATGTTTTAATTTTATTTTAAATCATATATTGTTTAATTTATCTTTTAATACTTAACGTATTGCATTTTTAATTGTGTGAATTTTAATGTTGTGAGCCGCTTTGGGTCCCTTGTTGGGAGAAATGTGGCATATAAATAAAACTACGACGACGACGACGACGACTACTACTACTACTGCTAATAATAATAATAATAATAATAATAATAATAATAATAATAATAATAATAATAATAATAATAAGTCATATAGTATATGACATACAGAAGTCCAATTGCCATGGATTCCTATTAGAGAGTGATGGCCAACCTTGCCAGCCAACATCAAATTAATATGCACCGTGCTCCATATTGTATTTATTTATTTAACTTATTTCCATTTCTATACTGCCCCATTAGTGTTGCCGCTCTCTGCTTAGTTCACAATAGACAATAAAATCATACATCATATAATTAATACAAAAATTACAATAAAATACAATAAACCCTGTCACTAGCTAAATGTACCTTTAAATAAAAATGCACAAATTAAAACACATTTGAACATCTCAGGACAATATTCAAAATAATAGAAGGCAGCTTTATATGATTATATATTTCCCTAAGGGCACATCTGCACTGACAGACTAGCTTGCTATTCGGTAGTATTTGGTGCTGTTTGGTTTATGACATTCACAAATGTTTTGACTTAGAGCGATCCATCCTGCCCCATTTTAGAGTGCTCTTTATCCTTTTTGACAGAGCGCTAGAGCTACAGATCTGTTTGTTTGCATGATTTGGAGCACTCCTATTTAGCCCATTCTGTAGCTCATGCAGAGGGTTAGTCTGCACCAAAATACAGCTGTATCCAGTGTTACCTGAGATGACAAGCCTGTGATGTATTTGGTCTGTTGTGGCATTGAAAGGGATGACAGAGAACCCTCTCCTTTATTTTCATCAAGTCTACCATTTTAATTTTTTAATCTTTTCCTACTGATGTAGCACCCCTTCACAGATTGCTGCCTTGTCGTGGCGAAGGGGCTTGAGTAATTCAGAGAAGCTATGGGCTATGCCGTGCAGGTACACCCAAGACGGACGGGTCATAGTGGAGAGTTCTGACTAAATGCAATCCACCTGGAGCAGGAACTAGCAAGCCACTCCAGTATCTTTGCCAAGAAAACTCCATGGACAGAAACAAAAGGCTAAAAGATATGATGCTGGAAGATGAGCCCCTCAGGTCGGAAGGTGTCCAACATGCTACTGAGGAAGAGCGGAGGACAAGTACAAGTAGCTCCAGAGCTAATGAAGTGGTTGGGCCAAAGCCGAAAGGAAGCTCAGCTGTGGACGCGCCTGGAAGTGAAAGGAAAGTCCGATGCTGCAAAGAAAAATACTGCATAGGAACCTGGAATGTAAGATCTATGAACCTTGGTAAGATGGATGTGGTCAAACAGGAGATGGCAAGAATAAACATTGACATCCTGGGCGTCAGTGAACTAAAATGGACGGGAATGGGCGAATTCAATTCAGACGATTATCATATCTACTATTGTGGGCGAGAATCCCGTAGAAGAAATGGAGTAGCCCTCATAGTCAACAAAAGAGTGGGAAAAGCTGTACTGGGATACAATCTCAAAAATGATAGAATGATTTCAATACGAATCCAAGGCAGACCTTTCAACATCACAGTAATCCAAGTTTATGCACCAACCACTGATGCTGAAGAGGCTGAAATTGACCAATTCTATTCAAACTTATAACACCTTCTAGAACTGACACCAAAGAAAGACGTTCTTCTCATTATAGGGGACTGGAATGCTAAAGTAGGGAGTCAAGAGATAAAAGGAACAACAGGTAAGTTTAGCCTTGGAGTTCAAAACGAAGCAGGGCAAAGGCTAATAGAGTTTTGTCAAGAGAACAAGCTGGTCATCACAAACACTCTTTTCCAACAACACAAGAGGCGACTCTACACATGGACATCACCAGATGGGCAATACCGAAATCAGATTGATTATATTGTCTGCAGCCAAAGATGGAGAAGCTCTATATAGTCAGCAAAAACAAGACCTGGAGCTGATTGTGGCTCTGATCATCAGCTTCTTATAGCAAAACTCAAGCTTAAACTGAGGAAAGTAGGAAAAACCACTGGGCTAGTCAGGTATAATCTAAACCAAATCCCTTATGAATACACAGTGGAAGTGAAGAACAGATTTAAGGAATTAGGTTTGGTGGACAGGGTGCCTGAAGAACTATGGTTGGAGGCTCGTAACATTGTACAGGAGGCAGCAACAAAAACCATCCCAAAGAAAAGGAAATGCAAGAAAGCAAAGTGGCTGTCCAATAAGGCCTTACAAATAGCAGAGAAACAAAATGCAAGGGAGATAGGGAAAGTTACAGAAAATTGAATGCAGACTTCCAAAGAATAGCAAGGAGAGACAAGAGGGCCTTCTTAAATGAACAGTGGAAAGAAATAGAGGAAAATAATAGAAAGGGAAAAACCAGCGATCTGTTCAAGAAAATTGGAAATGTTAAAGGAACATTTCGTGCAAAGATGGTACGGACCTAACAGAAGCAGAAGACATCAAGAAGAGGTGGCAGGAATACACAGAGGAATTATACCAGAAAGATCTGGATGTCCCGGACAACCCAGATAGTGTGGTTGCTGACCTTGAGCCAGACATCCTGGAGAGTGAAGTCAAGTGGGCCTTAGAAAGCATGGCTATCAACAAGGCCAGTGGAGGTGATGGCATTCCAGTTGAACTATTTAAAATCTTAAAAGATGACGCTGTTAAGGTGCTACACTCAATATGCCAGCAAGTATGGAAAACTCAGCAGTGGCCAGAGGATTGGAAAAGATCAGTCTACATCCCAATCCCAAAGAAGGGCAGTGCCAAAGAATGCTCCAACTACCGTACAATTGCACTCATTTCACACGCTAGCAAGGTTATGCTCAAAATCCTACAAGGCAGGCTTCAGCAGTATGTGGACTGAGAACTCCCAGAAGTACAAGCTGGATTTCGAAGGGGCAGAGGAACTAGAGACCAAATTGCTAACATGCGCTGGATTATGGAGAAAGCCAAAGAGTTCCAGAAAAACATCTACTTCTGCTTCATTGACTACGCAAAAGCCTTTGACTGTGTGGACCACAACAAACTATGGCAAGTTCTTAAAGAAATGGGAGTGCCTCACCACCTTATCTATCTCCTGAGAAATCTAAGCTATGGTTTTTCCAGTAGTGTTGTATGGAAGTGAGAGCTGGACCATAAAGAAGGCTGACCACCGAAGAATTGATGCTTTTGAATTGTGGTGCTGGAGGAGACTCTTGAGAGTCCCCTGGACTGCAAAGAGATCAAACGTATCCATTATGAATGAAATCAACCCTGAGTGCTCACTGGAAGGACAGATCCTGAAGCTGAGGCTTCAATACTTTGGCCATCTCATGAGAAGAGAAGACTCCCTGGAAAAGACCCTGATGTTGGGAAAGTGTGAAGGCAAGAGGAGAAGGGGACGACAGAGGACGAGATGGCTGGACAGTGTCATTGAAGCTACCAACATGACTTTGACCAAACTCCGGGAGGCAGTGGAAGACAGGAGGGCCTGGCGTGCTCTGGTCCATGGGGTCATGAAGAGTCGGACATGACTTAACGACTAAACAACAACAACTGATGTAGCCCTATTCTAGATAAATGAGATACATTGGCAGTATTATGTGTACCATGCTATGTAGATGCATTGCTGTTTCACTATGTCACTAACTTTATTTAACCAAAAAAGAAAAGGAAAGTCACTGTGGCCTGCTGAATGATGGCTGCAGGAAAAGGCAGGTAAGGGGGCGGGATGGGGTGTATCATTAATTGAAAGGGAGGCAAATTGAGTTGATCCAAAGACCTGTCTTGACCCTTATGAAGGGAGAAAAAATGTCGGTCAGTGTGTATGGAAAGGTCGCTCAAATGAGGACCTTTTCTGCATGAACTAGACCACTCCAAGTTCCTTTATCTGGACAAGTCCTTAAATATCTTCCTAAAACCAGAGAGGGATGGTGCATGGTCAACTTCTGTAGGAGGTAGGTTCCAGAGAGAAGGAGCCATGACCAAGAAAGTTCTGGAGTTGGCCTTTTGTTCTGTTACTTTCAGCAGTTGCTCCCATTTGTAAGCTGCTCTCCTCTTCTTTCTTCTTTCTCAGCCAGCTCCTTGCAGTTTTAAGTTCTCTTTGCTAGCAATGGTGGTATGGAGAAGTTCTCCACTCATTGGTTGTCTGAATCCATTCAGCTGTGAAGCTGTGTTTTTTCTTTTCTTTTCTTTTTCTTGTCTGCAGCACATGCATTAAAAAAGCAAAGTTAAGTGACTGAGAAAACTTGGTTCCTAATGGTGGCTCTTTTGGCCTGCTTGGTTGCTACAATTCTTATTAGCAAGGACTGCAAGTAATTTGTGGGACAGATAGCTATTTTGTAGGATAGACATTTGCCAAATATCATCCCAAACCATTAAGGGCTTTATAGGTTATAACCGGCAACTTAAACTGAGTACGGAAACTAACAGAGAGCCAATGAAGGTATGCCAAGATGGGGATGTTTATTCATAGCTGCTGGTACTTGTAATCAGTCTGGCCGGCACATTTTGGGCCTGCTGAAGTTTATATACAGATTTCAAGAGTAGCCCTATGTAAAGAGCATTACATTTGCCTATTTTAGAGATTAAGAATGAATGAACCACTGTTGTTAGATATTTTTAACCAGGTAGAGGTGCAGCTGGGCAATCAATCAAGGTTGATAAAAGGCACTCTTGGTCACAGCAGATATTTGCACCTCCATAGAGAGAGCTGGGTCCAAGAGTACCCCCATGCTGCAAACTTGATCCTTCAGGAGGAGAGGAACCCCACCAAGGCCAGGTAAATATCTCTCCAACCAGTCCAATGATCCTCCCAACAGTAGGATCTCTTTCTTATCTGGACTCAGTTTCAGTTTGTTGGCCCTTGTCCAGTTTGTTATTGATGCCAAGCAGCACTCAAGGACCCGCACAGCATCACCTGCACAAGAAGAGAAGGAGAAATAGAGCTGTGTATCATGTGCACATTAGTGACAATGAAGTCCAAATCTCCTTTTGATCTCATATAGATAATAAAAAGCTTGGGGAGATGGCTGAATCCTGCAGGGTCCCATAACAGAGGTCCCAAGAGGTGGACAATACCTCTCCAAGCTGTACCATCTGGGATCAGCCCTCAAAGAAGGACTGAAATCATAGAAAAATTGAGCCCCCAAGTCCCAAACTCAATAACTGTCCCATAATGCTACCATGCTTGACAGTATCAAAGGCCCTGGAAAGATCCAGGAGGACCAGCAGAGTTACACTCCTTCTGCCTGACTCGCTCAGGAGATCAACTTGCAGAGTGACCAATGCCATTTCAGTCCCATGGCACAATCTGAACCCTGACTAAAATGGATCTAGGCTATCTGATGATGCTATATCTCTGGATATATCTCTGAAGCTGCCTTAGTCATGCCTCTCTCCCCTCCCCATCCCATTCTGAATGTTTTGCACTTTGTTTCCTGTGTTCTTCCTTTCTCTTCTTTTTCCTTGAGTCCGCTTGCACTCCCCCTCTTCAGCACTCAAGCATACACTTACAGTTTAAAAAACAACCACCTCCAAACTGCTGCAGTCTCATTTCCATTAAGATTATTCCCAGGCATTGACGCCTCCTTTTTCCATTTTGTGGAGATAGAGTCACATCAAACAGCAGCATCCCATAAACAAAGGAGATTTGTAACCTCAGCCTTATTTCTCTGTCTAACCTGTCTCATGCGTTTAAACATATAATGCTGTTTAAAAATCAATAAACAATTTAAAACAGTTACAAACACATGGGGGAGGCGAAGTTCAGCATCCTTCATTGTAATGTCCTTTTGACAACCAGTTTAGTTGCCAAAGGCATCCTTGAAGTCTTTCATTGTCAGCAGAAGAGCAGGGGAGAAAGACCCAGCCTAATCCCCTTTGAAAGGGAGAACTGCACAGCTGGAAGGGACTCTATAGATCAGCGATGGCGAACCTATGGCATGCGGACCCCTTTCTGCCGGCACGCGAGCCATAAGTCGCTGGATCGCTACTCCCCCCTTCCCCCCCACAGCCAAACCTGAGCAGGCAGCTGCAGCCGCGGTGCTGGTGCCCAGACAGGCGGCGGGTCAGGATCTGGAGCAGCTGGTGCTGATGGTGGTTCGGGAGTGGGGTCTTGAGGCACCTCTGTGCCCGGGATTCCCCCTCCCGCTGCCACTTCCGGTTCCGCCACCGCCACTTCCGGTTCCACCGCCGCAGCGGCACACCGCCCCCTGTCCCCCCCCCCCCAGTTTGGGCACGCGAGCCCAAAAATGTTCGCCACCACTGCTATAGATCATCAAGTCCAGCCCCTGTCAAGGAGGCTCAGTGGGGAACTAAACTCCCAAAGTCTAGCTCCGCAGCCAAATACTTAAACCACTGAGATATCCAAGGGTAGTCCTCTGATGTATCCTCACTAGATGTATCTGTGAGGCCAGCAAAACCAAGAGAAAGGCCTCCTGTGAGAAAAGTTTGCATCTGCTGACTTTCTTTATCATCATCGTCATCACCACCATTATACATACAAGTACACACAGAAGGTGTCTATCTCCGGACTAGATCAGATGGAAAGCTCTTTAATCTCTCTAGATTGAGAGCAAAGACCAAAGTCCAACTGAAATGCATGCGGGACTTCCTCTTCGCCGATGATGCAGCCATTGTTGCTCACTCTGCTGAAGACCTCCAACAACACATGAATCATTTTAGCAAGGCCTGCCAAGACTTTGGACTAACAATCAGCCTGAAGAAAACACAAGTCATGGGCCAGGGCGTGGACTCACCTCCCTCTATTACTATCTCCACGCAAGAATTGGAGGTTGTTCATGACTTTGTGTACCTTGGCTCAACGATCTCTGACACTCTCTCCCTAGATGTCGAGCTGGATAAACGCATTGGCAAAGCAGCTACCATGTTCTCTAGACTCACAAAGAGAGTATGGCTTAATAAGAAGCTGACGGCATACACCAAAATCCAGGTCTATAGAGCCTGTGTCCTGAGCACACACCTGTACTGCAGCGAGTCCTGGACCCTTTGTGCACGGCAGGAGAGGAAGCTGAACACGTTCCATATGCGTTGTCTCTGACGCATTTTTGGTATCACCTGGCAGGACAAAGTTCCAAATAGAGTAGTCCTAGAACGAACTGGCATTTTTAGCATGTATACATTACTGAAACAGCACCGTCTACGTTGGCTTGGGCATGTCGTGAGAATGGCTGATGGTCGGATTCCAAAAGATCTCCTGTATGGAGAATTAGTGCAGGGAAATCGCCCCAGAGGGAGACCACAGCTGCGATACAAGGATATCTGCAAGTGGGATCTGAAGGCCTTAGGAATGGACCTCAACAGATGGGAAACCTTGACGTCTGAGCGTTCAGCCTGGAGGCAGGTGGTGCATCATGGCCTCTCCCAATTTGAAGAGACACTTGTTCAGCAGGCTGAGGCAAAGTGGCAGTCCCGAACCCAGCAAAATCAGGGAGCTGGACAGGGGACAGATTGTAGTTGTCTTCAGTGTGGAAGGGATTGTCACTCTCGAATTGGCCTTTTCAGCCACACTAGACGCTGTTCCAAGACCTCCATACAGAGCACGTTACCATAGTCTCTTGAGACTGAAGGATGCCTACTACTACACACATGTACACACACACAAATACACCTCTCTCTCTCAAAATGAACATCTGATCATACTGGTTTGGTAAGCAAACAGTGGCTTGCAGCAGGTAGTAGACCTTGTGTTGGGTCTAGACTTTCCACCAAGGATCAGTCCCTATATTATGTTTGGCACAGACACATAAATAGACTTTGGAGGCTGGATGGAAAGTTTAACTTTAACTTTAACAGACAAGAGATAGGGTAAAAGAACTCTCAGCAGGGAGGCAGGATTCTTTAAATTCTGAGGTAGGAAGAAATTATTGGTTAATGCTGGATAGACTGACAGTCGCCCCTCCCCCCACCCAGAAAGGTCCCTCCCAGTCAACCAAACTACAGCAGCATGTGAAGCTGTAAAAAAACCTCCAACAGCTACTACATATTTTCGTCTTTACCAGCACCACCTTATCTCTCTTTTTCTCTCAGAGATGGCGGTTACCACGGCCACTGAGAGATGAATAATTTTTAAAAATCTGGCCTATGAATCTCTCTTGACAAAGCTGGACTCAAGACCTGTACCACCAGCTATTTTTAGAGCTGCACTGCATAATGCAGGAACTGATGAATGTTCTCAGACCTTCATAAGTCAGCTGCTTCCAGCTGCAAAAAAAAAATAAAAAAATTAAAAAGTAGCTTTCCTCTCCACTGCAATTCAATGAGAAGAAAATGGAGGAACTTAGAGATACTGGATCAGCAAAACTAGAGTGAAGTAGAAGCAGCAGCACCGTGCAGAGTCACAGCACAACTGCTTGTAGAAAATTGTCACATGTTACACAGACAAAATTTGTTATAAGTTGCCATTTAAGCATTGCCCTCCCCCGAAAGGTTAAAAACAAAGGAAGTGGAAATGCTCACCAGGAGAGGGGGTAAAAGAACATGTTCATTTGCTTAAAATTTGCATATGATAATTATAGGGATAGCCTAAAATTTGGAAAAATGACAGTATTTTACAATATTTTACTATAATGTAAACTTATGCTAAGTGCTCTTGGACAAAGCTTCTACTTTTTTGGTGCAGGTAGGTGCACTCTAGTTTGGTCTATTTCCAGCACATGCAATCACTGGGAATGGACCAAAATTGAGCTTTTCAGCTGTCACTGCTGTTAGGGCTCCTTCTGCTGTCAATTTCTGGTACCATGAAGTGGCTTAATAAGTGAGCCACTTTAGGATATCGGCAAATTGGACTTTTTCCTGCTCCTCTGCAGAGGGCAAGAGGAAGTGAAATTATTAGTTTTGCCTCTGCTAGACCATAGCTGATGTGCTGAATCACTTAAGATTAATTTTTTCCTTTTGCCTTTCTGTGAAGTACCATTTTAAACCACGGCTGCAGGTAGTTTCTTGATTGGCACTATGCATGAGGCAAATCAAATATTTTTTTAAATTTAATCTCAGTGATTCAGTGAATCAACAATATTCTAGCAGAGGCAAATAATAATCATTTCACATCCTCTGCCTCTTCACAAAGCAGCAGTGGAAGTGTTCAATTTACTGATATCCTGAAGTGGCCCACTTATTAAGCCACTTCACAATACTGGAAATTGACAGTGGAGGGAGCCAGACTAAATAGGTCACTTGAGCTTGGTATGCTATTTGGATGCAAGGGTTGCACCAAATAGCTTACCGCTTCTGCCTCCAGTCCCAAACAACCCTCTTGAGCCTGTATCAGCCTGCTACAAAAGGGCCAATGTAGTCTTATGACTGAACATCCATTAAAGAGAAAAAGATGGAATAGCTGCATTATACCTTTTCCTTGGTAATACCTAGCACTCTCCATCTAGAACCCTTCATACTATAATTCATGAAGACTCCTGGAGTTCTTAGAATTATCAAACATGAACCGTGTTCTCACACAGCATAAAAAGGAATCTAGATTGGACTGATACCTTTTAGTCATAAAGTAATTTTATCCAAAGCTTAACCCTAGATCCTGGCCCAGTACCAGGACATGCTAAATAATAAAGGGAAGAATGTGAGGCACCTTACTCCCTATGTATACTGTAGGTCAAAAGGGCTTTCAGATTAAAAACATCCCTTCCTCTGAACTCAAAGGAACTGAACTCTGAGTTTGGGGAGGGGGAGACTCATCTGAACTTCTCTTGGGAAGCCATTAGCTTGGGTAAAATGGAACCGAATGGCCAAACTGAAGCATGGAGGCCTCTAAAGCAGCAATCAGGCATCTGAAAACTACCTGAAATGAGCTACAAAGGCCAGGGAGGGCGGTTTTCAGACAGGGACAATTTGACCAAACAAAGTTGCAATTACTGTTTCCATAATTACTGGGGTTGGCCTAGAAAAGTGAAAGGTGCCAAAGGCAATTACAGTTTATTCCACTTGTAAGAGCTATCTTGCTCAAACATGCAAGCAGGCATAAAAGATGCCAGCTCACCACCCCTCAACACCTCAACACCCAAGCATTTGTGGTGTTAATCCTGGCAGGCTTCTAGAGGTCTCCATCCTTCCATTCCTGTTCTCAAACTTTCCTTCACAGTATTTCAGGATTTCATTTGATACAGCTGTTAAGGAGAAAACCAAGGAAATGTTTTCTCCCCTTCTCAGCAGGGGTCCATTCATTTTCAGCTGTGGATTGAGGTACTCCTCTTTTTTTGAGGGATGATGAGCCAGATGGCAAGAGTAGTCCTAACACTGCTGGCTACTGTGCTCTGGCATACAATCTGAGTGGCAAGAGTTCTTTCTTTACTGACCCTGAGGCAACCAGAAGTAGCACTCATACTGGCAAGAGAGGATCAGTGCACCAGTTACAGGAGGTACGGGATAGGGGCACCAGTTACTTGAGCTGTCATGGCTCCATCTCAAAAGAACTCTAGGATTTGTAGTTTGGTGAGGTACTTATAATTCTCTATCAGAGATCTTGAATGCACTTCCCTGAATTACAACATAGCACTCAAAGTACCTCACCAAACTACAAATCTTAGAATTCCTTAGGATGGAATAATGGCAACTACAGTAGCATCAAACCAATATAATTGTGTAGTGTGTTTGAGTTACTGAGGCAACCCAATCTCTCCCAGTGCTTCAGGCAGGAAGCATACTGCTATACACTTGTGTACTTACCTTTGCCACCATGCTGCCCAGCCTTGGAGGGTACACCCTCAGTTGAAGGCAGTGATGTCTTCACACTATTCTGCAGATGCCACCACAGGGGAAGGAGATGGCAGACACCAGTGTGCAGCAACCACCTCAAGTTAAAGCTGTCTGATTTTGATACTTTGCATCATTGGGGCCTCACTGATCCATGGCAGATGGGAGATATATCCAGAGAGTGCTGAAATTTTGACAGATGCCATTTCATTCAACATCTCTCCCATCTGTCTTGAGTTTAAGAGGACCCCTCAGACAAACAAACAAGCCAGGCAAGTCTGACAAGGAGAGGGACTGTTTCTTGGTTGGCCAACTCATTTGTCAACCACACCATTCTGCCACTGAGGTAATCACTTCTGTGCAGCTAATGGGAAGGTTAGTTCTGGTAGATATACTCTACAACAAGCCCCCTTCTGAGCTAAGTCAGCTGAAGGAAGAACTGTGTGACATTAGGAATCCTGTCCGTCTATCCCAGGAATTTTCTGCTTCAGTCCCAAATTTGGTCTTGGCAAGGTGCGTGGGTGTGAATGTGTACACAGGCACTTCCAGATAGGTGAGCCACAACCTGTGTAGACCATCAGGTTAAGCTGAAAATATTAATCTTTGTTCAAGGGCAGACAGTCTGCAAATGGAGGTGCCCCTCCTGACACTATAAACCAGGGCTGGGCAAACATCAGAGGTCTGGGGGGAACACAGACCCATCCCTGAATCTTGGAGGGCTACACTTGCTCCTGCACCCCCACCCCCAAATGTTCTTCTTATGAAAATGGGATGTAAAACAGCCCCTTACACCTTGTAGTGGCCAATATTTTTTTTTAAAAAAATTACTAATGCAGGATTTTTTGGGGCCTGCAAATATGGCAAAATTGCTGACATGCCTGCTACAGAGCAGAGGGGTACATTTTGACCCTACTTTAAAAAAACGGACTGAGGGGATGCTAGAAGCCACATATCCTCCCCTATACACAGTGTTATCAAGACATGTCTTTAAGTGCAAGTGTTTACTATGTAAAACAGTTTGAAAACTTTTCACTGAAAGTGGTCAATAAATATTCCAGCAATGGAATGAATAAGTGCATGAATAGAAAATGAAGCTGAAAAGCTGGCATGCAAATATATTACTGGGTAGGGCCCGCCTTACGATTAGACAGAGGTAGACAGAGACTTCTGACAGTGTATTTGGTTATTACAAAAACTGAAAGTTGTATGTTACTTAATTTGTTGTTTCTCTTTTCCTACTTCCAGGAACGGGGTGAGATGCTTGTGAACAGTGATTTACGGCCTCATTATCAAAACAGTGTGGCTGTCAGCACTGGATACTATTATGTATGTTGGCTTGGGGATGGGAGGGGTGTCATTTGCTGTTCTGCCTCAAGCAGCAAAGCATATTGGCTCCATCATAGTACTGGACATGAAAAAGAGAAACACACAATTTACAGCTTCTGTAATACCCAAACGTGTTGCCTGAGACTGCAGCCTATCTTTGCCTTGTGATAGGGCTTGCCCTGTCCAGTAATCTATTCACATGTTGGTTTCTTCTGTTTAGCCCAAAGTGTGCTGGGTAATGCCATGTCTCCTGCCTGAACTCCTTGAAGGGAAAATTAGATAAAATGTCGTAAGTAAATTAAATACTTAGTTACATGCTATCATGTTGGAACTGATTTACAGTGACCCTAATAGGGATTTCAAGGTAAGTAAGATATTTGAGGAATGATTTTACCAGTTCCACTCATCCAGTGAGTTTCCATGACCAACTGGGGGATTCAAACCCTGGTCTCCAGAGTCCTAGTCCATCACTCTATCCTTATTGGAAGAAAGGCGGCCTATAAATAAGACAAATAAATAAATAAAATGAACACACTGCACTGGGTACCACACAAATAAAATATTACTTTCTATTCATTATGGAGAAAAACTGCTCTCCATATATCGTGCCCCAATGTGACTGCAGTAAAGAATGCATGGCAGTCTGGGTGGGTTGATTCAGCTGAGCGTTAAACAGATTATGAACAGTAGTGGTAAAGAGTCTCATATTCTTTTTCACAGATCTGTCTAGTTTGGAATGGAGCCCGTAGTCTGTTGGAATTGTTTATCTTCTGACTTCCTCTCCAGAACAATTCACCTCATCTGGATCATAAATAAAGGAACAATAGTGATATATTTTTAGATTCTTCCTGTACCACAGTGGTTAGCATCCATTTTGTCACCCTGACTGGCTTTGCAGAAGTAATTTAGGTCAAGTTACATGTTTTCAAAATTTTCAGAAAGGTAGCCATGTTGCAGCAAAATTTCCCCCCAACATCTTGTGGCACCTTAAAGATTAACAAGAACGAGTTGAGGAAGAAGAGCAGTATATTGGCCTCATCATAGTCCTCTCCTGACTACAATGCCAGGTGATGCAAAAGGATTAGTGCAGATTGTGGGAGAAATCTAAAGAAAGCCCTGGGTATACAATAACAGGCTGTCCTCTAGTTTTGAATTAGGGCTGATGCATTGCATACTGCCGTCCTGTATATTTAGTTTATGTTTGAGGTGCTAATGCTTACTTCAGCAGCATGAAAATCTCCACCTTCTAATTTTTCCATACCAAATTGCTGTTTGAAAACTGAGGAGCAAGCTAGTTCTATTTCTGACAAGAACAGACAGCTAATGGCCAGAGCAGAGGATTTACCCCCTCCATCCCTGAACCAACCCAACTAACGGTATTATGGCATTATGTTTTGTGGACTGCAGCTCACATTATAAGACGCATAAACCACTATCCTGAATTACAGTGTGTGTAATTCTGCATGCACTCACATGCACACAGCTGGGTGTAAACAGCTGGAGAATGGTGGTAACCAGTGAGGTCAGAGGAAAATGAAATGCATCTAGGGTAGAAACTAACTTTTACATTATTGAAAGTGATAATTGAGAAAACAGATGTTGGGAACACAGCCATCCTCGCACTGGTAATCTACTTGGCACAGGTAATATAATGAAATACTGTATAATTGATTTATGTATGTGCACTGTTAATAACACAACTGTGTTGCATTGCAGTACATTCAAAAGATTTCCTGTTTAATTCCCCTCCCCCACCTCCAGCCCTTCCAAGTAAAAGGGTCAAGTAGCACAAGACATGGAAGATACTGCCCTGGAGAGCTGCTGCCAGCTGTGAGTGGACAACACTGAGCTACCTGATCAAATAGTTTAATGTGGCATACAAGATGGCTTCCTGTGTCCCAGTGCTTTCCTCACACTGAGGGACAATGATTGGTTTGCTAAGATGAGTTGTTTCAAGGTCTACACATGGCTGGAATTAACTACTGGAAGGCACACTACCTGAGAACACAGTAATGCCACTGGGGATGGTCTTGGGGGTCACACGTCCAGGGCCCCACTTAGCAGATAGGCTTGGCTTACCATATTTGGAAGTGAACGAAGCAATACATATTACTGAGAGCTTGGAAACATTACATTTTGGACTACAATTCCCAGAATCCCCAGGCTGTGTGATCTATGTGTGTTCTGTGCCATCAAGTTGGAACTGACTTATAGCAACCCTAATAGGGCTTTCAAGGTAAGTGAAATATTTAAGGTTTAACCAGTTCCACTTCCTGAGCCAGTTTCCGTGGCCAAGGGTGGATTTGAACCCTGTTCTCCAGAGTCCTAGTCCATTACTCTATCCACTACACCACACTGGGATTTTTCTGTGTGTCCTATAGCTGAGTAGTATCTCCAAGCTCTACTTAAATATTAATATTTAAGAGTGTCCTTTAGTAAAGATGCCTTTCCCCTCATGACACCATTAAATCCAGAGTCTAAAATTACATTACCTCACTGTGGAACCTCTACCAAGGTGAGATCACAATTCTTCCTAACGTCAAATGACCTGAGGCTATAATATGAATCCTCAGTAGCAAGGAAAAGTACTCATTATTACTTGGCTGACTTCAGGGTCAGCACTAGAATATACTGTAGCATCCAGGGCTATGCCTTGGTTCACTTTGAACCTTTCAAAAGGGGCAAAACTTAGCACTCACCAGGTGTAGGGTGAAGAAGAAGAAAGTCACCATAGCTTTAATAACTATTTAGCAGATGGGATTTCAGGAGGTGAATCTAGCCTCAGTGTAGAGAAAATTAAGTAAGCAGTTGCTCAGAATTCATTGCTTTTCACAGTAATGAAGGTATAATTGCATAACATTATGACTGGAAATATTTTAGTAAATAAACTTAATGGGGAATGAATTCAGTTGTCGTAAATGTAACTTTCAGTTACTTTTACTATTATTGGAATGTGGCCTCATTAAACGGTGGAGGAGGAATATCACATGGATCTAGGGCTGGCTCGTGCCCTGCCTTGTGTTGCTGTCTCCCACTCTTTGTGGGTGTCCAGGCAACAATGAGATAGTGGCTTGTAGTGTTTAGGTTTTTCAAATATAAATGAGCAGTCACTAACCCTGGGAGGAAATTCTGTTGGTGAGGTCTGCCTGCACAGTGGGAATGACATCATCATCAGTGGCAGACTGCAACTGATTAAAGGCTTCCTTTTGCAATTTTGGGTGTGCGCACAAACATGCTGCTTCACATGCAAGCTGTATGCACCCTGCAATTACAAAAGGAAGCCTTTAATTGATCCCTAGTGAGGGGATTTGAACGCTGGTCTCTAGAGTCCTAGTCTGTCACTCTACTTACTATACCACAATGGATCCCCAGGGAACATATACCCTTCCAGATATTGCTGGCCTACAGGTCCCATCAGCCCTCACCAGCACAGCCAACTGTGAGGAATGATGAGGGTTATGAGGAGCCCCATGTACCCATTCCTGCCCTAGACAATGAGGTGGCAAGTCTTCTGCACAAAAGCATCTTTCAGCAGAATTCAAGAACCCCTCCCTCCCAGCTCACCTCCCACCATCCGGAATGGCTGAAGTCAAGCCTGTTCTCTGGATGTGGATCAAAACTTCCCGTCTTTGAAATTCTTCCCAGACTCCCAACTCTCTGGCTGTATTCTCCAGTGTCCTGGCTCTCAGGAGAGTTTATTTAAGTTCAGAGCAGTCCACAGTTTATTTATTGTGTCATACAAAGAGTTCAGGAGAAACTGTTCTAAAATGTGCTTTACCTCCCTATACCACACCATGAGCCACTTCTGGGAGACCAATTGGAAGTTAATAAATGAATGTGAACATTCCAGCTTGTTCCATCATATTTGCATCCTCCTTCTTCTAATAGATATCAAGTGCAAAACCAGGTCTTTCTGGTTCTGGCTTTGTCCTTGCAGCTGCTCCTATGAGATTAACTAACCTCAGTGTCTTCCATCACATTGCAGTTATTTAAACTTTCACTGTTTGTGGTAGCTAGTTAAATTTTACTGCTATCTGTGGCATACACTTTGCAAGGAGAAAGTGAGGCTAGCAACCTTTTGCCCCCATCAAAATATTATACAACACACAAGATAAAACCTGAATGTTCGGCAGCATAATAAACACACAAATGCGTAATGCTATTTCTTTCAGCTTTAACTGTTCTTCCACCCCATACTAAGCAAATTGTTCTTTTTATTGATACCTTTCTCCTTCTGCACATTCTACTCATTATTGCGCAGTTCTGGTCAATCTTCTACTAGCAAATTCTTCCTTTTTATGCACTAGTTTTGACCAGATGTACTGTTTTTGAATATTTCCCAGAATTGCTTCTATGTCGAGAGTCTGGAAAGAGATGCAAACATCATGTCTGATTCTGAACATCTGGTCTCCGCCAAACCTGTAAATTGCTGAGCCACTTCCTGAGTGTAGTACTTTGTGAGTCCAGCTAACCATCTGCATTACTCGTTCACACAATATATGTGCATCTATATTTGTAGACAAAAGAACGACTTCTGGGAGTCACAGGAAGAACAGCCCCATTTTCATCCCTTTCACTTATTGGCAACAACTTAAAAATGGCTAAAGAATGCTCATGTTAAAATATAGCAGTTATTCTTTAAGGTGCCACATAGTTTTTGTCTTATTTTTTTCTTTTGTTTTTGCCTAAATTAAAAGAAATATCTATTCTTGGGACACTTTTTCCAGACTGACATGTTCATACTTCAGAGGAATAAGTCAATCTGTGCAGACGCTGAAGGGAGCTAGAGTCCAATAGCATCTGGAGAACTACATGTTTCCTACACTGGTATTAAGGATGACTGGATGATGCAGCAGAGCTGTAGATGACAACCACTGACCTCATGTAGATAAGGTGGACAATGTTTTCAAGCAATTGGTCATGGGCAAATGACTATGACCACCAGACAGTAGCATACCTACACAGTAACCCCACAAATCCCAACCCTTATTTGGACATAAAGCCTTTAAACGTCAGGTGCCACAGATACCTATGGGAATCGTTTCTATCTTTGGCTTTATTACATACTTATTTGCCTGCCATTCACTCCCATAGCTGGTATTGGTTCCAGGTATGGAGGAGGAGATACCCTCTCTGAATCCAGTCTTGCACTGGAGACAAATATAGACAACTGTACCTTCTCCTGGCTCTTCTCTCTTATGTCAAGAGGGCAGATGAAAAGACAGCAATATCAGGGAAGAACAGCAACAGGACAAATGGAGAAAGGAAGCTGAGTCGGGGGTGGGGGCTGCACTAACATGGAAGGAGTTCTAAGGATCAGCAATGTGGACACTCCTGGAGTGTGAAACTCTACAAATGACCTGTGGTGCTGAATTCTGTCCCGCCACTTTTCATTGTTTTTGTCCATCCACTTTCCTTTCCTAACAAGCCAACCTTCATTGGTTTTATTGTTCCATTGTTTTCTTTTGTCCGCATCTTTCCTAACAAGCCAGTGATAAAACCATGCAGGGAACACAGGGACAAGCAAGACCTATGCCACCTTGGCTCTCAACTTAACATGGGGCTGCGTAGGAATGGAGTGCCCCTGAGAAAATGATGTAATGTAAGTCTTCTTGCAACAGTAAGAACACGGAGAGTCCGCTTATGCTATCCAGTGGTTAATCTCCAGCAGATGGGGCTACTTAAGAACTGCCAGGATCCTAAGGAAAAAGACACAGGTGCTGCACATGTGCATTTAGAACTATGGTCTGTAGCAGCCAAATTATAGCACCTTACCTTCCATGCCACCAATCTTTAACAAGCCACACAGGAAAAACACAGCAAGGCACCTTGTGGGCTATAGTACTGACCTGCGTTATCAGCTGCTGTCATAGCTTGAAGGTAACTCATGCTTCCCCACAGTCTAATCAAAAGATACCGTGCTACACAAAACCCTTCCTTCTTGATTAGTTGTCAATCTGAGCAACTCATCCCATGGGACAACAGTACCCAACCTGACCTGCCTTAACTTGCCTATTCATCTCACAGCCTGCCTGTGACTGTGACTGTGACTCCTGATTCTGGTTCTCATTTCCTGTCTCCCGGATCCAGTACCAGACTGTCAGGTTATTCACTGCTAGAGATGAATAGAAACTGCCCTTAGAATAAATGGAGGGAAAACATTATAAAGGAAAATGAAAAGTATGTTTATTATAGGAAATCCATTTGGAGACAGGAGAATCCATTTGGAGACAGGAGAATATAGATGGGAAGCTGGCTATACGCCCAGGACAGATAAAAGACTGAGGGGGGGGGGGGAATACATCACCCTGAGAATATCAATACACAGTCAAGGAAGAGACAGATTAGGGAAGATACTCGAGACTGTCTTGTTCTCTGTCTCCACCATTTTTGCTCCCTACAGCCACCTAAAGCAGGCATAGTTGTACATGACTGCCAGCAGTCAAAAACTACCATGCTTCCTGCCATTGGCCCACACTAGCTGATTACATTGTGCTAGACCTGGACCTCTTGGCAATGGCAACCCAGTGTAGGTAAGGCTTTGAGTCTGATGAGGATAGCATAGTTACAGACTAGGGTTGGAAACATCTTATAAAAACCCCAATGAATCAGAGTAATGTGGCTCATAGAATCACATAATCATAGAACTGTAAGGATTGGAGGGGACCACTTGGGTCATTGTGTGCAAACCCTTGCTGAAGCAGGAAATCCACAGGTAAAGTATGCCTGGTGGTGGTCATCTAACCTCTGTTTAAAAACCTCCAGTGAAGGAGAGGCCACCACCCTCTGAGGTAGCCCATTCCACTGTCAAACTGCTCTTATTGTCAAGAAGTTCCTCCTAATGTTTAAGTGAAACCTTCTCTCTTGTAATTTGAATCCATTATTTCAGGTTCTCCCCTGAGAAAACAAGCTCACTTCATATTCCATGTGACAGTCCTTTAAATATTTGGTTGTTCTCCTGTGGTCATGCATCATCTATTTGAGTGCATTTTGTTTCCTGGAGCAATCTGCTAGATGTAACTGGGAAGTACATAGGATTGGCAGGTGTCAGGGCTCTGGCTGATATCCCACAGAATTGTTATACCTCTTGGGGTCTCCACCCGCTTCTTTGTTCATCTCAGAAGCAATCCAGTGATGCTTCTGGAGTGGAAGGCTCAGTCAACAAGGTGCCATTGTTGCTCGAGGGCTGCCCAAATGTGTCCACACTCTACACATTTTTTTAGAGAAGCGCCTTTCATGTCCCCAGGGTCTCCGTGTGAGGTCACAAATCTCAAGGTGAGCAGTGCTGGAAGAGGAGGGGGGTTTCTTTTAGCAAACAATATGGATTTAAAACCTAAGCAGACATATAGTCACACATTCCATATTCCTACATGGGCTTACAATTTCGAGGCAAAGATATTTGCATGTGTGTTGTAGTTGCATAATGTGAGTGTCTTCAAAAGCCAGAAGCAAGGAGAACTGGGGAGAGAGCTGGTAGGTGTACTGATTTCTTGGATCCTTCAGGACTACCTTTCAGAATTATAATTGCAAGCACCATTACCTTTTTAAGAAACTGCAGTTTTTGAAATCAAGTAACAGCAGCAGGAAAAGCAATACAAACTTAGTCCAAACTGGATACTGCATGCACACACTATTTAATATACCAACAAAGCACATGTTCAGGAACTGCTTGCATGCAAACTCCAGAAGATCTCTTTCTTCCAATAGGCAAGTAATTCATCTCAATACATGTCTCTTCAAAGCTTCTCCTGTGCAATCCAAAACATAAAGACCAATAATTCCCTTATGTTAAATCCTAAAACCTTACAACAAAATGCTTAGATAGAAACAAATACATACTACCATTACAAAATCAATCTTGCATTCTACATTGAACACATACATCAAAGTCCATTATCTAAATCAAGGTAAACTCTGCAATGGAAAAGCAATTCCATCCCTCTCCAGCTGTCTTCCCCTTTGAAACCAAACTAAAGAGCACAAGCGTTTTTTTCTGGATGCCTCATCAACTGACTGTATCCATTCCTTCATAGGAGTTGACACAAGCACTTGGGCTCATCATGCCATTTGGAGCAAGCACAGTTTCGGTGTAACACACTAATTTAACACATCGATGTTAACATCACTACTTTTGCATTAAACAAGAGGAAACCATCTAGTCTTAAGAGAATGTCTTGGAAGTAACCCATTACAATAGTTATTTTTGAAACATTACTCTCTAGGTGCAACAATTGGAGCCATTTTTATGGAAAAGTGTGATGGGATATGGCAGATGTCCCTTTAGTAATGTCTTCCATGCACTAGCCAATATTACTCAAATGTGGCCATTTACTGCCCAACCTAGTGTGCTGAATGTTTGGTACTCACCTACTCGGCCCACATAGAGGCAACTATAGGAAGCAAAAGTGATTCTGTAAGCATTTTTAAAAATAATAAAGGAAGTAGAAAATAATGAGGGCAGAGAGGCAGACCTTTGTGCTAACTGACCTCTCCAATCAAAGCCTGTACAAGACAGTCACACATCCATCTCACATTCACATCACACACTATTCTAAGTTCAAAGAAGACTCAGTGTAGCTGCCTCAAAGAGAAAGCAGGAACATTCTAGACCATGGCTAGCCTAATAAATTATGTACCACCCTTCCTGAGCCATGGTTGGAAGTGAAAAGGCTGTTCAGTGAGGTTGATCTGAACCTTCTGTAAGTCTCAGCATTTGGTGTTCCCAAGAAAGGCTTTTGGCTTTGATTGGGGATTCAAATTGTTCAAATTTCAGCATTTGTATCCCCCAACGGAGCAAGCTTCCGTGATTTGTAAGGATAACCTACAAATATCCCTATTCCATCTCATTTGGACACTTTTTTGGTTAAGCTAGTGCACATTCCTACACTCAGCTGTATAACTTGCCTATAAGAGAATCTCTTTTCCTTTCCTTTACAAAGAAGGATTGGGCTCAAAGAGGAAAAATGATTTGTCCAGGGTTTCCAAAGAAACTGTAGAAAGCTGTATAACTTCTTTTTAGTTTTGGCTGTAAATTGTCAATTGTAACACCACATTTTCCTACCTCCAAGATGCCTGTTTTGCCAAGCATTACATATTCTCTGTCCTGCATTCTTTCCAAGAGCATCCGTCATTTGCAAGCCATTGAGATAGCTTTATAAGGCTGTTGAAAGAGTCATGCTTTATCATTTCCTTTCCTCTGGCTAGGGTCTGATGGGTTCCTTTTCTACCTCCTTCTTCAGTTCTTTTGGCACATTCATTTTCAATATGAATCATTCCCCTTTTGGCTTCGTCTTTCTCGCTGATAATATTTTTATGGAAAGGTTTCTTCTACTAGCCTTCAAAAAGTGCCATTACTCATGCATTTTCCAGATTATCTGGCATGTTTCTTGAATAAAGTCATGCCAGAGAGTGGCTGGACAACACTTTACTGCTCTCTGGTCTTCCAAATACAACAAGAAGAGTTTACGAGAAGAGAATGCATGGGAAATTATTTCACCAAAAAAAGCCCTAATTGACTTGAAGTGTTAATTTCCCAGAATGTCAGATTCAACAATCAAATTGTCTGAAGAGCTGTGTTCTGTATGTTGTTGTTGTTTAGTCGTTAAATCATGTCCGACTCTTCGTGACCCCATGGACCAGAGCACGCCAGGCCCTCCTGTCTTCCACTGCCTCCCAGACTTAGGTCAAATTCATGTTGGTAGCTTTGATGACACTGTCTAACCATCTCGTCCTCTGTCGTCCCCTTCTCCTCTTGCCTTCACACTTTCCCAACATCAGGGTCTTTTCCAGGGAGTTTTCTCTTCTCATGAGATGGCCAAAGTCTTGGAGCCTCAGCTTCAGGATCTGTCCTTCCAGTGAGCACTCAGGGTTGATTTCCTTCAGAATGGATAGGTTTGTTCTCCTTGCAGTCCAGGGGACTCTCAAGAGTCTCCTCCAGCACCACAATTCAAAAGCATCAATTCTGTATAGAAATTTAACATGAATATTCTATGAATATAGAAATTGTATAGAAAGAATGTTCTGTATAGAAAAATTCAAATATAAGCACTAGAAAACCATTATTTCGTGGGAGGAGGAGGAGGAGGTAATTGTACTAGTTTCCTGGAGGAAAAATAACAAAGGGCCTGTGGCCCCTTAAAAACTTATGCATTTTATTTGGCATAATATTTGCTGGACTGCAGCCCACTTTCATTGGACACATAAAAAGTGTATGCCCACAACACAAGTCCAGTGCTCGCGGGGACCTTGATGGTAATGATGATGTGAAACAAATATGTATACAGATGCTAACATTTCTAGAGATGTCCCACTCATAATAGCTATTTCTCTGTTCATTATCCCAAAAGGTACCTCTTAGGCTGTGACACTGATTGCTGCTACATGCCTTATCTCTTTCTGTCTCACACCCAGATTAAAATCAATGTTCCTCAAGGATATTAAAATGAGGGATTTGAGACTATTTCTTCATTTTCACTCGGTGGCTACATCCCTCAACTAACAGTTGATGTAAATTCACTGCCCCCTCCTCTACGCCACTGATCATAAGGATTTTAACCTTTGAGAATGGGCTCCATGGAGACTCAAGTGCTGGTGGTAGCACAGCCAGGAAATGCAGGGGCAGCAAGATAGAAAAGGTCAAGATTCGCCAGCCTGAATGTCAAGCTGTATCATCATGGACCATTCTTGCACACCAGGTAAGTTGGTTGCATATTGCTAGTCCACATGCTAGTTCCCCAGGGTAAAAAAGATCCCTATGGAGCCTCAGAACCTGAAGGTAAAGGAAGTTTTAAATTAAATTAAATTAAATATTTGTGTAAAGTTGTGCAGCCAAATTTCAGCCACAGCATTCATCTTTCCTCCATGAAATAGTGTAGAATATGCCTATATCCCCTGGGGGAAAAGCTGAACATATTGAGCCACTGACATTGGGAGAAAAGTTACTCAAACACTCTTCTTAAAAATCACAAAAAGACAGGTTAAGTTGACCCAGGGGTCAGGACAACATGCTGTGTCCTGGAGAACCTTTTAGACTGTGCACACCATTAGAATGACTTGACACTTGTTTTTTCAATTGGAAAAATATGTGTTTTGGAAGCACTCGGTTCTGTCAGAGAAACAGGATGTGGACACTCTGGCTCAATTGTGTGCTTAAATACAGGAGGTAGAACAGAATTCTCATTCTTGAAAATTCCATGAAGCAAATGGCTCTTTTTCAGGGGATATTTTGTGGAAGTCACCCATCTGTATTCTTTCCTTTGACTGCTGTGTAGAATGTCATGTATATGGGTCATAATAATACTACTAGTTTCTCTTCAGTCTCTTTGTTCATAGATGTAGTGGTTAGAGTTTTAGATTAGCACTTGTGAAATCAGGGTTCAAATCCCAATTTGGCCTTATAACTTACTGGATAGCCTTAGATCAGTCACATCCTTTGGCCTAAAACTAATTCCTAATTCCAGCCAGTAGACCCAACTGAATCAATGGTACTTTCAGTGTTGACTTACCATTCACCCTGTAGTTGATTCAATGGGACTATCCTGGTTGGCAGTAGCAATTGGATGTAGCTCTAGAATGTAACCTACCTTTGGGGCCAGTTGTGAGAAAAATGTGGGAAGCAGAAGAAGCTGTATACCTTCCAGAGTTGTAGGAAAGGCAGCATACAAATGTAACAAATAACAAGGTAAGGTAAGGTAAAGGTTCCCCTTGACATTTAGTCCAGTCGTGTCCCACTCTAGGGGGCAGTGCTCATCCCCGTTTCCAAGCCATAGAGCCAACGTTTGTCCGTAGACAGTTTCCGTGGTCACGTGGCCAGCGCGACTAGACATGGAACGCTGTTACCTTCCCACCGTGGTGGTACCTATTTATCTACTTGCATTTACATGCTTTTGAACTGCTAGGTTGGCAGGAGCTGGGACAGGCGACGGGAGCTCATTCCATCGCGTGGATTCGATCTTACGACTGCTTGGTCTTCTGACCTTGCAGCACAGAGGCTTCTGCAGTTTAACCCACAGTGCCACCACGAACAAATAACAAACAAACAAGCAAACAAACAAAAAAACAAACAAACATTCCCAATCAACTTTCAGCAGAGCTGCCAGCTTCTATACCAATCTAGCAAAGTTGAAATTCCCTCTGTCATTTCTAAAGTGAATAATTAGTGTGATTTTATTTTTCAGCAGGATTCATTTGTCAGAGAAACATGAAGGTTTAACTACGCATGACAAACAGTTGGGGTTAGACAGCTGTGCTGTGTTCCTTCTTCCCATTCTGAAGCTTCAAGTTCATTTTATGTACCCTGAAAGTCATTGTGATGCGTCTTTCATAGGAACACTACAAGTCAGATAATACATACATTGAACTTAAAACTGCCTCCACAGACTGGAAGTGGCTCTCTGTTTTCAGACAGATCTTTCCCTACAGAAACATTTTAGGAGTTTAACATGGAGCCTTTGCATCCAAAGCTTGTGCTCCATGCAGTAAATTCCTGATTTACATACCAGATTTGTGCTCACCCAAAAATCCGAGCAGTGAATTATCAGTGAGAAGCTGCTTTGAGTTACACTATTTGCCTTCCCCACCCATAGCTAAACAATAGGATTTTGGCCAGTGGTCTGTTTTAGTTGGATGCTCTACTGAATCTGGCAAATGAACAAGTACATAAACTAGTCTCTAATCACTGTAGTCTCTAAAGAATTAAAATATCCCTCTTATCTGATACTGGCTCTGGGAATTGTTCGTTGTGGATTAGATATACTACCATTGATTGTTCTTCAGTTATTCTCATTATCTGACAAAATGTCTTCTCAGTGATATATAAAGAAGTCCATGTGTATGGGGTACTTAATCTGGTAGCAAGCAACAGTTCTTGGCCTGCTGAGGACAGTCATCATGAAGACAGGAAGGTCACATTTTGAAGGCTCTCATACCACCATTTCAAAGACAAAATAGCTGGAACCTATTACTATATCCCTTTCCTTCAGTTCAAGAAGGGTGCTGCATTGACTCTTTTAGAGATGCATGGTACCAAACAATTGGCTATCTAATTCAATAGTAGATCTAATTCTTATTAGAGGTAACGTCAAATTTAAAACTGGTCAGAGCTGTTACAAATCAATGGCCAAAATTCTATTTTATATTTACATGCACAGAAGAGTAATCAGTTGCCACTGATAACTGCAGCTAATTGACATCTGCTAGATGTGCATATATAAGCACATGACCAAGATGCAGCTGGTATCTCATCCATTAGCCATAGCAACTTTCATTATTATCCTTGTATATGTATAAATATCCAACTGTTCTTGGATTGTGGCTTCACTTTTATAAGATCCTGTAGGCTTCTGGATAGATTATTTAGATTAATTATTCTATATCTTCTCTTTTAGTAGGTATTTTGGTAGATACCATCAGAAAAATATGTAATTCTCACATTTAGTTTGTGTCTTCTGAGATTAGCAGCAATATATGGAGATCTGAAGTAGTAAATCTGATGAGCCCTATAAGCCTACTATAATTGGAGGTATTCCTAGAGCTTCCCTCTGCTTCCCTGACATGATATATTTATTATATTGGATATTCTGGGAATCCCTATAAAATCTCTAGCAATGGTTTCGATACTTTCCTTGAATAATATTTGTTTCTTTAGACCCTAACTATTGGTCCTTTGCAGCTTTATGTAGACAAGCCCTTATATATCTCTCTTTAAAATGCACATTTTTAGACACAGACAGTGTCAATGAAGAGTGGATTACTGGAAGTAAAAACAATCTGGAAAGAGAGGGAGGGAAAAATATGTAACAGGGCAGCTTTTCGTGTGGGAAAAAAAATCACATAATTAAGCGGAGTCTTTCTGAAGAGTGGTTTAACTCATGATTTAAGTCATGATTTAAGTCATATGTTTTAAATCAAAAACACTCTGAAACTTGTGTGTATCCAAAGGCTGAATGTCCTAAGTATCTGGACTCTTCTTTCTCATCGCATTGGCACCTTCATAGTTCTGGTGTATAACCAGTACAGGAAGGGCCTGAAAGAGCCTTGACTGTGAGAGGAGGGTGTCCCAAACAAAATAATATATTTTTTAAAGTTTTGTTTTTATTTCACTGATATCAGAAAAAAATTCTGCAAAGGAACAGCAGGGGGCAAGGTCAAGACATTTTATTGCAGGAAACAACAGCTGAGCCCTTTGGTACTCAGAACAATGAGCAAGCAAGCAGTAAGTAAACAGAAACTCACAGACTACTTTGACCTTCTGGTTTCTTACTTGTCTGGCAGGCTCCCTGCAGCTTTACCCTTATATTGTTGACATCCCACAGATAACCAGTTCAGGACCTGGCAGTGAGGAGGCCCACTTAACATCAAGGAACAGTGAGCATTCCTGGAGCAATTTCATGGAATATCTGCTTCTAAGGTGCCAAAAAGAAGGTGGAAAATCATTCAAAGGGCTTTCCATTGTAAATAGTTCTGTCTTTTTTTCCATTACAAAAATCACAAACAAACCTAGGAGCCATTAATGTAGAGACTGTGGTTCTTTTGTCCTTAAGTCACATTGGAGATCATGGTATGCATACAGCAGGGGTATCAAGAAAAACAAATGTCTCACCTCACTGGTACCATGAGGCAACAGGGCGGGGTAACAGGAGCTTTACTCCAGGGTGCCAAACTCAGAGTGTGCTCCTTCCCCAGTCTTCCAGGATTGGCCTGGTGGCCTACTTCTGTTGCCTCAGGAAAAGGCAAGGTAAACCAGGTCTTCAGGGCAAGTGCTGATTTTCAGTGAACCAATAGCATCCATGGAAGATCAAATGATTAGTAGACCAGGCTTTGCTGAGGCAGTGGATGAGAGGTCTATCTGAAGTCCAGGCCTCTGGTCCAGATGGATGGATGGTCTATTCATATTGTGAGTAGATCAAGCTTCCCTCTTTGGAGGGCTATTGTCCAGGAAGCCTTGTAGAACAGGCTTCTGGCCTTGTGATGGAGAAGGAGGAGGCGGCAACTCCCAGATGGATAGCTTGTCTACTTGGACCAGGCTTTCCTTGTTGAAGGGTAGGTCTAATCAGGTCTTGGTAGACTAGCCTCTGAGCCAGACTAGAGAAAGTCAGATTACTAATACATAGTATGCTAAATAGTGTGTGTGTGTATGTGTTGTTTTTGTTTTTTATAGCTGCTTATCTGTGGAGTAGGAAAGATGCTAGCAAGGTGTTCAGTGCCATTATTATTTCTTGTATTCTTTTCACATAATGAATTACAAAAGTTGATTTCGAAGTGCCAGCATTGCTACTTGAGGCTGTGGTCTCTCTTATGTGTAGGCATAAAGCCAGTGCCATGCAGTGGTTAGAATGTAGAAATTAGATTGAGGTTCTACTCCCCAGTGAGCCTTGTCATTGTGGGCCAAGAGGGCATGTATACCACCCTGCGATCACTGCAGAAGAAGTGTGATACAAATGTAACTAATAAATAATAAAATAATTAACAAACATAGACAAGACCACAAAGAGTGTAGTAGCACTGTAAAGATTAGGGGTAGAATCCTGTTCCTAAAAGCAGAGTAGAGGATAAATCACATAAGCATTCCCCCTGCTCTGGCAGAGTATCTGTTGCATGGCCAATTGCATGGCTGATCTCACAACCAATACAAGTATAATTATGCAGTGGAGAGCCTGCCAGAGCAGAGGGGGCATATATGTGATTTCTCTTCTACTCCAGTTTTAAGCAAAAGAATACTAGTATAACAAGTTTTGTTTGGCTCAAATGTTGTTGGATTATAAATCACTTTTTCGCATGCATGAAGAATATATGGAATATTGGATGGATGCTGGATTTCAGCAAAACCTGAATTCAGATTATTGGGAAAGCTTTAGATGCTTGATTATCTCACATCCTAATAGAAGGATAAGAAAAGGTAACCATGCGATGCATCCGTAGAAACAAAATCATGGGTCAGGTAATACCTTCATGGATCACTAAAAAAAAATTATAAACAAGGCAAATTCTCCAGACCTTTCCATCCAGCAATGGTGGTATAAACTTTGGGGTTATCCAAACAGTCAAAAACGTGGACCAGATGGGATGCCCATTGCTCTTGAAACCAGCCTATTTCCACTTGAGACAGAGACATCAAATGTATTTCCCCCTGTTAAGGAAAGCCTGGCTTTGCTTGCTGTAGAGCTGATCATCTGTTTACTTCACATCCTAATGTATTTTGTTGCCAGGATGAACAAGGATAACTTCAAGTTGTCTTTTCAGATGAAGACCTAAAAATATGTGATATAAGTTTTACTCCATAAAACTCCTCACAGACTTTTTTTGTGTTCTGTAAATGGTAACTGCATGTCAAAGACAGATGACTTACTGGTTACAGTGTAAGCCTGTGAGCTGCAAGTTCAAGTCCCTAGTCTCAGCCATGATGTTCACTGGGTGATCTTGGACCAGTTCATACCCTCTTGTTCTGACTAACCTCTCTATGTTTTTGTTGCAAGAATAAAATTAAGACTGGAGGAAAGGCAGGATATAAGTGTAACTAACAATCTAACAAATCAATCAGTCCATTAATCACAATGAATCAGTTTTTGAGCTGGACTGTCAACAAAGACCTTCACAACGCATATCTAACTCCGTCAGTTACGCCATGTACTGAAGTGAACTGTTTGTTAGATAGTTGCTTTGGCACTTGTATAATAAACATTTCCCATTCTCCATGGAAATCTCTTAAGTTGAGAATCCTCTATTGAGCTTTCAGGCTTGAGTAAGATTCTATTTTTTACCCTCTTCCTCCTCAAAATCCTATAATGACACCCTTCTTCCTACATCACTGACAGTCAAGATGAAAAAACAGATTTTTATGGGCACAGTAGACGGAAACCCTCACCTTAGGAATTCTCATTCGGGCTCTTACATTTAGACTCACTGGTGCCTCTTTTATACCTTTCCTTTTTATGAGCTTCTCCGCAACATCATAAAATAGCAGGTCTGAGAAACACATGGCAATGTTATATGAAGGGAATTTTTTTTCTTAGGAACATCATATCATCTGATATTTCCAAGGATCTCATCAGTTGTGGATCTGGGCTTGTGCATGCATGTATCTATTTGGCTTCTGCTACAGCTACAGACTTGCATATTCTACTATGGAAAAAGAAACTGTGATAGAGATCTTTATCTCCTGCATTAACATCACAAAACTTTGGGCTCTGCAGCAGCTTTCTCTTTATTGAGTGAGAAGGGGTTGTTGTATTTCAAATGTGGGATGCAGGACATGTTTTGCCTTTTACCTTTTAAAATGATATACTTATGTAGAACATGCAAATGGCTATAACTACGGGAAAATGTTAAACATTTTCCTTAATTTTGGTAGGTCATAAAAAGAGGATTCACCTCCAAGGTTTGCTTGTGTTCTTTTTCTTCAGGCCTACAGTTCTAAAACTGACTGAAGCCTAATTGCTCAAAGCCCAGACAAGAAGGCAAGCACCCAACATATTCACACATGCACATAGTCCTAAATGAATATTAAAATTAACAAGCCAATACAGCAACAACTCTAACCTAGCTAAAACCCAAACAAACTGAGCAAAAATGTGGTGAATGAGTCAGAATGATACCCAGCCCTCTCTGTGATTAGAGGGTTCAAGAGAGGTCATTTGTTTTCATTGGAACTGAAGGTATCAGTCAGAGAAGCTCCTTCCCCACTGTTGTCATCTTGCACTATTCCCCCCCCCCCTTTCCCTGCATTTCAACACATTTTAGACAACAACCCTTCAAATGCCAAATTTTCCCTTTGCAATTTGGGACAGTCCCAATCCAGAACAAAACCATGCCAGAGCTGTTCACATATATCTGGGGTGCAGTAGGGTAGAAGCAAATAACCTCATCCCAAACTGGAATTTGCCTTTGGCCAAAGCCACTGTATGGTCTTACTCAACAGGACACAAAGCAACAGCATGAGACGCAGAACTGAAAACATCTTGTATTCTTCATCTGCCAGTTAGTAAGGTCACTTCTCCACAATTGTTGTTTGCAACTAGTTACTTCTAAGGTACAGTCTTGCCAGGTACAGCCAGCAATAGAACATGAGACTGATTGTGGGCTACACAAATAGTAAATCATAACAACATGGGTTAATGCTCCTTCACAGAAACATTCCCCAAAGTATCTCCATGTTGTATAAAATGCAGTCTTGCCCTGCCTTGATTTAATGCTTTGCAGCTTGAACATGCTTTATATATACACATAATAATTAATAGCAACACTGTTGACATTATAGAGAAAGTCTGGATATTTCTGTTCTTCCCCAAACATTGCTGCTGTTGTCGTAATTTTAAACTTACTGTGCCCTGAAAAAAAATGCCTGCAAAACAGCTCTCTGAGTCGCAGTATCTGTATTTCTTGCACAGCAATGTTGGTGTATAGAACTGATTGAGGAGCATGCCTAGAATTCTTTCCAAACCTCAAATGTTCTCTGAGCCATCACAACAATATTATCTGTTGCTCCAGTCTCCGGAACCCTTGAGAATGCAATTAAAATTAAAAAGTTGGAAGTCGAAATGTCTCTAGTTTAGTCAGTTTTGCTGTCTATAAAACCTTCATTAACAAAGCCAGCCTTATATGACATTGATTCAGTCAAGGCAGCTGTCGGCCTCTGTCCCAGATCATCAAAAGTTCATTAGAGCTCCATTCCAAAAAAGAAGTCAGCTCAGAATTAAGACTGCTCTCCCAGAGGTGGTGGGAAAAAGCTCATTTAATGGTTTAATGACCTTGAAATTGCCATTTACTGAGCTGATGACACACTTCAGTACCCTTCCAGACATTTTCTGTTTGTCTGTGTTTGAGCTGCAGATGCAACAGAAAAATGTAGACTAGGGAAGCTGCATGTCTCCCTTGCTGTTTTAGCATAACATGTGTGCTGTGCAACACACACCTGGGTGGAACAGGCATGGTAATTACATCTTCCTGATATAGATAAGTACCCGCTTTTCCATTCACATATTAATTAGAAACTCTTTTTTTGCCAAACTTCTGGTGGATTTTAAAAACTTTAGTCCAGTCTGCATTTTATTTCTTTTAATGTACTGTAATTTTAACTAAGAGTTCTGTCTTCTTTCACTGGTACTGCTTTATTCATTACATTGTATTTGTCAGTTTTCATTTTTGTACTGAACACTGCTTTCAGAGCTAATTGGATATTTTGTAATCTACCCTGTGAGAGTTTTTACTTGAGCAGCAGATAAATGAGAATAACAATAAATCATAATGTAATGGCAGTACTAGTCATAATTTGAGAGATGTGAGGTCTGAAATGAAGTTTTCTATTTGTCCCAGAGGGCACAAGGGTGTGACCAAAGATGACCTGAAGCTGTTCACAGTTGCAATACATTAGAAGGAGGCATTATGATTATTGGATGGGCTGAACAGCTCAGTTACTTGGGTACATGGCTGGGGAGCCGGAGATTTGGAGTTTGATTCCCCACTGGGTCGTCCACATGAAAAAACAGCCTGTGTATTCTTGGGCAATCTGCATGCTCTCAGGACACCCTGAGAAGAAGGAACAGTAAACCATTTCCCACTACTGTATACCCTGAAAACCCTGGAAAGAACTGCAATGTCAGAATCAACTTGACAGCACACAGTTGTTGTTGTTGATGTTGTTGTTGCTGCTAACGTTGGAAAAGTTTAATATAGCAGGAAAAGAGAGAGACCAAATAAAATATAGATTGACTCAGTAAAGCAACCATTTGTGATACTTGAGCTGGGCTTTTAATAGGATCTTTTGGTGATCACTAATTCATGGGGTCACCATAAGCTTGAAGTGACTTGACAACGCATAGCAACATCGTTATTGTGATGATGGTGATTATGATGATGATTCCTGTGTGGTGGTTAGATTGATGGACTAGGACACCTGGATGCACTCTGCCATGGAACTCACTGGCTGACATTGGTTCTGAACAGTTTCTAAATACTGAAGTAAAGACTATGGAATATTAGTTAAGAATTAAATATTCCATGAAAATTCAAATAGAAACTTTAGACCACGGAGAAATAAATGCATAAAGTATGGACCTCGCTAGAAAATAAAATTTAAAAAGTGGTGGGGCAGGGAGGGAAGAAAAGGAAAACAGAGCAAACTCTGAGCTATTCAGAGCCATCCACAAACCAAAATCTAGCTCAGGAAGAAGCTTGTTTAAAAACCACACAAAAAACTTTGGTTAGGGAGGAAAAGAATGACCAAAAGAAGTAACAAAGAACAACCAGTGCTATATGTATGGTCAGTGGAAGACTCAGCACTGAAAATCCTAACTCGCTGTAAAATTGTTTGAGTAAAGAATAATTAAGGCAATGTCCCTTTCAATCATTACCTTGGAAAAAAAAAATTAAGCATACATGACATAAGACATCAGAAAAAAACCTGCTTGTATGTGAAAAAGAAAGTGGTGAAGATAGGACTGAGCAGAGATTCAAAGATTGGAAAGTTGTTAATATAATTAATAATAATAATAATAATAATAATAATAATAATAATAATAATAATAATAATAATAATAATAATAATAATAATAATAAAGTTTCCACCTCATTGTGGACTCAGCACCTGAAGTAGAACATGAAGCAGCACAAGCCAGCATTTCAGCCATATGCTCATCCTCCTGCAACATTTTGTGAGGCCTTACCTACATAACTATATAACTTTAATTAAAAGGTTATTGCTATACTGCAAAAGAAATGAAGGTGTCCCTTAATGGCTGAAGTCACAATCAGATTGGGCTCATTGAATCAGTGGTAATTTAGTGAGTTAAAACTTATGTAAATTCAATTGATTCAATGAGGCTACTCCAGTTGTGACTTACTAGTGGGTTTCAGTGACTCAATTACAAAGTAAATTAGTTACACCTTTAAAAAAAGAAAGAAATTAGCTGCAAATAACTGGATATTTACAGTTAGTTACTTCTTAACTTTGAGATGACAAAGTTAAGTAAAGAGTAAAGAAGGACTCACCCGCACCTACCCTCTATTCCCCTTCCTATTCTCTGATGGGTTCCAAATTTCTTACATGGGGTATGTGAGTGAGGTGTGGCTGTTTTAGTTTGTTGCAGCAAAAACAACAGTCTTATGGCATTTTAAACAACAAGTTTTATTTTGCATTAGCTTTCAAGGGTCTGTTGAGCAAAGTTTATGCCAGTTCAAACTTGCTAGTCATTAAGGTGCCACAAGGCTTCTTGTTATCTCTTCCATGGTTTGTTCCTGTCTCTTCCATGATTCATTTTAACCAAACCCTTGATTCTGTGTTGGTATATTTGTTGGTGGGATAGAGTATGTTGCACCTTTTTTCCCCTCTACTGGTAGGAAAAAAACACAACCTTTTCCTGTGGCAAGTGATTTGATTCTAGGGACTTGTCAGACCACAGAGCCATTGGAAGTATCCAGCTTTATATCTTCTCCATGTGGGCCCATTGTCTTGCCTCTTGGCCATAGTCCGATTACCACAAGAACCTTATAATCATCTTTCCCCTCTTTCCAGGATCCAGAGCTTCAGGCCAAGGGAATCTCTGTCCTCTCTTCTAATAGGAAACAGACAGTCATATTATGTATTGGCCAAACTAAATATTTTTGTCAGTTCCATTGCATGCCATGCCATGCCATAGCATTGTGGGCCTTGTTCTCAGAATGCCAGATTCTCCAAAATACAATCAAAGTAACAAAGTCTAAAGGCCAAGTCTGGTCCTCTGACCATTTGAAATTCCCGATCCTTCTTTGGTCGTCTTGTTCATTTGGCCTGCAGCCTTGGTCTTCAGCAGCCAAATATAATGTTTCTAAGAAATATAGGCCACCCCTTTACTAAAGGGATTGTTAGAGAAAATAAAGCAGTGGCTTGCAACTTTTTGCTTTCAAAATGCCCATGGTAGTGGCTATGTTGTGGTGTCTAGCCCTGTTTGATGTCTGAATTGAGTGCATTTTATTATGTTGCCATTTATTTGCCTTTTCCTAAGTCAAACAGGCCCAAACATTGTAACCTCTTCTCATAGGGGACCTGCTTCAGGAGCTTGGAATCACTGGGTTTTTGGTTTAATCTGGTTTGGTTTTCTGTGGACAACAGCTCTCATAACTCTCCAGACACTGGTCATGCTGGCTGAAGGACTCTGGGTACTGTAGTTTAAAAATGTAATTTCCTAAGCTGTGTGCCCGAGGTGTTCACCTCATGCCAACTAATGACAGCCCAATCTTGATTCATAAGGATATTTTAATACTCTGCTATTTTCTGGGAGATATGAAAGCAGTGAACTGATCTGATGAGCACTATTTAACATCTACATGAAACCGCTAGGAGAGTTTTAGGAATTAGTATCATCAGTATGGTGATGATACCCAACTTTCTCTCTCCTTCCCCTCTACTTCCAAAGAAGCTGTCTGGACTGTAAGCTGGTGCTTGATATCTGTAACGGACTGGATGAGGGCAAACAAATTGAAACTTAATTCTGGCTAGACAGAGGTGTTCCTGATCAATCAAACTGATTACTTTGTTTAACTAGTGATATTTTAACATTGCTTAAGTTTAATTCTATTTTAATATTAATATATATATTTTTCAATGCATGAACTTTGAGTTCATACATTGATTCCCTTTGCTGGGAGGAAGGTGGGATAGAAATAAAATGAGTAAAGTAAAGTAAAAAAGAAAGACTTGTGTCTCCATCTGCCCTTCAGCCAATAGACAGAGATCTCAAGCAACTGTGCCACCATTTCCTCTTTCTGTGCTAGTACACAGAGGGGCTCCTTAAGTATCATAGGTTGCTCTGCAGAAAGCAGCTGCTGCACCATCACCCATAACACAATTTTCCACCCAGACCTTATAACAGACATGAGGAAACAGGATCTGCAGGGGAACTGTCCCCTAGCCGACCCCGATGCCACTCAAGACTGGGAAAAGTGCAACCTCATCCTTTTAACCTGCATGCAAACCACCAAGCCAGCAACTCATGGTAATATAGGGTACTCACTCATTTCTGAGACAGGCTATTAAGTGCTAAGCTTATAACCTGATCTCTGAGGTAACATTATCCCCTTCTGTTTAATAACAGGCCATTGAGCAAAACGCCCTCTGTCTGTCTGCTTAAGTAACCAGAGAAACAGACTACAACATGTCCAGTTTCAGATTCCACAATGAAAACTTGGGTTACTGCCTCCCACAGAAATATCCATGATGGTGAGAAAGCAAGAATATTGTCATACTAACTGCATAACCTGTACTTTCCTTCCCACCCAAGTATAATCCTGCTTGAGATGGGAAGCCTTTTATGGATCTATTTATGACTTACCGAAGTGGGAGGCCCCATTCAATGAGAAGGCCCATAAGAACTAACGATCTAGCCTTGTGATGTAAAGCAGATGGAGGGACTCCATGACACCAGGAGGTGGATTCTTTACAGCAAGTTGTAACCCTATATATATAAAAGAATGGGGGGAAAGCCAAACACCAAGCAAAAATTCAAGTGGGGGAGGAGCTGTCAGCTTCAGGAATCTGGTACAGCTCAGGCCTGATATTCAGTTTGTCCAATCCTTAGTAGTTTGGTAGGACATTAGGGACTCTTTTTTTCTTTTTCTTTTTTGTCTTCTTCACATCAGCTAGTACCAGTTATTTGTGAAGCCCTGAATGGCTGAAAGTTAGTCCTGAAGACATGCTTTAATCCAACTCAAATTCTCAGGCCTTGTCACTTGTCCAACCCCATATTTCACATTCCTGTGAACTGAAGACAGCCTGTTTTCCCTCAAATTAGCCTTTTTTCCCATTAAAGGATTAGCGAGGCTTCTAGCAAAACTAGAACTATGTGGATTAAAAAATAACAATTTGTGGATGTGTTTGCTAATCCAAATTGCAGCTGGATAATGTGTTGCTCCCCCCCCCACCCCATCCACCCCCTTTTTCTCTTTGCTCACGTCTGTCAACACTTTCTTGGTTAGAACATTTGGAGATGGGGTCCAAAGAATGATTGATTGTTTCCAGTATCCAGCATCATAATGAAATGGTGGCAAGTTGAAGCTTATAAATAGATGCCACACGTATTAAAGCTCAGGTGAAGACAGACGCAGGATAACCAAACCCATCAGGTTGAGGAATCAAATGCCCAACTCCCATCATCCTTCACCATTGGCTCTTCTGACCTAGGGGTGCTGAAGGAAGTTGCAGTTCAATTACCTCTTGAGAGCTGAATATTCCATAATCCTCTCCTAACCAATCACATGCCCAAATGTCACTGTTGGTGGTCTGGTTGTGCGAATAACAAATTTATCTAGCAATTTACCACAGTTCACCCTGTCACGAGATATGCCCACCTCTGTGCAAAGGATTATGAAAGCAGAACAGGAGCGTGGCATTTGGACAAAACTGCCAAAACTGTTCGAGAGACTGATTTGACCTGGCTTCTAATCTCCCCTTCCACCATGACCTCACAGTGTAGAACAAGAACTGTAAGAACAGCAGATTTTGCTGGATTGTCCTTGTGGGATATAAAACCAAAGATGCAAAAATAATTTGTTACACAAATTCATTAACTTTTAAAGCAAATATATAAAAACAATTAAATGTTAAGAATCATTATGCCAGATGATACTGGGTAAAATCCTCTTGTGTAAATTTATTCCAGTGGAATCTGGATGATGCCATTATCCGGTGCTGAGTGAATTAAATGAACACTTCCTAACCACCTCCTTCAGGTTCCAAGGCTTCTCAGGTCTCTCTCTTGCCTTGGGGAAGCCTTGGGGAGCCTTAGGGACAGTGGGAGGGAGACTAACAGTCAAAAACTGCTGCCAAGATCAGAATTGCCACCATGGAATAATAAAATCATAGAATAATTGAGTTGGAAGGGGTCTATAAGGCCACCAAGTCCAACCCCCTGCTTAATGCAGGATCTCACTGGTGATCTTCTGTGGGCAAAATCCTATTGGGGGGGGAAACACATGCATGAAGGCCATTAACCAAGCAGTCTTCCTATTTTTCAAGCTGCCTGTCATGGACCCAGGCATGTGTTCCATTGCATCAGCATTTGCACAAGCAAGTAAAGACAGGGCACATGACAGAAAGCCCAGGAAATAGTTATCTTCCCTGGAGCCATTGCCTTTATGTGATCAAGTTGGGAAACAGGATTCTGATCTGTTATTTTTTAGCCTCAGGTATGCCTTGCATCAATGTATCTGAGAAAGACATTCAACTGACAGGGGGAGCAATTAATCGGGTCCTGGGAGAGAGAGGAAGAGAGTTGGTTTTACATTGATTACATTCCAATGGCTGGTTTTTACTTAGAGCAGTTGGTTTTAGTGCTTCATTGTTTATATTGTTTCAGTTAAACAATTTCACATTAGAGCGCCTTAAAAACGTCTCTTGATTTGTGCATGGGTGTGTTCCCCCACTAAGCCCGTTATATATCTTTTGCTGCCTCCCAAGCAACCAATGCTGCACAGTAGCTACTATAAAGATTGTTTTGCAACAAGTTCAAAAAGATGGTAAATGCTATAAACCATTCAGTCCAACCTCTCTGACAACAGGCTAGTGCGTAAGCAACATTTCTTTGCAAGCTAAAGCTAGGGAGATGTTGGGAAAAAGCTGTTACTCAGTCTGAGAGCAAAAAGCATTGGTGAGTTAGAATTGCTCTTGATTCCAGCCATAGAGAACAGTGCTGTACTGCTAATGAGGCAAGGGACAAGCCTTTTTAAGTGATACTCTTTCTTTGGTATGACAGCCCTAGAGAGTAATTCTTTTTGGACTATGCATCTCAGAATCCACCAATCAGCATGGCTAGTGGTCACGGTGACTGGGGGACTCTGGGAAATGTCATTCATCTAAATGACTTCTCCAAATTCTGGGCTTCACTATTACAAGAGAGAAAAGTAGACTTAGCAATAAATCCTTCTATCCTTGTTCATTGTGACTAACAAATTAATTGTGAAACAATATTTTGCTATTAATTCTCTTTAGTCTTAAAAATCAGCATGATTGTCTGAGTGCCGACATACTGAGAGCCAGAGATCTGGTGGAAAAGCTGGTGGCTGAGCATGAGAAGTAGAATGGTCATGTCATCATTTAGAGAGAACAGACTCTACTGAAGAGCTGCAAGAGGTCATTCCTCCTTCTGAAGGTGTCATCTGTTCGAAAGGCTGTCCAGTCCAAGTTTGATTTAAAAATAAAGAACCAGAAGGAACTGCAGAGATGTTGATCAGGGACTTTGAAGTTGCCTATCTACAGTGAGCACCTGGAGAGTGCATTCGAGAGGCACACAGGTCACCTGGACACAGTCTTCCCTGCTGAGGTGAGATGCATTGTTTAAACTATTCAAATAACTTCTGAATTTGGCTCTGTATGTATAAATTGGCATATATAATTTTATGTAAATCAATGTTTTCTTTTGTCTTCCCTTTTGGTGGTGCATATTCTGCTTTTTGATTATGTGTGAGCTTCTGCCCTACTGAGGTGCTCGACAAATGTGTAAATCAGTTATCAATGTTTAGTCACTAGGGTTCAGTAGACCAGCTTTTGCTACTTTGTGATGACTATTAAAAGTAGGACAGTTATCAAGCATCTGTCAGGCCCCAGTATTGGAGACTCTCTTTGGGTTGTCAGTTATCAACCCAGCAAGGCAGATTTAGGTAACGCATAGCTGAGGGATTTTTGAATGGTTTGAATATAAGCACACTACCTCAGACATCAATTACTAGAGAACAAAAGGTATATGCAGTGATTCCTCAGCTATTTACCAGCATCATGGTGATGTGCTATTTTTCAGGCAAATAATTTTTCATATGTTTTTTCACAGAAGTATTTCAGGAAACATAATGGTGAATGACAACCAAAGAAATAGCATGGATTTGTGTGGTTGGTCATTTTACAGTGGAACCCTGATGGTCGTTACCTCTGTTCACCACAGCCAAACATTTCCAAATGGCCCAAAAACAGTAAGATTAAGAACTAGTTTATTGCTATGAAAACAGAAGAATCACATGGTGTTCAAATGCAAAATGAAATATGTTTAAAGGTACTTGCAGGGTTGTTGTTATGTGTTGTCAAGTCAGAACTGGCTTATAGCAACCCTAATAGGATTTTCAAGGTAAGTGAGGTATTCAAGGAGTGGTTTTATCAGTTCCACTCCACTCCCCCAAGTGAGTTTCCATGGCAGAGCATGGCAATTGAACCCAGGTCTTCCTGAGTCCTAGTCCATTTCTCAATTCACTAAAGCACACTGGGTACCCCTGCTTAGAAGGGAGATGGGACTTTTACTTAGCTCAAGGTAGTCTGACAAGATACATCACCTTGCTGACAAAGGTCCGCATAGTCAAAGCTATGGTTTTTCCAGTAGCGATGTATGGAAGTAAGAGCTGGACCATAAAGAAGGCTGACCGCCGAAGAATTGATGCTTTTGAATTGTGGTGATGGAGGAGACTCTTGAGAGTCCCCTGGACTGCAAGGAGAACAAGCCTATCCATTCTCAAGGAAATCAACCCTGAGTGCTCACTGGAAGGACAGATCCTGAAGCGGAGGCTCCAAGACTTTGGCCATCTCATGAGAAGAGAAGACTCCCTGGAAAAGACCCTGATGTTGGGAAAGTGTGAAGGCAAGAGGAGAAGGGGACGACAGAGGACAAGATGGTTGGACAGTGTCATCCAAGCTACCAACATGAATTTGACCCAACTCCGGGAGGCAGTGGAAGACAGGAAAGCCTGGCGTGCTCTGGTCCATGGGGTCACGAAGAGTTGGACACAACTTAACGACTAAACAACAAAGTCTGACAAGGGAAGCTGGGCACATTTTTTTGCTAACTAGTTTCTAAAGGTCCTTGTTCAAACCAATTCAGTGGGCATAAGATTATGTCAACTGTATGTTTCTGAGCTGTCTGGAGCAGTTCCATCCTCAGGTGTCTTTGTGCTGACATCAGAAACAGAGTGAGAGAGCTGAATTTCTAAAGGGAGTAAACATATTCCTCTTTATAGGAAAAATGTTCAGGAATTTCTCCTCTTCCTCTTTTTTCTCTTTAAGACAGTGTAGCAGCATATATGGGCTTATTCCCCCATTTTCCCCCTCACAAGAGCTTTGTAAGATATTAAGGTAACAATAATCTTAGAACTACAGAGTGGAAGGGGCCCTATAGGCTATGAAGTCCATACCCTGTCAAGGAGGCACAGTGAATCAAACTCCCAACCTCTGGCTCCAGAGGCCTAAACCACTGAGCTGAAAGACATTCATGAGGCAAAGATCACCCACAGGGCTTTATGGCTATGTGGGATTTGACTGGGCTTGCCTACTCCTGGTCCTACTGGCCACTGCACATCACACATGGCCACAATATCCATAGAAGCAGACTTCTGAAGCCAATTAGGGAGTCTTATACTGATCAGAAGATTGCACACATGAATAAAGGGTAACTTGAACTAAGCTGCTTTAATTGGTAAAATGAGATTAAGAAATATACAGTATACGGACTACTTGACATCCTTCAGGAATTAGAGCATTCTACAGCATTTACTGGACCTTTAAGGTCAAGAGACACAAATAATTAGACAAAATGAAAGGAGATAAGGGTAGGAGATCACAGAATCACAGAATCATAGAAAAGTGAAGTTGGAAGGGGCCTACAAGACCATCAAGTCCAACCCCCTGCTCAATGCAGGAATATAATCAAAGCATATTTGCCAGGTGATTATCTAAGTTTTTCTTGAATGTCTCCAGTGCTGGAGCACTCACCAACTCCCGAGGTAACTGGTTCCACTGTTGTACTGCTCTAACAGTTAGGAAGTTTTTCCTGATATTCAACTAAAATCTGGCTTACTTTAACTTGAGCCCATTGTTGAGTGTCCTGCACTCTGGGATGATCGAGAACAGATCTTTCCCCTTCTCTGTATGGCAACCTTTCAAATATTTGAAAAGTGCTATCATATCACCCCTCAGTCTTCTTTTCTCAAGGCTAAACATGCCCAATTCTTTCAGCCTTTCCTCATAAGGCTTGGTTTCCAGCCCCCTGATCATCCTTGTCACCCTCCTCTGAACTTGTTCCAATTTGTTAGCATCCTTCTTGAAGTGTGTGTTGAAGAACTGGACACAATACTCAAGGTGACGCCTAATCCTGCATAGAGGGGGACTAGCACCTCACGGGATTTGGAAACTACTTCTATTAATGCAGCCTAAAATAGCATTAGCCTTTTTTGTAGCCACATCACACTGTTGGCTCATATTTAGCTTGTGATCTACAACAATTCCAAGATCCTTCTTGCTCGTGGTTTTGCTGAGCCAGGTATCCCCCATCTTGTAACTGTGCAATTGGTTTCTTTTTCTGAGGTGCAGTACTTTGCATTTATCCCAGTTGAAGTTCATTCTGTTGTTTTCGGCCCAGTGCTCCATCCTATCAAGGTCATTTTGAATTTTGTTTATGTCTTCTAGGGTATTAGCTATTCTGCCCAATTTGGCATCATTTGCAAATTTGACAAGCATTCCCTGCGCTCCCTCATCCAAGTCATTAATAAAAATATTGAAGAGCACCGGGCCCAGGACTGAGCCTTGGGGTACCCCATTAGTTACCTCCTCCCAGTTAGAGAAGGACCCATTAATCATCACCCTCTGAGTACAATTCTGTAGCCAATTGTGTATCCACCTGACACTTGATCTATCCAGCCCACACCTAGTTAGCTTGCTAATCAGGATATCATGGGGCACTTTGTCAAAAGCTTTGCTGAAGTCAAGATATACTACGTCTACAGCATTCCCTCTGTCTGTCAGGGAGATGACCTGATCAAAAAACAAGATCAAACTAGTTTGGCAGGATTTGTTTTGACAAATCCGTGTTGGCTTCTAGTTATTACTGCATTGTTTTCTAGGTGCTTACAAATGACCACTTTATGATCTGTTCCAGAATTTTGCCTGGGATTGATGTCAGGCTGACTGGCCTGTAGTTCCCAGGTTCCTCTTTTTTGCCCTTTTTGAAGATAGGGACAACATTGGCCCTCCTCCAATTCTCTGGCACCTCACCCGTTTCCCATGATTTAAAGAAAATAATGGATAGGGGTTCTGAGAGTTCTTCAGCCAGTTCCTTCAGTACTCTCGGATGCAGTTCATCCGGCCCTGGAGATTTGAACTTCTTCAAGGTGGTAAGGTATTCCTTGAGTATTTGTTTATCTATCTCCAGCTGCAATCCTGTCCCCCCCACTTGCACTTCCAATTTGTTTGGAAGTTCATAGTCTGTTTTATGGGGAAATGGTTCTTGTTATCACAATAAACAATGCACAAGTGATGAATCATCAATGGGATCTGGAGTACTTTCTCAATGGGAAAGTATAAAAGGTCAATCTAAGTTATCTACCCACCAGTGCCCTCCAGATGTTGTTGGACTCCAGCTACCATCAGCCTTATCTGGCAATGCCAATTGTCAGGAATGATGGGATTTGTCATCCAGGAATATCTAGACAGTGCTGGGGTTGGGGATGGTGGATAATCTATATTCAGTGCAATCTAGTTCATTACAAGGTGATGTTCGCCACTCTAGCCTGAACAAAACTTTGCTTATTGCTACCTTTGGCTGCCCATTTCCTTGTGAGGCTGGGGAATCATATAAAATGCCCTTTGGGTGCCCTCAAAGCAGGTGGCAAACAGGTGGCAGAGTAGTCAGCAGCCCAGGAAAATATTACTTGGTTGAGTTTTTTTGGGCAGAGAGATAACAGCTTCAATAGCCAGACGCTGCTCCTAAATCACCCGGGGATCCCACTTTGCAACAGCTTTAAACAGTTTGTGAGTCACAACTGGCTTCTTTTCAAGACACATTTGTGGGACAGTATGTCTGGAATTAGCTTTACAGAGAGCTGTGTTTGTGTAAGGACTTTGTTTCTTTTCCATATTTACAGTGCTAGCCCCACAGAGACTCGTCAGCTGTTGGTACCATGGAAGCTCCAAGCAACTGTGGGTCAGCAGGAAACAGAAAAGCACACACCTGAACTTGGGAAGGTGCATTTTTTGGGGTGGGGAACCACAACTCCTCAAATCTTCCAATTCCCAGAATAACTTTTCCAGTGTCTGGCATGTGCCCTAGCAGCTGGACATTCAAGGCATTAAGATCAAGCTGTCTAGCCATTCATGTGTTGTGTCAATGTTCTGAAATTGCCCACTAGTCTTAACTCACTAACAAAATACATGTCATCATATCAGTTCAGCCACATGCTCCAGCATCAACAACTGTCTGTCTTGCAGAAAATCTGGAAGTGTTATGTTGCTTGACAACATGCAGGACAGAATCCCAGGGAGCTCTAGCTCTGTGCAGGCATTTGCCTACAACAGTGGTTCCTGACCTTGGGTCCCTAGATGTTCCTGGACTACAACTCCAAGAAATCCTGCCCAGCATAGTATGTGGTGAAGACTTCTGAGAGTTTTTGTCCAAGAACATCTGAGAATTCAAGGTTGGGAACCACTGGCCTACAACATGAGTCGGGCACAAATGGAGTGGAGAAGAGGCCTGGGCACTCAAACACACCCTGTCCCCAATCTCCTTAAGTTCTGAGCTGGCCCAGGGATCTTTGTACTGGGATCCTCCTCTCTGATGTCTGAGATCTCTCTCTCACTCTCAGACTTCAAAGGGAGAGGCCCACCTACCTACAGGCCCCTGAACACGCAGGGCATGATTTGGTCAAATGTAGACATGGGCACAAACCTTGGTTCGGAGGTCTGGACCAATTTTTCACCGCACTTGCAGAGGTGCTGCGTGGGCATGGCACCCTACCGCCTCCCCTGCATGCTCACCATTCCTCAGGAACACATGCTTTCCTCCCCGCCTCCCCAGTACAACTACCCACTCACCTTTTGCAGCATCTCTTCCCTCTTACATATTCTCCATCAGCCACCCACTCAGATGAGGAGGCAGGGCAAGGATTCCTGCCTTTGTCTGGGTGGCTGATGGAGAAGGCAGAAGAGGGAAGAGATGCTGCAAAAAGTGAGTGGGTAGTTGCACTGGGGAGGTGGGGAGGGAAGCATGCATCACCTGGGGAATGGGCGAGCATGGAGGGGAAGTGGGAGGGCAAAGTGTGCCGTGTCCATACAACACCTGTGTGAGCACGGCAGCAAATTGGTCCGGACCTCCAAACTGAGCTTTGTGGCCATCTCTAGTCAGATGCACTGAAAGGGACTTATAAGACAGAGCTGGGAAACATCAGGCTCTGGGACCATATCTGGCTCTCCTGGGTCCCCCAGTTTGCTGCCTTTGTGGTTCCCAAAATGGCCATGCCCATTTTCCATGACAGTGGTTATCCAACTTTTGGAGGGCATTTTTTGTTCTAAAAGGTTGAAACTTCGCTTCTAAGGCTAAGTTCCTAACAGTAAAAAAATTTACGCTGAAATATGTTGGTTTGTTCTGGTTCTACCTTTTTATCTTACCCATCACTGGTATGTGTCCCCCAGTCTCCTGAATACTTCCCTGAAATAGAATTCTGCACTTGGCTTGAAGAAGATTCCCACAACAAAGCAGTGGTGTGTTTCTTGCCCCCTCCCCAGCATTTTGTTTGTTTGTTTCCGGATTTACTGCAGCAAGTATAGCACTGTTGGTGTCATTCTTCCTGTCCCCTCTCCTTGGTTACTCACCAGGGGACATATCTAGACTGCCCACAATCATAACAGTCAGAGTTCAGGAGCCTGTCATGGCACGACTGTCTGGGCCCAACCCCCAGCTTCAACCATAACATAGAGGAGCCTTAATCTTGCATTCCTCCATTAGTTGCATCTGACTCACTTGACATGTATTAGGCCAGAGTTAACCCTGACTAGTCTGCCAGAAGAAAAGTGTGTCACTGGCTGAAATCCAATAGTAAGTCTAAACTAGAATAAATCCATTGAATCAGTGGAATTCACAGAGGAGTTGAGTTGCCAAAGACCTACCGATTCAAATCAGCCTACTCTAGCTGGGACTTACAACTGGATTTCAGGCACTATGAAGCAATGGAGATGCAGTGCAGCTTGTATAACATATAACAGATATGTTATACAAGATGGAATGGTGACCCAGTGAGGCATAATTAGTGCCACTGTGACAGAGGAAGAGAGCATGTTTATACAGATTGTTTCGGACTTTTGTCAATGCCTGCCTGCTTGCCTGAACTGGATTTTTCGAGCAGCGGCCAATTAGCACTTTCTTGAAAGTACAGTTCTCTCTGGGTGCATGTGGCATTTCCTTGGTGGGAATCTTTGTTAATTATGTTATCAGGAAAGAATAGTTAAAAGAAAGAAAATATTTTAGTGCCTTGATACTAATTACAGGAGCATACAAACCTCACCTTCATATTCATGTTTTGCCTTTCCTTAGGTCAGCAAAAATTACAGTGTAAATTGATTTACAAGTCCATTCTCGTTTCTTGAACAGTGTTTATTACTTAATGTTATTTAAAGCCTCGATGTTGTAACTCTTCTGATTAACATGCCAACAATAGGCTTTATCTTGCAAGTATAGGGGATGATGAGAATTGTTGCATTAAAAAAGAACCTTTCCAAGGTCACCCAGGGTCGAGTCCAGATTTGCTCCTTATGAACACAAATTGTCTTTCCATTCCCAGGAAGAACTGGGAACCAATGGAAATTTCCCATTAGAGGAAAGTGGTGGTGCTGCCTTCTATTTAAAAAAAAATGTGTTTTAGTAGTCAGTGCCACCCCCACCCCACACTGTTCTGCAAGGGCTTCCTGTTGAAATTGAAGAATGGTACAACACTTTGCACAAGGAACTACACACCTACAGGGGGCAGTAGTGACAAAGGGAGATCTGGATGTGTCTCCTCTTGTTCATCTGCCTGTCTCCCTTTTTAGTTTTAGACCAAGGTAACTGCTTGTGGCTCTCCAGATGTTGCTGAAATGCAACGCCCATGATCTTCTGCGATTGACTGTAATGTCTTGGCTGATGGGACCTGCAGTCCAGCAACATCTGGAGAGCCACAAGTGGCCTGCCCCAAATGTAAAGTGAGACTCTTAGGGATGGCTTCATTTTCTTCGCTACTTAGTCCTCTTTGAGCTTCCTCTCTACCATGTAGCTAATGTAGCACAATAATACAGAAGTGCTAAAAGAACAAACTAGTTTTGAACTGCGGTTTTTCAAGACATTGCACCTCTCCATAATGGTCTTTCCTGGAGTAGTGGTCTAACACATCATCCTCCATATTTACAAAGGATATAAATAAACACCAAATTTCAGTCAACTGGTCTTGTTTGCCCTTACCCCTGACTCATCTGCCACCATGAGGCAACCTCTACAGCAGACCTATTTGCCATCGCCTTCTATGACACCCTTGTTCAGTGTCACCAGGTTTGGATCTCTACCCACTGCTGTCTCCATCAGCAAACAGCCAAGGGATTAGCTCTTTGTGAAGTGTCTGCATAACATTTCATCACACATGGGCAAGAGTGATACTAAAGGGTTTGTACCAAATGCTGGTGTGATACTGTATGTCTTGTTGATATCCAAATCATGCTCACAGGTGTGAGAACTTGTGTGGCTTATGAGGATCCTCTGTGTGGCCCCTAACCCTCCCCACATCACACCAGCAGCAGCCCCCTTGCTTCCTCCATCCCACTAGCCCCCTAAAGCCCTTCCTCATTCAACCTCAGAATCACATGTTGTGGTCCCCAGAAGATGGCTGATCACTGCATATTTTTTAAAAGCTTAAAGCAGGCCCAAGTCAGGGGGCGCAATTATGTTTATGTGGCAAATTCTGGGGATACTGGCTTATAAGCAAAGTTTTGAAATATTAATTTTTTTAAAAGCAGAATGTCAGAAGTCGGATTTCAGAGCACTCTAAGATTCAAAGAAGACAAAAATGGCCCAGAAACGTGGAAGTTGCTCACTCCTGCCCTATGCAGATAGGTTTGATCCAAATCATATACACATCAGGGTCATTCTGTAACTGAAAGGAGGGGTACAACAGATAAGGGAGGTTGGGGAAAATTGGAGTTCCATCTTTTACAAGTGCAAACGTTTCATATTCATGACAAATTTTCTCACATAAATGCAAAATTAATTGCTTTGGGTCAAAATTTCCTAACTTTAATTACTACAGTTGGGAATCTAAACTGGGTATAATTACCCAGAAAAGAAAGTGGGATCCTATTAACAACTCTACACAGAAGTAAGTCCCATTAATTCCAGTGGAGCTTCTTCTCAGGTAAATGGGTATGGGTTACTGAATGTACCTAGTGGATTCTGCCTGTGTGGGTCTGGGAGGTGTGCATCAAAAAATATTTTTCCTACCCTTGTTCAAGAGCCAGTAATTGAGTCCAGGAAGAGCTCTAGCCAGTGGTTGTTTACAGTTTAAATGCAGAGGTCCCAAATTTCAATTAATGCCATACTAGGTAAGGCAGGGAGCATCCCATCCCCAAGAGAAACAGCTCAACCAATCAGGAGGAGCACTGCATAGACCTGAATCTTTGTTTGCAAAGCAGGTGTTACACCACTAAACTATGGTTCCTGAATACCATTGCACTGCCATGAGAAAATAAAGCTCCCCATGTTGATACTACACATAATTTTATAAATCTCTTTTCTGCTTCCTCTTACTTGTCTTTTGATTGAAACAAAACATATGGCCTGCATGTAATCATTCCTCACTTCTAGAGTTACTCTGGTCCCCTAGTCATTTTCCTGGCCTTCATGTGTAACTTTTCTAGCTCATAATATCCTTTTGTCGAGGAGCAGAACTGGACATAAGGTTCAGTATTCCCATAATGGTTGCATCACTGGTTTGTCTAAAGGCATTGTGATAGTGGCAGCCAATCACCTACTGTAACTTAGTGGCAAGGACAACAGGCTTAAGTGAATGGATTCATGGAAGAGGTAACTTCTGACCAAGTTACATTTTGAAGGAAAAAAGAGAAGTTGCCATGTTAGGCTTTCTGGGAATACTTGCTTAGTACTTTCATTTCCTACCAGTTCTTTCATTTCCTCCGCACCTAGTAAGAACATTTATTGTAAACAGAATTGTGGAGAGTCACCACATATATGGAAATTCATGAAGAAAATGTGGATTCATTTGATCAGCTTTCAAGTGTATCATATGCTCCATAACAATGAGCACAACAATATGCTCCATAAGGTTATCCTGGCATCCTGCTTGTGACTACTGAAAGCCCAAAGGGCCACTTCAGAAAAGGAATGGACTACAAATCAATGTCATTCTCCCAATGACCTAAATTGATAAAGCTGCTTCTTTTATTGCTCATGGCTTCTCTGAACAAACTGCAAGGGCCTGCAGAATATGGCTTTATTAATAGCTTACATGTACCAAGCATTTTTCTTTTTTGGTTCTCATGAGTTATTTTCTCCTCACTGCTTCCTGTGATCAGCCCATTTCAAGGCCTGATTAGGCCAACTAGTGGGATAAAGATGAGATTTAAAAACAAACACCAGAAAAATCAAGGATGTTTCTATAAAAAGCTTTAAATCTGCAGTGCATTGTGAAGACTGCAGTGAATTATAGAGAAATAATGGAGTGTGTAATGAGTTTAACCAAAGGCTGATTTCTTTTCTTCATTCATAGAAAGACCTCAATTGTAAGGTAAAGGTTCAATTGTAAAGAGCCAGACAAATCTAGACTGGTTTATCTACTCACTACAGACCACAGTCAATGCAGAAAGTGGGACAGTTGCCATATTTTTTAAATCAATCCTCCCATGTCTTAAAGAGCTGCCTGGGAGGTGGAAATACAGTAGAGCGAAAATGCTAAAACAATTAGTGTGGTTGACCTTTCTTTCACACTTTTTCTCACTAGGATTGTGCCCAAAACTATACTGGCAGGTGAAAGCAGCATGGTAATATAGGTTTTCCCCTCCCTCCATTATTAGCCATATATCCATTTGGGTTTAATATTACTGGAGAAGATATGGAGGTTTAAGAAATCCCATTGTGCTTATGACAGTTAGGGTACCCTTGTAAATTGCTAAAGCTTGCTCTGCCATTTTGGTGGTCAAAGATGCTGAACATTGGACAAAAAAACTTGATGCTGGTTACTGTAGCAAAAGGAAGAAGCACCAAAGCAGAAGGAGACTGACAGGAGCTCCAATGAAAGCTAATATATATATATATATATATATATTTCCTGGAAAATCTGGTTGCTGAGCCCTGAAGAAGGATCAGATGGACCTCAATGGATGCTTTTTATACCACGTTCACCCAAATGAGCAGCCATTTTGCTTCTAGGCATGGCAAAGGGAATGTGGTCCATCACTTATTAGACTGGTCATGTTCCAGAATCTTCTTGCTTTTTCTTTTATATAGCTACACATTGGGCACCTTGTTTTCATTACACTTAGGATCAAGGGTGTTGCAGAGTTTTGAATTATTGGTTAAATTTGTCTAGTTGCGCAACAGAAGTGCATGGATTCACAGAGCAGAATAGTTACAAGTTGCCCACAGTAATCCACCCCTTTTCTCATTAACTGGCACTTACAGTCTCAATAACTGACTCTGAGAAATCAATAATGAAAAGAATAAAAAAATTACTTACATTAACAGATTAAACAGCCAATTGACAAGCATGACTGCTTTTAACAACAGACCTCAAGAGACTAAAAAGAGGGAAAGAGGCACAGAGCAGAGAAGCGAGTCTCTCTTTGAATTTATGTTCCAGGCTGGGTGGGTGCCCAATATGCAGCGCCCTGATTTCAGAAAGGCAGTGAGTGGCTACTCTTGGTTAAGCTTCCTGGAAGGGCAGAAGGGAGAAAGCTGGTAGGAGGTTTGGCTGCACACTGACAGTTCACCACAGTCCCATAACTGAAGGTGCCATGTAGTATCCCATCATATACCTTTATTTTAGATTCAGGTCCCCAATTCAGTTTAGAGGCCAATTCAACACTTGAGGATGGATCCCAAGTTGGTCTGGGGTGATCGGGGTCCTGCCCTATTTGATTTATGCCCTTCATTCACATTGATTTGTAGATTTATATTCTCAGCTGTCCCCGTTGACTTGTGCTGGAAAAGCAACATAGCTTTTAATTTTTACACTGATACACATGACCTTTGAGGTTTCTGCATCTAACAGCTTACTGTCTGAAAGACATAATTTGACCCTCAGACAAAAACAACGTCATATCCGCCTTGCCCCCAATTCCAGAATTAACCATATAAACGTTATCATGTGGTGTACCATCTGAGGTCCCCTGAGCTGTTCAGCCGTCTGCTGAAGTGTCCGGAATCCACATGCCATCTCTCCCATCCTGTATTATGCAGCTCTGTGCATGTGAAGCCCCAGTTGTTGCAGCACTATAAGTCATAATTATGGAAACAGATATAGTGTCACAAATAAAGGAATGAAGCATAAAAAATGAGTAAAAGAAAAAGAGAGGAAGAAAGAAGATCCCATACCTAGAAAGACCACCGTCTGATTCCTTTTAGTGCATATAAAAGTTTTGGTCAGTCTTTGTTGATGGGAAAGGAAATGCAGAAGAAACTACGTGGAAAGTTAATGGGAGTTTAGAAAAAAATGTATTTTCTTAACATTTTATTTCTGTATTTTTAGCTCTACAAAACACACCACTAAACCTTAGACAAGAATAGCAATTTGCTTACATAAGAAACTGGCTTACAGACCTCCCAGTTTCTAAACTCTCCAGGGCCTGGAGGTTCTCAATCAGATTCCGTTGTCAGGTTCAGAGGAAAGGATAGATTTGTATTGGTTTTCACATGATGCTTTGAACTGGGCAAAATCAGTGTCAGGGGCACCACCAACAATGGCAGTCCTTGAAGAGAGAGAGAATTGTAGCATGAGCCAATAAAAGCCAGACCGAGTTCTTCTTCCTAAATGTAACTCCAGAGCTGTGATGTTTCAGTATTTTACTAAATGAAGACTGCATGATGAAGACTTCTGAAGAAGGAGGATGTTGCCAGAAAAGACTTGATAGGAGGTGGATGATGAAATGGGGATGGAAGCAAAAGGAGCCAAAAGGGTAAACGATGGAAAAACTGAAGCCCAAGGGAAAAGATGGATGCTTCTAACCTAACTGCTAACAAGGACTCTCTTTTATATTACCTTATATCAGCTGACTTTTCTGGCAACGGGTGTGTGACTATCTATCTCTAAGGTAGATGATTGAACCTTCATTTTCTGTATCCAATGATATCCTTGGAATGTGTGACATCACATAGGACAGCCACTTAGATACCACCAAAATATAGGACAAAAGAGAAAATGAACTTGCATTTGTCTTTCCAGCTTAGATTTGTATAATAATGAATGTGCTAACTTATACATAGAAATATACATCAAGAGAGACATCAGGGTCAACAAGCCTTGAAGTGATGCTGGAGTCCTGGAAGCTGACTAAAAGTGCTGACTATGGCTGATAATCAGACTATTGTGGAACTGGATTTGTGTTTATCTTTACACATCACCACTACAATACAGTTGGACCCCACATATCCGCGGGGGATCGGTTCCAAGCCCCCCTGCAGATGCTGAAAAATGCGGATTGTAGCAAACACTACTTTAATAGAGAGCACTATACATGGTATGGTCTCTGTCTCCTTCTAGTGGCAAGTTCTGGTAACTTGATCTTTATAAACATATATTTCTAGGATTTAAAAAAAATATTTTTGATATTTTCAGACCATGGATAAGTGAATCATTGGATAATGATCCCATGGATATTGGGGCCCTACTATACATCAAGAAAGCAATAGAATTCATTGTTTAAGGGACCAGGTCTCACAGATTTGTCTGGATGTCCCACCTCATACCTGGAAGGTATCTGGTCTTCCTTCCTTATCCCTAATATCTGGTGACTCTAGTTAGGAAGATACATCCTCTGTCTGTTAGTATGCATGTCTGTTTATTTGGACTCTGCTTACTTCTGTTTGAGCCCTGGCGTGCAGAATCGATACTCTGGCTGAGGCCTCCTGACACCTTGCACAATATAGATGCTGAGACTGCCTGTCTTGTTTTTCCCTGCTGTTTTGCTGGATTTCTGTCTAGTCTTTTATGCCATCATTTTTAGGAGTCTGTCAAACACCCTAAGGCCATGAGATAAGAATTGTAATTCATTAGTGCTATAATGACTCAATTATATCATTTTCTCAGTTTCAACGGAGTTATTGCATAAACAAGCCTGGGCAAAGCTGGTTGCTTAGCTAGAGGTAACTCTAGCGGTGCAGTAATGAAGGGAGGTGATGAGCCAGATGATGTCATTTCCATTAAATCAACATAAGGCTGAACAAGGGCTATGTGTAAAATGAGCAAATTCTTTCCTCAAAATCAAGCCATGCCTATGAATGCCTTGAATGTCTTTCTAAGGGAATTTAGCTCAATGGTGGAACACATGTTTTGCATGAAAGTCTCAGGTTCAAACTATGCAGAGCAGGAAAAAATTAAGCCTACTTTGTGTGTTCGTATGATATGCCATGTACAAATTACCCCAGATACTGTAATCAGTAGAGATGTTCAAAGGTCAAAATCAGAAAAACTGATGGTAAACTTGTTACAGAGCTTTGAATTACTGGTATGTGATAGAAGTACAGAAATCTACAGAGGAGAATAGCTACAAGTTCTCCAGAGTCCACCCTTTTTCATTAACTGGCACTTAAAGTCTTAATAACTCACTCTGAGACATTTGTAGGAGAAAGAATAAAGAACATTTCCTGACTTCCAGTTGCTCAAAATTAGACTTGGGTATGTTGCTTTCTTTACTGCACACATACTTAGCCAGCAACCAAAGAGATCAACAGCAAACAACTGCCTTCAACAGATGAAGAGACACTCAGCAGAGAGGTGGGACCCTCTTTTTAAATCAAATGCTGGAAATAATGAGTGCTGGAGAGACAATCACCCAAGCCAAGAAAAGTTCCTCCCACTCAAACAAACTACAGATAGTATGTGAGGCTGTAAACAAAACTCCAACAAAACTCAGGTCTTGTTTGTAGGCTTTCCTGGCTTTCCTGGACCAGACATAGTAGGCTTTCCTAGGCTTTCCTGGACCAGACATAGCTTTGGTCTGACGCAGCATGATTCTATTTCTTTTCTTATGATGATATGTGTCAGATTCTATGTGCAGCTTGATTGCATCATTTGTGTATTTGTCTTCCAGTGACAGAAGCCATGCCATAACACAGAAGCATCAAAGCAATGGAAGATAGGGTCTAATGCAGCAGGTAGCTGTATCAGTCTGTTTGTAGCAAACAAGAAACCAAATATAGCCACGTAGCATTTTAAAGACAAACTAGTTCTTATTTTTCATAAGCTTTCATGTGGCCAAGCACTCTTCTTTAGAGTGGTCATCTGAAGAACTGAAGTTAGTCACATGAAAGCCTATGGAAAAAAAAAACTCATTAGTCTTCTATGCTGCATGACTATTTCATATCTTTACAGGAATCTCAGTTTTCTGCATAGGGTTCCTTGTGTATATAAAATAGGATCACCAGTGCAGAAGAGGAAAGTCTCGTGCTTGACAGAACTCCTATGTTTACAGGAGCATCAAAAACAAAGCAAAAAAACAGGGATAGAGACTTGAGTTGCAGGACTAGTCAAGTCGGACTTAAGTTGCACTAATGACTTGACTTGGACTTGACTCAGGCTTTTTTCCCCAATGACTCGGACTCAACTCACGACTTGGAACCCACCCACCCTTCCCTTTTTTTCTGGGGGGAAAACACTTATTTTTAATAGGGACTCAGATTTAGGATTTGCGACTCTGGACTTCGTACAAAAGAGTCAGATTCGGGACGTGGTACCAAAGACTCACATTCACATTGGGACTTGTGACCCGGACCCAAAAACTTGCCAACATCCCTGGAAAAAAACTATTCCCCCAACCCAGCTCTAACATATGAGGAATGGGCAAAGTTAGTTGCCGTGGAATACAGAGAAAAATTTGGTGGAAGATTCAGGAAACTAGATGGGAGGAGGAGGGGAGAGGAATATTGTGAAGGACATGGTGAACTGGAGGAGATCATCTTTACCTCTATGAGGTTACACTCGGAAGTCAACAGCATAGGCTCTTCTCGGATATTTGTCACCAAGGGCAGTTAGGTTGGGGACTAAAACGAAGAGCAGACTTTTGGATAGAGGCCCTCACCTTTGGAAGGAGATTCCATCGAGGAAATTTCCCAGCAGTAGCCATGTTACTCTGTAGTCTGTGGCAGTAATTATATATTTTTTGTTTTGCCTCATAATTATACTTGTTCTGACTGAAGGTTTTATTTGTAATTTTCACAGAGTGGATTCTGTGTGTTTTATCACTGACATTTATTTGTTCTGATGTTATTATTATTACCATGTTGTTTCTTTTATTTTTGTCTCTGTCTTGAGAGGCTTCCAACCTTAAGCTGTAACCTAAACAATTTTAATAAAACTATAAACTACAGGTTTGTTTGTTTTTTAAAAAACCAAACTCAATGAGCCGATGCATCTCACACTGCAACATTTTGTTGCAGGTCTACTATTGTTCTATTAAATTAAGCTTCCAGGTACCTCATAGAACATATAGACTGGTGATGGCTCTGAAGTTGATGGCCATGATCTGCATCCCTTACAAAGCATCACAGTTTCACATAATCCCTCCCTACATTCTGACTCCTCTTCCTGTTTTAGACATTAAAATCACTGAATTAATCAGAACAGCCTTCATTTCACCCAGAACATAATCCACCTAGTCTGCATTGATCGTGACCTCACACAAACCAGTCTGGATCAGAGGACTTGCTATAGGGCAATGCTGTCTAAGCATGATGGAAGATCTTAGTCTTGGAAACATAAACCAAATGCTCCTCACCACAGACTAATCATTCTGATAATTATCTCAGATCTCTATCTCACAGACAAAGGTGTTGCAACATGGAGAAGAAAATTGGCAATTCCCAAAGCTATAAATCAACAATGGAAACATCATCATTTTAACTTCAGGGCATTGTTGCTAGGTTAGTCGAACATCAACTTGCAGGTCTCCTGTAAGTGCAACACATTCAGAATGCTCGACACAAGACAGCAAATTAGAATATAATAGCTGAGAGCAAATAGTAGAGATAAGCAAGCTGCTAATGATCTGCTCTGAAAATGACAGTAAAGTTTCCTTTAAGAGCAAGACAGATTTTGGAAAAAGTATGTTCCAGTGGCCATGCTGGCTTGAGGATTCTGGGAATTGTCATACAAAATGGTAAGTTTTCAGAGCTTTGTGGCAGACCAGTTTACCTGCCAGAGGTCTGCCTATCTTGAAATACCCTTGCCTGCTGGCAGAATAACAACCTCTGTTGCAAGAAAAAGTGAAGTGTGGAGACAGGATGGGCTCATTCTTACTATAATATCTGCTCGAGGGCTTCTCTTGCCCTTGGAAGGTGGCAATAAAGAAGGCCACTCTAAGAGGGAACTGAAGTCTAAGCATGCACTGGGGACTGGAAGCCACTGGGTTATTCTTGGCGCAGTCCAAATACATTCTGAATCAGATATGCTTAACAAGTGGTTCAGAATCCAATTAACAGGAAACAGATTTCCTAAATTCATCAAAACAAACAAACACACAAACACACAATCAAACAAACAACAAACATGGGTGATTCTTCTTAGCCAAGTGTGAAGGGGACAAGGGCACAGATGCCCTTGTCAGTGGTCCATCAATTCTGACCCAGGACCCCCGTGACAAAGCCAACCCTCCAAGGAAGCAGTAACAACAACCCAGGAACAGGGTATAAAGGAGGAACTCAGTAACACATGTGGGTCCAAAGACGGTGAGACAGAGACTAAGGCCTGTGTAGTCATGACTATAGTAGGAGCAGAAGGCATTCCACAATGGAAGGAGGAAGAGTTAGTATACCCTTAGCAAATGACTGCTGTACAAATAGCTTTACTGCCAAAAGAAGGACCCTCTGGAGGAAGAAGAAAGGAACTCAGGAGGCACTAGGTTGGCCAAAAGGGGAAATTCTAAACCCCAAAGATCAAGTTCACTCTGGTCATCAGTCTAAAGCACAACAGCAAACCTGCCCACATTGGGGACATACCGCCCTCTCTCCTAAGCTTGGGATGGAGAATGACCAGCCTCAGCTGCTGGAGAAAGTGAAAAAAAAAGTGCTGCTTACAATAGCACAGATTACTACATCCCAAGGACTGGTGGGGTGGGGTGTGTGGAACCAAGTCCTTAACTGGGATTGTATCAACCACTGTGGGGGGAACAGGGGTGTCAGAGACAATTACAGGAAGACCAGGAGAATGCTGCCCCACTGTCAATATTGAAGAAAGATGCATCTGGCAGCCTAGTCAGTTTTGCTCACACAGGATAGGGAGGCTTCCACCTTGTTCTTTGCTTCAGATCAGCAAAATATCTTTGGTTGGCCCCACCTAGGCTGGCGAGGGACACACATGCCAATGAGAGAGATACAATCCTGCCAAAGCTCTAGAAGAGAAGGAGCCATATTTGCAGCTTCTTAAAAGCCTCTAAAAGCCCCTTCGGTGTGTTATCTTGGTGGAGGTTCAGCTACAGCAGTGGCATTGCATAAAGAGAATATGGGAAGCAGCAGTGCTCACAGAGCTCCATAATTATGTTGTGCTCTTGAATGCTTTTTCCTATCATACAGAACAGGCCACCACTGTTTTGACCCCTTCGCACATGGTTCTTTTGTTTGCATGCCATTTTTCAAAGGCTAAATATAAACTGCGGAAAGCCGCTATCTTCTCGCCTTTGTGGTGTTTGGAAATGAACTTAAATGAGGTTCACCCATCACTGGTTAAACATTTCAGACATTTAAATGATCCTTTCTAATTCTGGTGCTCTCTTCAGCCAAAGCATCTATCCACGCTGGCAAGTATAATGATGATTCCAGTCTGCACACGGAACAGTTTATTTATCATATTCCCCCATTTCTCTCCCCCACCTTCTTATGCAAATGACTCTGGCTCCCTCTCCAAAGGGAGAAAAGTTATAAATAAAATGCAAGGGGCTATTTTGGGAAAAAGAAAACTTCTTGTTCCTTTGTATAAATATCTATGACCTCCTCCCATTTATCTCAGTTTATCTAATCTATAACAAATTCCCAAGCTGTGGCTGGGCCTTTTCATTCAGCTTCTACCAGGGATCTACGAACACAGTGAGCATGCTCTCATTCTGCTCTCTTGTGGGAGTCACTAGCCCTAGACAGACGGCTACAGCATTTTATGGGACATTCAAAAAATAGCTTCTGTCTGACCTTGTGGCTTGCAGTGGATCAGTGTAGGTCAGCAGGGTTTCAGCCATATAAATCCTAATTTGGACACACAGATACAGTGTTATAGCAAGCCCCTTCCTAAATTTTATGTTGTATCTCAGTTAAGAAGTACTGTACATGCTTTGAACAGAGAAGAATCTAGGTATAATCCCTAGCATGGGATTACCATGTAGAGCCAGGTGAAAAGGTCCTCCTGAATCTCTCTGCAGGGCCTGTGTTACTCAGGGACAACACTACTAGTATAAATGAACCACCCACCACCACATATACATGCTAGTGATACCCAGCATGAAATGATACACCCAGTATGTCCATATGTTCATATGCACATGCTAGAAGGAAGTCTATGCCTATTCCAATCAGTGTATATAAAATTTCATGGTGTAAAGGACAATTCACACAATTGGGCTTCCAAGGGCCTTCAAACCTTTTTGCAGAATTAAGAAACAAGTCAGAACTGGAGGAAAAACCAGGTGAGAGGACTGGGGCATAAACTTGAAGTAAGGACCAAAGAATAAATATGGATACCTAGCCACAGCATAGTTCAGGAAGACTTGTTGATCGAAACAGCCTCAGATCCACCAGAAAGCCCTCTTCTATTCTTTCCCGTCCAGAAGAATCCAATAGCATCTTTTTGTGTTTGACATTCCAGAACCTGAAGGCATTTAATGGAGAAACTGCAACTGCCTTAACAATTCTTACATGTGCGGCAGCTGCACACAGGACTAGCAGCCCTTAGTGATGGCATGAATAGAACTTCACAAAATATTGGTAGTCTGAAGTGAAATACACACGGTGTGGAAGCCTCAGATCTGTGAAAGTTACATTTTTAAAAGAGCCAGAGTTAGTCTGGCCATGTTAGTCTCCTACAACGAAACCAGGAAATAATCTTTTGCTACAATAAAGAGGTTTTATTTGGCATAAGCATAATTAGATTGAAGCCCACATGTCTAGATGATTAAAAGAAAATCATTGTGATTGTTGTTACAGGTTTTTTTTTTTTTTTTTAGTAATTCATTGTTCCTATATGCTGGAAAATTGCTTTTTGTTACTTTTAAAATTATGTTTAAGGAAAGAAAGTAATATTGATAACAGTGACATAGAACTTAAAAATTCTACTTTAAATGCCTAAAAATGTCCTTTAAAAGTTACTCAGAAAGTGCTAGAAATAGTTACTTGTTACTCTATGCAGTGTCATCATGGATCAAGTAGATCAATACGTGTAAATATGTGTAAATTTACACGTATTGATCTACTTTTTTAAAAAGTAGATCAATACGTGTAAAGTCATTACTTGTAAATTGTTACTTGGGAGCTGCACCAGCAAGGGACTGACAAACAGTCAAAAATGATAGCCATGGTCAAGGTGACCTCTGCAATACTGACTTTCAGCTAGGGAGTATCACCCTGGGCCTTGAAGGAGAAGCTACAAACCCACCTCCTTTCCTCAGTGCTGATAACACCAGATAAAGAGAATGGAAACTCGCATGCCAGCTTTCACAGTGTGCTTGTAGCTGAGTGCCTAAGCAGCAAGTTCAGAAGGTTGATAGTGAAGAAATGTCAACACAGTGCTTTAAAGAACTGAACCCTTGGGACTGTTGCTTTAAATACTCTCAAGAGCTCCCATGAGCTGCTTTTCCCAGGCTTTGTCCCAATTGTCTAAAAATTCTTTTCTGCTTCTCTTTTGAGTGGGAGTTGTGTGTGTACGTCTGGTCTCTGTATGTGCTCTTTCTCTCTCCATCTCTCTCTCTCTCTGTGTGTGTGTGTGTGTTTCATACAGTACCAGAAGCACAAACAAACCAGAAGGCTGGAAAGTATCAAGATTCATTAATAATAATTATGTGCTGTCACATAACTCTGGCACCTGGCAATCCTTGCCAAGGTTTCCTAGATCCAAACTACTCAGGTGTGGTTTACCATTCCCATCTTTTAGAGATGCCGTTGGACTCTGTAGCTTGCCCAAGCCTAAACAGGCTGGCTCTTCTCCTGGAGGGCACAGTGGGGAATTAAATTTCTGATCTCTGCTTCCACACTCAAGTACCCATCTTGTGAAGCAATTGCTAGAGTGAGGTCACAGTCTTCTTAGGGGCAGGAGGAGGGAAGGCCTGATCATTTGGCAGCCTGAGGCAGCCATCATAAGCAATATTTTTGGTTTCACAAAAACACAGCAGCAAATTGTTAGTCATTATATTTTCAATGTGAAACAGGTGAGAAATGCTTGTATGACTTGATTTCAAAGGAGACAAAACCACATGTATGTCCCAGATAATAGGAAAGCCAATTTTAATAAACTCAGAAAAATGATAGGTAAGGTCCCATGGCAGGAAATCCTAAGAGGAAAAGGAATCCAAGATGGGTGGGAGTTTCTAAAAAGGGAAATTCTAAAGGCACAACTACAAACAATTCCAACAACAACAAGCTGGAAGGCAGCAAAAAGACCAATGTGGCTTCATAAAAATCTCAGAGAAGACCTGAAAACAACAAAAAAGGCCACATACAGGAAGCAGAAGGAAGGCTGGGCTACAAAGGAAGAGTACAGCCAAGTATCAAAGAATTGCAGGGATGGCATTAGGAAGGCAAAAGCTGTGAATGAGCTCAGGTTAGCAAGAGATGCTAAAATAACAAAAAAGCAGTCTTCAAGTAGGTCCATAGCAAAAGAAAGAGAAAAGAAACAGTGACTCATCTACTCAATGGGGATGGGGAAATGATAACAGATGACAAGAAGAAGGCAGAAGTGCTCAATTCCTACCTTCCCTTGGTCTTTTCCCTCCAGGCAAATGTGAAGTACAAAGGGAAGGGATAGGGTTGCAGCTTGAGAATAATAAACAAATAGTCAAGGACTACCTTACAGCTTTGAATGAGTTCAAATCCCCAGGGTCAGATGAACTGCATCCAAGGATATTGAAGGAACTAGCTGAAGAATTATCAGAACCACTGTCTATTATTTTCATGACATCATGGAGGATGGGTGAAGTGCCTGATGATTGGAAGAGGGCTAACATTGTCCCTATCTTCAAAATGGGCAAAAAGGAGGAACTGGGGAACTACAGACTGGTCAACCTTACATCGATCCCAGGAAAAATTCAGGAGCAGATTGTAAAACGACTGATTATAAAGTCAGTCTGCAAACACCTTGAAAACTATGCAGTAATAACTAGAAGCCAACACAGATTTGTCAAGAACAAATCCTGCCAGACAGACAGGCAAGCAGGCAGGCAGGCAGACAGACAGACCCAGACAAACAGACCCCTTAGGTTGCTCAGGTGGGGCTGAGGCTGGGGAAATGTTCCCCATTTAGTGCTTTGCTTTGCCAAGGAATCAATCATAAATTAAAGATCAGATAACTACTTATATTAAGTTTAAGAGGTGTTCAGATTAAAACATCTAGTACAGGTTGCATATTTGAATATAGATAGAGTGGTGAGACCCTTATCTTTTCACCTCATCCCTCCCTTCTCTTTTATGTCACACAATGCAGTCCAGCCTTCCATTCGTCCTTCTTTTGCACTGAAGCTGTTGTAACCTCTGAGTTTACCACTTGTTTGGCTGTTTGAGTTTTGTTATCAAAGAAGTAGAAGACTGATCCATACAAAACTTAGGACTGGTTGGATCTGATAGGATTTAAAAACATTTCTGTACTGCCTTTCATTTTAAAAACCCAAAGTGATTTACAGTGGTGCCTCGACTTATGACCATAATCCGTTCCAGAAGATGGGCGTAACTCGAAATGGTCGTAAGTCGAAGCACCACTTCCCATAGGAATGCATTGGAATCCGTTTGAGAAGAAAAAAATACCAAAAAAATATATAAAATAAAAATAAAACACTGCAAGCCCCATAGGAACGCACTGGGGCTGAAAAACAAACACATCAAAACACAAAAAAAACACTGCAAGCCCCATAGGAATGCGTTGGGGCTGGAAATTTTTTTTACCAAAACCAAAAAAACACAGCCAGCCCCATCGGAATGCGATGGGGCTGGGGAAAAAACACAAAAACACTCCCACACATACACAGCCAGCCGCATCGGAACGCGATGGGGCTGGGAAAAACAACACACCAAAACACAAAAAATATGACAGCACAGAAACATAACCCCCCAAACCCAAACCCACTCTGCAAAACAAAGTAAATGTACTTACTCAGGAGCAGAAAGCAGCTCCAGGCAGTCCAAAGCCTCCTCCGACGCACTCACTCTAACCATTGGGGCGAAAGAGCTACAAAGAAGCAGCCTCTTCACCTACCAATGGTTAGCAAATTTGAATTCCCCGCCTTTTCCCCCTGCCTTTTTCCGGTCGCAACTCGAAGCTCCGCCCGCAAGTCGAAGCAAAATTTTGTGGCCAGAGCTGGTCGCAACTCAAAATGGTTGTATGTCGGGATGTTCGTAAGTCGAGGCACCACTGTATGAGTAACAGTTGGACGGGAACTTAGCTATCCGGACTGACATGCTGCCAAGGAAGCAATGGTGACATTGCTTTCTTGCCTTGACATTGACTACTCCCCACAGGAAAAGTATTGCCTCCCATCATTTGGATCTGGCCATCCAGAAAGACTTTTTTTTTTTTTTTGGTCTGGAGCCATTATTTGTTCATATGATCAGCAGAGCCTTTAATGAAAGTAACAGAACAGTTCAGATCACTACACCACATCTGAACTTTGGCTTGGACTGTTTTATCATAACATAATCTGATTCCATTTCATTGGGGAGATGCCCCAACTTCCCAACCTATTCTGTCAGTTCAGCTACTCTAGAAACACTTTGGATATCTTTGGAATTATTGTTGTCTATTACAAAATGGCTGTGAGGGCAACGAGCCCCTTTTGGCCTAATTGTGTCACCAAAAAAAAGGAGAAGCAAACAGGGAGCGAGCGAGCTATTTGTTCAGAAAGGAGAGCTGTAAAAGAGAGAAAGAAAGTGGGAGAGGTGGGCAAAGAGCAGCCCGAGCACCCTTTCCAGCCCTAAAGCCACTTATATTCCCCCAGTGTCACACAGAGTCCCTTGCTGCTTAATTGGCTCCCCAGATTTTTTAAAATCATAACAAGGTGTTTTCTTATTCCTGGAGGCGTTGAGAAGTGATTCTTTTTATTTATTTTCATTTTCCAAAGAGGGGCATAATCCAGGCCTTCAATTCCCTCCCAAATCAAAATTGGAAGTGAATGTCAGTTCACTTAGGGTTAGATTCCTCTCGCACATATTTCCAGGCCTGCTGCACATCCTTGAGGTGTAATTTGGGTTTCGTCCCAACCAAAGTTTCCCACCACTGATGGAGAGAATGAGATGAAGTTTAGAAGATTTAATTTAAAAAAACCTCTGATTTAAGAATATGAGATATTGTGCTTCTGGGTCAAAATGTCAGCAAATGGCCCAATGTAGCTGCACAATATTGTGCCTGCATTGCCAACAGGAGAAAAGAGTTCAAGCTTTAACTAGCAAAAGGTAGCCTGAATGTTGACGACACCAATGGCAGCAGTCAAGATGGTCTACAGGGAACCTTCTTGTACTCACGACAATTCACAAAGTGACACCAAGCAAGGGAAAATCCCAGAAGCTGAGTACTTTTTTCATCAGTTAACAACATCTCACCCAAACACACTTGTTTTTCAACATGTATGAATGGTAGTAAACACAAGAGAGAATTTGGGGCTGATCTGAAGTCCAGTTTCAAAGTTACAATTTTTTCTTTGGGCAGCTCCTATTTTAGAATTGCCTTGTAGAACGTTGATTTGCTCTACTACACAACAACATAGTGCAGCTATAATAAGGTGTTTGTGGCAAATCGAACAAGTATTTTGAGACCTCTACTTTGTTAAATAACCATTGTAGAATCTATTTACTACTGGATTACCCTATGTCTAGGACTGGAACTGGCTGGCTTGTTCTGACAACTGCTCACTAAATCTTTGCTGTCAGTTCAGAATCTGATGAATCACTGAGCAGCCCTCCATTTCTTCCAGCCTAGTCTTGTGAATCTGCATTTTGAATTGCTGCTTCCTATTGTGCTCCCTTCTCCTTATCCAAAACCTAGAGAAGGTAAAGGTTCCCTAGTTGAGAGATGATGTTTCTTGGTTTCAGTGCTGCAGTTGTGGCAGTATTGTTTTGCACCCTGACAGGATGACTATCTTATGGATGCAAAATGTCTCAATACGTATCTGTATACATCTGTGCGCAGGAGCCAGAAGCTTAGGTGATGAAGATCAGAGCTGGGAAAGACTTCTCTCTTTTTGGACTACAACTCACAGAGTCCCCCTGCCAACATCTCCACTGTCCATGCTGGCTGGGGGATTTTGGGAGTTGTACTCTCAATGGAAAAGAAAATAAACTTCCAAGCTCCAAGGAAAGCCAGTGATGGGCTATAACATCCTGCTGCTTCAACAACTGTTTTTGTGCCTTGGAGATTCAGTAGTTACAAGATCTGAGAAGGAGGAGAGATCTTGTGAAGATCCACCATAGTATTGTTATTAATAATAATGTGCTGTCAAGTCAGTTCTGACTTATGGCAACCATTTTCAGGGTTTTCCAAAGAACGCTCAGAAGTCATTTAGCATTCCCTTCTTTTGGGACTGGGCAGCTTGCCCAAGTCCTACTTGTAGGAGGTACAGTGGGGAATCAATCTCTCAATCTCTGGCTCCACAGCCAGATACCTAAGCCACTGAGCTATTCAGCCAGCTGCCATAGTATTACAGACTAGATTATAGTGATGTTCTTTGGCATAGTATCACACGCCATGAACATTCTTTTATGAAGTCCAAGGTAACTGCCTACATCACTTTCACATGGGGTTGACCAATCATGGCTCCCCAAAGCAGCTACGTATCTGATGGGAGTAGCTCTTTCTTTTGGAAGCTCTGGATCATAAAGGAGGAGTCTACCAGTGCAACTGATCTCTATGCCATTTCTGGAAGGGATAATGTTGGCTTAGGAAGGAAAGGTGCCATGTTCTCTTTCTATGTGGCCTAAGGATTCTGATGTTACCTTGTAGTGTGGAAGAAGCTGTGGTCCAATGGTAATATCAAAGGAAATCTCAAGATGGATTCCTCTATACCATTGCTGATACAAATGCAACCATGTTTTAAGAGAATCTCAATTTGGCATTGCCTGCAGACATCATGGCAACCATGCATCTCCACTACAGTGGACCCTCGACTTACAGACGGCTCGACCTGCAGACTTTTCGAGTTACAGAATTCTCTGGCCGCAAAATTTAGGTTCGACTTGCGGCCGGAGAATCGACCTACAGACCGGAAAATCAAACAAAATGGACCAAAAATGGCCGGTTACGGATTAATCAGTTTTCAATGCATTGTAGGTCAATGGAGCCTCGACCTACAGACTTTTCGACCTGCAGCCACCGTTCCAATACGGATTAATTCCGTAAGTAGAGGGTCCACTGTATTAATCACTTCCTTCACCCCAAATTATACTCAATCAGAGTAAAGGAGCAGTTACATTATTGAAATAAATTGGGTGATGGATTAGGGCTTTTGAAGTCAATTTAAAATCATGTGGTAGGAACATGGTTTTTGGGTTGGTGTATGCATCCTCTTGGGACAAGTTTTAATTCATTTAAGCTGTGCTGTACATCAGTCAAGGGGGCTACATGGGCTTTTAAAATTGTTGCATTTGAAGCTTTATCCTGTGCTCACCCTCCCTCATGCTGGCATACATGCTTGACTGTGTGGGGTTTGTCAAGTAATGAATGCCAAGGTCATGGGTTTCAGGTTGCATAGAAACCTTGCAGTCCAATCGAGTGCTGCAAACTCGTTGCATTTGAGGCTTTGACCTGTGCCCGCTCTTGCGTTGACTGTCTCTCACAGCCATTCACTGCTGCCACTGGCAGTGTTATTTTTAATATATATATATATATTAATTTCTTTTGAACTTGGATAGCTTTAGTTCAGTATTACACATAGGAAAAAAATATCAGATCAGACTGCAAGGTTTTCCTACATCCCAAAACCAGTGATCCTGGTGTCCATTACTTGACAAACCCGACAGACATAATTTACTCTGACACAGGCAAGCACATATGCCAGAACAATTAAAAATAAATCACATTCACAATTGAGTTAAAATACACAGCTTCTGAGGCTGTTTAAAATACCTCACTTTCTACACAAAAAACCATGCTTCCTAGCCAAATAAATACACACTCAGGTGCATGTTGTGTAAACAGATATTTTTACATTGATTTCTAGCATGCTAAACCCAACACAAACCTAGGAGTATTTTGACATGCAACCGTACCCTAAGATGAGGAGAAAAGCTTGGCCCAGACTACCCCAACTTGGCCTAGCATCTTCATCCCATAGGCATTTCACCTAGTTGGCATTTCTTATCTTTCAAGTTTGGCTCCATGACCTTTAATCAGAGATTTAAGAAGCCTCCCAGAGCAAGGCAGCTACATTTTGCCCAGGAGCATTTCCACAGAAAGTACAATGAGCTAGCCACACAATAGCATAGTGGCATCTTGTGTGTGTGTGGACAAGGAGGACTCAGGGCAGGTTGAAATACTGCCCATACCAGCATCAGAGGACATGGAAGTGCTGGCACAGTCATCCTGTAATAGAAGAGTGCTGGTAACACCATTCGTAAGAGACTTACATAAAACTATGTCATCTCCTAGAGTAGGAACAAAGCAAAATTAGACTAAAGGCATTAAGATCCTCACACAAGGCATGGTGTGGGCCCAGCTCAACTTTCTGATAGTATATTACCTCTTCTATCATCTGCTGCACTTCTATGATGCACATAAAATATTAAAAAGCACACCCCTCCCCGACAAACATGGTGGCTAGAACTGAAAACGTTTCACAGGCAAGACTCCATGGTGGTGGCATGGGTGGCAGTGGTTGCAGCCATATGCAGATTCAGATTGGTACCAGAGCCTGGCAAAGTAACTTCTTTGGACTACAGCTTCTGTAATTCCTCACCAGCAAGGCCAGCTATGGCCACATCTGCTGGGTGATTCTGGCTCATCATATACAGGTTGGAAGAATTTGAGAGCTGTAGTCCAAAAAGTAACTTTTCCAAACACTTTTCAAAGGAAATGGGCTAAAGAGGACCTGATTACTTAAAAATTAAAATAAAATCAGACAGGACATTCAGAACACAGCCAGGTAACAGGGACAGTGCAGAAATATTGTCTTCCTGAAATTCTGGCCCAAAAGCAGGTGAGGGGAAGAAGGACGGATGGAGGAGGGAAAAGATGAATGATGGATGACCTATGAGCAAAATGCCTGGTGGGGTTGGGTTCATGGCTCTGCTGCCGAATTGCCTGCTGCGTGACCTTGAGCATGCTGCTTAGGCTGTGGTTTGGACTGCACAATCAATTAATGTTTCCCACTGCTTTGAGATCCCCTAGATTAAAGACCTCAGAAGTATCATTACAGGGCTTATTTACAAAGAGCAGAAAAGGATCTGGCAGGCAGCTTCTGTTTCAGTTTTTTCCTACTGACTCCCAGGTCTCTACTGTGTAACTGTAACTTACCCAGATGATGGCCCTGTGTTCTTTCCTGGATGCTGGGTGTGGGGGCAGCAGATGGGGGTGGGGAGAAGGGGAAGAGAAGCCCTAGTGGAGAGGCTGCTAAGTAGAAAGGCTTCTTTTGTTAAAAGAGAACACTTTCTTCTAGGGCAGAGAAAGATAGCACCAAGTAGCATTCTATGTTCTTTGATATTTCTCTTATCTCCCCCACCTCCACACACACTCTCCCATTTTTTACAGGACCTTGGTTGTTCAGCCCAGTTTTTTCCTCTCCATGGGAATTATGGACGTGGATACCTCAGAAGCAGAGAAAGATAACAGCAGCTGCAGTAGCCTGTTCTGGTAAAAATAATTGCATGCTTTGTGAAGGGGGAGAAAGGCACACAAACAGAGTTTGTTCTCTCTACCTCGATGTAAGAGAATAGAGAGTAAAAGTGGTGGAAACACAAAATCCACAGCCTTCTTTCTTTCCTGAGCTGACCACTTCATCTGAAGCCACTTAAGCCTGTCTAGTCTCTGCTCCTCTATGTGAATGAGGTAGTGCTCCTGTGGACTCTGCTCCTCTCTCCGTGGACTCTAACGAGGTTATCTGTGGATGACACATCTCTGATCACAGCAACTCAATCATTGGTATAGCTGCCTTTTTAATTTCCTACCTAATTTCTGGCAGATCTTCACCCCAGACCTTTAAGGGAAATTTAAAGAGTCACAAGACAGCAATCCAGGACAAAAAAACTTATCCAGGGGTCTGCAGTGGGATATACCAGGTGGTAACACTGGCTCTGACTGACCATGGCTTGATCCTGATATGCAGCTCACTTTATGAGTCTTGCTTTTAATGTTTTAATGTCACCAGAGGTCACCTTTGACTTATGGTGACCTCAATAGAGGTATCAAGGGATCTGAGACATTTAAGGAGTAGTTTTACCAGTGTTGCTTCCCAGTGAGTTTCCATGGATGAGAGGTATTTGAATCCATTTCTGCTGAGGCCTCAATGCAAGTCAGTTCTTTTGCTTCCCCAGTGAAGACTAGGCTATCCTCCATTTTCCTAGACCAAATGTTTTCTCCAGTTTAGAGTTGTTACCAAACTTTGCCCGAAGTGTAATTGAAAGCAAATTTGGAAGTCTTGCTTAACAAAACATCTATGGAAATGTTGGGGAAAATTCAAACCATTTAATATGATTAGCAAAATCTCCTTGGGAATTCCATTTAACTGCATACTAGTGTCAGGTGAGCTTCCCTTGGACCACCTTGATTTCCCAGGGGAGAAGGCCTTACCCTCCCTTGGCCAAGGAGTTCCAGACACTGGAAGTGCTTCCTCCAAATATACCTCTGAGAGAAACTGGACCAAGAGAAAGGTCTCCCCTAAGATTTGGGAAGGCTCATAGAGGAGAAAATAGCCTTGAGATAGCCTGGCTCTAAGCTAGATAGGGCTTGAAAGGTCATAATCAGAACTTGAAGTTGGACCTAGAAACAAAATAGGCAGTGGTAGATGTTGCAACAAGAGAATCACATCTTCTCAGTAACTTTTGCTAGTCACTCATCTGGACCAGCTGAAGTTTCCCCACATACAGCACATTGAGTTAAAGTAGCCCAATCAGGTTATAATTAAGGCATGTGTCAGCAAGGCTAGATCTGACACCTCTAGAAACAGGCACTGTTGGAGCACTAACCTTGACTGTCTAAACACAGCCCTCAGCAACACCAACATTTGGACATCCAGGTTCAGGGCTGAATCCAAGAATGCACCCAAACTATGAACCTGGATCTTCAAGGGAAGCATATCTTCATGCTGCTTAGGCTGAATACCAGTTCCACAATCTACTTTTTAATTGACCAGAACAGTTGAATTGGGTTTAGTTGGAACAGAAAGACTGAGTTGGGTGGATTCCATTAGACTGATGCTTGGGAACTGTAGAACTAAAAAACTAAAGAACAACCTGATTATTGGGTCCACCTGTTGATTTGTTCTGAAAACAGTGGACTACTAAGCTCTGTTTTGTTCCGCTTTTGCTTGCCCATTTGAAGCCAGTCTGCATCCCATTCCGTATGTTACACAGAAACTGTGCAACAGCTTCCATATGGTAACAGTGTTCCAAGCTAAGCTGGAAGACATTGATAGCAGAGAGAGATGAAGGACTTTGTGTAGCCTATTAATTCAATCCCCCGAGCACCCCTAGTTCCCAGCTGCCACTGCTTTTGATAAATTATTGCATTATGCTGCATTTGTATCCATGTTCTTTATCTGAAGGTTTGTTTTCAAAACGAAGTCAACACATACTGAACAGACTCCCCTCGCTTTGCCACTGCCTAAATATATAGCTTTGCATCACTGGATACACACTAGGTACAGTGCCATGCAGATCATCACCTTGAAAAGTCACACATAGCCTCCTGGACACTGGGCAACCATTACAGTTTGCCTAGTACAAGAGGGGGCTAGAAATATCCTACCTCAACAAGGTGGGAAACTGAAGAGGAGGTCAAAAAAATTAACCAGCATTAGACTGGAGTAGCATACAAGATTGTACCCCATTAAGAGTGGCCACGTGATTTGGTCCTGACATTTATGGGAAATTATGGAAATTTCCTTTTATGGTAAAAGTAGACAACCTACTTTAAAAAGGATTTTTGTCTTCATCCATGCTTGCACATGTTTCAGGAATTTTTCACTGAAAGCCTGGGGCAGTCTTCAGCCGTGAAATGTTACCAGTCAAAATATACACTATGTTTGAAGAACCCACACCACACTTCTCCAATAACTTCTATTTACCCTAGAATTACAGTCGCTTCCCTCCTTACCACCCTCCACAGTCTTCTCTTTCTCCCCCCTTCTCCCATGTCTCCATCAACTGCTTGGTCAGGACTCAGAAGTCATCTCGGGAGGAATTAATCTTGTCCCCAGGACACACCAAAAGACACAACAACTGAAGCTGCATTAAGACATGAAAAGAACCGGTGCAACCAAATAAAAAGCAGGCTGGCATGTCTCATTGCTGAAATGACTATGTGTTAATTTGGAAAGGATAATTTAAAAATATATTTTTTTAACAAAATATTTTTTAAAGGGTTTGGTTTCAGCTGGGTGTTTTTATCTCCATACCAGATAGTTGCCATTTTTCTTCCAAGAAAGCCTCACTTTTACTTGAAATGCAGGTCTGCTGCTGCTGATGCTGCTATATAAAATGGGGATGGGGTCTGATTTAAAGTGCGGGGTGGGTGGGTGAATGGGGAGGTACACAGGTAAAAGGTGCTGCTGAATGTTTCCCCCCTGCAGATTGCTCACCCTTCTGGCAGCCAGCCACTCGAAATTCCTGCTCAGCTGCTGGGACAAAGTGCCTGTAGAGAGGGGCTGTGAGGGTCTGCAGGAAGGCAGGGAGAGGATAAATTTCCCTCACATGCCCCTTTTGATCTTTCAATCAGACCTTTCTCTATATAGGAACAACTCTGTATGTGTCCAAGGAGCGGACCTGCCCTTAAAGAATCAACTCTGTAAAACGTTGAAGCATTTTCTTCAAATCCTCAGAACATTGCCCCCTTACCCCGAAATAATGACGCGAGACAAGTATTATGGGATAAACATGGGCCACACTTTATTAAATAATCATTCTTGCCCTCTGTAAAAGGGGGGTCCTGCCGTAGTGCGGAATTCAGGTTTAAGCACAGAGGTCTCAACGGACCCCTTACAAAACAAATGGGAGAGTCCCTAGCCCCAAGTTCTCGCGGTCGTAAAGACAGCGAGAACCTGGCCGGCTCAAATTTGACCACCCCTGGACCTCAAGCCACCTTCTGCTTGTTGACTGTTGGTCCGGCTGTAGCCCCAGCGCATCTTTTCCCCCAAGCACTATAGTCGCACGATCTGCAGCGCTGGGAGGTCAGATGAGCTATACATTACCTGTGATTGCGATGGGACTCACCGAAACCTGTTCTATCCGCACTACCCGCCTGTGTGACCAAATATTTCCACCTCTCAAAATGCCATCGCACCTGCTCCAGTGTGGGATAGGCGAAAAATCCCTGCATCCAAAAGCCAATCAGGATACAGGTAAAAAATTCCTATCCGGCCCCCGAAGGCGACTAGGTAAACTCACACTAGAAAATAGGGCGGGCGGGCAGGCGGGTTGCCAGCAAAGAAGAGGACGGAGTGAGGGAGGAACACCAATTAAATAGCTCACTTGTTCCCCCCTCCCCTCCAAGGCGGCTCTTGCGAGACTCCAAGTGTCTCGTGTTATTCTGGGAAGGAGGCAAAGGGGACCCACGCTGCTGAACGTAAGCTCAACAGCGGATCCAACATTTGTTAAGATCCTTATCTATTCTAAGGGGGGGGAGAGTTGAGCTGAAATAAAGGGACAATGGTTCTGTCAGTGTTTGTCTCCCTGAAGGCCGCCTTTCTTGGCCTAAAGCCTGGCCTACCAGAGTTGGACACCTGGCTCTCTTTTCATCTCTTTTGTTTTAGGCTTCTGAATGGAATTAGAACAGTGAAGAGAGGTGGCAATTATATACAGTGGTGCCTCGACTTACAAACATCCCGACATACGACCATTTTGAGTTACGACCAGCTCCGGCCGCAAAATTTTGCTTCGACTTGCGGCCGGAGCTTCGAGTTACAACCAAAAAAAGGCAGGGAAAAAAGGCGGGGAATTCAAATTGCTAACCGTTGGTGGCGAAGAGGCTGCTTCTTTGTAGCTCTTTCGCCCCAGCGGTTAGAGAGTGTGTGATCAGAGGAGGCTTCAGACTGCCTGGTAAGGTAAGGTGCTTTCTACTTTTTAAAAACTGTTCTGGGTGGGTTTTGCAGCGTGATTTTGGGCTGGGTGGTGGGATTCTGTTTCTATGCTGTGATGGGTCTTGCAGGGTTTGTTTGTTTTTTGGGTTTTTTCCCCCATTTCCAATGGGTCTTGCAGAGTTTGTTTGCTTTTTCGGGGGTTTTCCCCCCATTTCCGATGGGTCTTGCGGGGTTTGTTTGCTTTTGGGGTTTTTTTTCCCCATTTCCGATGGGTCTTGCGGGGTTTGTTTGCTTTTTGGGTTCCCCCCCCATTTCCGATGGGTCTTGCGGGGTTTGTTTGCTTTTGGGGTTTTTTCCCCCATTTCCGATGGGTCTTGCGGGGTTTGTTTGCTTTCTGCTTTGCTTTTCCCCCATTTCCGATGGGTCTTGCACCGTTTGTTTGCTTTCTGCTTTGCTTTTCCCCCATTTCCGATGGGTCTTGCACGGTTTGTTTGCTTTCTGCTTTGCTTTTTCCCCATTTCTGATGGGTCTTGCACGGTTTGTTTGCTTTCTGCTTTGCTTTTTTTGCATTTCCGATGAGTCTTGCATGGTTTGTTTGCTTTCTGCTTTGCTTTTTTTGCATTTCCGGAGGGTCTTGCACGGTTTGTTTGCTTTTCTTCCCCCCCCCTTCGGCCGGAACGGATTAATCGCATTTCTGATGGGTCTTGCAGTGTTTTTTGGGGGGGGGGGGTTTCTTCATCCGGAACGGATTAATTGCATTTCAATGCATTCCTATGGGAAATGGTGATTTGACTTACAACCATTTCAAGTTACGACCGGAGTTCCGGAACCAATTAAGTTCGTAAGTCGAGGCACCACTGTATATATAATTTAAAAAATATTTGTCTTCTTTTTCTCATTCATTCTTTTTGAACTACCAAAGAGAAGGTTAAATCATTACCATTTTTTCCTAACCAGAAGAAAGGAATTTTAATAGGTGGCAGGGATTGTATATGTGTTTCTAAAGCTCCTTGCTTTGTGGAAATTAGCATACTGTTGGCTTGGCAAGGTTCAAATTAAGAAACTGAAACTGCACGGGCAGTGCAGAAGGGCACTTCTATACACACCAGCAAAGTAAGTGGCTGAATTCAACTACGTACTTTGCAGCACACATTTTGATTCCACAGATGACTGGATTGATCAGTTCTACCTGGGAACTTGTGAGAGGAGGAGACTGAAAGTGGTTGGGAGGAAGGTAACAGAGTGGCAAGGCAGTATTTTATCTTTTCTCAGGCTGCCCATGTTCAACTGCTTTTCATGCTTTGGTGTCTTCCGCACCAGAATGTAAAACAGGTCTACTCATGGTTGCTTTTGAAAAGAGTTGAGAAGCTGCAAACATCATTGAATAGGGTAACTTTAAGAAGAAATATGGGCCAATTTCAAGATTTTTCACTTATCTTAAAACTCTGATTATTTTAAAAACCATATAATCAAGTCCCTGGTATGTACAATATTTTGAAGAGGTCTACTTCTTATGTGAAGGTAGGGCTAGCTTCTGCAAGTAGCAGGGACTTCTCTGTGACTGCCCCAAGCTCTGGAAATTTTTCCTAACACAGAGTTTAGACGGCTTCCTTCCATGCCTCTATCCAGTCAGACCCTACCACCTTCCATTCCTATGCTTTCTGGGGAAAAGGGAATATTAAAAAGAGAAACCTGTTGCCTGAAATGTGGGTTTTTCTCCTTCTTATGGATTTCACTTGGTATGTTCCTTAGGCCATTCAGCAGATACAGTGGCATGGGAATACATGATTACTTGGGAAAACTGGGCTCAGAAGGATGGATTTGGCTACATAAGGTTCAAGCCACTAGCCAGAGTTCAATACTGGGTTCTCAGTTTCTCAGTGACAGTAGCCCTAGACTCCACCAGCTTCTCCTTTTCTGAGGCTGATGCCAGGACTATGAATATGATATGCTCCCAGAAACATATCTGAAAGCTTATTCTGTATGTATCAGCCTAAACCTCAAGTTCTTCAGAGGACCTGATCCAAATGCCACTGCCAAATTAAAGCAACTGGGTGACTATTAGGGAGAGAGGGGCTTTTGGTGGTGGCAATCCATTTCTTGAATAGCCTTTCCCAGAGAGATTCATCCTTGTACCATCTTTATGAGCTTTACACACAAGATGAATTCCCTCTTCTACACTTAGATCTTTGAGATAACATATGCCATTTAGCGGAGACTCTCAGTTTTAAAGTTCTTTTTTTTTTAATTGTGGATTTACTTGAAGAGTCGCTATGGTTTTATAATAGAAACAACATTGTGGACTGGGAGCAAAGTGGTTGCTGAGGATAAAAGAAAGCAGGAAAGAAGGGCCACTTTACCTTAGACATCAAGCTCTGTGTTACACAAATGCCCATCGTTGGAACCCGAAATCACATTAATGTTCCAGAGATGTGATTTCATGCCTAAGCAATCGTATTGGCAAAGAAGGCCTGTATTTCCCTGTGGATGGACCAATTACAAAACAAAGCAAGCTGATTTGCAAATTATGAGACATATGGAAACCTTCTGAATAAAATTAACGCTAGTTATCTGAATGTCTGTTGGAAATGTGAGAAGGAAATTGGTACATACTTTCATATGTGGTGGGAATGTGAAAAAGTACAAAGATTTTGGAAGCTAATCTTTAAAGAACTAAATGACATATGCAAAAAAGATATAGAATTTAATCCTGAGATAGCTCTGTTATCAATATTTGAGAATGTGGAATATGATAAGATGACTAGAGAGTTGATTACCAATTTATTAACAGCAGCCAGATTAATAATAGCTAGGAATTGGAAATCAAAGTCTGAATTTCAAATGGAAGAATTGTATAATGAAATATGGAACATTGCTATAAATGATAAGTTAACTTGTAACTTAAAGGTTAAGAAAGGAGAGATGAAAAAGAATAATTTCTATGATATATGGGGCAGATTTCTTGAATATGCGCTAACAAGAGGAAAAGGGAAAGCTCCAAATCAAGAATCAATGCAGTTCTGGAGAAGAGGACAATAAAGGAAGAAGAAGAATAAAGATAGAGGAAGAAGAGGATTACTGCAAGAGGTCCCGACTATGGTGGTGGGGAACACAGTTGATTTGTATTTTGGTTTATGTATTTTATGTTTATGTTTATGCTGTAGTTTAAGAAAAAAAAATTAAAAATTAAAAAAAAAGGAAACCTTCTACAGTGACATCCAGTTATTTTTCAGTACTAGAGATCTTCTTGTTCCAAGCATTTACTGTCTGTAATGTACAGTTTTACCTGGAGTTCTGCTCCCTCCTGATCTACATGGGGAGGAAGACTATCCCTTCTGTGCTGGGCAGCATTCCCTCTCCATCCTCCAAACAAACCATGTGCACAGGTACTGTTATTCTTTAAGGATGAGGCTTGGGAAAGGTGGAAGCCAAAGTTTGTTTGTTTGTTTGTTTTAATATATATTTACCTCACCTTTCTCCTTAAAAAGGACCCAAGGTGGCTTACATCATTAAAAGACAATATTTAAAGCTATAAACAGTAAGTACTCTGTATATAAATACTAGAAAGGGTAAAATACCACACTACAACATGGTAGAGAAAAACAACACCAAAAACACATTCAAAGCAGCAAGGCACAGCAACCAGTCACTGAGGGAAAGCTTGCCTAAAGCTAAAGGTCTTCTTCACCTGCTTGTGGATGGATAGCCAAGATGGGGCCAGCCTGGCCTCTTGTGGGAGAGGGTTCCGGAGTCTTGGGGAAGCAGCAGAGAGATGACCATCTCCTGTGTCCCCATCATGGTTAGCAATTTGATGCCACTTGCTAAATCCCTGCTTATCACACACCTGTGAATGACACAGCACCTGTGAAGAAGTGAGAGAAACAAACCAGTGAGGACAACCTAATGGCCCTCTAGTAATAGATTTGACTATTAATGAGCTAGGATGTAACACAATGAACAGTACAAGCAGTATCAACATACTGATAATTACATTGGCTTTCATTTACTTTTGATTCCTTCCACTACCACCACCCTTTTCCTCTCACAAACATTCCCAAAGACCAGGCAACGACCCTCTTGGGCTTTATGACTTTTTAAAACGATCTTGAGGCAAATGAGCCTTGAAGAGTAATTGTAACATTACAGGAAGCAAATGATGCTGAATTACGCAATGGCTTTTAAGAGGAGATGTTTAGTTCGTTGGCTGTGGGAATGAGAAATAGCTAATTAATTCTTCCTTTGGGGGGAAAAAAACGAAATGAGAATGATGTTTAAACAATGGAAAAGTGGCAGCTGCTCAGGCATGAGAATGGAAAACTTTAATATAAAGGTCTCCACTTTTAAGAAGTCCTTGTGGCTGGTAAAAATTGATAAGGATAGAAGCACAAACAGTGCCTCAAGCCTTATGAGAGCCTGCCACTTGAATACCACATTGCATATGTTCCAAATCGACAGCTATTTTTATGAAATTGTGCATGTATTAACATGGGGCCTAGAGGACACAACAGCAGGTGCTGCACAGGCAGAGAGTTCCTGCCAGGATTTGTGAAATATTTTTTTTGCTTTTTTCTCTTTATACCCAGTAGAAGACTCAGCTTCTCTACTGAACAACTGTTACACATTTTTCCAAGGCCAGAAACAGGCAAGCCAGCAGTTTTATAAGGACCAAGTGATAAAAACTTATTGTGCTACAGCTGTATTCTTCCAAGCTGCCATGCTGGCAAATCAACCTACACACAAGCCTGTTGTTTCCATCCTGGCAAACAATCACTAAACAAAAGCAAGCTATTTTGACACCTGTCAAGCTGTGAACAGTTGTTGTTGTGGGGGGGGTGTCATCAAATGCCTTTACCTTCTTCTGGCAGTTCCACTTTTAATTGTGAAGCTGTTGGAGGAGAGAGATTAGCAGATTCTTCACCATCAATTAGTAGAACAGGAGCCATTTTAGTTTGCTGCAGCAAAACAACAAAGAACCATGTGATACTATTAATGGGTTTATTATAGCAGAAGATTTTGTAAACTACAGCTTACTATGCATCTGAGGAACTGAGCTGTAAGCTCATGCTATAAAAACTCCATGAAAGCTCATGCTATAAAAATTCTGGTAATCTTAAAGGCTAATAGAGTTTTAAGCCGTTGCTGTTATTGATTGTCTGTGTAAAACCTATTGAATGCAGTGGTAAATAAAAGACACCAGTTGAATAAGGATGGTGAATTGGTTTCACACACTTAGAAGACCTGGTATGTGGTAGCAGATCACATCTGATGGTGTGGCCATCCAACTGCATGTCTCCCAGTGAGGTCTATGTGGAATGAGGTAGTCCTTCAGATCTCTCTTTCGTAGCAATTGGCATCTTTACAGGGCACTTTGAAATGTGCCCAGAAACAAACTGGTAGACAGTGAAGCTCCTGAAGTACTTGTAATATATGTATTATCCAGTTTATACCAGTAATTCAGCTTCAAGACTCTATTTTGAAACTGATGACATTCCTGAACAGATTGCAAAACACATGCTATAGTAATCTAACCTGGAGGCTAGCAGGGGATGGGCAGCTGTTGGACTGCATTTTTCTGGGAATGGCCTCTGCTGGCTTATTAAATACCATTGGTTAAAGGCATGTGGAAAACACAGTTAACAGTTGAAGGTCCATCTTCAGGGCCAGACTGAAAGATAGCATCTCCTCAAGCTACGACCCATCAACAACAGGCCAAATCCCATTTCTTTGGTCCACTGTGCAACCTGTCTATAGCGCTTCAGTCTTACCAGGATGGCATGCAATTTTATTGGTTTTCCTTGAGATCATTGCTGACTCCATACACCCACAGCCTCACCCACATTCAGTTCGATGAAAATAGGAAGAGTTGGGTTTCACCTTCACACAGATGATTCCACATTCCCAAATCCTGAGTAAAGACCGTGAATGGTTTGGGCCTTCCTATTGTTTTAGATGACAAGTCCCATAAGCCCTTTGTAGGGCTTTCAGCCCTATGATTTGGACAAATTCCCAAAGACAAACCAAATCTGGACTATTTGTATATGTCTGTGGTGACTGGGAGCAGGGGCAAATAGTCTGGGGTTTTCAGAGAGAGTAGGGCAGGGCAAAAGGCAGCATTTCATGTACTTTAAAATGTTAAAAGTTGAGAAATAACATGATTAAAAGTGGGAAAAAGAAAACTGAGAATATCAATACCATCTAAGGAAGGCTCTGAGTCGGCATCAATGGAGAAGGGGGCTGGCAGCTACACACACACACACACAGAGAGAGAGAGAGAGAGAGAGAGAGAGAGAGAGTCAAAGCTCTCTCCTGTATATTCAATTACTGATGTGCTGGGAATGTCTCTACATGAGGCCACTGAGCTGTATGTTTCTTTGCAGCTACTCTCTATGCCATTTGCCTTAGCTGCAGTGCAAAGTGAAGGATTTGTATCAGTGTAGCAGGCATAGACTTGGCTTTGCATTATTAATTTTGTTTTGTCGTTCTCCTTTCTCTCTTCCTTTAAACTTAATTATTAGAACTAGAGATGGGGACGACTCACCATTTTGGCGAGTTGTTCCGCTTCGTGAGTCGTCAAAAGTTGACAACTCATGAAGCACGAAGTTGCCCCCATGAAGTGACGATTAATGAATATATTCATTGATTCGTGGGGGGTTATTTAAAAAACCACAACCCACCCCTGCCCCCCTCCCGCTGCCACCACCCCACCACTGCGGCAGGCTAAGGGAATCCAGGCTGCCCTTTGCAAAGATGGTAGCTGCGGCTTCATTTAGGGTAGGGAAGCTGCAGCTGCCATCTTTGCAAAGGGCAGCCAGTTTCCCTTTTTACACGCTGTGGCTGCGGAGGCCTGATGGAAACCTTGGCAGCGGCAGCGACGATTATGGGAAGGGGGTGTCGGCAGGGGTGGGGGGGCTAAGGTAGGGAGAGGAAGGTGGTGGGGGATAGGCTGTGGGGGTGTGTGGCTGTGGGGGTAGGCAGAATGTTTGTTTGTTTTAAATTACAAAGGGACGAATAAAATGGGGAAATATTCATCCCTTCGTATTCATGGGGGGGTGTCTCTGGAACCCACAAATATGAAGGGACGAATATTTAGCGGATCAGTGATTTTCCACGAATATCGCGATTCATTTTTTTATTTGTCCCCATGTCTAATTAGAACATATTTCCTCACCAGGACTGCTTCTGTTTGCATTCATAGATGAATGTCTGTGTTCTTGTATTGGTTTTGAGCAGTCAGGTAAGAACTTCACTTTAGGATGTCAGGGTCTGTTTTTCTCCCCCTCATTCCTTTGCTTTCTCTTTTCATGTTGGTTATTGAGTCATGGACTGAATCAGGTCCATTGCACAGTCACAACCCTTACTACTGGCCATCCCAGCTGGAGACTCTCACAGTTGAAGTCCAAAACAACTTGAGAACAACAGGTTGCCTACTAAATATCATGGCAGACAGGATGAGACCTGCAGAACTCCACATAACACAAATGCCATGTAATAGAATAGTGGTTTCTCAACACTATTTTCTGAAATGGACCTACCAGCTGGGTACTGGAACATGATGCCTCTAGTTTCCAAGCCAGTTCAATGATATACGATAACAATACCATGGTCAATGTACTGAAAAACATTAAGAAGTTGAGAAGAACCAAAAGGTCACCACCACTGCATCATCAATATTTTTCTCTGCTCTAGGTCATCCATCAGGATGCTCAAGAGTGTTTCTGTCTCAGAACCAGATGAGAAGCCACACTGAAATAAATCAAGAGCAGTGAGAGCAAAGCACTTCCCTCTTGTTGGATTGAAACTCATTTCAGATCTAGTCAACATAGACAATCGTGATGAACTTTATGAATTGCACTTCTGGAGGGCTGAACATTGCACACCCCTAGTCTAGACTGGAGCTTGGAAATGTTACTTTTTGGCGGCTGCTGCTTCCAGAATACTCCAGCCAGCATGGGCATGGCCTCTGAGGAATTCTAGAACTATAGTCCAAAAATTAAAATTTCTAAAAGCTGGATAGTTCTGTGGTTTAGGTATTTGGCTGTGGAGCCAAAGCTTGAGAGTTCAATTCCCCACTTTGCCTTCTGCAAGTAGAGCCAGCCTGTGCGGCCTTGGGCAAGATGCACACTCAGATTATACCCAGAAGAAGGGAATGGTCAGCCACTTCTGGGTATTCTCTGCCTGGAAAACCTGGAAAAAGATTACCATAAGTTAGAATTGATTTGACAATACATGATTATGATTATTAAGCTCTGGCCTAGAGAACCAGTTTCATCCAAGGATACTGAGCAGACTTCCCCTAAAATGAGGCAACAGCAATTGCAGATGAAGGATGATGCCTGAAAGGGAAATAGCAATGTAAAATGTTCACCTGTTGAGTTTCTGTTCCTCCCCTTGCATTCCCGCTTGGTCAGATCTGAACTTATGGAAAGAACTATTGTGGCAAAGGCTGAGATGGAAACATAGATTTTCTTCAGCTGTGTTTTCAGATGTTGTCTGCCATGTGTTTGGTTACACAGATTAAACTACCAAGTGATCAAATATGAATGCGCAAACATGTGAAAGGTTTTTGAATGCTTGTTCCCTTTCAGATTGGCCCATTTCTTAAAGAGAGGTTTCCTGTTTGCACTGCCTGAGCCACAAGAGAAACCTGTCTAGGTGCTAGAAGAGACCTTAAATTACCTCTTGTGCTAAATTACCTCACTCTACTCTTTTTTTTTAATGCAGGTGGCTGTTGTTGTTGACACAGAGAGATAAGCAGAGACATTTTTCCCCATCGGAAAGAATCTCAAGAATTTCCCTGTTCCTTTTCCATTCCATTTTCCTTCTGCCTGTTTGCATCACCGAGTCATTCAAAGCAGGCTGTGAATAAGAGAAAGAAAAAGCCCAGCGGGCATATCTAATTCAAAATAAAGTCCCCTGCAGCATAGACACTTCTCTCTCCCCTGTGTCTTCAGCTGGCAGGTAAAATAAAATGAAATAAAGGTATTTGCTCCATTTATAGCTACAGCTTTCCTTTTTCTCTCTCTCTCTGGTGGGGCATATGCTTCTGTTAATTACATGACAGCAAAAAATGCAACAGGTGAAGCTTTTCAGCACTGTACACACTGGAGGAGGCTGAAGCTACAGTGGGACTATTCTATGCATAGATCTTGCGGTGAAACGCCAAGAGAAATTTTGACTCCTTACAAAAGGACTTTGATATTGAAATCAAATTGTTGTAAGCCACCCAGAGACCTTTGGGTAGTGTGGGTGGCATATAAGTTAAATAGATAGATAGATAGATAGATAGATAGATAGATAGATAGATAGATAGATAGATAGATAGATAGATAGATAGATAGATAGATAGATAGATAGATAGATAGATAGATAGATAGATAGATAGATAAAATAACTACAGTATGCTACTGAAATTTAGACAACTTGAGAGAAAACTAGGAATGGGCACCCCAGAGTGCCATAAAACATGGTCCCAGATCCCTCAAGGGGGTGCAGTTGGCCATTCTGATCTATTTTCATCTATCGGGGTAGCTTTTAGGTCCAAGGAGGGCTTCTTCCCACCTCTTGAAATCAGAAGTTACTTCCGATTTTGGGATGGGAGAAAAACCTTTCAGGTTTAAAACTGGGCTAAAATCAGCCAGAGCATGAACAGCACCTCCTGAACACTTCTGGAGGCCCAACTGACCATTTCAGAGAGAGTGAGTGTGTGTGTGTGTTGTGCATACCTGCATACACTGTTTCATGTCCAATCCACAATAAAAGTAAGTGCATAGACTATTTTCACTTGATGGTAATACAGGTATGGTTTGCTGGCATTTCTTTGTCTTTTCCTTTTGCTCATGGACTGGCTAATGGTAGTGCAAAATCAGGATCTAATTTGAGCCATAGAACATATGGAGTTAAACACTACCTCTCGTAGGGAGCAGAGAACTTCATCCTCAGGCAGCCAAAACATCAGCTGAAAAAAACAAAGCAGTTCCAGTTCAGACCAGTAAGTATTCAGTAACCAATCTGGCATACTTTACTTAATTGGTTTGTTTGGGGAACTGTAGATGCCGTTCTCAGCACTGATTTGAAGATGTGATAAGGCAATGCACTTGCTATGAGAAAGTACATATAAATAATTTAAATTTCCAGCATTTTTTACCATATTTATGCCAGAGCCAACAATGTGATACTAAAACATATGAATAAACAGTATAATAATAATAATAATAATAATAATAATAATAATAATAATAATAATAATAATAATAATAATAATAATAATTTATTTATTGTCATTGTAAGTATATACATAGTATACACATACAACAAAATTCACACAGACACCCAGAGACCAGACCCACATGCGCACACATAAAAAATCCCCAAACATTCCCCACCCACTAAAAATCCCCCACTAAGAACACAAACATCTGCACCGCAGGCTAAGTAACACTGTCCAACTGTTCACTGCTGATGGTCTTTAAGTTCATTATTAGGTGCAATTATAGCTCTGGGATAAAAACTATTCGGAAAACATGTGGTCTGAGTCTTAATTGTTCTGTATCTTCTGCCAAACGGCAATAGTTCAAAGAAGTTGTGAGCAGGATGGGAAAAGTCTCTAAGGATGTTGTGTGACTTCCTCAGACAGCGGGATGTGAAGATGTCATCCAGGGTTGATAGCTGGAGCCCGATGATTTTCTGGGCAATTTTAATGGTTCTCTGTAGAGCTTTTTTGTCTGCTACAGAGCTGCTCCCAAACCATATGAGAATGCCATAGGTTAGGACACTCTCAATGGTGCTACGATAGTAGGACAGAAGTAAATGCTGAGATAAATTTAACTTCCCGAGCATTCTCAGGAAATACAGCCTCTTCTATGCCTTCTTCACTAGCATGTTGGCATTTATAGTCCATGAGAGGTCCTCTGAGATGTAAGTGCCCAGAAATTTAAAACTACCAACCCTCTCCACTTCCTCGTACATTTCTCTTCCTCCTAAAATCAATTATGAGTTCTTTAGTTTTTTTGATGTTAAGTGTAAGATTATTTTCTTTACACCAGAGTATCAACCCTTGTACTTCCTTTCTGTAAGCAGACTCATTGTTCTTATTTATGAGCCCCACCACTGTCGTATCATCCGCAAATTTAATAATTGCGTTGGTGTTATACAGTGGGGTAAAACACTAAAAACGTAATAAAATATTTTAAACAGTAGCAAAAGCAACAGATAGGAACAAACCAACCAAGTCAACAACATTGCTAATATAACAATGTAACAGAGTAAGTTGAAGGTGTTCTTGACACCTTCTCTAAAAACAGAGAGAGTAGATGCCATTCACAACTTTACAGTCTGGAGTCTGAGTGCAATGTGAGTGCATTTCATAATCTGGGAGCCAGAACACAGGAGAAATAACTCTCATGCAGGTCCCATCAACAAGTGGCAACATCAGAATAAAGGAATACACATGGGTGTACAATATGTCTTGGAGTTTATAGATGTGCACTAACATTTATATACCCTACTAGTCACGTATCACTGACCTTGTCTGCCTTTCTCATCTGGCTAGTATAGTTGACCTCTAGTATAGCTGACTTCTATCTTAGCTGACTTTGTTATGTTTAGGCTCTTGGCTGTCTCATCTATAACCTTCCTCATGTCACCCTGTTCTTATTTTCCTTATTTCTTTTAACAACACATTCCTTTCCTCATGTTAGTAAAAAGTTAGGATTTGAAACTTATAAGTTTCTTGTTATCTAACATGGCAAGTTTATATAAAATGGTACTACTTATACTAGGCATAAACATGATTGGAAATAAACTTCGAAACAACATTATTCCTCAAATTGGCACATTCCAGATGTGTTAGACTACCAGATGTGTTAGACTACAAAATCCATAATCCCAACTAGCTGGTTCTTGGAGCAATAGTCCAACACATCAAAAAGGGACCAAGTTGGAGAATATGGCTAGCTAGGGTTAAAGGAAAGTATGGCTAGCTTCAATAGACATTTTCTGAATATAAAGTTGATACATGTGACTGTGTTTGTATTTTGTTTTTATTTTATCTATTTATTTCATTTGTATCCTAATTTTCTACTGAAAAAGAGTGCCTAGACAGTTCAGTCCATTGAGCAGGGGTCAATCCCCACTCTGCCTCCTGAGAAAAAAAGCCAGCCCGTGTAGCCTTGGGCAAGCTGCACAGTCCCAGAGTGTCCCCAGAAGGTGGGACTGAGAAACCACTTCTGAGTACTCTCTAGCTAGAAAACTCCAGAGAAGGTCACTATAAGTTGGAATTCTCTTCCTGGCATGTAATTATTATTATTTCCACCCAACAACTGCAGAAAGTAGCTGAAATTACTGGAATTTGAAACAACATCTGGATTAAAATAAATCAGAAAAGCCAATCAATTAAAAACACAGCTAAAAACCCAGCATTAAGATACAACTGGCACCCAAACACTTAACCTCAACATGAATAGCCCACATAACAAAGGGATGTCTGAATAAAAATATATTTTTGACTGCTGGTAGAAAGACAGCAGAGAGGGTGAGAAGCTAGCTGCCCTCAGCAGAGAATTCTAGAGTGAGGGAATAGCCACTGAGAAGTTCTCTGTAGCTAGCCTTCTGACTTGTTTTTATTTTCTTCCCACTCTGTCTTTCTCCCAGTATAAAGACCCATTGCCATTGTCCCATTGTATGGTGATAGGATAATAAGAAAGATCTTCCTCCTAAGAACTGAACATGATCATTGGGTTGAATGTGGTTTTTCAACAACAAAAGAAATTGTGATCACATCTCTTTTCTTTCATTTTTTTTTCTGTATATACTGAAACAGACTAACAGGGATACCTTGTTACGGTTTTCCAAATGGCCTTGTCTTAAGTCAAATAGAACTCTATACATCATAACCAGCACTCTGAACTGTGCCTTGAAACAAATGTGTAGCTAGTGAAGCTCACATCAACAGTGAACGTCACTGGCTATCCATACAGTTGCAGCATTTTGGAGCAGCTGGGACTTCTGAACACTTTTCAAAGGCAGGCCCAATTAGAGGGTGTTGCCGTACTTCAAACAAAATGTAGCTAAAGCATGCATCATCTTGGCCATACCTCACATATCCAGGAAGGGGTGCATTGGAGCACCAGACTCTACTTAAAATGCACTCCTGAGTGCTGAGGAAGCTTAGCCCTCCAGGGTCATAACTCCTGGAGTACCTCCAACCTTTGATGGTCAAGCTCCTTGGGCCAGATTCAAAGCGCCTCTGTCTGTGCCGTTACACACAGTACTTGTGGAAGCAAACATTTTGCATAAACATGGACCTAAAAGACTGGAAAACACATGTAATATCCACAGAATATCCCGGAGACCCTTGCAGGGTGCGGGTGGCATACAAGTCAAATAAATAAATAAATAAACAATGTGGTTTGAGCCCAAATTTAGGTGTATTCCTCTGGTCTGGTGGGCTGGTCTGGTCTCCCACAACAGACCACTAGTCTCCTAAAAACAAAGGCACAGGTAGTCAAGGACCCTGCTTCATCCTTGAAACTCCAACAAAGCACTTCCCATGTGTGGAACTCTGCCACTGGCTGAAGGCTGATCTTGGGTTCAGACGCTTATGCCTCCATAGTCATTTTAATGCAATGGGTGGCAGTTGTGTTGTTAGAACAGGATTTTGCTCTCCATCTTGTAGAAAACAAAACATGGCATCTGGCAGAAATATCTTCAAGTCCCTTTCACCTGTGGATGTATAGTTGCTGTTGCTGCTGCTCTCCTCCTCCTCCTCCTCCTCCTCCTCTCTCTCTCTCTCTCTCTCTCTCTCTGGGCAATTATGCAGGTAGTGGAAAAAGTACAGCCAGCAATCATGCCCTGCCCTACCATATGATGGAAAATATGAATGATCTTTTTAAAAAAGATACCTTGGGACAAAGCCAAGCCCGAGGTGTTTGCCCTCAGCACCCTGGGAACACAACCTAGCCTAGCAAGTTCGTCAAGGTTAGTTGCTGCAATGCAGTAACTAGTTGCCTGTCTTTTCTGCTGCCCTGATCAGCTTGTAACCCCTTCAGAGTCGCGTTCTTTTACAGATCCAACATCATGGTATCGGAGGGCCTGCCCACTCCATTTTATACAACCTCTGTGCCACACTGGCAATTCGCCTACAGCTTTCTGGTCTTGAATCCTTATTATGTGTTTGCTAGATTTCTGTTTTTATTGATGGGAAGAGGCAGCAGTCACACACACATGTCTTTTTCCCTGCTCTGTTCATATCGGGGATGATAGAGAAGGACGGGAGCCAGGGACCTGCCCCTGAGCTCCACAGTTTCAGCACATAGACTAGAAAAGTTATTATGGTTTAATTGTTTCTAATGTGTAATTTATTGTGTTTTAAATTCTATTCTTTTTAATATTGTGAGCCATCTTGGGTCCCCTTATTGGGAGAAAGACATTCTAACAAACAAACAAACAAAAAACAAATAAACAAACAGTTGCTTTACTAGAAAACAGCTCCCAGGACAGAGGCTTTGCAGCATACAACTGTGAACACTGAAATGTAAGTGCTGATCATCACAGGCCCCATGCCCAGCCCCCCTAGAAAAGTGCAAAAGTGCAGGCTGATTTACTGGTCCATATCATCTTCTCATCTCTTGCCATTTTCATCTCTACCAGAACAGGTATTTTGTAAAGCTAACAGGCTTTAATTCCCTATCCAAGTTCAAACTTTTCTCAAATACTTTGCATTACAACAGAGATACAGTAGTATCTTGGTTTATGTAATTTTCGGTTTACGAAATGAAATCCATAAGAAATAAAGCCCCGGTTTACATCGTTTTCTTTTCTTTTTTTCGCACTACGAAAGGGTTTTCCCAGGGTGCATTGCGCCTATAGCGCCGCCCCTTTCGTAGCACAATTGGCGTTTCAGTTTGTGAAATGTCCATACTACGTAACGTCGCGTAGAACGGATCCGTTTTGCAAACCGAAGTACTACTGTAGTTGACAACAATATATTGTTTTGGGTAGACAGGAGAAATCTCCTCTCCACTAATGCAAAGACTGCAAGTAAACTCAAGACTGAAGCTCGAGACAAGTGGCAGATACTGCCATCAGCTCTGCTCATTGAAACATTCCAGCAGTTCACCTCTGTGAGCCCAGGCTCCGCTATACCACTGAGTCATTGTGCATATAAGTTTTCTTTCATAGTCTCTTTCTCTCCCCACAAAAATCTTCCTGCAGGTGATTTTAAGGGTTCCTGACTGTGCTAACTTTAACTGTGCATATATAATATTGTATGCATCTATAACCTTTCATACACTGAGTTGAACAAATAAAGGTCAAGAAGGGTGGTGTATTAGCAAATTTGGAAGAGGATTTGCTCATCATGACAGTCTCCACAGCCAGCTCTTTCCACCCAAGGAGTGTCAAAATTCAGGAAGCTGGGGTGGTCCCTATCAGCAAACAAGGAGTAGGACTTTTGTAAAGCTAATGCCTCTTAATTGCCCCTTTAAGAGCAAACCACCTTCAAGCACTCTACATTACAAAGGCATAGTTTGTAGCAATATACTAATCCTGGGAAAGTTCATTTCTTTCTCAGCCACTATGACCGTAGTGACTAAGCTGAGAGGGAACAGGGAAGCCTGAGGGGAGTGGCAAATCATGTCATATTCCAGCTAATCAGAAAGTCCTGGGGGTTTGACCCAGTGAGCTTTGGTTCAACTACACCACAGCTGGGAGCAGATCATCTATCAGTCTCTTCTCTGCATATACTGTATGTTGGATTGTATGCCTAGTCCTTTCCTTTGTAAATAGTTTAACATGTGCATATGACCACCTTGAGCATCTCCAGTTGTCTACCAATATTAAGACTGCTGAAACAAATTGACTGGCAGTCAGAATGGGCATTGGACCACTTGCATAACTGTGAAATACGTAGATGTCCATCACAAAGCAGCTGGAAAAAACTGCAGTGGATGGAAAAAAACTACAAACATGTATGAACTCATTCTCTTGTGTGTGTGGTCTTCGTTTTTAATGAATTATTCAAAATGACACATATGTCTTGGTAAGCTTTATTTGGTGCAACGGGGAGGTATGCAATTCCTCATAGCTTCATATGAATCACCTCCAGATTACAGAGCACAGCCTGCAAAATAAAAATAAAAATACCCCCCTCCCCAAATGTGGGGTTTTGTTCTTCACCAGCAATTTCTGGTTGCAGCTTCCTCCTCTTGGCAAATGGGTCATCTGACTCATCCACTTCAATGAGAAGCCGCAATTTTTTTTATGTGTGGAAAACATCCAAGAATGGGTGGAAAATTACAGGTTTTGCTTGAGGCAAAGGAGTTGGAGGGCTCTTTTGCCATGAGGCGGATGCTGCCAGGAGCTACTTGTGCTGAACAAAAAAGTGGGGGCACTCTGAGATGGGCAGCAGTGGGTCGTGGCATCTGTTCACTCAGGAATGCCTTCACTGGCATTGTGAGGCAGAAACCTGTGAGGACTGGGAACTTTTCATCTCACCCAGGGAAGTTACTTTTTTGGCACTTGTAGTCCCAAAAGATAACTTCTCCAAGCTCTATGTACCTTGATTTGAGTGGATGGGAGTTAGGATTTGCTGCTGTGCCTCAGGCAGGAGAATAGTTTGGCCGGTGATAAGTTCAACCATGATTCATATGGAATGTTGCTGTATACCAGGCTGGAATGTTTTCCTATCAAACCGGGTTATGTTTACACTGACTGCCAGTGGTTGCCCAGCATCACCTACTTTTTGCTTGGAGATGCCAGAAGGTGACGTAAGTGGAAAATATATGCTATGCCTCTGACCTCCGGTTTTTCCCCTGTATTAGAACTGTAGGGGTGCAAGCTTTACTTTAGCGGGGAAGTGTGGGGGGGAAACTTGGAAGCAAGCTTTGTGAACATTTTCATGCATATCTGTGTGCAAATCAGTCCTACATGTTAGCAATCTTCACATCCTCTCATGTAAAAGAACATATGTGTTCCTAATGGACAAGAGGCTCAGGAGAAGTGGAACTCCCCCAGCGCATGCTATGCCTCCCATTGAGAGCAAAGCAATTTGGAAGTGCAGCATCTGCAGCCCTTGTTCCACTAACCTGCTTTTTCAGAGGGCTGAGGGTTGGCCCGAGCTTCAAACAGTTTAGGACTAAGACTCCCAGATTCCCCCAGCCAGAGGGGGTTGTAGTCCAGGAAAGTAACTCTCCAATGCTAGCGGGAGAGGGACAAGTGGAAAAGTCCTTGTGGTTGGTGATGGTGGGGTATGTAAAATTTATTCTGTAGCAGGAATGATTTAAAAAGAAAAAGAAGAACACAATGTTCCATGATAAGGACACAGGTGAATTTAGAGGTGTAATTTCTACAATAGCTCTCTCCAACTTGGCCCCTTTCGGATATGTCAGATTACAACTCCTACCATTCTCTGGCAGCATGGGAGTTGTAGTCCAACTACTCTACTATTTCCCTGGGAACAAGTCTCCTTGAATTAGTGCAACATGCATCCAAGCAGATAACGCATGGGAGTAGGTTGTATGACAGCTTATTTGTATCAAACCGAGCTTCCTTGGTGGGCTTCCAGAATGCAAGCCATAGCTCTCTCCATATTCCAGACCCTCTCCTTCCTATGTTTAATATCGCCTGCTTCACAAGAGATCTGCTTAGTTTATTAAATAACATTTTTTTTTTAAAGCTAGGTTTATTAAGGTAAAGAAAGCAGTTGCTTCTCTCTTTTTTAAAAATAATGTTTATTTACTAGAAAGAGAGAAAGCAAAAAAAAGAGGAGGAGAACAGCTCATTCTCTCCTCTTTGCTGACCTGCACATAGCTGAGGAAGCCATTAAGATTCCAGGCACAGACACCGCACACGCAGATGGCATTAGTCATGAGGGCTGCTCACTCCACACTTGCGTGGAGGATTATTCCTTGTGCGTCTGTGAGCACAGAATCCTCGACATCTCTTCTGTCACTGGCCGTGGGAATCTTTTCTCTCGGCTTTTCAAAGCATTGCTCATCTCATTGCCCACCCACTTGTGAATGGCCACACCTCTTTGGAGATTAGGGCTTCCCACCTACAACACGGATACAACACTCAGAACACTTACTTGGGAGAATTACAACTCACCGAAGGCCACATACCAGCAGAGAGGTTCTGAAGCTTGCAATCCAAAAAAGTAACTTTTCCAAACTCTGTGGCCATCACACAAATATGGGTAACATTTTGAACACACACAAAGCGGCCTTCAGCTCCCTCCACTCTATTTGAAGCAAACTGTTTAGGTACATGATGCTTAGTTTCTCCACATATCATTCTGTCAGGAATAAGAGTCAAAAAATCCAGCCAACTGGCTGAATAACAGGATAGGACAAGGTGGAACTCGTACCCACCATACTGCAATGCTATGTTTTTCCCCTTAGTCAGTTTGGAGAGTTTCACTCTGTGAAACTAAAGCGTTAATTGCTATTTGAAAGTACTGCCTTATTTCTTATTTCATGGGCAACTATTAAATGTTCTCTTTTTCACCTTTCCCTCTTGTCTTAGTATTCATTTGGAAGGAATGTGTAGTTCTCCGTATGACGTACACATAAACATAACCAAGTTGCCAGGACTAGTGTCAGAGGCTGGCATCACGGGGCATCTGTCAGGACTAGAGATGGGGACAAATATAAAAACAGATCAGTTTTTTCGATGAATCTAGCCGATTCGTTAAATATTCATCGATCCGTATTCGTCAAATGTTAAGTCCCGATGAATACAGCTTGACGAATATTTCCCCATTTTATTCGTCCCTTTGTAATTAAAAAAACACACCATTCTGCCTACCCACCTGCTGATCAGCTGATCGGTGGGCCGATAGGCAGCCACCCACCCCCACAGCCTACCCCCACCCCTTCCTCTCCCTACCTTAGCCCCCCCCTCGCCAACACCCCCTTACTGTTATCGCCACCACCGCCGAGGTCTCCAGCAGGCCTTCGCAGCCATGGCCTGTAGAAAGGGACGCTGGCTGCCCTTTGCAAAGATGGCGGCTGCAGCTTCATTTAGGGTAGGGAAGCTGCAGCTGCCATCTTTGCAAAGGGAAGCCTGGATTCCCTTAAGGCAGGCTAAGGGAATCCAGGCTGCCCTTTGCAAAGATGGCAGCTGCAGCTTTCCTACCCTAAATGAAGCCGCAGCTGCCATCTTTGCAAAGGGCAGTCTCCCTTTTTTACACGCTGTGGCTGCAGAGGCCAGATGGAGACCTCGGCGGTGGCAGCAATTACGGTAAGGGGGTGTTGGCGGGGTTGGGGGCGTGGTGTGGTGGAGGGGTGGCGGGGCGGTGGATGGGCAGCGGGGGGTGGCGGTGGCAGCGGGGGGTGGCAGTGGCAGCGGGGGTGGTTTTTTTAAAAATAATCCCTCACAAATTGTCGAATAACATTGTTATTCATCGCTTCATGGGGGCAACTTCGTGCGTCGTCAACTTTTGATGACTCACAAAGCGGGATGACTCACCAAAATGGTGAGTCGTCCCCATCTCTGGTCAGGACCCACAAGCAGACATGAGAACTATTACTTACTGTCTATCCTCCTTTTTGCTTTTGCTGGTTGATCCCCTGCCATCTCCAGGCAATTGAACAGGAAGGGAAGTAAGGATAAGGTGTTGTAATCTTTGCATACCATGTGCTCTTATTTTGGCCAATTGTGTGATCAGGGCCAAGTGAAAGGAACAAGTGATGGCTGGCCAGCAACCATGACAAGTAAGCCACTTAGGGAGTTGGGCCCATTTGAAGTCTATTGCCCAAGCACCTCCCTGCCCCCTGCCCCCAAAAAGAGAGAGCAAGTTGTGATCCTTTTAGATGGCTGTTTTCTGCAGAGTTTGGCAGCCTGCCTGCCTTCCCATCTCCAGCATTGCCCCAGCCAGCGTGGCCTATGGCTATGGCTGTGGGATGTTGGAAATTACAGTTTGAGGGTGTGACCACACAGAGGGAAAAATATGTTTTGACCCACTTTCATCCACAGTTTTTCAAATTGAGTCCCTGCTGGTTTCTGTGGATGAAATGGCTTTAGCTGTCCAAACAACAAACAATGGCAGAGGCAGAGAAAGCTGTCAAGTGTTCGCATGGAGCCCTAACAGGAGAAGCTGCCTTTGATTCAATGAGGTGTCAATTGGCAATTTCTACTGGGAGCACTGCCTCCCTTTTTGGTCCCCTGAGCTGACATACCACTGACATATCGTTTATCTGAGTCCGTGATAACTTGAAAGCATTTTGAAAACAAAAGGAAAGAAAGAGACACTGTTTGAAGACAACAGGCAATCAGGTGAGAGAAACTGACACCCCCCACAAAACCCCTTTGCATCAGATCAGGAGATCACAAAGGGCAGGAAAAAGAGAAAAGCAAAGTTAGGCCAATCAGAGCAAAAAAAACAAACAAAACCACACTCCTGCCGGCATCAGAGATGATTCCACACCAGGCTTGCTCACATTGAGCTTTACATCATTTAGTCATTGGTTTTTAATACAATTTCATCGGTGCCGCCTCTGATGTAAATTGGGAGGCAAATGCCAATGTAATCACCCCCTAAAAGAGAAACTGTTCCTGAGATTGGTAACTTTTCTATGTTCTGGTTTTATTGTAAAGACTGCAACCTCATGCACACTTTCTTGATAGTAAACCCCCTATTGAAATCATGGAACTTTCTGTTCAAGCAAGCATGTACAGTATTGGGATCAGATAACATGGTAACATAGCTGCCTACCATCTGCGGAAAGGATTCCAGGACAAAGAGGGAAGCAAGCAAATTAGACCTCATGCGTAGCTTCCCTGTGGGATAGATCTTAATGACTTGTGATAATTGGATACTATTTATCCAGTTTCTATTATGGTATTTTTTCCCCCAGAACTTAGAAAATTAATATGTTTTGGACTGAAACTCCCAGAATCCATTACTTCTGATGGGCTTGAAAACTGCTAGAATATGGACCAACCATCAGTTGTCTGCACTTTTGCGCTCTTCCTGGGAGTCTTGCTATAGCGACAGCCATGAGGAGGAGCCATGTTTCAAACTTGACTGCTACACCAGTGTAGTTGGTCTGTTCTGAACTTCCACTGAATCACAGAGATAAACCTCATGAATGAGATGTAAAGATTGCACCATAAAAACGTTGTTTGGAAGTCCCTTTAAGTAATACCAAATTTGCTGTTGCATCTTTCTTGTATCTAAAGGTTCAGATCTAGCCAAGGTGACTGGCAAGTATGGTGAAAATGAAGGCTTGGAAAAGTTTGATTTTTTACTACAACTTCCATTGGCCATGCTGGTAATGGGATTTGAGGAGCTGTAGTTTAAAAAGATCAACTTTCCCATGCTCTGATTGTTATGATACTTGCCAGTCACCCTGGACAGATTAATATCTTGTAAGATAGGAAAATTATATTAACAAATTTGTGGTATTTTAACAATCATGACTGAGTCCCTCAATGTCATTAAGTTAAGATAGCTTTTAACATTGTTACCTGTTCTAAATTATTCAATTGTGCTTTAATCAGTTTTATAGTTTAATTGTTTTTAATATATAACTTATTATGTTTTTACTTCAATTCTTTTTAATACTGTAAGCCGTCTCGGGTCTCCTTATTGGGAGAAAGGCAGCCTATAAAGAAAACAAACAAATTAAAAATATATATATTACTGTATTCAAGTATTTAGGGTACTTCCAGGCAAGTTTTTTTTCCATACAATTTTCATAACTTATTCCTGAATTTTAAGAGAGGAGGTTCCCATTACATCATCCTCCATTTTTAACCATGCTGTATTTCCCTAAAATGTCTCCCATTTTAACTTTTGTTTTTTCTTTCCTCCACCACAGACAATCCGTTAAAGAAGAACAGACGGAATTACTGCATATTGTTCTTGATTGGTAGTCCTCAGAATGTTCTGTCCGGATGCACCCTTATTCTCAAAAAATTATGGTGCTTAAATTGCATTGCAAGTAAGAGGACAGGTGCTGGTGTGACTCAAGGACTGAACAATAGCTGCCAGCAAGCACCGAGAGAGATTATGTAAAAGATGATGAAGCAGGGAAGAAATTTTTACCTCTTGATCTTGATCCTAGCAATGTAGATGATTTGATTGCCCATTTGCTCAAGTTCTTTTTATATGGGATGGAAGGAGTTAGTGGCACCTGGCAGAGCCATAACTGCCGGAGTTTTATTTGCAACCTTGCATGCTATGTGCAGTTTGAGTGGTGGATGATTCTCTATTTATCCAGCACTAACCAATCATTCCTTCCAGCCTTCGAATTCAAAAAGAGCTCTGCCTCTCTGCTGAGTTTTTCTTTCCCTTTCTTTCCTCAGTTGGAAGCAGTGCTATTGATCAGTTCAATTGGTTGCAAGGATGAGTGCAGTAAAGAAAGCAGCATACACAAGTCTGTAATTTCAAGCAACTATAAATATTTTTTTCCTCCTACAGATGTCTCAGTGTAAGTTATCAAGACTGTAAGTGCCAGTTAATGAGAAAGGGGTGGACTCTGGGGGAACTTGTAACTATTCTCCACTGTGGATCTCTGTACTTTGCTACTTCATAGCAAAAAGAGGATTTTACCAGAAATACAAAACTCTGCAACAGTAACAAGCACTTTGGTACTTCCTCCAACCACTTCACCCTCAGACACTGGTATGAGCTCTTACCAAGAAAAAGAAGACATTGGTGGCCTCCAAATTAAGAAAAACATTATGTTTTCAAAAGCAAAAAAGTGAATAGGGCCTGGAGGTGTTGCCATTTATCTTCCTGACACTCATCAATAGATTCCATTCTAGATTTTGGCATCCTCTAAGTTTTAGTATCCTGGGGTAAAGCCCTGGTTGATCCACCCTAGTTACACTCCTGATGCTTGGTCCACATGGTAGCTGATGGAAAGTTATCCATCGCTATAGGTTAACCCCTACAGTGCAATTGCACTGGGCTGAGAAGGCCAAGGCATGTGAAGGCAGGCTTTTGGTCAAAACAATGTATGTGTTACAGTACACAACTTCAAATTTTCTTTCCCCATATTTTAAAATCTCGAATCTTTCACAAAGCTACAGGCGCCCTGAAATTGGGAAAGGAAGCCATTACTCAGTGACTGCTGATGACATCATTCCTATTGTACCAGCAGACCCAACAGGCTCTCCACCAAAGACTATTTCAGTCCCCTCTCTGCTGAAAGCAATGTTAATTTGCTTTCAGGCTACCTCTATTTTGGCTTCAGTGTAAACAAAGGGAGAATCACAGTTTTCTGTGATTCCATAGGATGCATATATGATTTGCCTTGTCAGTCACATAGCACTTCACTGGAGAGGAAGTTTCTCTGTTTGGAGCAATGGCATGTGTCATGGTTCACATTTGAATCCCATCATTCCGGCTGCTACTAACAACGTTTGTAAATTACATGGGAGCATTCTGGAAACTGTAGAGCAAAAAGTGACAATTTCTAAGTTTTGGTGACAGTGCCTTCAACAGAAACAGCCCTAAGAAATGTTTGCAAGTTGCTGTTCCTGCTTGAGATGGCAGCCTCGGTACTTCAAACAGTTACTTTGGGAACTCTGATTGAGAGTAAGGGTCAGATTCGTTTGTAGTGAGTGCTGCAGAACAGCCTGCCTCAACTCAAAGACTTTTACATGTGCGAGACTACAAGTCCCATAATACCTAGTCATAGGTTAAGGCTTATGGGATCTGTAATCTCTACAGATGACTGGGTTGTCTGATGGCAGCCAAAACAAAAAGGGAAAGGAAAGCCGAATGAGGTAGCATGAAACTGGCCACTTCCCTCAGATCCTTCCTTTCCAAACGGGAAAGCTCTTGAACAACCTTCTGGCTCAACCATCTTTACAAAGCACAGATGCAGAGCCAGTACCAATAACTAGCTAAGTCAATAACTAAATAAATAATCTCATAGTCCAACACATAGGGCAGGGCATTTGTTTACTGACCACTTTCTTTGGGTGCCTTGCAAAAAATAGCACAAAATAATTATTGTGTTGGGCAACAGAGGCTATGAATACAATCAGGAAGCAGGGCAGTATTGGAAGGTTCAACAAAAGAATAATAAGGAGCCCAGATGCAAATAAATATAATCTCCTTGAGGTAGCAGCAAGCAAATGGAACGTGCAAAGCTGGTAATTAAGTTAGTCATCCAGTGGCAAATTACAGCTCTAGGCCCACAGTGACTCTAAAGAATCTTCCATCCACCTTTCTCTCCCCCTCCCTACAGCACCTGCCTATTTATGAAAAGCCTGTGACAAAACAACCCCTGAAAAGAATTATGAAATGGTGCTGCCTGTAACCCTTTGTACTCCAGATTTTTCCATCTGGTTCTGCCTCATAGAGCTATATTAGGTAATTGTGTCCCTTAGGCATCAGGTGCTTTGCTCTGCCTTCTCCCCAGCTAGTGCACTTCTTTTCTTAGCAGGGTTCTTAAATGCCTCGCTGGTTTTGGATTTTTTGAAAGTCAGGACACATCAGTGGCCTTGGAAAAATAATAGAAGAGCAATAGCAGCCATGGAAACTAAAAATAGCATCCTGGCAAAAATACAGCAGCTGCTTAGGCTAATTTGAAGAACTCTTTATATAACTGTGATGGTGGTGGTGGTGATAATGTGGTGATAACCAGACCCGTAGTCCTAAATGACTTTTGCACTTAGGAGACAAGGGCACTCTTCCCCTACTCCATTCCCATCTTGACCACAAGGGGAGGGAATTAACTATGCTAGGAACTGGGAAGTCTGTCTGTTTTACTTCCTTACACATTTGGAAGGCAGGGTAGAAAACAAACAAATAAACAGCAAACCTCAAGCTCATTCCATCCCATAATGGAATAAATTTGCATATTGTTTGGTAGATGAGTAGAGCCCTGTTAATCTGCTGTACTGCAGCCAAAACTGTGCTCATGGCCCGGGGTTCAATCCCAGGTAGCTGGCTCAAGGTTGACTCAGCCTTCTATCCTTCCGAGGTCGGTAAAATGAGTACCCAGCTCGCTGGGGGGGAGGGCAATGTGTAGCCTAGATAATTAACTTGTAAACTGCCCAGAAAGTGCTTGAAGTGCCATGGGGCAGTATATAAGCAGCACGCTTTGCACGCTTTCGCTTTAGATTCCAAAACATGGGAAAGTTGTTTTTTGGACTGTAGCCTTTCTGACTGTGAAATGCTGGAAGTTTCAGTCCAAAGAAGTAACTTTCAGGGATGGGGACTCGAGTCGTGGGACCCGCTGTCAAGTTGGACTTCAGTTGCACTGGTGACTTGACTGGGACTTGACTTGACTTTTTGTTTTTTTCCCCAATGACTCATGACTCAGAACTCGCTCACCCTCCCTTTATTTCTGGGGGGAAAAGCTTGTTTTTAATAGAGACTCAGACTTGGGGCTTGGTACTTGGTACCAAAGACTCCGACTTGGAATTTGGTACCAAAGATTTGTACTTGGGACACAGACCCAAAGACTTGCCAAAATCGCTGGTCATTTTTCCAATTTAGGGTAAATTCTTCAAGCACAAACCGAAATCAAATACAAACCCGTCCATTCCTACACTGCCCCAGCCCCAAGTCTGGGAAAGGGTCAACCACTTACTCTTGACATATTGAAGAAAGAAGGGGGCTTGTGTTCTGCACAGATATGCCACTCTGTATGTCTCCTGAAATGTCCAAATTGCTTCGCACATTCATCACTGGTGGGGTGCCGCTGGTGGAACAAAGAGACTGGTAGAGCTTCCCATCAGTGTCCTGGGGGAGAACACTAGTGATGTACATGTCAGCTCACCAGAGTAGGAACTACACTTTTGTGGCTAACCTGCAACAAATTATTTTACTGTGGATTATCTGCAAACAGGAGTTAAACTGTTCCAAACACATATCTTATCTGAATGTGGCAATAACAGAGCTACATGTCAAGTGGGCAAGGACTGTGCTGCCCTTCCTCCTCCATAAGGCTTCTTGCCATTGGGCAGCTAGATGGCAGGGGCACTACCTGCCATCCAGCTGCCCACTGGACAAGCAGTGGACAAGCACCTGGTGGAGTTGGACAGCAGAAGAAGACGTACTGCACTTTGAAACAGTATGCACTGGGCACCATTTTAAAATGCAGTAGGGCTTATGTCATGTGAAGTAAGCATTGGAAGTCACTTTGCATTCCACCTGGTTTTCACCAGGCACGTAGCTGTGGCACAGCAGAAACCCCTCTCTGCCAGAAAATTGGCAAGTCTATTCTTCAGCATATCAGAGAAGAGTAGCAATGCATATAGCAAGGGATCCCAACCTACAAATAGGTATGAGACCATAGGCCAATACACAGCTCTAGTGTGTTTGCCTCTCTTCTTTTTTCTAGCTCTACCTACCTGTATTCCTAGGCTTCCTTTTATCTTTGAGATAACTCCAGGCTATGGGCATGAATCAGAAATATGGTGATTCATATTGATTCATGATTCATCAAGGTCAATGAATCACAAATAGAGATGGGGACGAATATAAAAACGGATCGACTTTTTCAACGAAAATAGCCGATTCGTTAAATATTCATCGATCCGTACTCGTCAAATTTTAAGTCCCGACGAATACAGATCGATGAATATTTCCCCATTTTTATTCATCCTTCATAATAATAGTAATAATTTAAAAACCACCATTCTGCCTACCGGCCACCAATCAGCTAACTGATCGGCTGGCCGATAGGCAGCCACCCACCCCCACAGCCACCCACCAGCACAGCCTAACCCCCAGCCCCTTCCTCTCCCTACCTTAGCCCACCCCCACCCCCGCCGACACCCCCTTACCATAATCGTCGGCGCCGCTGCTGAGGTCTCCATCAGGCCTCCGCAGCCACGGCCTGCAGAAAGGAAAATTGGCTGCCCTTTGCAAAGATGGCGGTTGCGACTTCATTTAGGGTAGGGAAGCTGCAGCTGCCATCTTTGCAAAGGGCAGCCTAGATTCCATTAGCCTGCCTTTTTTTAAATAACCCCCCACGAATCGACGAATAACTTTGTTATTCGTCGCTTCATAGGGGCAACTTCGTGCTTCGTGAGTTGTCAACTTTTGATGACTCACGAAGCGGGATGACTTGCCAAAATGGTGAGTCGTCCCCATCTCTAATCACGAATTACGAATTTATGAATTTTTTTCTGATGAATCGACAACTCAATTTGTCAATTCATTTTTTGCCTTTAAAACCTTATAAAATGCTCCCCCAAGCATCTAGAGACACCAAAATTGCTGAGAAGTTTTCCCTGACTCTCCTCTACAATCCCTGAAAGTTTTGTGAAGTTTGGGTTTTGGACGTCTGAATTATACACCCACAAATAGAATCCCACCAGGAGAATTCACCCCAGGCACCTAGAGACACCAAAATTACAGAGAATCTTCTACTGACTCTCCTCTACAGTCTCTTGGAGGGATTATAGAGGAGAGACATGGGAATCTTCTCTGTAATTTTGGTGTCTCTAGGTGCCTGGAGAGAACTTTCCTGGGGGGGACTTTGTGGGTGCATAAGTTGGACATTTGAAACGCAATCTTCACCAAACATGGAAGGTTTGTAGAGGAGTGTCAGAGGAAGCTTCTCTGCAACCTTGGTTTCTCTAGGTGCCTTGGGGGCTGTTTTATAGCTAAATGAATAAAAAATCACAAAAAAATTCATTGATTCGTGGTTCATTGAGGCATTGATTTGTATGAATATGAATCGACAAATTAGCAATTTGGCTATTCATTTTTTAATTCGTGCTCATCTCTACTCCAGGCTTCTTCTTCCTCCTAGCTGGAAAGAAGCAAACTCATGTGGCATCTCTATAACAGTTCAACAGACCTATATACACATAGAATTATATAACCAAGCCAGATTCTATAACCAAATTTACGATTATTTCTCCTGATTTATCTGTGAATGAATGTCTGCAAGCAATAAATGTCAGCTTTCTGTTTTAAGTCAAGTACTAGTTTTAGGAGTATTTACCCTTGTTCTGAAGCAATTATTCCAGTTTAGCGGTTATAGGCTCAGCATGAGCCTGCTATGCACTCCTGACATATACATCAAATAAGCCTACAACTATCCAGTCAGATGTTATTGAACATAATAAGACTTCTTCTTATGCTGTTTTTACATGTCACGAAGTCACTTTCAACCTATGATGACCATACAAATTAGTGACTTCCAGAAGTTCCTATTGTGAACAGCCCTATTCAAATCTTACAAATTAAAGGCTGTGTTTCCCATACTGAGTCAATTCATTTCTTGTTTAGCCTTCCTCTTTTCCTGCTGCCTTCCCTGTTTTCTGAGGGAAAATGTTCAAAGCTAAGATAGCAGCCTAAGAAACACCCAACCTTTTCAAGAATTATCACATCAGCAGAAGAGAATGATAGTTCCAGCGGTGATCAGGGCAGAGAAACTTCTGAAGGGCAGCTACTGGGCAGCAGCAGCAGCAGCGAGAGATGAAACTGACAGGGGGTCTTCCATAGACAATAGCAGTGATACTCAAGCTGACTTTTGTTAGAACTGTGAACGGGAAAGCAATGGTAAACCACTTGTGAATATTTTATGCTTACTGTATGATGCTCTTAAGACTTACTTGGCAGAAGACTTTATGAAAAAAAGGGGGGAAATGGCTGGGTAGTAAAGAAGAGAAAAAGACAGATGAGAAACAGGAAGAGGAGTAATCAAGGGGATCATTAGGACCAAACTGGGAAGAAAGTTAAGAATTTCAGCTAGAAAACCAAATGGGAAGCGCCAAAGGAAATCACACAATGGAAAAAAAGAGGAACTAAGAAGAGGAAAGAAAATCTTAATAACAAAGATGAATAAAATGATCCCCCAAGAAACTCATATGGAAAGAATAGAGTAACATCAGACGTAAAAGAATTTACGATCGAATATAGAAATTAAAATTGGACACTATCTGTCTTCAGAACTTATAGTATGAAAATGTTTTTTAATAAGTGTTGGAAATGTTTTCTGGAAGCAGAAAATTATTGGAGATTATTGCAGATTAGTATATGAAATGGTGAAATGTTGGAAAAAAATTGTTTTATATTGTGAGATATCAGTTAAACTGGAATGGTGTTAACTGAGTATAAGAAATGAAACATTTGATACTCTGTTTCCCAGAAAATAAGACCTAACCTGAAAATAAGACCTAGTATGATTTGTCAGGATGCTCGTAATATAAGCCCTAAGCACCAGTTAAGTGAAACCCCGCCCTCCACCATTGTGCAGCAACCAGAAGATGACATGACTGTATTTGAATAAATGTAGATTGTTGTGCATGAAAAAAAAAACACATCCCCTGAAAATAAGCCCTAATGAGTTTTTTGGAGCAAAAATTAATATAAGACCCTGTCTTATTTTCGGGGAAACATGGTAATACACAGAATTACTGTAGCTATAATATGGGAAACATTGGAAGAAAACAGAAATACAGTTATCTTAAAAAGGACACAAAAATTTGGAATGATTTTATAGCTGGACTTGAAATATGGACTGGAAGGAATAGATAAAAGAAGAATGTGAAGATTCCAATGAGGGAATGAAGAGATTAGTAACTATAGTAATTCTAGTAAAACCTGTTAAATTGTTCTTTGTTGTTATTTTTTTATTCTAGTAGATATAAGTGGATGCAAAGTACCCTCACACTCTCTGGAATTTTCCCCCTTCCCCTACCCATGTCCACTCCCCCAGCTTCCCAGCCCCCTATCACCAAATCCTATCCCTAATGAAAATGAATTTTAAAATTAAATGACTTACTCTTGAGTAAACAAGTTTTAGAGATGTCATTGCAGGTTTGTAATTCTTTACAACCTTTATATGGTGTAATCATTACTTACTGCTGTGCTATGTTATTTATTATCTGATATTTACCGGAGAGGGGTGTCTGATATAGCAATTAATTTCTGTTTTTAAACATTCATAGTTGTCTAAAAAGAGTGAGGGTTTTTCTCCAGCTATTCTGGTGTGTCTCTTATTTTATGTAAACTATTATATTTTGATGTTTTAGAAAATTAAACATGACATCTTCTTTTAAGGATGGCTCTGCAATGAGGCAAGTCACAAAAGCAGTGAATTGCAAGGCAGAGTCATGTAAATAAACACTCTAGTTAAGAAGCAGCAAATGACAGTTTTCTGAAATGTGTCACCACCCAGCTGATTTAACTTGGGTGGGAGGGGACTCTTCCTTACCACTTTCCTAGGAGGAGACTGAACTATGCAACATATCCATGAAATGGTTGCCAGCAGAATTTGGAACCAATATGTTAAAAAGTGATGTCAGCATTGTTATTCATTACTTTTCCACATTAAGGAGGGATGGTGATAAGTTCTACTCTTTTAACATGATGAGTAACATTTAGTCCACGTTCCTTCTTACTGCACCTTCCTTATGTAGGATGTAGGTGGGGGTTCTTTTCTCTTTTTAATTGGAAAATTTGATGCTGTTCGTCACTCAAATGTGACAGAGCAGGAGGTGTGGGCACGGTCATGTACTATCTAAAACACAGGTGGGCAACATCCAGAGGTCTGGAAGCTATACACATGCACACCAGAGTGGCTTGCATCCAGTCCCATAATTCTTATGGGACCCTTCTTATCATCATATTCAATGATGGCCTCACTGTGTTCTACAATAAGCACTCTTTCCTTTAATTAAAGGTTGTGCTTTGAGATGTGACTGATAAGTTACAGTCCTTGAGCTCAATAACAACTCTTGTCTCTTTAAAAAAATCAGAAAAAAATTAAATCACAGCAGCGAATGTCAGGTCTCCTGCCATCATTCAACTTTGTGGGCAAAATCCTATTTTGCAACTACATGTGTGCAATTTGAGGTTGCACCTGTGGTAGCACTGAGGTGGGAAGGTGCTATCCATAAACTGCTGGATGGCTCAGTGGTTTAGGTCGGAGCCAGAGGTTGGGAGTTTGATTCCCCACTGAGCTTCCTTGACAGGGGCTAGACTCAATGATCCACAGGGTCCTTTCCAGCTCCGCAGTTCTCAGATTATTATTATTTTAAAAAATGCTTTTTGTTGTACATTGAACAATTGATTATGCTGGGGATCAATTGAATTGTGCAACTCCTTCTTGCTGAACATAATGCCTGGAGCATTTATGCCAGCGTAACTTTATGGCAGCAGGATTTTGTATAAATAATCTCTGTACTGCTTGTCCATTTCAACACAAGTAGGTTTAGAACTTGGAAAAGTTACTTCTTTGGGATGGCAACCCCCAAAGAGGATTGGGGGAAATCCTTTCTGAGCTCTGCCTCAGTGGTGAACACATATCTCACTTCACTCCCTCACACACTGCTCCTTTTTGAGACTCAACTTGGGGTGCATCTTGACTGATGACCAGGAGAATCAGCCCTTGAGACCAAATTTGCCTCAGAAAGCAATTTAATCTGGCTCCAGGCAGCTGTGCCAAAATCTAATCAACTTCTGGTTTAACAACAACAACCAAGTTTGCCCACAGCTTAACTCTAAAGAAAATGAATTTTAAAAAAAAGCAAGAACAAGAGGCTGTACTTTATCTTAAACTTTTCTCTGTTGTTGTTTTTTTTAAAATGTAATGTTCCAGCCATGGCTGAATGGGTTTGTTCCGTAAATATGAAGCCATTTCTGCTTTATTAAGGAGCCTGTCCGCCCATGAAGGAGTCAGGCTGTGGGGCAAAATAAATGTATGCTCTTGGACTATTGGCAGGAGGAGAACAGAGCTAATCCCTCCCATTTCAAATTAATAAACTGACCACCTCTGGGTAAAATAAAATAAGGAAAGGGAATTGAACGGGCACAAAATGCATTAAGCAAAATCAAGCCAGACTTAAGCATTTGTTAATTTCTACTGCTCTTCATGGGAAAAGCTGTGCTTACTTTAGTTTAAGGATTTCATTGGGACAGACTTACAATCAAGGAAATGTGCATACTGTAAGGAGAAGCCATGAAATACCACAGTTAAAGATGGGGTGTGTGGAAACATCTAACAGCTTGATCCTATGAACAACAATTCAGAAATAATTCCAGCTAGGTTCAGTCCGAAATAAGCTGTTCCAGATAGAGCATTTATTCTCCTTAAAGTACCAGGTTCTGCTTCAATATTATCAGCATTTCCTTTGCCATTCATATGATGCTCCTCTTATAGCAGTTCAAGCAGTTATTTTTCCAATATTTTATACTTAGAGAATAGTTTAGTGCATTCCATTCCCAGTGGTATCGTGAAGATTTATTTAACATTGCTTTAACAGTATCAGATTTCTTAAAGAAAAAGGAAGTGGGTTTTAAAATAAAAGTTTGGATGCAAACCCAGTAAACACCATGTCTCTCAGTGTCAGAGAATAGAAAGTAGGGTTGAGCAAATGCTATGCTGGAGTGCAATTATATGAAGCACTGAAGATGAAATGACCCTTTGAACAATGCAGTATCTCCTTTATGCTTATGTAGCAGGAAATATAATGAACTGTTAAATCCTCCCAGCACTTTTGTACTTAACAAGTCCAAAACATTTTTAATTGAAAGGAAAATTGCATTAACATGTCTTTAAGACCTCATGGGAATTTAAAAGATGGGGTTGTTATAGACCTCAGGTTTCTTCCCTATATAGTAATATCCCAGTATAATAGACTATGATGCTTTTTATGCTTCATATTTGCATTGGATTCATTATTAAATATATCCTATTTTTTTAAAAAGAAGTATGACTAACAATGAAATCTTAGTTATGTCTACTCAGAAGTAAGCTCTATTGTATTCAGTGGAGTGAATTTCCCATCTCCAACAATTTATGTATAGAACTGCAGACCTTCCTTGCCTTTCCTGCTTCTAAGTCCTCAAAATCTATACTGAGGCTGCAGACAACTAATTTCAAACCCAGGGAAGAATGGGAGTCGGGAAAGAGAGAAAGGATGAAAAGTGTAAAGAAAAGCAGATTTCCTGCACTGCCTTTTGAGAAAGAATAAGAGGATTGTGCCCTTTCCCTTCTTAAAGTTTCTTCCTCCCTCCCCTTCCTTAGGAGGCTGTTCTGCTCATTGGTGAGATCACGTCTTTTTCCTTGAAGTTGGGGGGAAAACAACAACAGAGCACACACTTTGGCAGGCTGTTGCTGCTATCTCCTTCCATCATTCAGTCTGTGCTCAGGTCTTGCAGTTTGTGTTTTCCCATTTACAGGAATGGAGGTTTTTCACAGAGATCCAGAAACAACCCAGAAAAAGAAAATGTCTGTGCATCTACAAATGGACACACAGGTCAGGGCAGGCATCAATACATATGTCCTTACTAGGATGTGGAACCTGAAATTCATGGTGGGGGAAATTACTTCTCAACAGTCACTCTATTTGTGTAGTCCCTGGATTCATTCAGACCCACAAACAGCCATCTTCCCTGTGTCTTGCATCACAAAGCCAGCTTGTTTAGTACAAAAATTCTTGGAAACTTCTTTTCTCTCATTTGCAATACAGTACTGATAAATTACAGGTTACCTGTCTTTAACCTGAGGTTGGTAGATCATCTCATGGACATAATGTATCTCTTTCTGCTCCGTGAAAACAAGTTATATTCTGGATACCTGGCCCTATAGGGCAGGATTAAGACCCCTTTTCATTCTTTTGCCTCTAGGGGGCAGCATATATACCAGTTGTTTTTTTAATAGCCTAACCAGAAACAAGGAGGTAAGGACCATGTTTTCAAAAAACAAACAAGCAATAAGGTTGTACATTTGTTATGGAAGAAAAATAAAAATATAAGTAAAGAAAACAACAGCATGAAGGAAGTCCATCATGCATTAAAATTAAGCACTGTGAAATCATGCATAATTTAGTGGGAGGTAAATATTTTTTAAAAACACTCCAATTGAAGCACATGAGAGTTAAAAATATTACATGTATGTATTTGACTAGCTAATATCTGAAAATTCTACCAAACTTTTAAAGCTGTAATTCAGAATTAGCAGTCACATGAATGCTGGTTGATTAACATGATTCTGGTATAAATTAACTTTGAGTTTATATAATTATATAATTCATCCTTTTAAATAGCTAGGAGAGATATTAAAAATATCTTTTTCAGGACCTAGTGGAACAAATCAGCAAAAAGACTTGTGGCACTTTAAAAAAATAGATATTTACAAGTTTTTTTTTTTTTTTGCATAAGCTTTCATGGCTAGTGGTCCAGTTCTTCAGGAACATTTAACACAACTCTCTTTTCTCTGGCCTTTGAGTGAAAGAAAGCTAGGCTGGGCACCTGATCTTTTTACAGCTGTGTAACTGAACTTCAGCAGGTACAGCTTTTCAGGCCCACATGGCCCAGGAACAAACTGTACCTGCTACGTGGAATTCAATCTCCTCCACTGTTCCTAGATCAATCATATGAGCCTGCAAGGCAGATTGAATCCCACAGGGGAGAAGTGGGGAAAACCCCTCCCCTGTAAATCCATCTCCTCCTGAAATATCTGAAGTGCTCCTTCCCACTGAGGGAATGTTATGTGGAATATCTTCAAGAAACAGGATCTAACCCTCCCCTGCTAGCCTTTCTTGTTCCAATGGAAATAGTCAGGAGGAATAAGTGTGTGTTTTACCTGTCACCACCTCCATCTCCAGGGATAATTACAGCATTGTTCCCATTCAGAAATAAGGAAGCATTGCTTTCAAGGATTACAGCTCTCAAAATGCCCCACCTAGCATGGCCACTTGTGGGCCTAAAAAGTATTATTTCCCACTGCTGTTTCTGTGAGCCAGTAAATGCTGCTCTGCATTGTCTCTCTATGATACCACCCTCTCCTATGCAGTATTTACTGACTTATCTGTGGTATTTACCATAAAATGTGCTTATAATATAACACAATTCATAACTATATGTGACACCCAATCAACTTTTTCTGTTGGTTCATGGCCCTTGTTGTTGCTGCTGCTACTAGTGTTTTGAGTTCATGCCAACATTATAGGACTTCAGTCCTGAATATACAACAGCCCACAACATTCCTTTGCTTGCAATAGTGGCAAGCACAGAAACCAGGAAGATTGCTGAAGAAAGGACAGAGCCATCTGCCTTTCCTGCATCAGGTGATGTGGCTTTCGATTCTGACTTGCCACATCCCATGGCTCAACCAAGAGAGCAGAAAGTACCTTAAAAAAAAAAACAACCCAACAACCACTGTAGCCTATGTTACCATGATGCAGAGTGGGAATATAGACAGCAGGCTTATATTGAGTAAATCCATTGGTCTGTCTAGCCAAGTACTGTAATATCAACTCTGATTGGCAGTGCCTGTCAGAATCTTATTCCCAGCTCTAGATGAAGAATCACTATGGTTCCTGTTTGTCTCCCAAACAAGTGCTAACAAAGCCAAACCGTGCTTGGCAATCAAAATGCAACCAGGTATGGTGATTTTAGGATACTTCCCCTCCTCCACAGCCAGCACGGAAGTGGACGCTACAAAAATGACCAGAGACATAGGTAGACTTCTTCACAGTACAGATACACAGTGTGAGGAAGAGGGATGCTTTGGTCCTTCAGATCTGTGGACTCTCATAATTCCTTTTCATTGGCCATGCTGGCTAAGTCCTCTAGGAGCTCTAGTCCAAACTGTATCAAAACCATTCAAGTCAAACCATCTCAAAAAAAATATGCACTCTACCTCTAAAGCGTTCAGAAACGTCAGTGAGTTGAAAACGTGGCAGCCAGATTATTAATTGGGGCTGGTCACAGGGATTACATAACTCACCTGTTACACCAGCTCCACTGACTGCTGATCCATTTCCAGGCACAATTCAAGTACTGGTTTTAATCTATAAAGCCCTAAAAGGCTTGGGTCCAAACTATTTCAAGGACCGTGTCTCCCTTTATGAGCTTGCTTGGGAGTTAAGATCATCAGGAGAGGCCTTTCTCTTAGTCCCACCACCATCGCAGGTATGTTTGGTGGGGGTACAGAAAGACGGTCTTCTCTGTCTCTTCTCCCCGACTCTGGAACTTCCTCCCACAGGAGGCCAGGCTGGCCCCATCTTTGCTGTCCATCCGCAAGCAGGCAAAGGCCTTTCTCTTCAGGTGAGCTTTCCCTTAGTGACTGCCTGCCTGAGTGGAGTTTTTAAAAGAATGGTTGTACTTTACTGTTTTGAATGTGCTTTTGATGTTGCTTTTGTTTACCGTTTTTTTAGCTTGGTATTTGTTTGATTCATTTTAGTATTTGTATACTTACTGTTTTAGCTTTAAATATTATCTTTTAATGATGTAAGCTGCCTTGGGTCCTTTTTAAGGAGAAGCGAGGGCTAAAATATTTTAAATAAATGAATGAATAAATAAAAATAAAAGCATCTCCATCTCCAAAATTTCATTTTTAGAATTAAATCATTTACGTGGACACTCAGATATTACCAGTGCTTCTGTTTGCTTCTCTTGAAATGATCAGGTAGGTAAAGGTAGTGTTTGATATTATTTCATTGCTGTTTTGTTTGTTCCAGTTACCTCAGAAGACATTCATAAAGCTGAAAAGTTTCCATTCTCCTTATCCAATTAAAAGCATCCAGACACCTACTTTGTTGTATGTTGTCTTCTGGGAAAAACACACACAACAGTAGGTCTTTGTACTGCAGAATCCATTTATCGTGCACAACTGTAGATTAGTTTGTTCTTTTGAATGCTTATTCCCACAGAACAATCAAGCCCATTGGGTCTGCTCCTGAAATCCAAAGCCACGTGGGAAGTAAATGCATATAATAAAACAGGAGAGACTGAATTCATGTGGTGATGTGCTTTCAAAATAAGTCATTTTATACAATATATAATTAAGATTGTTCCAAATGATGGTGACTCAGATGTTCCAGCAATCTGTCTTGTCTGTAGTGTGCAAAATATACTAGTCATTTTTTCCTATGACTTTGGACTGTAGAAACAATAATTAGCCAAGTCAGCATGTTATCTATTGGCTTTTGTCAGTAACCTTTCCCTCAGCAGGCATCAGCTGTGCTTCATCACAGATAAAAATCCTGAAAGTTTCGCTCACAAGGTTTGCCTTGGTTTATGAAGCCATGTGAACAATTACAAAGAAGCTCCAGTGTCATGGGTTGTTTGGAGGTAGGGAGGGCTTGCTAAAGATATGTTTCTTCCTCTCCCCTTTTCATTAGAGGATGAGGGATCCTTTTCCTTACCCCTGGCTTTTCTGAAAAAAATTAGGATAGGTGTGCTATCAGTAATGTCCATGATTATGGTTAAGAAGTTGGTGGTTGTACTTCCTGTCACATGCCAGTTGTGTGACTTAGCATGTAACAAAAAACGCTGGTGCCAATGCTTAGCAGCAATTAACTTCTAAAAATTATGCCATTAGACTTAATATCAGTCAATTTATTCGACTGGATTCTGACTTGTACTGCTAGTACTAATTTTAGGAAGAGATGATTATGATGATGATGATCTTAAAACTGCAGAGCTGGAAAGGGACCCTACAGATCGCCAAGCCCAGCTCCTGTCAAGGAGGCACAGTGGGGGGGAATCGAACTCCCAACCGCTATCCAGATACCTAAACCACTGAGCTATCTACCATAAATATATTTTCCATTCCAGAGCTCAGGCCTAGAACTCATATAAGAAAACACTATTTGAGAATATGCACTATGTATCTCTGTTACCACAGTTAGTGCTTAGTGGCCAGTGGCACTGCATGGAAAAGTTACTGTCTGGACTATTTGTACCCAGAATCTCCCAGGCATGCTAGCTGGGAGATATGGAGAATAATTACCCAAAAAGTAACTTTTCCAGGCACTTGTCTGTTCTTAGGACAAGAGTTTCCAGGGCAGTGGAATGAAATGCTAGATCTATGCTAAGAATAGAAATTTCATTTACAATGTTAAAAAGAATGACAACAAGACTTATTTTCCACCAGCCTCCCATGCCAACCTTGGATGCAATATTCTAATCTGATTCAGATCTCAATTTGATATTGAAAATTGATTTCAAAATGATAATTTAATTTCAATGATAATGTATATCATTATACATTCCTGGTGAAAGACCTGCAAGAAAATACCTTACCGCCGTTGTTTCCAAGTCCTTTCAATAAAGTTAAAAATGATTTTTTAAAAAGAAATTGTGGAGAACTTTGGTTTAATAATTTTTAATTAATATAGGATTATGGGATGTATAAATATGAGAAGACGCATCCAAGGAACAGAATCCATGTTCTGTTAGCCTTGATTATGTTGAGAAAAGGAAGAGGGCCATTGGTCAAAGTGAGACAACTTCCTTTGGTAGCAGATGCTGGGGGTGGAGATCAGTAACAAGTTACTGGAGGACAGAGATGTGAGTGCCATGTGACCTGAACCTCACAAGCTACCCTGCTGCCTCAAGAGAAGTGTGGTAAAGATTGCTTTCTCATTGCCTGTGCAGATATGTTCAGCTGTCAGCCCTTGTGGAAGAGAAGCCATCTAGTCCTTCACCCCAGGCAATATAGCTCAGTGGTTTAGGTATCGGCTGGGAGTTCAATTCCCCACAGTACCTCCTTGACGGGGGCTGGACTCAAAGATCCATAGGGTCCCTTCCTATGGTTCTAAGATTATTAGTATTAGTAAAATATGGGGCACATTAGAAGTGGCTCGGGCATGTCGTGAGAATGGCTGATGGTCGGATTCTGTATGGAGAATTAGTGCAGGGAAATCGACCCAGAGGGAGACCACAGCTGTGATACAAGGATATCTGCAAGTGGGATCTGAAGGCCTTAGGAATGGTCCTGAACAGATGGGAAACCTTGACATCTGAGCATTCAGCCTGGAGGCAGGCGGTGCATCATGGCCTCTCCCATTTTGAAGAGACACTTGTCCAGCAGGCCGGGGCAAAGAGGCAGTCCCGAAACCAGCAAAATCAGGGAGCTGGACAGGGGACAGACTGTATTTGTCTTCAGTGTAGAAGGGATTGTCACTCTCAAATTGGCCTTCTCAGCCACACTAGACGCTGTTCCAAGTCCTCCATTCAGAGCACGTTACCATAGTCTCTCGAGACTGAAGGATGCCTATGCAGAAGTGGAGAAATCTGCAGCTATGCCTGCAGAAGCAGTTATGCCCTTACAAAGGCAGAAGAATTGAAGGCAGGTGGTCAGGATTCCCTGTTGCTTTTTGGTTTACAGGCTGATATTCTCTTAACTTCACTTCCTCTCCTCCTCCAATGTTTGCCTTAGCCTTGCAGCTGCAGCCAGCCGATCCCATCCTCTCCACTCTCTGTCTCTCTTTTGCTCTCCATTAGACATGTAATTTCTTTAATAAACACTTTCTTTGTACTTAAGATTTCCAGCAGTCCAGCTTCCATACAAAGCCAACAGGCCAGCACTGAAAGGATGCTTGAAAGCAAGTTAACTATCCTGTGTTAAGGACTCTTCAGCACTTGAATGGATCCCCAGCCTGGAGAATCACTAAAAGCTTCATCTACTGAATTTGTACTTGACTTGCAGAAGAAAATAGGAGACTCTTGAAAGATTGTTTTCTTTTAAAGAAAAATAAAAACAAAGAAATTGAGAAGCTTCAGTCAGGTGGCAATATTCATTTTGGATTATTTTCTTGTTACATTTGCAACCTGCATTTCTACCCAGAAAATAACAGCCATAATGTCTAACAGTAATAAAACAGGTATTAGAAATGAAAGCTTAATTAAAACCAGAGCTGTGTACTGGCTTTGGAGGAAAGTGTCAAAATGGAGTGAGACAGGGCTATCTGTATGTTTCCAGGCCAAATATAAGGCAATTCAAGAAGCCCTCAGTTGTGCTTTGGTTGGTTACAGTGCCCCTACAAAGCATTGAAGAAAACTACTTTGCATCAGTCAAAATAAGGAAGTGCCAAGGCAGAAAGAGATTGACAGCTAAAGCTCCTATGAATAACAACACTTCTTCTAAAAAATTCAACCACTGAGCCCTGGGGAGGGCTGAGATCAACCTGATTGGACTATGATAGAGGTGAAATCAAGAGAAGGGACTTTTCCTGAAGATTTGAAAACACAGGCAGGCTCCTATTGGATAATATAAGACTTTCATGAGACTCGAGAACTCCGTCCCACAGGAGGGTAAGCCGGTCCCATCTTTACTGTCCTTCCAGAAGCAGGCAAAGAGCCTTGTGGTGCAGTGGTTAAACTGCTGTACTGCAGCCAAAACTGCTCATGACCCAGGGTTCAATCCCAGGTAGCCGGCTCAAGGTTGACTCAGCCTTCTATCCTTCCAAGGTCGGTAAAATGAGTACCTGGCTCACTGGGGACAGGGCAATGTGTAGCCTGCATAATTAACTTGTAAACCGCCCAGAGAGTGCTTGAAGCATTACAGGGCGGTATATAAGCAGCATGCTTTTTTCTTTTTTTTCTTCAGGCAAGCTTTCTGAGTGAATGGCGGCCGAGTGGGGTAATTTTAGATTGACTGTTGTACTTTACTGCATTGAATGTATTTTGGTGCTGCTTACATTTTTTGGAATTTTATTCATTGATCTTTTTTGTATTGTATACTCATTGTTACTAATCTTGCCTGTAGCACAGTGGTTAAACTGCAGTACTGCAGCCAAAACTCTGCTGGGCTCAATCCCAGGTAGCTAGCTTGAGGTTCACTCAGTCTTCCATCCTTCCACGGTCAGTAAACTGAATACAGCTTGCTGGGGTGAGGCAATGTGTAGTTGCATAATTAAACTGTGAACCATCCAGAGATTGCTTTAAGCACTATGGGCACTGACCCCTCAGGATGCAAGCCAAAGGATTTCAAAAACCCTTCATCAGGGCATTACCCAGGTACAGTGTTGCAGGAAGGGGGGGAAAGGCATGGAAATTCCCATTCTAGAAGCTTCCCACCAAAAACAGAATATAAAAGGAGGAGTAACTGAGGAGGAACTCCGGGAGGCAGTGGAAGACAGAAGGGCCTGGCGTGCTCTGGTCCATGGGGTCACGAAGAGTCAGACACAACTTAACGAATAAACAACAACAAACTGAGGAGAGGAGACAGGAGACAGCACCTGAGATTGCTGGGGAAAGGGGAAAAGTGGAAAGAATGGGCCAATGCCCCAGAATGGGGAGACAGTAGTGACTGTCAGGCTCCTTCATAATTAAATTGTAAGCTGTCCAGAGAGAGAGCTTTAAGCACTATGGACAGTAGAAAAGCAGCACACTTTACTTAGCGGGCACTTCCTTTGGCTCTGATCATCCCTTTCCAAGATTGAGTGCTATTCAGGGCAGCAGAGGTCAAGTGCTTTGGTTCATGTCAGAAGAATTTGAACCAAAGTGGGTCACCAGGAGGACCTCCCTATTGAAAGACGTGAGCCCTGGCTGGCAATGGGCAGCCCAATACTAACCCAGCTCAGGTGATGATGTCACCAAACACAGTTCAAAAGGTTGTGCCAGATAGAGAAGGAAAGATAATCCCCTAAGAGTGACTCCCCATGGGCTCCAGAGGGCAAAGAAAGTTCCCCTCCTTTTGTCGGACTAAAGTCTCCAGGACACAGGGGGGTGAAGTGGAACCTCCTGGTAGAGACAAAGGACTCAATCAGATGGGAATTTGTCCTGCTGTTTAGTGTGCTGTGGGGACAGGTTCATTTGCTGTTTTTTCTAGCAATCAGACAATGTAGTCACCAGAGTGAACCAATCCATCTCCAGAGTGTTTCTACCCCCATCTTTCTGTCAGGGGTTTCTACTTTTTTTGGTGTGGGTAGGTTTGCTCTGGTTTGTTTTCTTTCCAGAGAATGTGAACTAACCAAGAAGTGAACCTTAAGCTTTAAAGACTCTTTCCACTGGGAATTTCCAGTATTATGAAGTGGCTTAATAAGCAAGCCACTTCAGCATATTGGCAAATTGAACACTTTCCTCTGTTCCTTGGTGGAGGGGCAAGGGAAATTATTATTTTTTACTCCGCTGATGTGCTGCATCACTTAGATTAATTTTTAAAAAAATCTTTGCCTTGTCTGAAGTGCTAATTGAGAAACTGCTCACAGCCAAAACTACTTGTTAAGTCACTTTGTAATATAAGAAATTGAAAGTGGAAGGGACCAGATGCAAAAGGGTTTCTTGAGGCCTGTATGCCATTTGGATGTGAGAATCACACTAAATGGCATATCACACCTCTGCTTATGGGCTGGCTGGGGACTCTCTCACAGGGGTAAAGTATGCACATAAGCTCAATTTTACTCTTAAAAAGAATAGCAATGAGTTGCCTGTAAGTTCAGAAATAGTTGCTCTAAATTGAACAAAAGTGTTCCATTCAAATCTTTACCAATTTTAAACAAAAGTAGAGTATTCACTAATGCTGATTCATCTCTAAGTTTTGGGATCTGGTTATCCCAAAATGCCACACTGTACAAACCGAATATTCTTTCCAGGACAGAATCTACAGCCAACCCCACGAAGAACGTTTTAAAAAAGTTCAGTTTTGTTTTGGATCAGGGATGATAAACAGGAAGTTCCTTCCAAGTCATGTTCTGTATTTATTTCCTATGCTATTGTAGAGATATTTGTATCAAAAGAAGATGATTGTGTCTAGTTGGTAACTCTCTCAAATTAGTATTAGGCATCCTTCAGTCTCGAAAGACTAAGGACTTGGAACAGCGTCTAGTGTGGCTGAGAAGGCCAATTCGAGAGTGACAATCCCTTCCACACTGAAGACAAATACAATCTGTCCCCTGTCCAGCTCCCTGATTTTGCTGCTTCCGTGACTGCCTCTTTGCCTCGGTCTGCTGGACAAGGGTCTCTTCAAAATGGGAGAGGCCGTGATCCAACGCCTGCCTCCAGGCTGAACGCTCAGATGTCAGGGTTTCCCATCTGTTGAGGTCCATTCCTAAGGCCTTCAGATCCCACTTGCATATGTCCTTGTATCGCAGCTGTGGTCTCCCTCTGGGGCGATTTCCCTGCACTAATTCTCCATACAGGAGATCTTTTGGAATCCGACCATCAGCCATTCTCACGACATGCCCAAGCCAACGTAGACGTCGCTGTTTCAGTAATGTATACATGCTAAAGATTCCAGCTCGTTCTAGGACTACTCTATTTGGAACTTTGTCCTGCCAGGTGATACCAAAAATGCGTCGGAGGCAACGCATATGGAAGGTGTTCAGCTTCCTCTCCTGCCGTGCACAAAGGGTCCAGGACTCACTGCAGTACAGGAGTGTGCTCAGGACGCAGGCTCAATAGACCTGGATCTTGGTATATGTCGTCAGCTTCTTATTGAGCCATACTCTCTTCGTGAGTCTAGAGAACATGGTAGCTGCTTTGCCAATGCGTTTATCCAGCTCGACATCTAGAGAGAGAGTGTCAGAGATCGTTGAGCCAAGGTACACAAAGTCATGAACAACCTCCAATTCTTGTGTGGAGATGGTAATAGAGGGAGGTGAGTCCACGCCCTGGCCCATGACTTGTGTTTTCTTCAGGCTGATTGTTAGTCCAAAGTCTTGGCAGGCCTTGCTAAAACAATTCATGAGTTGTTGGAGGTCTTGAGCAGAGTGGGCAACAATGGCTGCATCATCGGTGAAGAGGAAATCCCGCATGCATTTCAGCTGGACTTTGGTCTTCGCTCTCAATCTAGAGAGATTAAAGAGCTTTCCGTCTGATCTAGTCCGGAGATAGACACCTTCTGTTGCAGTTCCAAAGGCCTGCTTCAGCATGACAGCAAAAAAGATCCCAAAAAGGGTTGGTGCGAGGACACAGCCCTGTTTCACTCCGCTTCGGATGTCAAAGGGATCTGATGTTGAACCATCAAAAACTACAGTGCCTTTCATTCTCTCATGGAAGGACCTGATGATTTTAAGGAGTCGAGGTGGACATCCAATCTTGGGAAGGATTTTAAAAAGGCCATCCCTGCTAACCAAATCAAAAGCCTTTGTGAGATCTATGAAGGCGACAAAGAGTGGCTGTTGTTGTTCCCTGCATTTCTCCTGCAACTGTCTGAGGGAGAATACCATGTCAGTGGTGGATCTATTAGCTCGAAATCCACACTGTGATTCTGGATAGACTCTGTCTGCGAGCACCTGGAGCCTCTTCAGCACAACACGGGCAAGCAGCTTCCCTACAACGCTGAGAAGAGAGATGCCACGGTAGTTATTGCAGTCGCCCCTGTCTCCTTTGTTCTTGTACAATGTGATGATGTTTGCATCCTTCATGTCCTGTGGTACTCCACCTTCCCTCCAGCAAAGACAAAAGATTTCATACAGCTCGGTAGTGATGGTCTCTTTACAGCACTTCAGCACTTCAACAGGGATGTTATCCTTTCCAGGTGCCTTGCCGGAGGCGAGGGAATCCAAGGCTGCTTTTATTTCTGCGAAGGTTGGTTCGCTGTCCAACTCTTCCAAGACAGGCAGGCACTCGATGTTATTTAATGCTTCTTCGGTTACTACATTCTCTCTGGAATACAGCTCAGAGTAGTGTTGCACCCAGCGGTCCATCTGCTGTGCTCGGTCCTGGATGATCACGCCTGTAGCAGACTTCAAGGGAGCAGATTTCTTCTGTATTGGACCTAAAGCCTGCTTGATACCGTCATACATTCCTTTGATGTTACTTGTGTCCGCTGCTATCTGTATCTGAGAGCAGAGCTGAAGCCAATAATCGTTGGAACATCTCCTGGCAGCCTGTTGGACTTGGCTACGAGCAGCTCGAAGAGCTTGCAAGTTGTACTTGCTAGGACAGGCTTTGTATGCTGCTAGAGCTCTCCTCTTATCCTCGATGGCTGGCATCAACTCCTCCGAATGGGCTTCGAACCAGTCGGCCGTCTTTTTGGTCTTCTTGCCAAATGTGGACAAGGCGGTGTTATACACAGCGTTCTTAAAATGTTCCCATCGTTCAGGTGCATTTGCATCAGCCGGGCCTGGAAGGGTTTCCTCAAGCGCTTGGGCAAATTCCTCCACTTTTCTTTGATCGCAAGTCTTGCTGATGTCAATACGTGGTCTTCCTTCCTTTTTCGTGTGATATAATCTCTTTGTTCGCAGTTTTACTCTACTACACACCAGGGAGTGATCAGTATCGCAATCAGCACTCTGGTAGCTGCGTGTGATCGTAATACTAGGAAGGCTAGAACGTCTAGTGAGGATCAAATCGAGCTGATGCCAATGCTTGGATCTTGGATGTCTTCAGGAAACTGTGTTGAGGCTTCGTATTAAAGAATGTGTTGCTGATGCAAAGACCATAATAACAGCAAAACTCCAGCAAGCGTTGGCCATTTTCGTTCATCTTTCCAATGCCAAAACGGCCTAGACAAGTGGGCCAAGAAGTGTGATCAGCACCAACTCTAGCGTTAAAGTCTCCGAGAATTAACAGTGCCTCTCTTTCAGGGACTTTTTTGATAGTAGCTGCCAGATCGTCGTAGAATTTATCTTTCACTTCTGTAGTGGATGACAGTGTTGGTGCATATGCACTAATGAGGGTGACCAGTCCCGCTGATGAGTGGAGCTGCAGAGATAGGATTCTTTCACTCCCCACAGTAGGTGGAACAATGGATCTCAGAAGAGTATTTCTGACTGCAAAGCCAACACCATATTCCCTGGTCTCATTCAATGGTTTTCCCTGCCAGAAGAATGAGAAGTTTTTTTCTTTGACAGATCCCGAGTCTGGCAATCTCGTCTCTTGCAGGGCAACAATGTCCATCTGCAGTCTGCTCAGTTCCATGTCGATGACAGCTGTCTTGCGCACATCGTCTATTTCCTGCAGGTCGTCAGAAAAGCCGTGGTCAGAAAAGCCAGAGGTCATTGTCCGTACATTCCAGGTGCCCAGCTTTAGGGCAGAAGTTTTCTTATGATTGTTGCATGGTGCAGGGTTATCGATCTGCTTGTCAGCTTTTACCCTAAACCCCACGCACCCCGTGAGGTTAACAGACCGTGGCGAGGTAGCACCTTACTGGCTGGGGGCTGCCCAGCTTAAGGCGGGCGGTATCTACCTAGTGAGGTGCAATGACCTCTCCCACCGTCAGAAGTAGCCCCTGGCGTCATGCTCTACGCCAATCGAGCAAAGACTTATAACCGGTAACTGCTACTTCCCATGTTGTTTCGACGCTGTATGCGAAGCTGGAGTGTCCTCTCCAGAGCACGAAGCCTGGGTAAAATAATATGGAGGATAGGCTGTTACCCAAGCAGCAAATCCCCCCTCTTCACGTCACTGAGATAGTCCAGTGGAAAGGCAAGAGCCAATACAACTGGTAACAGCGACGTCGCAGGAGTTGCCAGAACGACACGAACTGCCTCCGGGACTCCGGCTCCGGGTTTTGCCTCGAGGTTAACTCCTGAAGCCTTTTCCATCAGTGGATATAGCCACAAGGCAGTGGAGGTTTGAGATCGGAGTTTTCCTTCTCCTAGATGGGCTGCCTTCCAGGGCTGATGAGCCCCACCTACCCGGCCTGCTCTCTAATAGTGCAGAAGTATGATCTGACCCTTAAAAGGTCCCTACCCCCAGGTGTATGTAATGCTAATTGGCTTTCCTATTTACCCAAATTAGTAATTTTCCTATTTACCTTTTCCTATTTACCCAAATTAATCTGAAACAAGATTAGGGTGAAAAATAGAGTTAGAGAAACCCCGCCCCCTCAGCCCATGAGGTTAGAAAGAGCAAAGGTCAGCCTGAAAAAACATCACACCAAAGAAAATATCTACCCAAAAACATACCTTACTTCCTCTCTCAAATAATTATGGAGATATTTGCACCCATGTTTAGAAAGCATTGCTTTTTATAGGGGCATTTTCCTTCCTTCCTTCCTTCCTTCCTTCCTTCCTTCCTTCCTTCCTTCCTTCCTTCCTTCCTTCCTCCCTTTCTTTCTTTCTACTCCAGTTCCCAGAATTCCCCAAGACCATTCTGGTTGTTTTGGCCCATAAGCACATATTTATAGACCTTTTGGCCCATAAGCACATATTTATAGACCTTTTGCTCACCTGAAGAAAGGGCTAACTGAGGCTGCATGGTGTCCTCCAGCCTGTTTCTTGTCATTAACAGGAAAGGAAAGGAAAGAAGCTGCCACCATGATTCCTAGGAGTTGCAATTCTTTGGAGAGCACCCTCTGTAGTGACTAATGGACAGTAAGATTACAACAATCCACTGGGCAAGGTCTCCTAAAGAGATTCAACAAATTATACTTACTTACAGAGACCATCATTCCCAGTAAACTTTGCCCAGGGAGTGCAATAATTTGGATGGTGCCAGTTTGCAGGAATGATGTGCTCTCAGTAGCCCAGAAAAAATATCACATGTTGCATCCAAAGATATCTAGGACTACCAAACTTCCAAACCTGCTCAGTCTACCTGTCCTTCCTCTAAACTGCTCTGTTATGTACGTGTACATTGTTGTTGTTGTTTAGTCATTAAGTCGTGTCCGACTCTTCATGACCGCATGGACCAGAGCACGCGAGGCCCTCCTGTCTTCCATTGCCTCCCGGAGTTGGGTCAAATTCATGCTGGTAGCTTCGATGACACTGTCCATCCATCTCGTCCTCTGTCGTCCCCTTCTCCTCTTGCCTTCACACTTTCCCAACATCAGGGTCTTTTCCAGGGAGTCTTCTCTTCTCATGAGATGGCCAAAGTATTGGAGCCTCAGCTTCAGGATCTGTCCTTCCAGTGAGCACTCAGGGTTGATTTCCTTCAGAATGGATAGGTTTGATCTCCTTGCAGTCCAGGCACCACAATTCAAAAGAATCAATTCTTCAGCGGTCAGTCTTCTTTATGGTCCAGCTCTCACTTCCATACAACACTACTGGAAAAACCATAGCTTTGAGTATGCGGACCTTTATCGGCAAGGTGATGTCTCTGCTTTTTAAGATGCTGTCTAGGTTTCTAATCACTTTCCTCCCAAGAAGCAGGCGTCTTTTAATTTCGTGGCTGCTGTCACCATCTGCAGTGATCATGGAGCCCAGGAAAGTAAAATCTGTCACCGCCTCCATATCTTCCCCTTCTATTTGCCAGGAGGTGATGGGACCAGTGGCCATGATCTTCGTTTTTTTGATGTTGAGCTTCAGACCATTTTTGGCGCTCTCCTCTTTCACCCTCATTAAGAGGTTCTTTAATTCCTCCTCACTTTCTGCCATCAGAGTGGTATCATCTGCATATCTGAAGTTGTTGATATTTCTTCCAGCAATCTTAATTCTGGTTTGGGATTCATCCAGTCCAGCCTTTTGCATGATGTATTGTGCATATAAGTTAAATAAGCAGAGAGACAATATACAGCCTTGTCGTACTCCTTTCCCAACTTTGAACCAATCAGTTGTTCCATATCCAGTTCTAACTGTTGCTTCCTGTCCCACATATAGATTTCTCAGGAGATAGATAAGGTGGTCAGGCACTCCCATTTCTTTACATGTATGTGTACATACACACATAAAAACACCTCTCTTACATCAACCCTGGCATCATTTAATCCAAAACCATGTACCAAATGGTAATATATGCTATGCTGCTGTTGAAGAGCTCCCAGAAAAGAGCAAGTTATGAACTGGCATTGGAGTAAGCTCTTGTGATGTCACAAGGAGTGGGTCCTTAGGTAACAGCTGCAAAATTTTGTGTGTGAGCATGCACACATGAGTGAGGGAGAGAGAGAATATGTTTTTTCTCTCTCTAATGACCTCACCCTGAGATTTGTTTCCCCACTTGGAAATGGGGTGAAGCACAGCAGGGGGAAACACAACAAACACAGTGCTCTAAGATCTAACACTATATTGGTACATTCCAGAGCTCATCAAAATGGCCTTGAAGGAGACCAGGTAGCCCATGTACCAAATGAGTCCCACCATGCTTTAGACACTTGCACAAAAGGATGGATTAGCATTTGCATCTTTAACGGATTAAGCCTCCATAGAATGTCAAGTGGTCACCCATTTCGACAAACAAAGGAAAAATCATGACTGTAGTGGTGGTTTCAGTGGTTTCTACTAAACACAAAATTGAAGAGAATAATTTATTGTGACTAATTTATTCAACAAGCCTCACTTCAGGAAGACTGAAATATCAGCCAATTTGTTACGGATTAAATTCAACCCTGTGGAGCGTGCCAATGAAAGGTAATTAAACCACTTAAATCCCATTTAAGCTCATTGACTTCACTGGGCCTGATCACTGGCAAGAGTTCATGGAACAATTCTAGACTTTCATTACAGCAACCCAGACTTCTACCAGCTCTTTGCCAGCAGAATCAGGGCAAATGCCTCTACCTTTAATAGTGGAAGGAGGAAATTCAGCAGATGTGATTTGTCATACAAGTGACATCTATCAAAATTCCCTTTTCCACAGAGCTATGGAAGGAACAAAAGGCTCTGTGAAATTCTGCATCTGATCACCCTATTCTCCATCCCCTTCAGCAGATCTTTTCTCCAAATGAAGGGCAAGAGCTAGAAAAATGTGGGGATGTGTGTGGAGTAAAAGTTGTCTCAGGGGTAAGTACAAATACTTACATCTTGCCTTAGGACACTGGCTCCCAACCTTGGGTTCCCAGATATTCTTGGACTAAAACCCCCAGAAGTCTTCACCACTAGCTGTGCTGGCCAGGATTTCTGGGACTTGTAGTTCAAGAACATGTGGGGACCCAAATTTGGGAACCACTGCCTTAGGAGATGGTCCAAATAGTTTCTTAATAAAGTTTAAAACAAGGGTGGACATGTGGCTAGAGCTGATGGACCCTGGGCTCCAGCAACACCTGGAAAGTCACTCATTTCCCAGCCCTCCTTTAAAAATTGGTTGACTATCTTTTTTTCTTTCCCCACAATACCCCTTGCAATGACACTGCATCAACATGGAGCGTTGTTCCCAGGGTTGGCTCCATGTTCAACACTTACAACAGCTATGCAATTTTAAATACTGTACTATAAACTATCTTTCTCGCACAAATGTCCAATCCCTCCCCTTATCTTCAAGCTCTTTGTGACTTTTCCACCTGCCTCCACATAGTGAACTTTGACTGGGCCAAACATTTGACCTAGCCCTGGTTTCAAGCAATCTAGACAATAGCATGTGTAGAAAGACATGGGTTGTGAATCCCATTCTTGTGGAGTGAAACACCTCTGACATGGGGCATCTAAGGAGAAAACACAAGACTATCTGCACAGTAAGGAGTCTTGTCTCAGCAGGCAGTGCCAGGCTGCTAAAGCTCTTCAAAGCCCAGAATGAAGGAGGAAGTGCAGAAAATAAACACCAAAGAATCTGCAATGTTTTCATGCTCTTCTTCAGTGTGAAGGACTTCCTTAGTTCTGTTTATCAGATGAAGCTGGTGATTCTGGGTGCTTTCATGGTAGCCTTGCAATTACAGGGCTGCTACAAGAGAGTGAACATGCTGCAGAGGCTTCCTTTGTGGCTTTCCCCACCCTGCTCTCTTTTTTTAGTGTTTCACCACCACCTGTGCTCAGTTGCTGAAGAAAGCAAGCTATCAGAGACAGCCTATTGTATTAATTTTCTGCTTCTGTTTTCTGCATTTAAAGTGGTTAAGTTTTCTAGCTCCAGTTTCCTACAGAGAGGCACAGTCTTCAGTGAGCTTCTCTTTGAGGGCAAAGTGTACCTCTCCAGATAGTATTTGACTACAGCTATGTGAGACAGCTTGTGCCAGTTAGTGTTCATGGTACTGGGCTAGATGGACCCATGGTTTGATTCCACATAATGCAGCTTCCTATCTCAAAACCTTCTACCTTTAATTAATTCATTGCACCAGAATGAAAGGAAATTAGACAGAGAAGGAATATCTTTAGAAAAAAATTAAACTCTTCTCTTGATCTTTTTAAAATCTAACAAGATTCGTAGAACACATTCTTTTCCGATGCTCCATATTAGATGATACATAGCTAGACCAGTCAGCTAGATAGAGCAGTGGTGTAAAACAGCTTCCTGTGCCCATGCATCTTATCTGAGACTAATGTATACAAATACCCAAATTAGAGACTCACTCTTCCCTTTTGTGAGTCTTAATCTACAACATATATTTACTGAGGATTAAAGTCTCCACTCAGCTCTAGGGGAGTTAGCAGAAACTAAGCAGGTTGTAAGCATGCATGTAAACCCACTTTTTTCAGATACTAAACAATGTGCCTGCAATACACCCAGGTTATGCTTCTCCGCTAAAAAGTTGTGTGGTCCCTGATCAAAATGCAAAGCCAGGATAATGCAACACCTTCAATTGGCCCACAAAACTCCCTTTAGAAAGTGAACTTTTGGGTTTTCAGAACTCTTCATGAGGATGGACATTCCATAGCATAAATCAGAAGGAAAAAGAGGAGTCCATAATGATATGGGCCAGATGTTCAACCCACTACATCTAGTTTGTGCTTGTACTCTTAAAACACACTTGCAATTTATACAGAATTGGCTGCAATTCTAGCCCTCCTGGGAGGTAACTGAAAGGAAGTGACATCAGTGCCACTCCAACAGTGGAGAGGTCAACTCTGCCAGTGGGCCAATGCTGACACTCTTAAAAGCACCCTGGTGCGCTCTCAGGACATACATGCAACTTCTTGGGAAGGAAAAGCCACACTGATCTAACCAGAACCCACCACTGAGTGACCGAACACCAGCCTTCTTTCAAAGGTCAAATGCAGGGGTTTTAATGGCTTCATTGGCACACCTCAGCAGAATAGCAGCAAATTCAGCAGCATTAGCTGTACTGAAAACAAAAGGGAGGCCATGCCTGCAGGCTTTATGCCCACCCCCAGTTAACCATAGTGCTATGTAGTTTCTTCTCTTTACAAGGATAGATTGGAGAAGAAGAGGGTTCTCCTCCATCCCCTACTCTGGCTGTAGTGAAAAGGCAAGGTCATGGATGCTGCAGTTGCTTCACCCGTGGATAACTCCCATCCAGCCTACATGTGTGGTATGCTCACATCTCACTAGAGATCATTCAGTATCTGGAGCCTAGAATTTACAATTAAGTGTTCCCCTCTAATTTTTCTGGTAACAAGGACATTGCATTTCAGACAAAACACAGGAAATGACAACAATATTACCCTGAGTTACTTTCTAAGGTGGAATTTTAGAGGCATTCTGAGTGACATTTTTGTAGTTTTATACCATTTTCTTACTAATGCTAAGAGGACTCTCCCTACAAAAAAGTAATGAACAAGCCAAGAAATACAGCAAGTTATTTTTTAAAGCATGGTTCACAACTAAAAGTAATTAATTAATGTTAAAAATATCACCACCATAATGAGCAACAGAAATGAATTACTTTTGTAACTCCACAAACTTTGCCAACATCACTTGCCAAGGATGCTAACCATCAAGGCTCTGGGAAAGCAAGAGTTTTAAGTTGGAAAATATAATTCTGAAGGCAAGAAGTTTGGAAAGCATTTTCAAACTTTATTTACAACTGTCACAGTGACAAAAAGGAGTTTGAAAAAAATGCTAGCTTTTTCCCTGAGGCTCAAAAAAGAATTTTACAGAAATATAGAATGTAATATACAATAGGAGCAGTTCAACTGGAGTGCTTTGTTCTTCCACATTCAAAAGTGACAGAAATACAAGCAACAATGTTTTAAAAAGGCAGAAAAAGATATGCAAATATTTAAAGACAAACAGCATTTTCCACTCTTATCTTAAGCTTTAAGGATTTATGCTTTTCTGAGTGGCTAACATTCGACAATTTCAAACCTGGGACAAAAATAATAATCAGAAAACAGAAAATAACTTTTATTGGGGGAAAAAAACAAATTTCAGGGTTACGTGCACATGTAAAAACTCATTCTACCAAATAGCAAGACAAGAACATGTGTTCAGGATACAAGACCAAAAACATCTGGATCCATCAGTTTCAAAGCAACCTGGGCTAGGTAAAGGATGCAAGACAAGTTTTCATGATGCCAAAACATCCACCAAGACAGGTAGTACGTGTGCGACAAGTTCTTGGCCGCCAAAAGAACACACAAGAACACCCAACTATATCCCCACATTATTATACTTAAAAAGAACAAACTTGGGCAGTAGTGCAACCTCACACCCACATGTAATAATGACTCACAGCTGTTAAAAAGTTATTGCCATTTATATTGAAAACACAAGCAAGACAAGACTGGGGGAGGGGAGAAGGAATACATTTTGCTGATTTGAACAAGCAAATTTCCCATAACCCCTTACCAGCATCGCTACTACTCATGAGGTATCAAATACAAATATATACACACAAAGTCCCAATAGTTTTCTTTTGAAAAAGTAAAATATTTGAGCCAATAAACAAGGAAACCCTAGGAGACTGTTTAGAATATCCGTTTAAGGCCATGATGCGCGTCTTACATCTTTTTAGTGTCTCCAGGATTAAAATGAAAACCACTAGCATTTGATTTCTCAGAGTGGTCCTCTTGTACTATGAAGTCTCAGCAAGGACTTCTACCAAGTGGTCAGATGGTGCTTTCCTTAAAAGCTGCAGGTTTAGCTTATTCCAAAGAACTGATTCTTCCTCCCAAAAGGAAAATCCACAGGACAAAAGAAGGGAAGATCATTATTGAGAATTTATAGGTCAGAGAACCATTTATGGCCACTGGTATTTCCCACATATATATTCAAAAAGCACATTATCTTCTCCACAATACTGAGAGATCATAATACTTTGTTTTTATTTTTTTGAGAAGAAGGCCTGCTTTCCTCCAAGAATTATGTATATGTTATCCCATGTCCAGATCATCTCCAAAATTCTAGTTAGGCTCTTCATAATCTTTTTGACCCAATTGCCCCCTGTGCTACAATAAAGCGAACTCTCGAGTCAACATTTGCCCATGACCAACCTGCACACCCTCATCACCACCAGAGAAGCTGGAATCTCACAGCAATCACACATATTATGAGCCAGGAGACTTAACAGCAGCTTTGGTGGCAAGGAAGGAAATACAATGAGTTATTCTTGTGGCAAAAAAACAAAACAAACCCAAAACGGTACACTCCCCTACCCCCAAATAAACATTTGCCAACAGAGAGAGAGAGAGAGAATCAGCCCTGACTAGCTCTGTTACCTTGGATAAACAAGGCTATTGTATAACAGGTGGCCCAGGACACTCTTGTGAAGTTAGCAGCACTGGGCTTACACAAAGCTATTCAGCACTGCAAGACTGAAATGCATAAGAAGTGATGGCAGAAAAGAACAGACAGTTTGTAGGAAACAGGCTGGACAAGATGCTGGACTGGAAAAGAGGTTATTGATCCATTGCTCCTCTATGCAGCACAGCAGGAACTCCTGCCTCACTTGATAATGTCACTGGAGCATTTAAATGGCAAGTTCCCATACTCCAAACCCCCTAACACACATGCGTGCGCAGACAGACACACACACACACATACACGCGCGCGCACACGGAAACAGAAGCGCTATAAAAAGGCAAAGTTTTGAGAGATGAATACTATTCTCATGCTTTTATAGCCAGAGGCATTTCCTCATATAAATGCAGCTGCATTCTGCACTCTGCAGTCATTTCCTCCACTTCATACACTTCAGAAAAATGTATTTCCTGCCCATCTAATCCTCAACCAAAGTGCCCAGTAATTTCATGGCTGCCCCAGAAAACCTCAACAAAACTCAACAGCAATCTTTAGAAGAGCTGCCATGTTTTGCTTTCCCCTCTGCCTGGGTTCCTTCCTTAGTTTCAGCTGGAGATTGTCAAATCAAGCACTTCAGTTCTCAATAGAGAATATGGAAAAAATCAAAAACTAAGATCTTGCAGGTGCAAAATTGAATGTCTTTGTAGAAAAAGACTCTTCAGAACAGTTGTTCTTTCCCTTCAAGATGACACAGCATCTTAAGTAGTACAGATAACTCTCTCCAAGCCATTTATTGCTCCTTGCTCTCTTTCTTTGCTTCCTCACAGATTTCTTCCTCTTCTTCCTGGACCAGGAACTCCTCAGGTGGCCATCTTAACTCTCCACTCTCCACATCACCATCTGTTGGTTCCACCACAATGGAAGGGAGACGATCCTTCAGCTTACAGTAACGATCAAAATCAGAAGGGTCTGGAAAAATCTGCAAATGAGAAATGCACAATAGTTAAGATCTCCACGTGATTGTTTAGTACACTTGATATTCTCATCTTATTCTGTCTTGACTGTGAGGTAGACCCTGGCTTGTCCACAAATCACCCCCAAGGGAGTGTAGATGTAAACAGAAAGAAACTGGCAAACAACTTTCCTGCCACCTTTTTCAATCTGGATGAGCTGGTTCCAAAGTTGTGACTGATTCACAGAACACACAGCTAGCTACAAACTGCATTCAGGTGTCTCACGTGCCTGCAGTCTTCTTCTTTGCACCCATCCCCACCCTGAAATCTTACAGCAAGAAAACTATTGTGTAATGCACTCTTGTGCTAAGGTGTGTTTCCTGTTGCAACAAGAGTCTCAAGAGGTCATTCTCATCAAGACTGTGTAGTAAAAAAATGTATTTTCCATCTGTAATATCTCTCCCCTCCATTACAATCTTTCAACGTGCTTAAGGGACAGAACTGTTGTCCACCATCTGTCCCCAATTATTCCCAACTATCTACATATACTCAAAAAATGGTTCTCCTTCTAGGGAATTTACGCCACCCATCCCAGTTTTCTTCATAATGTTCTTTTGCATCCTTGCCATACTCGGACTAAATATAAATCCCAGCATTTTCGGTTGTACTGCAAAAAAATAAAATAAAATAAAAATCTGTTTCCACTTTCCTTTGCTCAAATTAGCTCTGCCAGATGTTTTAAAACAATTTGCTTCATTTAAGAAAATGCCAGGAGCTTAATCCTTTTTCAAAATTTATCTGTATCTATATGATATCTATATCTTGATCTCAATATATACTGCAGAAAAAACTAACTTGATTGTGCTCTTTGGAAGTGTTACAGGGTGGTGTGGTGGGAGTTGCCAACAAATACACAGAGGATAATGGACTGGGAAAGACTTTGTGCTGGCTAAGGGGAACATGGGACACTTCAGAGAATCCTGAACTGCAAGTCCCATCATCCCCTGTCATAGGTTGTAATGGCAAAATATATTCATTTACTTGACTTGCATTGCACTCTTCCCCAGAACTGGGACTCACTCAAGATTAAAAAAGAAGATTGCATTAAAATGGGATAAATAGAAGCCATACTTAGGTTGTAATGGCAAAATATATTCATTTACTTGACTTGCATTGCACTCTTCCCCAGAACTGGGACTCACTCAAGATTAAAAAAGAAGATTGCATTAAAATGGGATAAATAGAAGCCATACTTGTAAAATCCAATGAAACTTTTCAGAAGCTCCTCAGCTGTCCAAAGCCCACCTCAACAGAAAGGGTGGTGTCCAAAGGAAAATGGGGAGGTGACCAGCCAAGCCTCCTTTGGAAGAAACTCCACAATCTGAGAGCAGCCACTGAGAAGGCCCTTTTCCAGGTGCATACCAGCTCTGCCTGTGAGGATGGCAGCACCAAGAGAAAAACCTTCCCCAAAGACTTCAGAGCAGGGCAATATGGTTTTTCATATGGAAACATAGGAATTGTAGAATGGGAGGGACCCCAAGGACCATCAAGCCTAGTCCTGTGCCAATGCAGGAAAAAAATCCAGAACGTCTGGACCCAAGCCATAGAAGGCCTTATTGGGCATAACCTGCACTATGAGTTCCGCCCAGAAACAGATCAATAGACACACTTTCCCCACTTTAGTGTCCAAGTTTCCTGCAATAAAGCTTTAAAAGTGTGGATGACATGTTTGTGTATACACACACCTATACTGTGTGGCATTGTGATTCAACTTCAGAGATGTGGTTGTGCAAGACCAACTTACACCTGTACAGGGCATATACACAAGTTTATACACGCATACATATATTTTGCCATGTTTAACTGTGCTGCCTGAATCTGTGCCTAAGTAAGAAGCTAGGTATTGGCTTTTCCCCACTTCCTCAGATTTATGAATAATTGTGGAGGGGAAAAGCTTGGTTCTTCATATTCTGAACATGACATAAATGGCCAGCTCTCTTGCCAGCCAGATGTTTGTATGAGGAGCGTCTGGACAATAGTCACAAAGTGGCTAGAATCCTATTGTGGACTGACACCAGCATAAGTGTAATTGCTTAACTCATACATACAAACTGCCTCCGATTACTGAATTCCCATTTGCCTTCCTATTGGGTGGCATATGGCTAGGAATGCCTGGACATTGGGGGCAGGCAGATGGGGCAACAGGGGTGATGGGAGTTGTACTTGAAAACATCTGGATAGTGTCAAGTTGAGAGAGGCAGATCTAAAGCTTATGTTCTACCCTGCCATGAGAGCAGAGCAGAATTGTTTCCACTATGCAGTTTTCCATATGGCTAAAAGTGGTACGCAGCCAGACACCATGATCTACATACTACAGATCAAGCTGAACTTTCTGTATTGGCCAATAAAGGCCACCAAATGCATTGACATTTATTGAGAGAAACAACAGCATAACAGAAGTATTCTAAGCTGACGATACTCCCAAGTGACCAGCAGCAGAAGACACACCAGAGCAATACGCCTGCACTTCCAGGTTAGGTACATTAGGTCAAACCAGAATAGCTGCTTTGAAAATAAACTGCCTGTATCCACCCATCCCCTTTTAAACTAAGGAATAAATGACTTCCTTAAATAAACATCCCCCAAATGTGTTGTGCCTAGCATTTTTTTTAAAATAGACTGGACAATCTTATCTTCAACAGCTGCAACAGAGGTTGGGATTTTTCCACTAACTCATGCTTTTTTAAAGCCATCAAGGCTGCATAAAAATGAGATGTTGCAATAGCACTCAAGGATTAGGAACGGCCCAATGGAAAATAAATGCAATCACATTTCCCAGCATGTGACAGGCAGAGAAACAAGACAAGGCTGTCTCTGGGAACAAAAGAACAAGAGGCTTCTTTGCACAATGACATGTTTATTCATGAAGGAAACTGACTCGGTATTACTTGCTCTCTTCTGTCTACACAACAGGCAGCTGTCCATCTTTGGTGCTTTTTAATACATACAATTAACCAAGTGTATGTATGGGGATGTCACTCAACTTGCATAAGAAAGAGATACCTTTTCATGAGAGCAGATAAGAAATAAATGCCAAAGGTGGGAATCATCATCATCTACAGAGCTGGAAGTATAATCTAGTCCAGCCCCTATCAAGGAGGAACGGTGGGGAATCGAACTTCCAACCATACCTAAACTGCTGACCTATCTGTCCTGGGCTGGGTGGATTGGAAAAAAAATCCTCTACAGACAACCTGGCTAGGGCACTCTGGGAATTTTAGTCCAAAAACAGTTGTCTTTTCCAAGCTCCAGAATAGACCCCAATATGGAGAAAGTCACTTGGTATTTCACTGTTGGTATCAACAGACTTTTCTTAGTTGTGTCTTTTCATATCCAAGGCCAAAGGCTTGAAACTGTACTTTCAAGTCTACTGACGGGGGAAGAGAGTACGAACCCTCTTATTGGAAGGCTTGGATTTAAAACACTTGTGTTCATAAGTGCCTAACATCTTAGTAGTGAGATGAAAGTGAAACCTGAAACATGAAAATCATATTTTCTTGTACCAGGTGATCTCCCCCCCCCCCCCGCCACAGCCCCAGTACTCTTCTGCTAGATTTGGCACCGAAAGCGGAAAATGTTTGAACAACCACAAACAGCTTGCTGTATATAAGCCAGTTTGTAAGTATAAATCAGAAGAGTTCCATCACAGTACAAGCTGCCTGCAAAGAAACCAACCCATGCTAATAAGGAAACCAACATACCAGCAAGAGATAAAAAAATATCCATGTAGCTGCACCACAGACTACTTCCTTGTCCACATAACCGCTAAAGCCTCCTGCAAAACAAATAGCTAGAAGGCATGGAGTGTCTTTGCCAGGGTACAGGCCGGCTTTGTGACAGCATGTCTGAATTCCAACACCAGGCCTACATACTTTCTTACCCATGAGACCATGTGGTATGGCATGGCATCTTTTTGGCTTGCTGTTTACTGGGGATGGAAAACAGGGTGGCCAGAATGCAGATTTGGCATTTTTGTCTTGGTGGGTCACAAACTGGAGAAGGTTTATCTCATCTACACATTGATTTTCTGAAAGAAAACCTCCAGGCCTAGTCAAAAATATTTCACTGCTTGTAAGTCAATGCACAAAGCAACCCAAGAAGCACTTGCACACTTGAAGAATGATGCTGGAAGGTGACCCTATTCAACACCCTTTGCAACAGCTTGATCCTGACATCACCTGTCAAACATGTCAATGTCCCAGGAATACAGTTCATGACTTCCTACAAACACTACCACTTCAAGCAACTGCTGGGGCTGCTTGTGCCATTTAAGTAGCTCATTCTCTTGCAGAAACCTTGGATTTAGCAAACCAGCTGTTCAGGACAATTTGACTTCAAGAAGTAGAACACTTGCCTTGAAAATTAAGCATGTGGTTTGCCCAGCCCAACTGCTGTAACTAGATTTATCTTCAGCTTTCATTCCAAGGGGGGGGGGGGTTGTGTTGTGGTTTTTTTTATTATTATTTCAACTCAAGGCATTATTTTGACAACAGACTAGTGAAATGATTTAGCCTTTAACCAGCCTCCATGTCAAACACCATCATTAGTGCCACAGGAAAATAACTTTAGCAGAAGGAGCTTTCAAAGAGGTAGGATTAAGTATTTCCAAATAGTAAATGCAACTTTCTAAGAAAACCCAAATTAGCACAGGCAAAATCATGACAGGCAAAAAAATGAATGAAGCTTTCATTTGAACATCTGCCTATTCAGTGAAAACAACATTGTCTGAAAGAGTTTTAGTTTCTCTGCAAGAGTAACGGAACACTTAATCATCTCTGAAATAGATTTTCCATTTGACCAGTTTCTCAGCTATATTTTGAGGCATTAAGAGAACTTGTAGAGAGAACAAACATCCCACCCTCTAGCTTTCATTATGGACAACTACCACTGCTACCCTCCTTAAACCGGGAAGGCTAAAGGTCAATTTTTACATTTGATTTTTTTCAAGGTATTCCATGCTCATCGGCTAGTGGCAAAAAGGATAAATGATCCATGGTGCAGCTAGGCCAGAGATGGTCAACGTTTTCCTCATAGGTGGCATGTTCCTCTCTTGCATCAGTTGTCACTGCAGCCCTCAAGGATCAGAGCTACATCTGCTGTCATGGTGGCAGCAATAAAAGGTGTCTCCCTTTTAAAACAAAGTATACACTCTGTGTCTCATTTATACTTGGAACTAGGCTCCCACAAGCCTGACTCTACTGCTAAAAAAGAAATGTGATGTGTCCAGGCCTTGTGTTCAAGCAGACATGGGCATCTTCAAACAAAAAACACCACCCCACCAAGTCTTAGAAAGCTGCAACCTTTTCCCATGCTCAATTACCTCAAGATATTGTCCCCCTCATACTTTGTAATGGTCACATTTTCTAAGTCAGCAAACTCTGCATGAGGTGGCATGGAGGGACACCATGGCAGAATTGTCTTCCAGAAAGAATTTTTGAGTAAATTTCTTTTACATTTGTTCTTCTTTTAATATTCTTAGAACTGCATTGCTGGAGCCCACCCTATGGATCCTTGGGTCCAGCCCGTCAAGGAGGCACAGTTGAACTCCCAACCTCTGGCTTGAAACCAGACGCCTAAACCACTGAGCTGTCCAGCAGTTGATTGGTGTGGGAGGTGAGATACTGAGAGGCCACATTTTGCCCACTGCCATTTTAAAGCAAACATTGCTTTTAAGGCTACAGCTACTGCCACAATAGCAAGTTCTGCAGTTGTAACGATGGTGGAAGCTAAGAGTGCTTCTCTGGAGATTTAGGGGTACCACTATGGTCCCTGATCCTCCCAAAGTGAGCAAACTGAATTTTTAAATTAGGTCCTATTGGTCTTCCAACATGCTAATCTTTTTTATTTGAAATCTGCAGCACAATTTCCTAAAGAAGTGCAGCCTAAGGAAAGCATCATCACTGCCTGCATTCACAGCTATGATACTAGCACCTACACAAACACCATTAGAAACCATATTCAAACAATGTACAAATTGGGAAAACACTGCCTGTCTTGTTTTTAGGGAAATCAGTGTATAGATGTGCCATGTCAGCCCTAAACAAACATGAAACAGGAACAAACTCTGTAATGTATGCAAACGCTTGTACTGTAACGAACTAAGAAAGCAAGACTTCAGCTTCTTTGTCAGGGGGCAAGACAGAGGGAATGACTTTCAAACTGATGACCAAAGAGCTCAAAATGAGCCTCAATTAAGAACTGAAAGTACTAGGAACTGAAAGTAGCTCTGAGCACAGCCTCCGAGTTAAATGGCCCAAGATACAGCCCTGACCCAGGAAAAGCAAATTCTTGAAGAGTGAATGTAAAAACAGTTGTGTGACTCATTCATAGTAACAAAACCTGAAGTTGGGCAATACCACGATTGGATCAGAAAAACAAAAATGTAAAGAGGCAGGATGGGTTTTGAAGTGCTGCAGAACTCTGCATTAGGCAAAGATGGTATAAAACCTGGGGTTAAGACAAACAGTTCAAAAATTGGGCCAGATTCAACCAAGAAAAATGGACTTTAAACTCCATGGGAGACAGAAGTAATCAAGGTGTACACTGGCAGTTCCTCCCTGCTCTGCAGACAAAAGGCTGCCCCACCACCTGCCAACTGCCTTAAGTGCCTTAAACTGCACTAGGCTTTTTGGAAACTTACAGCAGAAAAATGTAAAGCAAGTCTTTATACCAGAAAAACAGGAGATGCAGAGGGGAATACATGTTGGTATCAAACTACCCTTGTAAATCAACTGCAGACAAACTGGTAGTCATTGCCAGTGGGTTGGAAGCAGAATGAATCTCAGTGAATGCTCCACCTCCTCCAGAGAAGTTTACTGCTAGGTAGATATATGCTTAAGATGATATTCTCAATCAATAATTGGCAGAGAAACAGCATCTGGGAACTTGAGTGCTATACATGTTCATACAAATTAGCATTCTAAAAACTTGTATCAAAGACTGAGGTGTTGTGCAGCTGTTAAGAAAACAATTAGAATAGGCTCTGATTTCATCCTCATGTGACTTTGGGCGCAATGCTCCAACCATTTAATCTTCCTTAATTTATTGGGATTCCTTTTTATCTGATCCCTTGAAAGGTAAAGAAAGAAGAAGGAAGACACCTGCCTATTGTCTTTCTCCAATTATGCTGCTTTTATTTTATTTTTGTCATTCGTGCATAGCTGTAAATTCTAATCTTCAGCCCCAAAGGAGACAACAGTTACACTAATTAAAAACCAACCAGGCAAAACAAAAGAGATCATCATGAAAACAGAACAATGAGGCTAAAAACAAAACAAAACCTAACCTTAACCAAGCTGAGGAGGCAGGCAAAGACTACATGGGCAGGTACTCCTGTTGGACTGTCTCATTCCCACCTGCAAGGTCATCTACCACTCATTGTCCTCTATTAACATCCATTCAGGTATTAGTAGAGAGAAAATCCCCACTGGAGCAGTTGCTCCAAGTCTCATTGTGGCACGCAAAAGCCAATATTGGGTACCAGTCTTGCTCCAACTTGGAAAATGCACAGCCACAAGTATAATGGAACTTGCACTAATGAAGTGACATTGCTGGATACAAGCCATGTATATGCAAATGTTGGGGTGAGCAACACACAACCTGTGGGCAATATGTAGCCTCCTGGCTTCCCCATGACCCCCACCCCTCAATTGTTTAGGTCAAAAAGACCAATTTTCACTCCTGGAGTAGTGGATTGTCAGCTTAGAGACGGGGGGGGGGGGTTTCCACAAGACTCCCCTGATCATCCTCCACATAGATACCAGAAGTATCCCTCCAGGCACCTCCTGGCTGGTTTTTGTTATAATGTCCATTTCTTGCTCTGGTGCTGGCAGTGAGGTCTGGCAGCAGAAACTTGGCCTCAAAGCTGACTGAAATTGCTCCTCCTTGGTAGACATGAACACCTATTACAAAAGAGCACTCTAAAGGGCTTGGACAAATGAAAGTCTTTTGCCTGGTGCTAAAATGGTATTGGTCAACATGAAATGAACATCCATGGACCGAGATTTTCAATGGATGACTGGCATACTGGAAACCTAGGTGGCCATTGTATTATTTCCCACAAAGCATGCCATCGAAAATGATGATAGCTCCAAATGTCCAGGATAATACATGGTTTATGTGTGGACTATCTCCCATTCTGCAGCTACTATGACCAAGGTTACAGACATCTGAAAGTAACCCAGGAATGTTTTTGTTTTTTCTTGGCAGTGATTATTCAAGGTAAGTGAAGAAATTCCTGTTACCCTCATCCCCAATCTAGCATAACAGGAGGACCATAACTTGAGCACTCACAACACGACTATGGTTTTCCATGCAGGACCACAAGCCATCTAGGAGATGGCAAATCAGTACAACTTTCACGTGTTCCTCTTTCAGTTTTACTATAGAAAGGCCGTTCCTGTTGCTTTAAATCAGGTATGGGAAGAACATAGCTCAGGATCTATTAGTAGTTCCCTGGCTGATTTGCAAGAAATCAGCAAGGATCTCCATCTCCTAATTATTTAACAGTAGCAATTTCTAGGTCGGAATTAGACTGCTAGAATCCCTGACCTGTTGCACATCAGATGTAAATTTATGTACGGGCATACAAGCCACCCTCGTGTAAAGTACAAAGGTCACTAGCTAAGACACTTAGAGGTAACATGTCATGTTCTAATCCAGTTGGTGGGTCTCATCAGTGCTTTAGAGGAAAGCAGAATAGAACCTCCAAACCTGTAGCCTGCCCTGCTATGCTATGCCTGAGATAGATGCTATGTAATCTGTTCCAGCAGATACTAACTGCACAGCCGTACACATTCAATGCCATTTAGCCTCATCTATGCTGGCAATTAATTTGCATTTCATCTTCAGTTTTCCTTTCACAGATAGCCAACAAGTAATGCTGCCAAGTGATGAAACTCACCCTGGGGTTAAATCCCAGAGGTTGCCAAAAACGCTTGAATCCACTTTTCTGCTATGGTTATAGAGAAGCCAAATTCAGGTCCCTAGACATTGGCGGACTTCAACTCCCTGAAGCCCTTGCCTTAGTCATTAATGAGGAACTCTGAGAGTGGTGACCCAATGTTAATTTGTATCTCATTTTGAAAACTGCTGGTCTAGAGCAGGGGTCTAGTACGGCCTGCGGGCCACATCTGGCCCATCTGTGTGGGCGGGTGGGCGCACATGCACACACGTTCCTTCAGCCCTCGAAAATATATTATGTGGCACTCCATGTGAAAAGTTTGGAGACCTCTGGTCTAGAGAATGCCAAGGACACCGGTAATTCAAGAGAAGGATGTAGACAGTGGTCTTAATACATCACTCAGATACTTTCAAAGTGTTAAGTAATGGATTAAGAAAGAAGTGAATAGATCCCCTCTGCTCTGACAATCCACTCTCAGTTCAATCTTAGAAACTGTATCAGGATAGGTGCAAAAGAAAAGAGATCCAACCCTTTGAGATCTGATTAGAACCTTGTAACATTCATGTGGTTCTCAAAGTAAAGAACACAAAAGGGTGAGCTGCCAAAAGACTGGACCATTTGCAAGCCAAAAATATACCAACTAAGCCATTTCATTAGCAAACTTTGCCAACCATTAATGAACAATAGCACACAGACTGTGTGGGAGGCTGGCCACAAACCAGTGTAGAAGCAAAGCATTTAAGTCTACTGATTTCAAAATCTCGAACACCTGAATGCATTGGATGGGGCCTAAGCGTAGTAACCTTCCTCCAAACAGAGGGTGAAAACACATACTTCCCAAAGGGTAATTAGTCCAATACACATCAAGTTTGAAAGACAAGACTCTTAAACCTTAATTCAGAAGTAAACATCCATGTGGAATTTTAATACTGATGTAATGTTCACTCATTGCATTCCTCTATAGGGAGCTACTCCAAAAGTCCTGCCAAACAGGAAAATATGATGGCAAAAATCAGCTTAAAGTAGTGCAGTTCATTCCAGACACTGCTCAATTAAAAAACATTTTCTGGGTCAAGTGATGGGGCAGGAAAGACACAGAAAAGACAAAGCTTCCCATTTCTCTCCTTGAACGCGGAACTCTATTGTCACTGAAAGAAAAAAATCTAATGGAAAGTCAAAGCCACTTTGGGGGTTACCTGGCAAAACAGACATAAATTGATTCCAGAAAAACAAGAACCTGCTTTAGTCACAAAAGGACAAGAAATGCATCAAGCTGTGCTGTCCCGTCCTAGACAAATTTACAGAAATAAGTTGTACAATAATAAGACACCTGCTGGATCAGACTCAAGGTCTGGTTAGTCCAGCATTCTGTCACATGGTGACCAATCAGATGCTTACTGGAAGCCACAAGCAAGGCATGAGTTAGAGGCATCTTTCTGCTCACATTGCCCAGCTGCTCGTGTATGTATACATATATATAATGTACTGCATCCATTCATACACAACCATATTATCTTTTTTTTTACCAAGCCCCTCAAGCAGAACATCTGCCCCAGAAATTATTTGGGAATGAGTCCCAATGAGGTCAGTGGGCCTTACTTGTAGACAGAACCAATCCATCCTTGCTGAGGATGAATGGCAAGTGTTAAAATATTAAGAGAAGGTGGAAGGTCAGCTGGTTGACAGGGTCAACATCTAATCCCAGCCACCTAGCAGAGCTCCATGGAATGCACATCATCAACTTACCTGATAAGACAGTCCATCTTTGCGGGGGCTTAAGCCAATCTCGTCCATAGAGGGAGCATTCATCACCTCAGTCATGTCAGCTGATCTCAAATAATCAGGGCTGGGAAGAGAGACAGAAAGAGCTTCAGCTGTTAAAAATCCCATTAGTAAGCTAACCTTGTCACAGGGCAGACTAAAATGTTAGCAGAGAATGAACACTTCATATTATTTTTTTTAAAACCCTTCAGATATCAATCAGGTTACTATGCCCTTTCAACACAGACCTTTCAAATCTGTCAAAAGGCCTTGTGGATTTTGTTTTTATTGCTGGAAAGACTCTAAAAGGAATCAAGAAGCCATAAGGTCAGTCATCCCCTTACAAGCAGGATCCTATACTTACAATTTATTTCAAGCTATAAGGAATATAATACAACTTTTCCCAACTTAGTGACTCCTGGATGTATTGGGAATACACCTTCCATCGTTCCCAGTCAGCACGTAAAATGGGGGTGGGATGGAAATTGTAGTCCAGATGGTGCTAAATTTGGGAGATCTAGTTCAAAGGAGTGACACTAATGGTCAAATCTTTATAGACTTGAGATTGTTGAGCATGCTCTACCTCAAATAAACACAGGCTCTTCTTTGAGCCATAAAATCATAGGCCCTGGTTTACTAAACAAGTCTGTTAATCTTCCCTGAACCTGGGTTATTCATTCTGTAACTTCCATGTTCATAGTCACTGTTTCCAATATCATTGTGAAAGCAAAAGCAGATTTGCATACACATCCTGTAACTTCTATACTTCAGTGCAGGCTCATACAATTTCCAGGCACAGAACTCTGAAAGTTGCTTCCATTCACTGATTTCTGTTACTGCATTGTTGCATGATAAAGAACTAACTTTATGCAGTATGCTTGTGCTCCAAATTAGCTTCCCACATTTATTAATCAAAATAATGTATCAAGATGATGCATCCTAGAAGGCAATAAAAGGCAAGAGTGCAACAATTGTGTGCTCAAAGAATGTGGCCATCCTCCTACCCAGTTCATCCTCTCAACAAGCCCATGAGAAAGGTTAGACTAAGGCAGTCAGAGGTAACAATTTCATGGCTACATGTGAACCTAAACCTTCCTCTTTGACTTCTTAGCTCAGCTCTAACCACTAAGCCACACTGGTTGCCAGCATATACCATGTTGTGCTGCTACTAGCCTTCTAGGTTGATATTTCAAGAGCTAAAAATGCTGAGTTACAAAGTTCAGCTCTGGCACGGTGGCTTAAGAAGAACTGTAACAAAGGTTTGCTAATGCCACAGAATCACTTATGCATTTAATAACCATAAAGGTCAGGATCCTTCCCCCCACTTTGGCCCTCCAACACCTGTTGCACAAGTGGTTGAACAGACTGAGTTTATGCAAGGACACATATTACTGGATGTCTCCTTGCACAAGTATGGAAACTGACCAACTCCTGTCTCATGAGCAGAAGGCATTCAGAGGTTTGGCCCCAAGTGTATGTATCATCAACATGAGATCAAGCACAGCAGTGTTTGTAACCATTCAAAAGGCATGTACAAAGCTGAAATGTTGACTAGACCAGAGTGAGAAAGCATGAAATGCCCTTCCTTCTCATATGTTATAAGCTTATTTACTACTGTACTGCAACATGCCAGTATTACTGTACTGCAACATTCCCCCCTTCCCCACAAATACTCTCCATAATTGGTCCTTATCTTTACAGCAAGTGTAGAAAAAGGAAGTGAGGATGGACTTTGCTCTGAAAACTGTTTTGGTAGTGAACAGGCAACCAGCTGTTTAGCGCTCCTGCTGAAAGAGCTGTAAGCCATCTGCCTCAGGCAACAGCAAATGAGCAGCAGCGGTGAGGATCTGATGGATGAGTTTACTGTGCCAGGTAGCCTGCCTGCACCCCCCTCCAGTATCCTGCTGCTGTCTGATGGGATGGAGGGTTTTATCTTCATGTCAGTGTTGTAAGATGCAGCTTCCAGCCCGATTATCTGTAGATGGCCGGAGGGGGGGGGGGCTTTTATTCTTCATCTCAAGTAGGAAAATGACTTGGGCCATCTCTACCAGCTAGAGTTACCCAAAGCTCCTCAGCAAGCCTACAGGACAGAGTTTGCTTAACACCAGACTGCTCTGGAAAATGGGAAGAGAGAACTCACAGTAGGCACTTGAGGTCTGGTAAACACCTACCTCCTCTTTCAAATTCCTCCAAAAAGAGAAGAGAGGGAGAGAAAATGGGGCTTAACAATGAACCGGCCAGCTTAGCATTTGTGAACTCAGCAGGTCTCTTTGCTACAGGCAAACTACCAAGGCGCAAGCCAAACTATGTAACCGGCATGCAGAATTGAGTTATAAGACTCTGAGAGACCCTGCCAAGGAAGAACTCAAAAACACACTACAGACAGGGAAGATCTCACTTGCTGCAGATTCAAATTATCCCAGCTCACAGGTCTACACAGCAGAGTTTGCTTTTCAGCGTTCTCTCTACATTTGGTCTTCTAGAAACTGCACAGCTATTTCTAAAGGCTTGTGCAAAAAAAGTGACTTTTTTTACGGTTGCCAAGGGAGATCCATTGGGAAAGCATTGAATAGTCAAGGTATACACAAGTATATGCCTGCCTGAGTGTGCTGTCTGGTCTAATCCATCTCTGCCAAAAGACAGAAATGGTGAAAGCATCTCTTCAGATGCTGACTGACCTCTCTCTTTCTCTCTATCATAAAAAATTAAAAATAAAATAAAAAAATAAAACATCCCAGGCAGGTGGTTGCCCAGCTTCAGGGTAGCCTGTGCTTTCTTGAAGCAATTAAGGAACTGTATTGAACTCCCCTGATTAAGGTGCAAAGAAAGGCAAGGATTGCATCCAGGTTGTCTCTGGCCCCTGAGGCATCCCTGAAAATCAATCCCCTCCTGACAGTCTAAAAAACAAAACTTCCAAGGCCAATTCAAAGCCAGAGGGCTTTCACCCTGGAGCCAGTTTCCAAGCTCAGGGCTCAGCCTTAGAACGTAAGATATAAGGCAATAATGAGGAGGAGGGTGTGCTTCTGAACCTACGCAGAGTGCCTTTGCTGCAGGGATCAGCTCATTCACCTGGATTTCAGCTGTCAGGGCCTTCAAATCCTCACACCTCTTAGACATCAACCTCTGACAGGATCTCGCCTTCCCTCTGCCGGGACCCCTCCAGCCCCCACATTCTAGCCAAGGCTGTGACTTCCCGAAGGCAAGAGTGGCAGAAGCAGCAGTTGCTCCGGCAGCCTCGTCGCTCCCGCCTTTGGCGCTGACCTCAAAAAGAAGCAGCTGCCCAGCAGCTCACTTCCTCCAGCGATTAAGTTTCTTCCCGGATGCAAAAGGGCCGCTCTCCTCCTTCCTCCTCCTCCTCCTCCTCCTCCTCTGGAGGGCAGAAGCCTCCCCGGGAGAGGAAGGTGGGGAAGGAAGAGAGAGAGAGAGAGAAATACAGCTTCGTTCCAGGTTGAGGACCAGCCGCTTCGACGGGCAAGTCCCGATGGTGCCACGAACCAAAGGGAGCTGTGGCTGATCACACCTCCTCGCCCCGGCTTGCCCCACACAAGATAATGGCTCTTCTCCCCCGACGGCAGGGGCGCAAGGGGGAGGGAGGGGAGAAATTCCCGAGGAAGCCGACGCTCCCGGGGCGTATCTGGAAGCAACCCGCTCCCTTCCACCCGTGCCGCCGCCCCCTGTGGCAGCAGCCCCGAGATCCGTCCTCCCCGGGCGGGGTAAAGCGGCGGGCGGCGCTGAGGAGCAGCCGCCTCAGCAAGGCAAGGCGCCCTGCGCGCGGCGACTGCGAAGGAGAGCCGGCTCGCCCGCCTGCAAGCCCCGGCACGCGCCCGTGGGCGTCCAGCGCCCCGAGACTCGCCGGGAGGCCGGGCGCGGTTGCGGCAGCGGCCAGCGGCGGATCGCGCCCACCGGGAGCCTTCTTAAGCGAGACGGCTCGCAGGGACGTTTGCAGGTCTCCAACCCGGACAGCGCTTAAGATGTCCGTCTGGAAAGCCGCCTCCCCTTGGCTCGAGCCTGCCTCGCAGCTCTTTCCCCGCTCGCCCGCTCGCTCGCTCGCTTCCTTTGTTTGGAGGCTCTCCTCGGCCACGCTCCAAGGCGCCTCTGAAGTTCCCGAGGCGCCGGAGAGTGTTCTCCCGTCTTCCTCCACACCGCCTTTGGAAGAAGTTCGCCTAAACTCGAACCCTCTCGAACTCTTTCCCGCCCGCCCGCCCGCCCGCCCGCCCACCCGCCCGCCGAGGAAGCCTGCAGAAAAGAGACCCGGGTATCCCAGTACTCACCAGTGAATGGGGAAGAATACAGACATGAAGTCCGAGCGAAAGAGGCTGACACAACGTCCTTTTGTATCTGAGACCCGGGGGGAGACGGGGGGCAAGGAGCGGGTTGCGCCTTCCAGCAGAGCGCGACCCCTAAGCGAAGGCCGATCCGCGCGGTGGTCGAGCGCCGGCTGAGATTTACGCGTGTTGTGCTTGTGTAAGACCCGACCGTTGCTGCCACCTGGCGCGCCGGAGAACCCGCGAATCTGACCCGCGCAAAGCGTTCGGGACGCGCCTTTTATAGACGAGGGAGGCGGCCTGCGCCCGCCGGGCCCGCCCCCTCCCTCCGGTGATGTCACCGAAATCATGAATGGTTCTCCTGCGTTCGGCCTGTAGCGAAGCCGAGCCTCCAGAGAGAGGGACGGAGCTGCTGAGCGAGCCGATTGGCCGGCTTCGATGGCATCATCTTCGGCACGAGCGCAGCTTGCTGCTGATGTCTGTTGTTACCTAACCCACATCTCAGCCCAGCCATCCAAGCGGGACCAGAACTCGCTCCTCCCCAACCCCCACCCTCAGTTTCTTCAATGTATGGCTGGGGGCTTTTAAAACCCGAATTATTTGACGCATCCCCACACCGCGGCGAGGAATGAAACGTTCCCGACGAGATCAGAATATTGGGCAAGGCAGTCGCTCTTCCTAAATTGGAGGCAACTGCTTTGAAAATCCCGGCAGGGTTCATTTACGGCCTTTCATTCATAAGAACGGGGGCGGCACACGCGCGCTGTAGCAAAGATCTACCTTACGCTGAGAAAAGCAGCCTCTTCTTCGCCCGCATGACAAGCAAATCTATATGTACAGTATTTCCCACCAGATGCTTCTGGCTTGGGAACTTTTTAAAACATAGAAATAAAAATAAACAGCGTTAAGTGACAACCAGCCGACGTCCTCCATGGTTTGAGGAGTGGATAGGTTCGTTCTTTCTTTCTTTCTTTCTTTCTTTCTCTCTCTCTCTCTCTCTCTCTCTCTACCTCCCTCCCTCCCTCCCTCCCTCCCTCATCGTAAGGAGTGGAGGATGGGAGCTGCTGGTGTATAGTTTTAGTTTTCCTAAACAGAGTTTTAAATAATCCCTGGGAAAATGGAAGAGGGTAGGAGTTGTACAGGATCATAAATTACTGAGCCGGACAAGGTTGTTCTTTGCTTTTCTGTGCCCAGAATAGGGTTTATTTTTAGTATGTTCGTGTATGTGGGAATAAGGAACAAGGCTGTGGTTGTTTTAAATGCTGCTGGTTTTTTTGTTTTGTTTTTTGCTACGAAGACTTTCATCTCATAGGAACGTGGGAAGCTGGCTTTACAGAAGCAGACCATTAGTCCAAAAGTGGACCCCTCCCACTGGTTTTTACTGACGAGCCGCAACTTTCCAGGGCTTGAGGCAGGTTCCCCCCCTCCCCCCTGGGCAAACGGGGGACGGAACCTACAACCTCTGGACGCTCGGCTGCCTCCTTTTCTTTTTCCTTCACTTCACAGAAGCCAAACCCTGCATTTCATCCCAAAAAGTAAACACTGGGTTTTTAAAATCAGCCTCTTTTCCCGATCCCTAGCCCCAGTTACACAGTTGGGGATTGTGAAGACATCCCAACCCAGAGAGGAGTGATCTCCTTCAACCCCCGTTTCAGAGAAGCGTTGAGCCTTGCCTCAACTGCAGCGCTTCCTAAAGCCAAGCCCCCCCCCCCCCCCCGCTTACATCTCTGACGTGAAAGGAACCTGAATGCCGTGGAGACGGAGTTTTGCTCTGAAGCTTTCCTACAGTGCCACAGGAAGGAACTGCAGCACAGAAGCCCTTATGTAAGCTTCTGTGCAGTTCTAGAATATCTATTTTCAAATGAAGTGGCGCTGTGAGACCAAGAGAAGGGCTCAGACCTTCACCCCTTGCTTTCAGTGTTCTTCTTCTTGGTAGGAAAACAGCAGTGATGGCCATAGAGCAAGACTGAGGCCGTTGTCACATTTATTAATGGATATTAACTATTCTACTTAGTTATGAATCCACCCGTGTCTATCTGAAATTCAGTCTTGTTTCTGTGCTGCTTCCACACACTGGAGTGGCTGCATTTCTGCCTGCTTCCCAAGGCTTCAAAGCAGGTCCTTTCTCCTTCCCAGTCCCTCATGGGAAATCTTTCTGCCTCCCGATTCCAGAAACTGCAGGCCCCGGTTCTGTTTTTCCTGCTGCTCATGGTGCCGTTGTTGGGATTGCTATTGCCTGTCTTGCTGCCTTCAGACTGTGCACCATCATTGCTTGGATGTAATTGCCTGTAACTAGTTACTTTATGAACAACAGTTGTTGTTGTATAGTCGTTAAGTCATGTCCGACTCTTCGTGACCCCATGGACCAGAGCATGCCAGGCCTTCCTGTCTTCCACTGCCTCCCGGAGTTGGGTCAAATTCATGTTGGTAGCTTCGGTGACACTGTCCATCCATCTCGTCCTCTGTTGTCCCCTTCTCCTCTTGCCTTCACACTTTCCCAACATCAGGGTCTTTTCCAGGGAGTCTTCTCTTCTCATGAGATGGCCAAAGTCTTGGAGCCTCAGCTTCAGGATCTGTCCTTCCAGTGAGCACTCAGGGCTGATTTCTTTCAAAATGGATAGGTTTGTTCTCCTTGCAGTCCAGGGGACTCTCAAGAGTCTCCTCCAGCACCACAATTCAAAAGCATCAATTCTTCGGCGGTCAGCCTTCTTTATGGTCCAGCTCTCACTTCCATACATCGCTACTGGAAAAACCATAGCTTTGACTATGCGGACCTTTGTCGGCAAGGTGATGTCTCTGCTTTTTAAGATGCTGTCTAGGTTTGTCATTGCTTTCCTCCCAAGAAGCAGGCGTCTTTTAATTTCGTGGCTGCTGTCACCATCTGCAGTGATCATGGAATGAACAACAGTAGTCATGAGCAATTACAAAGTTTCTTTTGTGCAATAAGTAATGTTATACTTGTAGTTACTTTCAAATGTGACGTCAGGCCATTTTAGAACATTTTGGCAAGAATTATTCAAGCTTTGTGGCATTAATCTTTTATTAATCCTAAATGACAAAGGAAGCATAGGGCAAAATCCTGTTGCATACCCACATGCGTATAACTCAATGTTACAACAGCACCAAGGCGGAAATGCTACAAAGCACTTCCACCAGTGCATTGTGCAATTGGTTGTGCCAGGGACACCAATTACAGTGTTCAGTTCTTTGTTGCCAGGCGTAACACACAAACATGCATGAATAGGATTTTGCCCAGTGTTTTAGTTCATCTTTTATTGGTGGAGGAGAATTGTGGTGACTTCCCTGCTCCAATGGTTCTGGATAGGATTCCATTCCCCGTTAAAACTCAGGTTCGCAGCTTGGGTGTACTTCTGGACTCAACTGCAAGCCTGGATACCTAGGTTTGGTGCTGGTCAGGAGTGTGTCTGCACAGTTTAAAGCTAGTGCATCAGCTGTACCTCTTCTTGGAGATGTCTGACTTGGGTGCAGTGTGACTCAGTTATATCTCACTTTAGCTAATGTGCTGTACTTGAGATTGCACTCAAAGAGTGTTTGGAAACTTCAGCTGATTCAGTATGCTGCTGCAGCACTGGTCACTGAGGTCACTGAGGCAGTTACAGGGTGCACATAACTCCCGGATTACAACAGCTTCACTGGTTACAAGTCCATTTCTGAGCCCAGTGCAAACTGATGTTCTAGTCCTGTAAAGCTCTATAGACCCTGACTATCAGAACCATATCTCCCCATATGGACCTCCCTGTCTTTTAAGATTTTCAGAGGAGAGTCTTTTCTCAGTCCCACTGTCCACTGATTTGGCTCCTAGAAGGGACCAGAGGGTACTTATAGGTGAGGACTACCAGTAAACAAGTGATACACTACAACCCTAATGATTATATGAGGGTGAGACTACACAGCAAGGAAAATACGGTTTGATTTGCTGTACATATTCACAGTTTATCAAATCATGTTTCTCCAGGTGTACAGCTATAGCCACCCAGATGACAGTTTGCAGGAGTCAGCAGAGCAGTGGCAGAGAGCTCTGTTTACAGAGCTCTAAAAGCAGAAGCTGCCTTGAGGTGCTAATTGGCAATTTCCACCTTTCTCTTTTTGTTTATTTAGTTCTCCCAAGTGCCCTAGCAAAACACTTAACCAGCACTGAACAGAAATCTTTTTTTTTTACCCAGCTGTGTGCAGACTAAGGGCATTGGGTTGTGGGGAATTGATACCCCCCCCCACACACACCTCTTTACATCAGACCAGGCGATCACACTGGCAGAAAGCAGAAAAAAGCAATGTCAACCCAATCAGAACCAATTTAAACCATCCCTGCTGACGGAATCAAAAACAGATGATTCTCTGCTCAAAAAATGACAATTTCACAATGGGCTTCCTCGCTTTATGTTGTGTAGCCACTGGGTTTTAATTCAAATTCATCTGTGTCCAATCCAACCTAAATTGCAGGACAAACTGCCAATGTAGTTGCCCCCCAGCTGCTTCAAATAAAGGAGTGGTGGAATGATGACAAACCAGAAGACTGAAAACTGCTGTAGGTTTGCCCTTGCATGCCCAGTTTTTCCAAACAGGATTCGGGCCAAGGATTAGAAAGATTTTTCTTTGCATGAAGATAGTCAGGAAAGCTGTACCTGTTGAATCTTACAAGCATTGTTAAAGGTATAAGGTACCTGAAACCCCTTTATGTGATCAAATCAAATATGAGAAAAGCATCTGAAGACTTTTGAGCACACTAACAAACTCTGGGAACATTTAGGACAAACAGGAGAGCAGTAGTTCATGCTTCCATCCAACATTTTTGGGGAAAATTGAGTGATCATCACCTCCCATCTCTCAAGAGATCAAAAATGTTAAGCTTTTGGACTCCAGCTCTCAGAATTGTGGGAGCTATGGTCCAAAATGATAACATTTCTAAGTTTTGCACCCAAAGCACTTAATTTCTCAGATACCAAAGCATGAAAAAAAGTACAGCATTCCCCCACTGTAGTGACCCCAGCCTCTGAATTTGAATTTAGAAGGTATGACAGCACCACATCTAACAGGAAAAACTTCAGTTTGCAAAGGGTGTCCCCTTCTTTGTTACTTGATCAAATCAGTATCATGCAAGAAAAAAAGCAAGATCTTGCAAAAAAAAAAAAAAAAAAAAACCCAAAAAACCCCCAAAGCCAAACAAGAAAGATTTTAATCATGTCATGCTACCTTAGGATCCATTATTAATAATAATAATTAAAAAGAGAATCAAATTGAGTATCAGGGTGATATAGCCGACAGGGTGTCAGAACAAGGTCTCAGTTCAAATCTCTGCATGGTCATGGAAATTCATCTGAGGCGTAGCAATGATTAAAAAAAAAAATCCTGCAACATATCATGCATTTCGAAGGCCATCTTAAGGTCACCATAAATTGAAAGCATCTTGATGGCACATAACAACAGCAATATTTAAATTAGTGAAAATATTAGAAGAGGCAATCAGACAATATACAACTGGACAGCACACTACCATCAGGAGCAGTGCAAGGGCTGCCTTGTGCAACAGATGTGGGAGATCATGAAAGAGCAGCAAATTGTTGGTTAATGTACTTTTTTCTGCCTGGGGAGTCAGAGAGGAACTTGCAAGATTTCTTATGTCAGGTCAAAATAATTTGACTTGCCTTGGGCTCTACTATGGGGGAAATTTTTCTTGAAGAGCTCTGGGCAGTAAAATATCTTGGACTGGTCCTGCTAAACAATCACACCAAAATAGTAGCTTAAGTATGAAGCTTAAGATCTCTTCCCTCCTCTTGCCACAAACACACATACACACCTATGACACTGTAGGGTTGCATCCCAGAAACCTGTCCTCCACAGAGCTCAAAGGTGGTGTATGAAAAATACTGTCTTGTTCAGAAGGAGAGGCATGTAGAAAAGTGCACAAAATGTAGTCCAAAGAATTCCTCAAGGTGGGAATTTATGACTTCTATTCAGAATCTTGGCATCCATGTTTATACTAGTGAATGCAAGACTTCTGTGATGAGGCATTTCAGTTGGCAGCATTATAAAGCTCTTGTATGTCTGCTGCTCACCTGCTCCTTCCAGTGTTCCTGTATCAGAACTGCACCTATTAAAATTCACTCACTTTCTTTATATTGCTGGTTATCCTGGGACAATTATGCTATTCCTATGAAGGCATGCATATGCCTAGGCTTCAGTCATGGGTGTCCACCTGGGGGAAGGAGGGAGAGAAGGCCACTTATCCCCAGATCCTGAACTTGGTATTTCTTTAGATGTATACAGGTGAAAACTATAGCCAGCTCAACAATCCCTAGGTATCATTAACGGATATCCTCCACCACTGTCTGGATTTATTTCCATGGATGCTCTTGGCTTTGATTTGCACTTGCAGTTCTAAAGGAGAACTGGCCTCTTACAACCTGGCAATGTCAAAATAATTATAATGGTTTTATTACTGAATTGTTTTAAACTGCTTTAGCCACTTCAACAACTATATTTAGTAAAAACAACAACAACAACAGAGTGAAATGTAATTATTGTCACTGTCGTCACCATCATCTTTAAACAAAAGATGTCATAGGTAATACTTTTACTGGATCACTACAGTATCATAAGCAGGATTGCTTTTCACTCTTGCAGGACTCTTCACCTGGTTTGGCATTGCACCGTCGTTGCAGTACAACATTTCATTGCAGAAAAGTCCAGAAATCATTTTAGCTAGAAATTGAAGCTTCAGGATCTGGGGTGAAACAAAACTTCCAAGATGGAGGCTGTAAACTCAAAGAACCAGTTTGAGGTGTGTTGGAAGCATTGTTTTTCACATAGGAGGTATAGAATCAATTGTGTCTTTTCATCTCTACAGATTAAAGAGGGTGGCAGGATTCAAAGTTGCCCTGTATTGAAGGATATAGCTCCTGCTTTGCCAAGAAGTAGAAACACCCCAAAACATGGCAATCTCCATATCAGAAAAGATGGAGAATAAAAGCCAAAGTAATTTTTTTTGACAAAGTTACAACCTTGGTAGATGAGGGGAATGCTGTGGATATAGTGTATCTTGTTTTTAGCAAGTGTTGTGACAAGATCCCTCAAGAAATTGTGTGGATATAGTCTATATTGATTTTAGCAAGCGTTGTGAAAAGGTCCTTTATGAAATTCTGGCAACCAAGCTGGTAAGAAGTGGGCTAGACAATGCTATTGTTAAGTGATTTTGTAGCTGATTGAGAGGCCATACCCAAAGAGTGCTCACCAATGTCCCCTCGTCATTATGGAGAGAAGTGATAAGTAGAATGTTATGGGTTCTGTCCTGGGCCTGGTGTTGTTCAACATCTTTTTAAGCAACTTCATGTAGGGCTTACTCATGAAATCTGTAAATGACACGATGAGAGGTAGTTAATACTTCATAAGGCATAATCAGGATTCAGCATGCCCTAAACAGATTAGAAAACTGGGCCAAAACTGGGTGGTGGGGGTGGAGGAGAAGAGTTTTGGCAAGGAAAAATATAAAGTTCTACTTTTAGGTGAGAAACAGCAGATGCACAAATATAAGATGTGTGACAGATGGCTTGGTAGTAGGACATATGAAAGGGAGCCTGGAGTCTTAGTAGACCAAGATTTCACGTGAGTCAATAGTGTAATACATTGGTTGCTATGTGCAATAGTCAGTTGCATTAATGGAAGCAGAGTGTCCAAAAGAAGGGGGGTAATTGTACCAATCCCTTCTGCTTTGGTCATACCTCATATGGAATACTGTGTCCCGTCCAGGGCACCACAGTTTAAGAAGGATATGGACAAACTGAGAAAGGCAACCAGGATAAAAGGCTTGGAAACCATGCCTTATGAGGAACGGCTCATGGAGTTGTGTTTATCCTTGAAAAGAGAAGATTGAGAGCTGGTATGTCCGCCATCTTCAAATATTTGTTATGTGGAAGATGAAGCAAGTTTGTTTCATATGGCTCCAGAGGATAGGGCTTGAAGTAATGGATTCAGATTATAAAAAAGGAGATTTTGCCTAAATATTAGGAATAACATCTTGACAGCAAGCACTGTTTGACAGTGGAATGGACTGCCTCGGAGGGTGGTGGAGTCTCTTTTATGGCAAATTTTTAAACAGGTTAGAGGGCCAAAGGCAGGGATGCTTCAACTGTGGTGTTCTTGCTGTGGCTGGAGGTTGGGCTCCATGACCTTTGGAGAGTCTCTTCTAACTGTAAAATTCTATGATTCAAGGAAACAGGGGCCCAACACAAACCAACCAACCAACACAATTTGTTTCCTGGAATGTACCTGGTTTAGCACTGATGTTATCAGTATTCCATTCAAATGATGTAAAGTTTTCTCAGTAAAAAGAGTGACAATGGGTGATTAAATCCCTGATTTCCCAAGAGTTATCCCCTCCTGAAGGCTAGTGACTTTTTGTTTCTGTTTGTTGTGGGAGATGGAATTTAGCCCTAAGCTAGTGTTTCCCAACCTGGGGATCGTGACCCTAAGGGGGCCACAAAGTGTTTTCTGGGGGATGGGGGGGGGTCGCTTTATATGTGATACAGCCCTTGTTAAATAATTTCTTTCTTGACCTTTTGGAGCGAGATATTACAATTAGTGTATATGTGGATGTATGAGAAACAGGCCCTTTGGAAAAGAAGCCTCTGCTTTCCGAGAAGGGATGACTTTACTCCATTAAAAATGCCTTTTAATGCTAACTTGGCAGTGGTGGTGGGGTCCAGAGGTTAATTCGCTATTATAAAAGGGGGTCAGAACTTGAAAAAAAAGTGGAGACCACTGCCCGAGGGCATGACTCATTAGGTTCATTTCTACAGTTACAGCTTTCCAAAAGTATTTTCTGGGGATGGTGAATGAAGAAAAAAAAGCAAAATATTCTGATACATTAATGATTAAAAGATGTTGTGAATGTGCAGAGAAAAACTAATAGAGCTACCTCTTTGGAAGTAGCTTTCTGATAGGGAACCTTTCAATTTGCAGTTAGTTAACACAGGAAACATGAAGAGAGAGCCCCAGAATAGAAATTCCTCCAGGGGATTGCTTTTCAACCATATTTTGTAATGGATCTCTACATTTTCTTAGGAGATAAAGAGAAGCAGTTTCAAAAGAGGTGGCAACTTTAAGAGGGGCCAGACAGGAGCAATTGTAAACACTGTGCTCCTTTCTTGGCAGAGGAATGAACCAGGAGAAAGGGGGAAGGAATGTTTTCCCTTCTGGAAGAGTCCATAGCAAAACCTGAACATTAAGTTCACATGGGAAACTTACAGCCCACTGGCCACATTTGGCCCAAGTGGTCAGACCACACTAGTCTGTGGGGCCTTGGAAAGACTTCTCTCACTACCATAGTTTTCAGTCTCCCAGCAGGGAGAGGTCAAAGTAGAGCAAGTGTCCCCTTGCCTATCTAAGCTGGAGGACATGGCTCACTCCCCTTCACTCCTCTCTCCTCCCTCATTTGGGAAAGGAGATGGGAGATCAGCATATTCTTTGAGAAAGCTTCTGTTGGTGTTTTATTTATAACCTTACATCCTGTCTGTAGTTTGAGTGATTGGGGGGGACTTTTTCTGGGCTGGGGTGAATGTCTGTCTATCCAGCATTAACCAATTATTCCTTCCAGCTTTTAAATTCAAAGACAATCCTGCCTTTTTGCTGAATGTTCTATCTTTCATCAGTTGGTGACAGTTGTTTGTTGGTGTTGTTCTGTTCAGCTGGTTTCTAATATGTGTGCAGTAGAGAAAGCAGTATACCCAAGTCTGTAATTTCAAACAACTATAAGTAAAGAAACATTTTTTTATTCTTTCTCCTTTTATTCTTTCTCCTACAAATGTCTCAGAGTGAGCTATTAAGATTTTAAGTGCCAGTTAATAAGAAACAGGTGGATTCTAAGGAATTTTGTAGCTATTTTCCTCTGTGAACTTTAAAACATAGCTCATCATCAACAACAGATTTTGCAACACAGAAACCAGACCTCATGGCAAACCCAAATGTAGATTGGGTCTCCAAAGCTATACTGGTGATTTTCTCATTTGTTGTTGTTTGTTTTTGTTGTTACATGTGTCAAGTTGCCTCCAACTTGTGGTGACCCTGTGAATGAATAATACCCTAAATGTCCTGTCATTAACAGCCCTGCCAAGATCTTGCAAACTCAAGACTGTTTTATGCAGTCAATCCAATTCATATTACATATTCTGCTACCTTCAACTATTCCTAACATTATTGTCTTTTCCAGTGAGCATTGCTTTCTCATTGAACATGCAAAGTATAACAGCCTCAGTTTTATCTCTCTTTTTTAAAGGCCTTATTTGATCCAGGGCTCACTTGTTCATCTTTCTGGCAGTCTAGGGTATCTGCAAATCTCTCCTCCAGCACCATATTTCAAACAAATCATTTTCCCCCCTGTTGCCATCTCTCCAGCTTTCACATCCAAACATAGTAATCAGGAATGCAATACAATAGTGTGGGTGATCTTTGCTTTGGTCTCCAGTGACACACCTTTAAACCTGATGATAACTTCTAGTTTCTTCATTGCTCCCTTCCAGTCTCACTCTTCTCCTGATTTCTTTCTTTTTTAAAACAACAACATTTTATTAGTTTTTCAATCTATCTACATTCAATTCGTGCTTGTTAAACATTGTGTTACATGGGTTGCTTATAATTATTTGTTTTTTCCGTCTTGGTGTCTTCTTAGTTGTCCCTTCAAAATTTATACATTTTTAAACATTTAAACCATTCATGTATGTATTTCAGTATACAATATTGGCTACTATCATAATATTGTTCTCATAGTATACAATGTTCTCAAAATCCTCTAATAGCATACTAATAAAAGTAATTCCGGTTCCAAATTTATATAATTTTGAGGTGATTTAACTGACAAACTTTGTATTTTATACCAGTAATAACTGAATAGGTTCCTAAAACATAATAGATGTTATCTAAAGCATTTTATACAGACTTTCTTTATATCATTGTTTAGCCATTTCTATCTCCACATTTTCTATCATGTCTATATCAATATCATATTTATACTATTTATGCATGCATTTATACTAAGCACATTAGGCATAATAAAATTTCATGGATCCAGTCAATATCCCTTTTTAGTAAAGACCTTTCGCAGTTCCAAGGAACTCTGTCCACGGCCCAGAACACCAGATCTTTTATTGTATGGTTCATTCTTGAAATTGAACACCCTAGTACCTCATGGGTTAAACGAAGAAATAGACTTTCTCCCTTTATTATGATAGCACTGCTGGGCTGGTTATCTCGCCACCTTGCACAGCTGTGTACAAATGCCTCCTCTCCTAGTGCCTGCACTTTCGAACACTTTCAATTAGTTTTGGAGCTGATATAGACCAAAGAAAGGTGCAGAGAGTATAAAGAAGCTCGGTAAGTGTTTGATATTCTGTCTAATATATTTTATCATGCCTAATGTGCTTAGTATAAATGCATGTATTTATATAAAGTTGAGAGTCCCAAGCCAGGAGTATATATATATATATATAATTTTTAAAAAAGGAAATGTGGATGATTCAATATCTAATGTGTGGCTTTGTGTTATGCTCAGCTTCTGAAGAAGGCTTCGCCGAAACACGTTGAGCCAGAGCTTTTTAATGACTCATTTAAAGAAATACAGAATAAAGAGCTTGTTTCTACTTTCTACATCCTGAGACTTCGTCTCTCATTTATAATCTCGACGACTTGCAAGCAAGCTAGTTCAGCTGCTTGTTTCTGCCCGTTGGTTGATTGGGGAGTTCCCCAGATCAAACGTGGGTAACCACCGTTCCCCCCCCCCCCGTGATCAACAGGCTTCTCCCCATTTCACCACCACTTTCGGGTGGTTTTAAGCCCTTGGGGACTTAAACAGGTCAGAATTCAGCCCAGGGGACAGAGCTCCGTCCTCCTGCTGTTGTCTCGTCGCAGCGTCAAGCCGGAAGCTGATTTCTTGTCTATGGTCTCCATTTAGGTTGGTGATTGAACAGAGGTATGCAAAATCTTTAACTATTTCAATTTCTGAATTGTCAACAGTAACATTATGCAGTTCTGCTGTAGCTATTTCAAGTCATTGCTGCTTTCTGCTAGGAATATGGTGTCATCTGCAATCATGATTTTTGTCTTCTTATTGTTCAACTGCAGTCCTGCTTTGGCACTTTCTTCTTTCACTTTTCCTTGCAGTCATTTCAAGTCAGTGCTGCTATCTCTCGATAAGATGGTGCCATCTGCATAACTTAAGTATTGATGCTTTTCCCAATCAATTTTCACTCCTCCTTCATCTGAATCTAGTCCAGGTTTCCATACAATATGTTCTGCGTACAGTTTAACAGATTGGAAAATAAATATGCAGCCTTGTCTGATACCTTTGCTTATAGGAAACAATTCTGTCTCTCCATAGTCTGTCCTAATGATAGCTTGTTGTCCACAATACAGATTACACATGAGTGCAATCAAGTGCTGAGGCACACCCATTTCTTTCAGAACAACCCATCATTTCTCATGATCCACACAGTCAAAGGCTTTGCTATAGTCTATAAAGCATAGACTGCTCTTGTTCTGAAATTCTTTGGTGCACTCCAGTAGCCAGTGGATATTTGCAATATGATCCTAACCGTCTCTTCCTTTTCATAATCCAGTTTGAACATTTCTAACTCTATATAAAGTAAAAGCCTTTATTGCAACTCCTTTAGCATCATTTTGTTTGCATGAAAAATTAGTGCACTGGTCCTATAGTTGCTGCACTCCTTGATATTTCCCTTTTGGGGAAATTGTATATTGAACATTTCCAGTCTGTAGACCATTGTTTTGTTTTCCACGTTTGTTGGCATATTACAATTTTGACAGATTTAATCTCTGCAGCTCAAAATAGTTCTATAGGAATCCTATCTATTCCTGGTGATTTATTACTTCCCAGTGCTTTCAGAGCAGCTTTCACTTCACTTAGTAAAATTGGGAGTTCTTAACCATAAGATTTTGTTCAAACAAATCTGTCAGTATATTGTTTCCACCTTCTCTTATTTTTTTTTCTGATTTTTCAGCGTCCCTTCTAATATAGGTTTAATCTCTCTGAAAGAGATCTCTTGTTTTTCTTTTTCTTTCTTTCTTTTTTTGGTTCTGTTCTGTTTCTTTGCAGTGAACATTGTAATAGATCTCTTTGTCTCTTTGTTAGAGTTACTAAAAAGTTGCATTCAGGATTCTGACTCTACTTCTGTGATCCTTTACTGTTGCTTCTTGCCTGTCCTTAACAATTTAAAGTGTTTCTTGTATCATCCATCCAGGCTTTTTCCTTTTCTTCCAGGAATAGTCTTTTCACATTTTTCACTAATTATATCTCTGGTTTCAATCCAGTGTTTTTCTCTGAGCATTGATTGAGTGCCTTCTGATGAAAGTATCTCATCTTCCAGCATTATCATTTATTTCAGTTTGGATTGTTGTATCATAGGGTTTTCAAGGTAAGAAATTCAGCAATGGTAAAAGTACTATCAAAAGTTAGCTTGAGTGTCACTGCTGTTATCTGTGAATGTTTCTCCACCAATTTCACCTTTAACTACTACTGCTGTCCCGCGGCTGGCCTTCAGGAGTTTCCCCCTCATCACTATTGAAATTATCTATTCTTTTCTGCTGATACGATCTTACTCTTGAAGAGGGTGGATGCATCTCAGTCCGGCTTTGATCACATTGGGTGAGCCTGCTAGGAGTCTAGACTCATAGTGAAGTCTAATCTCCTGATAGTATTGCCTTTGGCTTCTTTGATCTACTCAAACTCACTCATCCTAATAATTATTAAGTCCTAATAATGTCGTGCACAACATCAGGTCTTCATATACCTGCTTATTTTCCAGAGTGACACCTTTTCCCTTACTTACAGTTGTTTGAAAACCTTTTCCCAGCAAATCCCTACTGCATATGAAAGGAGAAACATGCCAGTCCTGACACAAAAACAATGAATGAAAATTTTACTCCAGAAATGGTCATATTCAACACTGGCAGATCAGGGATGGAGAGATGCCAGTCTCCTAGGATGCTCTGTCTCTGATCTTGAGATGGTTGTTCCTCAACCAAAACTTTGGAGCCAAATTACATGCTGAGTACCTGAACTATAATTCACCAAGAGGTTCATCTCTATCTCTTATGGCTTGAATAGGGGGAAAGGTTGTTTATGATTTCATCAGCTAACCAGTGCAAAGATGTCTGCATTACTATCCAATTTCTTGTTAGCAGCCAACTGTTAAGATGGTGATTGCAGCTTGAACATTATTCATTTTAATCTCCTTTGGCCTCACTGATTATGATCTTCCACTGACTCACTCACCCAACCTCTTAAGCACATACATATATCATAATCTATCAGGTGAAGCAAGACTCCTTGCCTCTTATAAAATGGCCTGCAGCCCATGCAAGTTCATGCCAAGTAAAATGTGATATGTTTTTAAGGTGTCAGAAGACTTCATTGCATTTATTTGGATACTGTACATTCCCTTGCAGTTCAAGCTAGCAGTTTAAAATGTAGGAACTGCAAAAAAGATACAGTCAGAAAGACTGGTCTTCTTCTCCATTCACCCAGGCTGATCCTGGAATTTTTCCATGTTGGCTTGGCTCCATCAGCTGCCTTGGCTTCATCAGCTTCCACACCCTCTGAATCTGAGGTAATCATCACAAGCAATGGCCAAACTTAAAAGCCCCTCCCTATTACCTCATAGTAGGAATCCAGCAAACAAAACAGGTACCCTTGGGTAGATTATATCATCTTCTTTACTGGCCTAAGGCTGACACAATAGCTGATTAATATGCAAATGTTGCTCCTCTTACATTTTCCATGCCTCCTGGTCATAGTTCTACTTCTGTCTATCTCAAAGGAGGGAAGCCTTTTGTTCTCTAGCAATTTCCAAAGAGATAGCCACCTTAGTCTTTCTCAGCAAGCTGATAGGAAAGGAAAGGTGAAAGGAAAGGAGCACAGCAAAATATTGTAGCAATTAGGTCAGAAGACCAGCAGTGTAAGATCGAATCCACGCGTCGCTTGTCCCAGCTCCTGCCAACCTAGCAGTTCGAAAGCATGTAAAAATGCAAGTAGATGAATAGGTACCACCTTGGTGGGAAGGTAACGGCGTTCCGTGTCTAGTCGCGCTGGCCACGTGACCACGGAAACTGTCTTTGGACAAACGCTGGCTCTATGGCTTGGAAACGGGGATGAGCACCACGCCCTAGAGTCGGACATGACTGGACTAAATGTCAAGGGGAACCTTTACCTAATTTAATTTCAATGTGGACTTTTCTGGATCATGCTAAAACTGTCAGTCTTTAAAGTGCTACAATATTTTGCCTCGCCTCTTCTTATTTTGATTCTCTAGGTCTTCTGGACTGAAAGTCTCTTAGCAAAGCCTGTGCTGAGCACAATGGATGTGAGTGGCAGACCAAAGCATCTGAAGAGTCAACAGTTCTCTGCTCCTGTAGTAACCATGATGGCAACTCCATGATTTACAAACAAAATATATTTGCTCCACATAAACCCCTACAATCTGTTGTTACGTGCTGCCAAGTTGGAACTGACTTACAGCAACCCTTATAAGACTTCCAAGGTAAATTAGATATTTGAGGAATGTTTTTACCAGTTCTACTCCCCCCATGGCTGAGGAGGGACCCAGGCCTCCTGAGTCCTAATCTATCATTCTATCCACTATACCACACTGCTGTCCTGCTTGAATTTCTCCACCATCATTGCAATGAAAACTATAATTTCTCTTCTATTGATGGTCCTGAAGAGAAAGGATGCACTTTAAGCACGTGTTTCAGCTTTGACCCTTCTGGTTTGGGTGACCCTGCTAGGAGTAAGGCCACTTAATGAAGTCTAGACTCTCTTGAGTCCTGATGGTGTTGCTTTCAGGGAGACTCTGGTCCATGTAGAAGCAGAGACATAAGGCAAAACATTCAGCCAATTGCTTGGCAAGAAATGAACGCTCCAGTGTGATGAGCCAATTAATGAAGCTCTCCACTGTATGACAAGATGCAGATTTATAAAGTCGCATCCTGCTCCAGTTCATGGGTAAATACTGCAGCTGTGGAAAAATCTGGCCCTCGCTGATTTGCAGACAGCTGGCCTCTGTTTGCAGAGCTGCCTGTACCTTGCCCGCAAACAATGCATAGAAACCAGTGAAGCCATAGGAATGATTGTGGTGGAATATGTAAAAACCACCACCACCACACACTCAGGCCAAGCCAAATAATACCTGCTGGTACCTTATTAAAACATTAGTGTTGTTAGTCTCTCTGTTGTTTTCTTGCAACACAGCTGACAAGGCAGTATTATGCAAAACATATTGTTTGCACTAGAACTTGCATGCTGCCTGGGGGAGAATTAGGCTGAAATAAGAGGAACTTTTCCAAGTGCTGATATTATGGATCTAAATGAGCTTTTTGGTGAGAGGAGTCACATTTTATTTTCCATGGACTTGTGGAGCTTAGTTAGGTGCTGACCCCAGGAAAGAAATACTTGGGGAAAATATAGGGAAAGGAGGACGATAAATTATTAAATGCCTATGCTTATTAGTATGGTAATATTCATTATTATATTGATTGACCTTATGGTTGCTTCAGATTTTAAATTTCTGGGAACAACAATAAAGACATTGGAAAAGTTAATTCTATCTTTATTTTGTGAATATAGTATAGCTCTTTGAATAGCCTACTCAGATATATGCTGTACTGAGTCACAGGGGTCTTACATCTCAGCAAATGTACAGAGGAGATTAATATATCTGTATTTATTCGGAGGCAGAGGCTAACAAAGTTATTTTCTTGGACTATCACTCCCAGAATTCCTTAGCTAACATGGTCAGTGACTGTTCTGGGTGATGCATTCTGAATGGCGTTATCCAAAAACTAAAACTTCCAAGGGGTGTGCTATAGCTGTTCTGCCTGAAGATATGGGGAAACATAGCAGAAGAGAATTAAGTAACGAATAGGCCTCATGCTGCAAACGCCCCTCCCTGTGAAGATGTAAGTGGTGCTCTGAAGGGCATTGGTGAAGCTTATAGAAAGAGATTTTAAAAAGATTTCTTAAACAAAGAATAAGAGCTTGAGGTTTGTTTGCTTAACAACAACACCCAGAGGGCTAGCAAATAAAGATCAAATAAAGATCATCCCAAGTCTCCTTGGCAAAATCCAACAATATCACAAGGTTCAGTTTTCCAAGGGTAAATGACACCTAAGAAGAGCAGGCAAATTAAGGTTAGCTAAAAGTTTAATGCCCACTGGAGATGGCTTAGTTGCTGATTCTGTTCAAATAGAATCTGACTCTTCAAGATTTCACACACACACACACACACACACACACACACACCATGAGTGGAACTTGCAACAAAATCCGGTAGTATGATTTCAGTCATTCCATTGTACTCATTTCACATTTTGATGCCCAAAATCTTTTGCTGCCACTGAGCACATTCAATTCACACTAAGCAACACTAAGAGCTTACCCCACCCTATGGTTTCTTCCCTAAATATTTTTCATAGTTCTTCCATGTTTGAAGTTCATATAAACCTAAGCATGCCCCCTATTGATTTGTTTTGGGCCAACACATCCGCAGCTTTGACATTTGAATTAGAAAGCATGATAGGATGTTGATCTGAGAGTGTCAATCTGAAATTCCAGTGAAATATGTTAAACCTTTGCCCTCAATCCACCTTGCAGATTATTGACCCATGTCATTAAAGCATATATTCTAGCTTTTCTGAAAATTCTTAATAAGCAGTATTCTCAAACAAGCAGATAGCATTAAGAAATGTAAAGATGTAAGAGAGCACTAAGTGAACAAACTGTGTTTTACTCACAAGAGATTACATCCAGATGTAGTGGTGTGTACCATGAACATTATTTTTGGGATTACAGCCTCCTCCATCCCTCAGCATGATTAAAATCCCATTGGAGGATGTTGGGATTTGTAATCTAAAAAGGAACTGTTCCATTATTTCAATGGCTTTACAGTGAACATATGATTCAATTGGCTGTACTAAAAAAAATGGGTATTTCTGGATCCAGCCCAGTGTGAGCCTGTACCTTGCCTCCAGGGGAGATAAACACTTAAAGGGAAGAGGGAAATATCATAAGGCAGGCTTCAACACCCTCTTACCCAATATTGGGAATGGTGAAAGGCATTGCAAATTGATCTTATCAGCCATAATAGGCTTTTTGTGAAAGCGGTGATAGGTGACAAGCATTAAATCTTATTGATCAAAACCAGTTCCTTGAACCATTGACAGTGCTCATGTTAAGTCTACTCATTGCTCCATCTTTCTAAAGGAAAATTCTAAAAGCTAAATGCTAAAAATTGTATTAGCACAATACCATTATTAGGCTGAATCAAAGATTTAAAAACAAAGTACAAACAGGAGTTCCTGTAACCCTCAGTTAATAATGATTCCCCACTTCTCCTAAACAACCATCACCAGTTGCAGATCCAACTCACCCTGTTGGATGATACCAATGGAAAAGCTATGAAGAATCTCATCATTTCTTTAGCCATGGGAATGGGCAACTGTAGCCCTCCAGGTGTTGTTGGATTACCCAGCATAGCTAATGGTGAGGGATTTTAAAAGCTGCTCCCCAGCAACATCTGCATCCCATTTTTGGAAGACCAAAGTTACCAACCTCTTCTCTAAATTATGACTTTCCAATCGATTATTGGTTACTACCTCATACTGCTGACTGGTCCATTTCCTTGACCGCACTGTGTATCAGAGGTATGGGGAGAGAAGTATCCTAGGCAACAAACCGTTTTAAAACAGTTTTATAAATGTTCATGTTAATAAAATATATGCCCATAGTTTCATATATGCCATAATTTGATATGTCCAAGTTTAATGTGGTCTTTTTGCCACTAAAACACAAAACCAACCACATGAAAAATAACAAAATTAACATGTTTTGTCCTATATAATCCTGATACTGTGCACAAAAATGTTTCTTTATTTAGCCGCACTTGAATTCTGTGATTTTCTCTCTATTGCTCTGGGCTGTTTCATCTGAGATGTATCTGATTGGGATCTTTTGTTCTTGATTTTTCAAGTACTACACTGAATGAAGGCTGCTGAGTGATAAATCTGATTGACTAAGTCCAGAAGGCTGTAACAGCTATTTCATATCAGCTCCCATAGGGTAGAAGTGTTTCTTTTTAATAGCAAAAGAACAGGTAAGTAGGTAGGTATGTAGACTAACCGACCGACCAACTGACCAACAGACAGTCAGATAGGCAGGAAGACAAATTTAACATCTTAAGCTAAAAGTTCTATCCCCAGATCAGAATGTTCTGGTATCTATGGACTTTGGGGGGGGGGGGGGAATGAAAACCTTTTATTCAAAGGAAACATTCTGGTTCTGATTAGAAAAAATAGCACAGAATCACAGGGCTGAATCATGTATAATAATAATCATGTGCCACAACTTCTGACTTGTGGTAACTCTTCTAGAATTTTTTGGGTATAAAATACTCAGAAGTTGTTTACCCATCCCTCCTTCAGCTGGTGCTTTGGAACTGTGCAGTTTGCTCAAGGCTGCACAGGTGGCAGGATACTTAATACCATCAGTCACATATGCCCCCGATGATCTTGGTGGATCGCTGGCCCAAAGTCACAGTGGGATTTGAACTCTGGACCCAGCAGCCATGTGCTCCAACCCCTGCACTGTATAAGCTCCAAATCAGGAATAATCATCTCCTGTGCACTTGTTGAGTGGATTATCTGCTTCTACATCCATATACTCAGTTCTCCATTTGATGTTACACTTAAAGCCAGCCTGAAAAGGCTGCAGAAGAAGCCATGTTGGTGCTTGTCAGATAAGCTGTTTATATGCACAAAGGAACTCAAGCTGGTCAGAACAACAAAAAAGGAGAGTTCCCAGCCATACTCAAGATAGTTAAAAGGATTAGCGGCAATAAGAACAACAAATGAAATTTACTTTTTTCTTCCCTTTCCAAAAGGCTGGGCATTTTTCCCCACCCTTCTTTGAAGCTGCCAGGTTATAAACATTTGGAAAAACTGAGGCCTCAGTGAGATCCTAGAGTTCAGTAGGGAAAGGAGGTCAAAATTTCTCCTCAAGTGAAATTACATACCTCATGAAGCTGTGGAAATATACAGGTCCAAAAGCAATTATTATGGGCATTGGAAATTGGCATAAGAGAAAGGCTTAATCTCCATGATCTTGAACTAGGGCTGCCAGGACAGCATGATCCCATTCTTGGACATTTCAAGCCAAAAACCTGTGAGCCTGCAGTGAGCCCTTGTGATGTCAGAGGGGTGGGTCCTTATGACTTCAGAGACAGGACAGGCAAGGTTTGCTAGAAGGGCTGGAATTGCTTCTGGAGAAGCCAGTTGAAGAAACACAGCACAAAGGGAATCTGGGTAATTCAAACCAGCTTACCTAAAAGGCTCTCCTCTTACTTCACTTCAGCCACTGCTCAGTGATGGGCACAGTGTGCGGCTATAAAGCCACGATGGAGTCAAGTTTTTAAAGGCACATGTTTCACTCCAGAATGTTACCTGGCAACCTTAAATACAGGCAGCTATTTTGTCATGCTATCAAATGACAGTTCTCAGAAACTTCCCAGTGCTAAAATGAAAATGTCAGTCATTGATTTAAAAAAACAACTGTGCACTGTGGAGCATCGTGAAGCTGCCACACAACTGTTTGATTGTGTGTACCTGCATGGTCGTATACACCCTCCATGTCCCCATTTGCCTCCCTACCTGATCCTGCCACTTCATCATCTTCCTGCTCTGCTGCTGCCATCTTCAGAGACAGCTGGCCCAGCTCCTGGAAGGAAAGCCAGGCCACTGTCTCTGAAGGTGGAGGCGGCGAAGGACAAAGAGGAAGAGGCAGCAGAATCAGAAAACAAACAAACCACAATCTGGTTCCTTTTTCTGAGGATTTTTTTTTGGGGGGGGGATTCATCACTTGGATTCATCACTTTCCTGGTTCGTGCCCATCTCTAATGACAATCCAAAGAAGTCTGATCTAACACTGAAAAAGGCCAGGCTGGCTTGCAATTAGCTTCACATCATTTATTTTATTTATTATTGGATTTATATCCCGCCCTTCTAGACAGGAGTCTACTCAGGGCGGCTGAGTGGTTGCATGCAAAGAGATAGCATTTCATTGTGCTGTCAGCTGTCAAAGCGGGGGATAAATTGCAGTACAGCCACTCTGTGTGTGTCTGAGTGTCACAGCCACAGCATTCCTCACCTCTGGGTTTCTGTACACTAGATTCTTTTGTCTGATGTTTGTTCTTCAGAACTTGAGCACAGGATTCTTTTGACGTTTGATTTCAGAGACACAGACTGCATCAGTCACCCTTCGGCAACCTTAAGGTGCTTTCTGCTCTAATTACTGGCTACCTTGAAAGTCTGTTTCTGGTCTTAGTATCATCCTTGTAAATACCCTAGAAGTCCTCCTTGTGCCTTAGGCAAGTCTTTCCTCAGCAGTGCCTCTGTCCTACTAGCCTTAGTTGGGCACAGGTTGCCATTGAGACAACTTTGTTCCTGATCTTAGCCAGACTGAAAAATTAATTATTGCTTCATAATAATGTAAGAACAACCAGCTTCTAGGGAGAAACTGTAGCAACTGATGCAAGGCTTAAGCAAGGAGAAAAGCACATTTTCCATTCTAGTGGTTTTATTTAAGTGTGTGGGATGTCTAATGTAGCATGGTTTTATTCTGTTGCACTTTTTTAAAAGGTTGTTCATTAATTTTAGCTGTGAAATCACACAAGGGGCTACTCATTCTGTTGGCATGGCAATATAGCATTTTGCTTATCTATGGTTAATTCTTCCCCAAAGCCTCACAGCAGGAGTTTCCTGGTTCTTTTGGCTGTTGTGCTTGTACATTGCAGGCAAGAAAGAAACATACTGTGGCTCAGGAAAAGGCCCAGCAATGCCTATACAAACACTGCACTCCCTACATAGGTACCATGGAGTACAGACATCCTTTGGAAAGTAATCACATCCCAGGTCACAATACACAACACTTCTATTCACCAGCCTTGGCATAGTAAATCTCCACACTCCCATTCTATATCCGTGCTTGCCACTGGCAGCAGAAAGGTGATGGTTGTAGAGTCCCATGTAAAAAGTAGTTCTATACTAGAGATGGGGACGAATCGCCATTTTGGCGAGTTGTCGTGCTTCGTGATCCGTCAAAGTTGACGAAGCACAAAGCACGAATATCCTCCCCATGAACCGACGAAGCACGAATATATTTGTCGGTTCATGGGGGATCTAAAAAAAAAGCTGACCCCTCCACCCCCACAACCTGCCCCCCTGCCCCCCTGCCCCCTTCCCACTACCCCTGTTGCCTCCCTACCTTGGCTGCCACAGTCTGTGCCGCCGCCACTGCCGCCATCCATGGAGGCCTGTGCCACGGTGACCTCCGCAGTCACCATCCAGCACCGCTTGCTGCGATGGCCTCCACCACTATGGCCTGCCTTAAGGGAATCTAGGCTGCCCTTTGCAAAGATGGTGGCTGCAGCTTCCCTGCCTAAGAAAAGCTGCAGCCGCCATCTTTGCAAAGGGCAGCCTGGATTCCCTTAAGGTAGGCTAAGGGAATCCGGGCTGCCCTTTGAAAAGATGGTGGCTGCAACTTCCCTGCCCTAAAAGAAGCTGCAGCCGCCATCTTTGCAAAGGGCAGCCAGTGTCCCTTATGGCACGCCGTGGCTGCGGAGGCCACCAGAGCAGGTGGCGATGGATGGTGGTGGCAGTGGGCGGCAGTAGATGGCAGCGGTGGGTGGTGGTGGTGGATGGTGGCAGCGGCTAAGGTAGGGAGGGGAAGGGGGCAGGGGATAGGCTGTAGGGCTGGCTGGCCGCCTATCGGCCACCGATCAGCTGATCAGTGGGCCCATAGGCAGAATGGGAAAGCCATAGGAAGAGAGGGAATGCTAGTCTTCCCTCTCTTCATATGGGGGATGAATAAAAATGGGGAAATATTAATCCCTTCGTATTCATCGGGGTCTCTGGAACAGACGAATATGAAGGGATGAATATTTAACAAATCAGCAATTTTTCACGAATATTGTGATCCGTTTTTTATTCATCCCCATGTCTATTCTATACCTTATAGTCGGGATGGGCAACAAGTGGCCCTCTGGAAGGTGTTGGACTGTGATTTCCAGCATCCCTCATTGTTGCCCCTACTAGCTAGGGCCAATGAGATTTGAAGTCCAACATCATCTAGAAGGCCACAAGGTGCCCCTCCCTGTATAACAGACACAACAGGTTTGTTTGTCATGTGGAGAGCTCTTCTAACTGCATTCAATGGTGTTAGACTTTCTGAAGACATGGTAAAAATGTCAGCCCTTGATAAAGCTCAGGCTCAGAAGCATTAAAAAAGCAGCTGCACAACTCTTTCACCGGATACAAACTCACAGAGATTCATTTTGTGGATCACAAAGGTTCATTACATGCACACACCATATTTGTTTTAAGGCTAAGCAAAGAGCTGGGTTTTTATGTGGGTCATGACTGGAGTTTGGGGGGGGGGGGAGCTGCCCTCAATTCAAAACTTTCAGATGAGGAACACCTCCACTTAGAGTAACAATCTGACCCTGCCGAGATTCATATCATCACACAACCATGAGGCCCACTGGGTGACCATGCCACTAAATTCAGAGAGAACAGGAACTGTGATGGGATAACATCTTCCATCACATCAAAGGACATCAGAAAAGCTTCAGAAGCATAGGACATGCTTTTTGACACATTTATTTCTATCCTCCATTAGAGAACAACCAGAAGGGCTGGCACTGTTGAATCCCAAAAACAGCTTCCTGGGGCAATCACCTCCTTCTCCCTAATGATAACCCATCCCATCTACACATACAGTATATACAAATGTAACAAGCACATGTACTCTCGCCTCCTCAGAGATAAATGGAACGCACACACATGTACACAGCTTATGTGCCTCCTTACTACACAAAGTTCAAGATGATTGGCATTCGCTATACCACCCTGCACATTCACTTTATCTCCACATTTTTCTTCTGCATCTCATAGCTCTTGTGTGAAATGTGTGGCGTTTCTGTAAAGTCTCTCTTCTCGCTAGCGAATGAATCAGGTGCTGCTGCTGTTGATACCTACAGCTTCAACTGATGAGCCTGAGCTACAGACGCGACTTCACACAGCACCAGCAGATAGATGTTCACCTCACGTCCCCACCCCTCCTCCAGTTTTCAGCCTGACAAGCCCTGCTTGAATCCGACCTTGGAACCAACTCGTGTCTGCCTCACTGTGCCTTGTCTTCACTGAGCTTGTCCCAAGAGAACATCTCCTTCTTCCCTCCTAGTTACAGAATATAGCTGTCTATTTATTTCACTGGGAAACAAGGGTCTTGTGATGTCATTTTTTCCAGTTAATTTCCCACTTGAAACCTATTACATTTCACAGTGGCTTCCAGGTAGTGCTTGAATTTCGCTGCTGTGGATGGAAAAGAAATGGTCCATCCATGTTTCACTCCCCTGCTCAAGGCAGTTACTGGAAGCAGAAGGGAATAAGTACAACAGCAGGCTGAGTCACCACTGCCCACTATATATCCCCTTGCACTTTGATGGCATATTGTAGCCCCACCCCAGCTCACGGTGGTTTACATTTCCTTGTTTGCAGGATTTGTTTGTTTAGACAGAGATCAAGAATAAATAACACCATAAACCAGGGAGAAGGGGTGGGTTGGAATGTCTCCTGCAAATTAAAGGCTAGGTTGGCCCTGATCTGTGTGTCCTTTATTCAGGCACAGATTGGGCTGGAGGGTTTCTGCACATGCCTTTCCCCAACATCTTCATCAGCCTAGCCTAAGAGGTACACCTTATCCTTTGTTGTAACCACCTGCCATGTAGCAGCTATAAATGAGGGGTGTGTTACAAAGGAAGGAAGGAAGGATAAAAACAGAGGTGGCAGCTCTTCTTCAGCACCAGTATGTCTGCAAACACAAAGATTCAATGCCAGACTTCTAAAAGCTAAGCAATAAATGCTCTAAATCAGCGGTCCCCAACCTTTTTGGGACCGCGGACCGGTTGGGGGGTGCGGGCTCTGTGGGGGGGGCGGGGCACCCCTGCGCTCGTGGGTTGGCGTGTCGTGCTTGTGGAGGGGCGTGTCGCGCTTGCAGGTGGGCATTTTGCACTTGCGGAGGGGCGTGTCGTGCTTGCGCGAGCACGACACACCCACCCACGAGCGCAACACGCCCACCTGCGAGCCCAACATGCCCCCCCATGCGTGCGTGCAGGGGGGCAGAGATCCGTCTCCGCAGCCCAGTTCCAGGAAGCCCACGGACCGGCACAGGGCCATGGACCGGGAGTTGGGGACCCCTGCTCTAAATGACATCCCTTGAGCTTGGGCTCAAATGCATTATTTCACAAATACAAAAATTTCCAGGTAAATTCCTATCAGACCTAGAGATGAAAGCCACAGCAATCCATAATTATTTGTAGTAAAAGTGAATACTGGATTTTGAAATGTTTCACCAAGACGAATCACAGCAAAGGTCAGTAGATGGAAGTATTTCTTAGCTCTGAGATGTAACCACAGGAAGGGCTTTTTAAACATAGCTACACGGCAGGAAAACGATTAAGGCTTCACACAAAAGATTATTATGTACTATATATAAATGCAATCATTGATAACTTGGAAAAGTTACTTTTGTGCACATTCCCCTCTCATTTCTGCTAGCTAGGGGATTCTGGAAGTTGCCACACCAAGGGAACCTTCCCAGGATCTGCCATTATCCATCCACTCCTATTCATCTTTATTTAACTGAAGTCCCACTGTGTGAAATGTAACATACTCCCAGACAAGTGTATACAGGATTGCATTCAAATATTCTGAAACAGTGAACAAAACAGCATACTAAAAAGAGTTTTAAGCAAATATAACTCTGGAAAGGATAAGGGTTGTTGTTGTCATGTGCCATCAAGTCACCTCTGACTTACGGTGACCCTATAATATACTAAAATATCCACAAAGCTCTCCTCTGGTCGTACATTTCAAATGAATCCATTTTTTCCCTTTTGGCATTCTTTGCTGACCAGCAAAGACTCATACACAATGACTGGGAACATCATAGTATAGATGATCTTTACTTTGGTCTCCAGTGATGCGTCCTTGTGGTTGACAGGATAAAGATACCACTACTGGTTTTTCAACCCCATTAATTACATTATTGGATGATCTGGTACATAAGTACCAACTCTTTCCACAGGAAGAAAAAGGCACTTAGGATCAGATTCTGAATATAGAAGCCAAACAACATACTGCAGAACAGCAAACAGAGAACACCTGCCCTCATCTTTATATCAGTGGCCTGAAGCTTTGCTGTATGGAAAATCTTTTTAGATTATCATTGCATTGCCTTGTTATTTTGCTTGAGCAGTCAGGTTGGTTTGTTCTGCTAGCAGGGCACCTTTACACTCCTTTTACGAAGTGACATTAGAGGAGTGACCAAAGTAAATTAATAGGCTGATGGATCATCAAAGCAACAGTTTAGTTCTTCAGACTGCAGGGAACACAATGTTTAGCACTTATAGCATGTACAGGACTTGCAGGCAGCAAGAGAATCCCCATTTTAAAACAACAAGTTCAATGTAACTTGGGTTCCTCATTTATATCTAGGTCGGTTCCTTTGTTAAAATATTATTTCCCTCCCTAAGTTTTTCCAGTAATTTTAGAACAGCATAAACATCTAATTAAATCAACCAAACAAATACAGACTTTATACAGTTACCACACCAAACAAAGACATTCCCATGGGAAATAGAATTTGTCCATTTTTAGGTCTGGAGAAATACTGCTGGGAATAATCTTTTGGTATAACTGGAAGTCATTACTTGATGCTGCCACCATCAAATGATGGACCTGTGTATCAACCTCCGGGATTCTGTGAGGATCTCTTTTAAATGCATATTACAAACACAATTGTAAATGTTCCACGTTTGCATTTTTAAAACAAATAGCAAATTAGCAACAAGTCCTGACCCCACTATTATACACATATTACATGCTGAATACTTCGTATACATGTTCTCTTAAGTTTCATGCATCAGAAAGGCACAGTTGCCTTTCAGCATCTGATTGGAAAAATGCCCTGTATTTCTAAAGTCCAGAATTTAGACTACAACTGTCTCCAAACTATCATTCTTACATCCAGCACACAAGGAATCCATCAGTGGAAATCAATAAAACTTTTGAACCCCAGAATAAAAAAAATGCACATAATGCTCACTGATCTTTCTTCAGTGTGCTGAGCTTAGTTAATATATAAATCAGCTTCTTCCTCTGCTTTAATTTGGAACCCCCTCCCTCGGTTACAAAGGGACCCTTGCATTCCTCAGTGTTTGTTTTATTGTCATGACTGCCAAGAAAGCGTATTCTGAAATAAGTGAGCCATAAATGGAATACTTTTTCCAGTTATATGTAGCAAGGGTAGGAAACTTATCAAGGCCATTCAGTTGTTCTTAGGCTGCCACTCCCATCAGCCCAAGCTACCATAGCCAATGGTGAGGCATGATGGGAGTTACAGTCCAATATGTTGTGCCTTCTCTTAGGTTAGGGGGTCATACTTACCATTACTTTAACAAGCAATCAATGTCATAGACTTTAAAGGAGTGACTCTTGATTTAGTTTGCAGTTATAAACATTCTAATGATCATCACACACAGACTTCGTATTTAGTTCCTTCGTCATGTGTCTTCAGGTTGCTTTCAAAATTATGGTGAACCTAACATGATTTGTCAGGTATGTGGATGTTCAAGGAGTGGGTTACCTTTTTCATCCCCATGCCAATGCACATCAATGACCATGCAGGGATTTGAAGTCTGACACTTTACCCATTACACCATATTGGCCATTGGTTTCCAGTAAACCAGATTGCTTAAAGAACAGAAAACCCGGATATTTTACACTGAGCATTAAATAGCGTAGTTATAATGGCAGATATTTGATTAAAGTTATTCTAGACAAAGATGGAGTAATGTTAAACAGGGAAGGAGTGTTCGGTTCCCTGGGGAGGAAAAGTAGGGCATGAGTCTTTCACATTAATATTTAGAGAACAGCAGTCCAGGTTTTATACCACTGAAGAGTAAGCAGATCTGCAGTGTTAGATACTTTATCTCAAGGTCAGGCTGATGTTGACTTCATGAGATTGAGCTTCGATACAGCCAATCTATTGTCGGGCTAATTAAAGTAGATATAGACTCTGGAGGAACATACTCTTTGGGCCAGATGTAATGGAGATCACCCACACAAAAACATCTCTTCCAGTTTTCACACACGTACCAACAGGAACTGGTGACTGGAGGCCAGCTTCAGTCTAACCCTTTAACCTTCCCATGTGGTCTTCATTGCAGCCTGTAATCTCAAGCATTTATTATTCTTTTTCACTCCCTGATATAAAGAAAGTCCTGTGATAGAAAATAAAGGTTCACTTCTGCAGGAATATCATTTATGTTTACAAGCATTCTTTTATTAGAGATTTGTAATTCATACTGCACTGCAAGGATATTTTTTAAAAAATTGCAACTACAAAACACAAAGATTAAAAAAAATTAAAATTGTAAAGGAAATATTAGAACTAAATTTTAATACTGTAATAATAGAGCATTAACAAACAAAATAATAATTCAATAATTCTGTGTTATGATAACTCAGCATGCTTCTCTGATTATCTCTGTATAGATAATACTCTCTACTAGCGGAATATATATCTTTGGCTGAGAATCACTGAACTAGCAAATCATGTTTCTTTTTCCTTTTTGGGCTCACTAGATCTGATTGGCTCCTTGGTCTTCAGTGTTGCTTTCCTTGCTTCTCTCCTGCCCCCCCCCACTACATTTTAGATGACAGGCCACTGATCTCCTGATCCCCCCTATACCGAAGCTCCCCCAGTAACTCATATCAGACTAGCTGGTTCACCGGTTAACAACCAGGCAGGGTTGCAGAGAATGAGCAACTGCTGCAAAGATACAGTGAACGACGGTGAGAGGCAGACAGCCATACGTGGGCTGGATAAGTTATTTTTCAAAACCCCCAGCCAGTGTGACTAATAGCATGCTGTCTGGGGTCCTACTGGGATCTGTGATTCAAAAAAGTAATTCCTCCAAGCTCTATGACAACCACTGCACAGGAACTCTCATGTTGTTCAAGTAACAATTGGATTGGACCTCATTGCTCCCAAGAATCTAACTAAGGGCTTTTCCATTCTAGGGTAAAACCCTCTAAAGGTGTCCATCTTTGTGGTTTTATGCAGTGTAGTTTCCAGAATTATTTCCTGGGGAGCTCTGGGACTTGTAATCCAGAGACTCAAATATAAAAGCCACTATTGCAGTATTTACTTTGGCGATGCAGCCTGAGCTGTTCCCAGCAGCTAGAGAACATAAAATGGGGAGGAGAGAGTTAACTACATGTATGCCTTTGTGCTCAGGCAGAAATGAGGCAATGGGAGAAATCTGCTGCTGATGGGCTACCAGGCTTTCCAACTCTGTCCAATTTAGAAAATGGCAATAATAATAATAATAATAATAATAATAATAATAATAATAATAATAATAATAATAATAATAATAATAATAATAATAATAATAAAAGACTTGCCAGCAACCCCATACACCTTAGATGACTTTGGTTGATCTGTCGGTAGTTACTATTGCCACATTTCAGAAGTCTGTATCATCCCATTTAATGGAAGACAGGCTCCCCCTTCTGGTCAGAATATCAATTCTCAAGAGCAGCGTTATTATTTTACACAAAAATTACAGGGCGAAATCCTGTCTGTGATTAGAAGTGAAAATCCTTTGGCGTTCTAAAGTCGTGATTCATGCAATCATAACTGCAAATGAAACCTTTCCTCCTGATAATACTACACTGAAACAAAGCAAGCTATTTTGCAAACAAGGGGAGATGTGAAAAGCTCCTGCTCTATTATCAGCAGTTCAGCACCTAAGGATCTTCCCGTTCTAATAATGGGTTGCCTAATATACAGTTTGGTTCAAATGCAGCACAGTCAGCTGAGATTATTAACTATAGTTAGTCTTATAGTCAGGTGGTCGGATCATGATTCCAGCAGTCCTGTCTGGAGGTTGGGTGGCACTGCTTTTATTCCTACAAACACTCTTGCCCCTTTTAACAGTTGTGTGATTGCTGAAATTCTGCATGGAGTTATGTGGAGTGATTTTCACCTCAGATCAGCTGTAACAGGTAGGGATAATATACCAAACAAACCACAAGGATGTAAGCTTGTCTACCATGGCTGGTTGGCTGAGAAATGAACAATGATATCACCATTATCTCCAGTTAATTAAAAGTCTGTTTGGCAGCTTCGATATACCATTCTGTTCTAAAAGCTCCCATAGCCATCAGGACCTTTTTAAGCCTATAAGGCAGGGGTTCTCAGCTGGTGGTGAAGGCTTCTGGGAGTTGCAGTCCAAGAACACCTGGGTGACCCAAGGTTGGGAACCACTGCTATAAGTGGAATGCTGGCTCTGCCATCAGGCCCAGTTGGCTGCCTTAGGCAGAAGATTCTAGGAACAACAGGTTGTTATATACTTAATTTATTGTAACTGAATGACTGCATTTTCACCAGGGATGGCTGTTGGTCCAAACATTATCTATGGGGGTGGTCCATTTTTCCCATTTTGGGCTGAGGCGCCATCTCTCTCACATACATTTTTTACTGCCAAAAGGGGGAGGGGTGGTTGGGAGATTCAGGTGCCAAAATAATCTGACTGATTTAGGACACATTCATCTTCAAATGTTGGAAGAGAAGTGCTTTTTTGTAGCTCTTTGTCCACAGGCAAATGTCTCGGGCCAGCCCCAGTGGAAAAGCCAGAGAGATTTAGATGCTCTGCTTCACACTTGTGCAAAGCTGCCACAGGATACAACCTGTGCCAGATTCATGCACAAGCTGACAATGGCACTGCTTTTGCAGGAGTTCTCAAACTTTGGGGCATCAAACCGCCTTTCTGATTTTTGAGAAATCTTCATATGCCTCAGCTCACTGTTACTGTAACCTAGTCCCCCTTTAAACAAACCCACAGCAAAACATCTGAGTTCATAATTTAACATTTAAAACAAATACAAAAACAAAGCAAAATATCTTAAGTTTAGCACAAATACTTTTTGATCTCATAATAATGTTAATAAAACATGAGTTAGCTTACAGAACATAACAAACTTAATGTGAAGTATGATGAAAATCTCACAGTCTCATTCACCCCACCCTGCCTCCAAAATTTCTTCATGCCCAGCTAGGCAGATGCCAATACCCACCAGTTTGGGAATCAGTGGCTTAGGACCTCAGATGATGAGAGGCCTCTGAATTAAAAAACACTTATAACTAAAAAAAGCACAAACAAACAAAGAGTCCAATAAAAATAACACCTTTTTTATAATCCTATAAATCATTTCAATCAGACATAATTTAAGACCTCAGCATGCCTTATTCTGGTTCTGAATATTTTCCATATAAATCCATAGATTACTTATTTTCTGTCCTTGAGATTGGTACTAATCAGAGCAGCTTTGGAGCATCTCACCACAGATTTTATCTGGGATTTTGATCCTGAACATTTGACCCTGGTGTTGCTTTATTCTTGCAGCTGTGAAAAAATATAAGCAAATAGAATTTCACAAAATTTTCAAGCTACAAGAACCCGATTTGGCTGTAATGCTTGCCCTACATTTAGATAATACCTTATGTTAAGGAGTGCTCTCTTTCTTTGGTGGGTGTGAGAAATTGTTTCCTAAAAGTACCATAATTACTTAAAGGTTAACGTCTTTCCAGTTGAAGAAGGAGACCTGACAGTAAGGTATTATCTATAATTAGAAATATTTACGTCAGAGTCTTCCACTTGTCAGGACATCTTAATGAGATCACAAATGACCCTGGATCATTTCTGGTTGTGACCTCTTTTCCCTTTAGAGGACTTTTACCCAAATAATATTTGCTTCTAAGAGTCTTAGCATTACATCACAGGTGGAATTTTTTACTGATCTCAGCTTACAGAGGTGTGAGCTAGCTAGGTTAATGCAAAACCTGTCGTGTTGCATTGGTAGGGTTGTCTTCCAGATCCCACTCATGGACTGTGCAAGACTTAAGACCTTTGTCTGGCTGAAAGGTTGTGCTACCCACTAACTATAATACAAAATGGCTCAGATTTTTGTTCTGTTTATCAGAATGGGATGTAGCCACCTAGGAAGCAATTGTGCTTGCCAAATTCCAGGCAAATAAGTATGTGGGAGGATTGTCATGTATACCTTTATTTTATTTTATTTTATGTGGAACAGCCAACAACTTTTTTTTTTTTAGCAGAAAGAATGGGGGGGGGAGGGTAACCAACCAGGGGGAAAAATCTGCACTCCTAACTGTATCCCCAGCAGACACCCCCTTTCACAAAGTACAAGTGCTGGATCAGTCAATGAGCTGTTGTTAACGACCTCTCTCTTAACTAATAGAATGAATGGAGTTCATTTCAGTGCCCATAGTTACAATCAGTTTGGAACTGATACTAAAGAATAAGTGGTGAGAATTAAAGAAAAAAACAGAGCTGGCTGCTTGGGTCTAGTCCTTTTCTTCTGGACTTGTTTGTAGCACATCTGTAGAATAATGAGGTAAGAAAGATACAGTTAAGTGCTCTCACAAGTTTAATTGGGACACCTTTGGAAAACAGCCTATTCAAGGTACTAATCAGACAAAGCTTTGAATAACAAAAACTCCACTGCAGCCAAGAACACACTGTATTCTGTCTCTTTCTATGGATGCTAATCACAGATACTGTACATGTCTCAGCATATGCTAGTTGGCCAGCTGTCTCACTATTATATAAAACCAAAAGTTGCAAGGTCTAATTTCATTATTACCACCCATTTTATTTCACTTTTCAGAACACAATGCAATCTATATGGCCTAAGAGACCACCTAAGAAAACATCCATCTTCAAGGATATTTGGTCAGTGAAATTATCAGCTGAGCCCCTCCACCACCTAGGAGAGCTTTTTCAGTGATGGCTCCTCAACACTGGAATGTTCTCTGTCTAAGGAGATTTTCTTGGTGCCTTCATTATTCTCTTATCAGCACCAGAAGCAGATTTTTTGCTTCCCACTTTTTGAAAGTATGTTGTACTCTTTAAGCCACTGTGCCATTGTGTCTTGGTATCTGTTATTCATATTCATTTTTATGCTATTTCAACATGCTGTGTTTGAAAATCCCTCTTCCACTCAAAAACACTCTTACCCTGTTTCCACTTTTTAATGTATCCCTTGTTAATAACTGCAGTTGTGGAGTACACAATAAATAAAATAAGAAGCCACACCGTTTCTGTCTTTGGTATCAGATATGTTATTTAGATTATTTGTACCTTCTGTTTAGAAAACTTCAAAACGTCACTTTCTTGAATACAGTTTTCAGATTCTGGAGGCCCAAGAAATTAACATTCTTCATGTGTAACTGGGAGAAAATTAAAGTCCTTCTTTCTAGACATTTCCTATGTCCATGGTTGTGCGTTACAACGGTAAATGGCGACATTTAATTTAATTGTATCCTACCTCCTGAAGAGTAATTTATTGCTTTTTTTTAATAACAAAAAGAAGAAGAAAAATATTTTAGCATCTTAAAACAGATTTATTTAATTATGAGCTTTTGTGGCTTGCAATCCATTTCCTCAGATACATGGAGTGAAATATTTAGCTGCAGGTTTATGTACAAGTATACATTGTGAGGGTGGGGATCCAGCAGATATAAATACAAGCACAGAAAATGAAATTTCAAGCTGACAATAGCAGTATAACAAGAGTAATGAACTTTGAGAGTATTGATTGCATAAACTAGCTGGCTAGAGGTAGAATAATTAACTGTCTATCAGGTAAATGTAGTGCTTTCTCTGAAGTGCAAAGGTGTTGATTCAGGAAACGGTTTGTCTTTTTCTGAATCAGTTGCTGATTCTGATGCCACTGTAACTAACTTCTGTTTATAAAGAAAACTGCTTATTATTTTGGTCTTATTTAAGCCTTCAGACACACTCTGGGATTTGTGGATATCATTGACCTCAGATGGTGGTGTACACACTCTATGGTGTAGTGGACAGACTGTCAGACTAGGACTCAGGAGATCTGAGTTCAAATCCCTGATCAGCAACAAAAATTACCTGGTGGCAATGGTAATGCCACTCCTTAAATATCTTACCTGTGTTGAAAATCCTACTGGGGTTGTCCTAAGTCAGAGCAAGTTGACAGCTTATGACACACACAACCTCAACTGAGTCACTCTCAAGTCTCCCTCTTTAAACAGTCATTTTAATATTTATAGCAGAATGTCCTGGGAAGCTCAAAAGTTCAAAAAAATGGATTTTGTATGCTGCTATTTTTTATGTCAGATTTGTTATTTGTGTGATTTACTGATATCTGTGACTATTCCTTTTTATTCCACATCTGGCAATAAAAACAAGAATATGCCGTATAATTTCAACAGCATTTGAACTGTGTAGATGGTACTCTCATGATTTCTTCACAGCAATTGCAGATTTCCACCCCAAACAGAGCACTAACTGAGCATGACCAAAACAAAGATATATGTAAGGTGGATCAATGTTCTTTGCTTGGATGTTACAAAGCAAAAACAATTGTATTAGTGTAACAGACCATTTGGCACAAACATCAGGATACCCTTCCACCTCTGGAAACATCAAGATATCCTTCCATCCTGTTTCACTGATCAATGTTTAAGGTAATACAGGGAATAGGTAAAGAAGAAACGTTGTTGTTCCTACTTGCCCTCAAGTTGCCTCTGACCTATGGACACCCTATGAAAGAGTAACCTCCAACATTGCCTCCTCTGAACGGGACTAACAAAAGTTAGCTTAAGTGTTGCTCCTGGTCTCCATGAAAGATCTTCCACCAGTGTCATCCTCAGCTACTGCTGCTGCCTAGTAGTTTCTCTGCCCCCATCACCATTGGAACTATCCATTCTCTTCTGCTAATGAGGCTGTTACTCCCAAAGAGTGTGGATGCATGTTAGTCTGGGACCTCAGCTGGGACCATTCTGCCTTGGGTGACCAAACTAGGAGTCCAGTCTTGTAATGGAGTCTGACCTCCTGGCAGCATTGCTCTCAGCTGCACACACTCAGGCCTCCTCACCAGTCTGTTAAGCTGTGCAGTCTAGAAGGGGCAAAGAAGAAATACTTGTTTCAAAACTAGAATCTTTATTCTGGTCATTGGTCTGTCTATTAGGAAGCAGGCAATGTCTCTGCTAAATAAAGACAATAAGAGGGTGGGGGCAGGGCAAAAAATGCCCAATTTGTAGTCACAGATTTTCAGGGCTCCCTTGGCATTGGCACTTTTTGTGTTCTAAAAAGTGAAACAAAACGCATGGAAATAGTGGAATGCCACTTTTTAAAAATTTGTTTTGTTATTTGTTAATTATTGGTATGCTTAACTGTTGTTTTGTCATTCTTGTAATATGATATCCTGGCTATTACTATACCACCCAAAGAGTGCCTGTTCAGTATGGGTTAGTATTTTAAAATAGAATTAATGAATTTGGGATTATTTGGGGGGAAACAGTCTTGCTGAGATAAATCCATCCAGGCTGACTCTGGGCGTTCACATCTGCACCTACTCCTCTAGTGATCCTGGCTTGCGAAAGCCTTAGTATGGCCAGGAAATGCCAAGGATCCTTGCTCCTCTATCTGCCTGTGGTTCACAAAGAACATTAGCAAGGAAAGTATAATTCTCTCTCTCTCTCTCTCTCTCTCTCTGCAGTTTCTACATTTTCCATACAAATACCCCTTTATCCAACCCTGATGCACCACCACACAGCTTTCTTTGGCTTGCTTCTGTCTTATTTCTCTCTAATCTCCAAAGCTTCAGGTGCCAGCCCTTGTTCTGAGAGGGCTTTCTTTATTGCCCCTTCCTAACTATGCTATACGGGCCTTCTGCTGCCCCAACTAGGATCTCTACATTTATGCGTATTGTGGTCTGTTTGTTTTTCTAGCCAGCTTTTACCAGACCAGGTTTGTTCTCCTGCAGAGCCGAGCCAGGGCTGCAGACTGGAGAACCCTATGCACTAAACCTAAACTGGCAGCATTCATATTTCAGAAGGGCTTGTTCCCTTATGTGGAACCAATAAGTATATAAATATGCCTCTGTCTTGATCCAGTTATCTCCAGCCAACACAGAAACTCTAAAGGACAAAACTGAGTTTTTCTGTAGGGAGGAACTGTTATGTTCATTTTAATGGCAGCAGCCAATCTGCAGATGAGAACGTAGTGCTCAGCTGACTGTCTATAAAACTGGAACCAGAATAACATACCTCAAAGAGTCCTATGAATATAAAAAGAGATTTAATCTACTGTATAAAGTATTGCTAAAAATACCTATTTCATAGCAGGATTCATTAACATGAATTTACAAAATGCTGGCAGTCTACCATTCCAGAATTTCCCTAATAATGAGGCAAAGCAAACTGAACTTCTAGTTTTATTTCCTATAATGAAGGTGTCTTACACAAGACAGCAATATTAAAATGTAGGGCAGCAGTGTAGGATCACAGTCAACCAAAGGGCTGTCATTAGAGATGGGCACGGACCTTGGTTTGGAAGTTTGTGTCGGTTTGGTGCTGTGTACTTACCCGCCCTGCCTCCTCTGTGCGGTCGCCCATTTCCTGAGCGATGCACACTTCCTTCCCTGTGTCTTCCGCAGGACTGGTCACTCACCATTCACAGCCGTGCTTCCTTCCTCCGCCTCCTCCAGCAGCCCCCCACTCAGACAAGGAGGTGGAGCAGAGATTCCTGTAGCACTGCCTTGGGGTGGGTTAGGGTTAGGGGAATGGGTGAGCATGCAGAGGAGGCAAGAGGGGAAAGTATGCGACATCCACACAGGTGCTCCCTCTGAACCAAGGTTCTTGTCCATCTCTAGCTGAAATTCCAGTCTGGTTGACAGCTCAAGGGCCATACACTAACAGCCCCCAAATGCCACACCCAGCAAAGAAGCCCCTGAAATCAGGAAGTATTGTGTTTGACTGAAGAATTCCTGAAACAATTAGGTCAACTAAGATTAGATAAATAAAGTTTTAGGTAAAAAGAAATGCTTTAAGTAATAGCACTAAATAAATGGAAAAAAGATGGATTAAGTATAACATGGTAGCAGATCAGCCGGAAGAGCAACTTTGAGCTGTGCTGCTATTTTTCCTGCAGGAGATCACAACATGGGAGATAGCTGTTTTTTTAAATAATATTGTGGGGTATCTTAGGTACTACAAAAAGTGGTACCCACAGCTTGCATGATGCCCACCCCTGATAAGAGAGAATACTTCTTGAAATGGCTAAGAAAACCTTCCCATCAATTCCTATTATTTTTCTTCTGAACAGCAGAGGGGGATTTTGAGCTACCTTAAAAATTCCATCTCGTTATAGGGGGAAAAAACATACCTGCAAGATGGGGGCCTCCCACTGTGTAAGATTCTTACAGCAGTCAGCGCCAAATGACTGATCAAACAGGAAGGTCATATTGCGTCTCAACAGGCACTTGAATTGGTTCTTCCTGTGTGGTAGCGTGTTTTGTGCCCAGACTTTATTGGCAATAACTTGTTTTTAGTACCGCAACCATCCTGTGGACCCGTCAGCCAATTTCATTTCTGCCTTCAACAGACCCCCTCATGATGAATCACAGTCTTACCTAACCATTTTGCACGCTTTCATGAGATATTTCCAACTTGCAAGAATATGGGCTATGTGGCTGAAAATGAACTTGGTTTTCTTCAAATGAGTCTTTCAGGATCAAGCACGCTCAAGAGGCTGAGTTATTTACTCCTCAGAATAATCACTAATGATTTTCATTCTGCCCGATGTAGAAGCTACAGTTCATAAAAGCTTGTGCCAAACAAAACTTGTTCATTTTTAAGGTGTATGAGAAAACTCTTTATTGCTTTTGTTGCAACAGACTAATACAGTAATGCAATACTGGCTCCAAGATGAGCTGACTGAAGAGCCACACACAGAGAACACACAGACCCATGGCTTGGAGCAAGCAGAAGTCATCTGATGTCATCAGCAGAAATGCCCTTATGCACACAGAACAGATCCAACAACAGAACTGATGAACTGGCTTAAAACTTCAGAAAAAGAGCATCCAATGTAATTTCATCAAAGAGCTCTTAATTAAGCAATGGCATTGTCTACCACAAGATGTCCAGCTGCAGGCCACCAACACAGAGAGTTTTAAACAATGGAATAGATAAAAGCACAATGACTATAAGCTAAGTTCAGGACCAGAAGCAAAATGCCTTTGTAAATCAGGGCTCATCTGTTGCAGAGTTTTGAATTTCTGGGGAAATTCTTTTTGCTACACAGTAGAAGTACAGAGATCCACAAATAAATATAATTGCAAGTTCCCCAGAGTCAACCACTTTCTTATTAACTGGAACTTAACATCTCATTAACTCACTCTGAGACATTTGTAGGAGAAAGATTTTTTTTTAAAAAAATCTTTACTTACAATTGCTTGAAATTAAAGACTCCTGTATGCTGCTATTTTTACTGCACACATACTTAGCAACCAATCAGACAGATCAACAGTAAACAACCAATTTTCACCAACAGACTAAAGAGAGAGAAAAAGCACTCAGCAGGGGTCTCTTTGAAATCAAACGCTGGAAGAAAGAATTGGTTAGTGCTGGATAGACCTCAGCCTAGAAAAGTCCCTCCCAGACACACAAACCACAAATAGCATGTGGGCTTGTGTGGTTGGGTGGAGATGCAATATGCCATTTGGTGTGATCTTTATATCCAAATGGCATATTTAGTCTAGCTCCTTCTGCTGTTAATTTCCAATATCGTGAAGTGGCTTAATAAACAAGCCACTTCAGAATTCTGGCAAACTGAACACTCGTCCTGCTCCTTCCATGCTAAAAACAGATCAAACTAGAGCAAACCTACCTGAACCAAAAAAAGTAGAAGCCCCTGACAAGGACTCAGCAAAATGTGGATAGGGATGCTTTGGGGACAGATTTGTTCATGCTATTGATTACATCATCTGTTCACTGGAAAAAAAGGCCAAACCAGCCCATCTCCCAGTGCACCAAACAGTGGGACAAATGCCATACAATCGAGCCCTCAATTGGTGAGTTGCTCAGGTAGGAAAGTACTGCTACCTTCATGTCCTGCTTGTGAGCTTTTCACTGGTATTTGGTTGGTTACTTTGTAAACAGAAGGCAGGGCTAGATAGGACTATAGCCTAACAAAGCAGAGTTTTTCTTATGTTTCTGTATTCAGAAGCAGTGTACCTCTGGCTCTCTATGCAGGAAGGAAAGCTGTTGGTCCAAACAGGTCACAGACCAGGGATTCAGTCCAGGGGTTGAGTTACAATAGGGATCAAAAGAACCACTAGCACAAGGCAGAAGCTCAAGATGCAGGGCAGTAGTCTGTGAGCAGCATCCAATTCTGGTACTCAAAACAAATTCCTGGGCATAGAGTTTCTTTACATGTTTTCCTTTTCCATCATCTCCAGTTGATGGGGCTCCAGGTTTGGTGAAAAACAAGGTAGATTCCACAAACCTGAATTGTGCTCCCCTCCTGTTCTGTCATACTTCACCAGCCTGCTACAGGTGGTGCTTATCTGCATGATAAAGAAGGCTTGTTTTGCTCTGTTCCAGACTGCACCAAGGATGTACCACACTGAGCCAGTGACATCACATTCCATTCCTAATTGCTTGTCAGAAGAACTGAAAGGAGGGACTGAGAGAAGTTACAGTTTGAGGGTGAAGTAACTGGACAAAGGACTCAAATCTGATTAGATAACACCATGTTGGGGGAACATGGATTTAAGATCTAGCAAGAAGTTAGTTAGGATCTGCTTTTTGTCAAGTTAGCTATCTTTTCATCTGTCTACCTGCAGATGATGGATTAGGCATAGAGACACTGTGGCAGGGCCTCAGTCATGATTACTTAGCTGAAAAATAGTTAGCTTTTATTATTTTATGGAGATTGCTTTCATGTAAGTTCATTTAATTATCTGCATATTAATTGCTTGGCGCTTTTCCATTATTTTGAAGCTGTACCACTGCCTTTTTGAATTCTTTTAGTTTTTAAAAATAATTTTAATAACCTTCTTCTAGTATTTTACCAAGGTGTGATCCTTAGGTGGGCCAGGGGAAGGGACTGAGTGTCTAAAGAAGGTGCCTGCCCAAATGACTACATTTGCTATTTTTAAGTATTTTGGGTGGACTACCTTGTCTGGTTGGTATACTAAGTATAAAGTGCATGATTGGGAAAGAATTTTGTCTCAGGTAAGGAGACAGGTGAAAACCTAGGTTAGAAGCTTACCCATAGTTGCTAATTCATGCACATTCCAGGTCTTCACCCAGCGTGGGTTCAAACGGTGGTGGAAGGCAATAACTACAGTGGTTCCTTCACCTAGTGCCCTTAGGGGGTTGTTTGCTTGTGGAGGAACTGTGACCTGTGCTTGTGCTGTGTTGTTCAAGGACAGCAAAATGTAGGAAGCAAGGAGATGCAACTGTCACTTTCCAAGGACCATAAGGCAACTAAACATAATATGAAACTTATTGTGCAACATATTGGAAGAGTGCTTTTTGAAAGATTTGTGTGTGCACGCACTGCTAGTTGATAAGTGATCATGCACAGCAATATATGGGCTTTGGGCATAATTTCAAACATATTGTATCTGTGTACATTTTTGTATTGCACCATCTGTTCCAACACATTGCTTTTCAAGGGTTTACTAGGCAGGTTTTCTCTAGTTAATTCTCAACTCTAGTTTTTTTTTTTTTAATTGAACTTTTTAAAAACTTAACTATTTATATTCAAGATATTTCAGTGAGGAAGTAGGGTCTCCTTAAGGGCTGGGTGATAATTTGTTTGTCATAGCATGTGCTCTTGCACCTTGCCTTCCAGTGAAACTGTTTTTTTTTAATTGGTCGTTGGAAAGTAAATACAGGTTTAATTTTCAAGTCTGATTGCCCGGGCTTGCATCACAGAGGAAATCACATTGCATGCTACAAGCCACTACCCTGTCATCCAAAAGACCTTTTCATCACTTGAACAACCACAAGAGATGGACTATAAGCAAGCAGAGGGAGGCATCACAAGCCAGCACTTAAACCGTGCGGTAGTCTTCCTCCACCATTTTGTGATGCCACACACTATGCATATGAAAGTCATTTTAAAAAGGTAGCATTATTCTGCAAAAGGAGTGATGCTATTTCTTCTTATGTTACAATAGCAATGTAGTATATTTATGCCTTTGTGATTTAAAATATGATATTAAATATAAGCAACTAGTTACCTAGTGGAGGGATAGTAAACATTTAGTATTTAGATATTAGAAGTAACTAGTTATCTATATATCTCAATACTAAATGTTTGCTGACCCTCCCTCACAACAGTTCTATGTTGACACAATAGCTGTGTCAGAAATCCCAAACCAGCAGATTGTAGAGGAGTGTAATATATTGATTAAGAAAGTGAAACAGAAGGAAAACTCAAAACATGAAACCATCTCTGGGATGATCTAACTGGAAAGTAGTGCTATGTGGGAAAACCCAAGATAGTTCACATAACAAGTCTGCTTTGAGGATTGCTAACCAAAGTTACCACAGAATGTTGCTTAAAGCAACACTGAGATTAAAAACAAGATGATTTCAGATCTTCTCCAAAGAAAAAAATCTGTAGGTATTTCAAGCACATTATGAAACATATGAACAAAATTTCAAGAGCTATTTTTAGTTGGCCCATAATTTTGAAGCTATACGATCAGGCTGTTTTTTTCCCCTTCCACTGAACAACAAGCCAGTTCATGAACAGAAGTATCTCCTCCTCCTCCTCTTTGGACAAGTCTTCATGATGCAAGGATTCTTTCATCAGCTGCAGGGCTGGCCCTACCACTCTGAAAGGCAGAAAGAGGCAGCAGATGATACAAGGATAGGGATTGGCAGCAATGTGGTGTCAGACAGAACCATCTGTATAACATAGTCTGCCCTGGAGCTCTTAAGCTACTCTTGCCCTCAAGTGTGATGCATCTTAGGTCAGCTGCCACTGCAATCAATTTCTATGCATGGCATGGGAGGAGAGTGCCATCTTGATATTTGGTCCAGGCAGCAAAAAGGCCTTGAGCCAAATTTATTTAGCTGATATTGACCACATGAGGTTCTTCAGCATCTTATCTGTGTAGACGCTGAAAAGTTTGGTACTACAGTATCTGTCAGTGAGGGAAGTGTTGTGTCATGAGCATTGGCAGATACTGCAATAATGATTAACAATGAGTAGACATGTCTTTACCATGTGAATGTTATCAACAGGTTTTCTGGGGTATGATTAAGATGTATTATTCTTCTGAAAGAAGCATTTGTCATATTTTGGACTAACTTACTGTGAACTCTAGTCCTGGTTCTTCATCTTGCTATTGAAGGGTGGATTTATGCCACAAAAACAGTCAAGAAAGCATTGCCTGTTAAATATATTTCTCATGTGCAGCTGTGTACAGCCACATCTTTGAATAGGTGCACTGGAATCTGGAACAATCCATTCTGGAAGATTTGCATTTCTTCTTCATGCTCCAAACTATTGTCCTTTGGACAGAGTGCACTGAAAAAGAAGCAGCCAGTAGTTGGCTTCAAGGAAGGTTTAAAAACATGCATTTCCCCCTTCGTTGCACATCTTAATGTAATGAGAGGATTTGCATGGGTGAATGAGGCAGTACTGTTGGGAGGCTAGATTCCTAGCAGGTCCCCTGTAGTTGAATGGTCAAAGCTGAGACACCAGACTAAGATGCATCCATTCTCTTCAGAAATTCATGACATCTCAGCAGGAAAAAAAAATTGCCGTGTTGATAGAAGTCATAAAGCTCTTCCAAAGCAAATACCAGATGGCAAAGGGAGTGCACATTGATGGATGATCTTTTATAGACAAATGGCAGTGACACTCAAGCTAATGTTTGTTAGTAGCGCACAGAAGGTAATGATAAACCACTCTTGAATTCCTGATATTTTAAAACTCCTATTATGAGATAGTCTAAAATAAGACAAGAAACTGTGATGGAGACTGCCACGTTAGATATCACTGAATTAGCTCCTGGGGAAGAACTAAATTCTGTTTTTAATGAAAACACAGGACTAAAGTCCAAAGGACATTCAGCTGCTGATGTTCACAAATGCAAGTGGAAAGTCTGAAACTGTATGATGCATGTAATTGGAATGTGGAATGTTTGAAGCATAAATCAAGCTAAGCTTCGGGTAGTGAAACAAGAAATGGAATTTATAAACATTACAGTACTTGGTGTGAGTGAATAAAAGTGGACTAGTGCAGGGTAATTTCAATCAGATGATTACAAAGTATTTTACTCTGGAAATAATTAGCTCAGAAGGTAGTGGCTCTAACAATGAGGCACAATGTAGTACAAGCAGTTATGGGGTATAATGGGACTAATATCAATCAGACTTCATGGAAAGTCTTTTAATATAACCATCATTCATACCAAAGCTAGTTTTCCTCTTTCAGACAATTCCAATATTATTAAAACAAGATTTTTTTAAAAGAACTTAATAAGATAATGACCAAGTTTGTTTGGGATGGGAAAAAACCAAGAATAAAACTTAAGGCTCTTCAGGACAATAAACAAAGAAAAGGGTTTGGCCTACCAGATTGGATGAATTATTACAGAGCAGCAGCTCTGTCCTGGGTGAGGGAATGGATTATTCTGCAAAATGGGAGACTTTTAAAAATTAAGGGTCATGATTTAAGGCTAGGCTGGCATGTCTACCTATGGTACCAAGATGACAAGCAATGCAAAACATTTAATTTACATTTGATCAGGAGAGCTCTGTCTAGTTTGGAAAACAGTTAAGGCACAACATTATAGAAAGATACCATTATGGGTAGCTCCATTAGAAGCATTCTCTGATACGGCAAGAACAACTCAATGGACAAACAGGAGATATGCCGAGATATTAGATAGTGATTTTAATTTAAAGAACAAAGATGAACTGGCAGAACAAAGTATTATCTTAGATTGGTGATCAATAAACTTGCTGAAATCAAGATATGTAAAAGATAAAGCTACAGGGTTTCAGAAAGACAAAATACCTTTGGATAAGGGGTTGCTGGACTCAGAGAAAAAATTGATTAAAGGTTTGTATAATACTTTGATGGAGCAAAAAATGGAAGATGAAATTGTGAAGGATTGTATGGTAAAATGGGCTCAAAATATAGGTCATAATATTGAACTAAGTGCCTAGTCACAAATCTGGGAACGAAATATTAAAATGACTAAATCTATAAATCTAAAAGAAAATATATACAAAATGTTTTACAGATGGTACGTAAAACCAAAGAAATTAACAAAAATGTATAAAAATGTTTCTAATAAGTGTTGGAAATGTGAAAAGAAAGTAGGGAGCTTCTATCATGTGTGGTGGATGTGCAGTATGGCCAAGGACTTTTGGAAAATGATTCATGAAATGATAGAGAAAATTTTAGGAGTTAAAATTGCTTTCACACCAGAAATTTTCTTATTGAATATATTACCAGCTACACTCGAAAAAAACAAGACTTATTTGACCTTACACCTGATAACTGCAGCTAGAATTGTCTATGCCAGTAAGTGGGAGACTAAAAAGGTGCCGACAAAGAAGGAATTTATTGAGAAGATTTTGGAACTAGCAGAAATGGATATTTTGACAGATACACTAAATGATAGACTGGATAATAATAAATGGGAACCTCTTTATACCTGGATGAAATCTACACCGATTTAAGTAGAATAGATTAGATTAATATTATGTTAGAGAGTATAAGACAAGATGAAATGAATGGAATATATTGTAATAAATCACTCTGGTTGCAATGGATAGAAAAGTAGAAAAAATATAATAAAAATATTATTATTATTATTATTATTATTAATAATAATAATAATAATAATAATAATAATAATAATAATAATAATAATAATAATAATAATAATAATAATAATAATAATAATATAACCATCATTCAAGTCTATGCTCCAACTACAGATGCACCGTTCATAGTACAAACTCTAGCTGTTTAGGGCTTTATAGGTTAAAACCAACACTTTGAATTGTGCCTGGAACAAAGCAGGAAAACGTTTCCATAGTGAAAACATATCATGTTGTAGCAGTGTAAAGCTCAGGAGCCTGGTCAGGTGTGTGTGTGTGTGGGGGGGGAGGAAATATCTTGGTATCTCCACTCAATGTTTTCATTACAAGAGTATTTATAGTCTTCAGTATAGTGTAAAGAAGGGCATAGTAAAATATATAAGCTGACATCCTGTTGCTTAGAATAGTAAATTGCACTAGAGTAAGTCCATTTGAATCAATGAGACTTACAGAAGAGTTCACTCATCAAATGCACCCTAATTTAATGGGCCTACTCTTGTGTGATTTACTACGCTAAGCCACAGCCTCAGTTCACCATTTTCTTTATTAGCATCACTGTGATATTTTTGGGAAAGGAAAAAAGAGGGAAATTAATTAGCTCTTTCAGGGTCTCACAGCAAATTGCTGGCATCAGTAGGAACCTAATGTTAAAGCCTTGCTGGTAGGATTTTTTTTTAAAAAAACTTGCTTTTAAATAAGAATATAATTGTGTATTGCAATTATGAAATTGCTTTCAACACTCTTGTGTGGAATGCTAGCAATTTCCATGAAAGTTAATGTTGTTTTCATCAATATGTGTGGAACCCATCCAAGACTATACAGTCACTTAGGCTTGTGCGTGTCATTTTGCTGATCAAGGCACCATCTCAGTGTGTATCTTCATCTGTCTATCATTCTAGGAAAACTAAAGCTCATAAACAAAGAGAGAGAAAGTAATCTGGATTAGCCATGAAGTGTCTTTAGCCAGGTACATTGTCTGATATTTGAAGAAGGTTAATAATTCCAGTTTATCAAAAAGTCCCAGCACTCTGCCCATGTGGAACCTGGTTCACTAAAAAAATTTTTTTTCCAGGAATTTCTTCTCTTTCTCCTCCATCTGCCTTAATACCTCTGTGACATACATGTCATCCTTCCAGCATCATTTTTGCCCTACTTCTTTCCAGAATTAGGCAAAGAATAATCTTGCACTCTCTCTTGTCTGGATCTCTGGAGGTCAGGGCCTTTTCAATGGCTTCTCCCAGCCCGTAGAACTCCCTTCCAGGGAAGCTAGGCTGACCCCCTCTTTGTTATAAACTACCCTAGATCCTGGAAGAGGGAAAGGTTTTATATAAATAAAATAAATAGACCTAGAAAACAAATGAAAGGGAAGCATACCAGGGCCATTTATATCTCTATTGCTCTTCTCCATACCCAGCAATTCAGATCACTTGATAAACATGTACTGCCTGCTAACAAAAATCCTTTATCCATCATGATATGCTGACAGGGGATTGCCTCCTGCCCCCTCCCTAATTCTGCATTGCTGCTGCCAGGATCTGTGCAACAAGAAGTCTCATGAGTTGTGGTGCTGGCACTCCACTGCCTATCTGGGTCCAGTCTGCACAATGGACTCAAGTGCATGCACCAAGAGGCATTATCCCCATTCACCTTGTCACACTGCTAAGATTACTGGGATTCTGGGGTGCAAACATTGTGCAAGGATACCGTCACAACCAAGCCCTGGTGTCATCTCTGGATCGAGATGGATGCTCAGTCTTTACACTCCCTCAATCTTTTGCTTTTCTATTCAACTAGAAAACAAAACATCAAAAATGTTGTGGCACCTTTAAAATGTTTATATTTCCATGTGAGCTCTTGTGGGTTTAGTTCACTTCCTCATATACCCTTATTGTTGCACATCCTGAGATTTGTCTTCTCATCTGGAGAAGCAATTTTTTTGCGGGGGGGGGGGGGAAAGAGCACTACTCCCTGGTGCTCTTGAGACCTGTCCCCTTGTTTCTGCTCTAGGCCACATATAAATTGCCCCACTGGTTTTTCTCTAGAAAAAGTATGATGCACCCACTGAACCCTAATTTGGAAACCAGCTGGAAGAAACAGTTTAGGAAGTGGATTGCCATGGAGATGAAACCACAGGAATAAAACAAAGGTGTTTGACTGAATGTATTCTAGAAAAAAGGCTTTCCCAGTGACCACTCCCACTATCTGGAATTGGCTAGCCTGTTGTTCTTTTGCAGGTGGGGATGTTAAGACGAGAAATTCTGTATGTACAGAGTGTTGATAAAAATAAGGGGAGTATAATAAAAAATAGGCCTGAAAATGAAAATGCTTTTACATTGAGGCTTGAACAATAGTTCACTTTAATCTTTGCAAAACATTTGGCCAGCTCTCCAGCCAAGCAAGATCATGGTACCATGACAATCCTGACAGTTGAACTGGTTATGTTGCATTGTGTAAATACTGTATGGAGGTGACGTTTGCAGGTCTTATAGCTTGCACTCTTTATAGTTCCAATACTCTGGAGATACAACATTCTGGCATTCCAGGACCTTAGATTTACAATATCTTGGAGCATCAGATGCTTTATGCTACAGGACTTTGTCCCAGCAGGCACTGCAGAAATTGTAGTCATAACAATAACTTTATAATCATAGTGGCAGCTGGCAAGATATTAAGTTACAGGTTCCTGGACTTATAAACTCTGCAGGAACCATTGTGGTTCCTATTGAAAAAAATAATTCTTGGTACTCTAGACCCCTAAACCTCAAAGCCCTGCAGAAAGGAATGTTTAAAATTAATAAAGAAAAGATAAAGATATAAATGCCAAAAAAGATAGCCAGAGAAAGGAGCAAACAATGCCAGGAGAGCACCATTAGAGGAGAGAAAACTCTGTGTGTGTAATTTTTTTTCCTATATACTGATATGATTTTATAACTGCTTGTGTTTTAGCTTAGTTCATTAACTACATTGTCTGTTAAAATATTTTCATAGATGCAACTTAATTGTGAGATAATTTTTATAACTTAGAGAATATGCCTCTGTAATACTTTTTATTTTGTAAGACTCTAGATACAGTCTTATTATTTCATTCTCAAGCACCCTATTAATTTTTGTAAGAGTATTTTTTTAGTTTTGTTACTTATGTTTTTCATTTAGTTAATCAAGTTTTCATAGTCTTATAACATACTCCTATAACATTGTATTAGGGTTTTATCGTTTTTTAGATATTCAGTTGACAATAGTATAACACATTTATATCTGTTTACATATGCCTATTCAATAAAAACAATTAAAAAAAGGTAGAGATGTTCTTGGACATTCAGTTTGTCTGTCTTGCATGGGGCAAATAAGTTAAAGGATATCCAGAAGAAGGGGAAATATAAAATATTCCTTTGGGTCATTCTGGAGTTAATCCTTTGGGCATAAATGCCAGCTATGATGAACACAGGCTTCTGAATTTTCCTTGTAGACCTATAAGTCCTATAGGGCTCTTAGGGAGAGGTTCAGGCATCAGTTTATCGGACCTGACAGGGAAATACTATTTTATTTAGGCAGGTGTTGGCAGTTGATTGGGTTGGGTGTTGTACTTCAGTGAAGCATTTTTCATTCCCCCCCCCCCCCCCGTTTTTATTGTATTGTTCTACTAGTTGACTTTGCTTAAGGAGTGAATTGCATTTTTGTTTCTCTAATATTACAGTGAGCCACCTGAAGTCCCACTTTAGGAATCAAAACTGGATTAGTAAGCCGGATAAACCTTTCTCAGCCTTACCTGGAGATGCCAAGAACAAAATGTGGAGATGGCCACAGAGCTACAACCCTTCTGCCTTCTGCTAGCCATGACAGTAGAGTAGGTGCTTTACCACAACTCTTCCAATGTTAAAATGGAACTCTTGCCTCAGCTGCTGAAGAGCTGCATATGTATATGTCCCTTTGGAACAGTATGTTTTTCCAGTAATGAAAAAGAAGTAAATCTATGTAGGCTACAACAGTGGGAAAACCAAAACAGTGGAAAAAGGAATTAACACAACATTTTAAATATATATATATAAATTAAAAAAAAACCCTACCACAATCCAATTCAAATAGGCTTTTCTTTTCTTTTTTAAAGACACTACTCAGATTTATATAGGAACTTTATTATGGTTCAGCATCATCTGTTAAAATAATTTCTGTAATCAAAGTAAGAGTATAGCCCATTTTTATTACATATTACAATCCTTATCTGTCAGCATGCAGAGGGTAAAATACAATCACACGGGTAAATGTTCACTTTTTTGTAAAGCAGAAGAGAGAAAACTTAATGATAAAATATGGTTTTACTTTATAAGAAAGCTACCTTCATTGACAGATTTAACAGGAGTTTTATTCAGTAAAATTCAGATTGTCTCAATTTAAACTTAAATGATGAACACTGGATAAGAAGAGTTTGTAGCTGAAACAGAATATAAAAATCAGAATATGAAGTGATGTGGCTTCATCAGCCATTAATTCTGAGTGAGGAATCTCAAAGGAAAAATTGAACTTATATTTTTAAATAGCATTTCCAAATAAACCACAACCCCTAGAACCCTTAATATCAACAAACCACAGTTCAATCCATTGAGGTGTGCGGAGCTGGGAACTCCTGGTGCAATTAGACAGGGAAATAGCTCACATTTTGGATCACTTATGGCATGGTCCAATGTAAACTATTTCCCATGATCACATGGCACACAGGAGATTGAGGACCCCCCCCCCCCCGCCAAACCTTGATCTGTACTCAAGCTGGACCCTTTTGTGGAGCAGCAGGGCTACTGTTTATGGAGCCAGGCTGGAGCAATGGAAGGGCTGCTTTAAGGGAGGTCACTCCCAGCAAAGAAACCTTTTTCAGTGTGATCAACCACAATCCCTTCTCATTTTCTGATTGTACCATTTGTTTCTTGAAGTTCTTAGGGTTCCCTAAAGCAGGGGATTGGCTTCTTCGGAGCATGTTCTGAAGTTCACCACCAGGATTATTAAACTTTTTATAACAAAATTGAAAGGAAGACCAATATTCTTATTTCCATACTGCAGATGGGGAGCTGAGTTCCAGCTTATGGGAAGCAGCAGCTTGCTGAAAGGTATCTTCAGAGTTTACACATGACATGAGATTTGAAGTGGCTACCTTCTTGATCAAACTTCATTTTATCAGCCACTGTATACTGCAACATGTAGGCACAACTTCTACTACAGAATTATCAAGGTCCCACCTGATGCAGAATCATTTCCCACCAGGATTAATGCTGTTAACAAGCTCTCTGGAGGGAAATAATCACATTTTCCTAAGTACCTAATAGGGGATTTTTCAGGGATGGGGACTCGAGTTGCAGGATGCTGTCAAGTCAGACTTAAGTTGCAACAGTCACTCAACTCAGACTTTACTCAAGATTTTTTTTCCCAATGACTCGGACTTGACTCATGACTTGGAACCCAGCCAACCCCTCCCCTTTTTCGGGGGGGGGGGAAGCTTGTTTTTAATAGGGACTCTGGTTTGGGGCTCGGGACTTGGTACCAAAGAGGTGGACTTGAACTTGAGAGTACTAAAGACTTAGACTTGGACCCAAAGACTTGCCAACATCCCTGGAATTTTGTGTATGCAGAAGTGTGGAGTAACTACAACAGTTGTGAAATGTTGAAGGCAAGTGTGAGGATTTCATGCCCCCGGCCCACACAAAATCGTTCTGGAATCCCTTTGGTAGGACACCAGGATGTATGTATGAATAGTCCACTCTTCTGATATGTTGCCAATGAGCTTCACATAAAGTAAAAGTCTGCTGAGATAATGACTTATCTACATGTTCTTTCTTCTTTTCTCTTCCCCTCTGCCTGAATAATTTGAATGTATGGTGCAAGAGCCTTTGGTTCCACACACATTTTATTTCATGATGATTTTTTTAAAAAAAACACTACTCTGTTGTCATGCAAATGCAAGGATTCTCCCCATACTAGAACCCAGCCCCCCCTCAAGGCATGCTCAGATAAATGGACAAAAAAGTGGTTGTTGAATGGAAGGCTTATGATTGAAAGTTGTCCATGATCAACTGATATTTAGCAAAACATTAACAAAACTAAATGCCATTGGACCTGAGGTAGAATTTGGCTGTAGAAATACATCATTCTGGTCAAGAAAAAAAGCAAGACATTAGACCAGAGAGGTCAAAACATCCATCCAAATCAGTGGTTCCCAAACTCTACGTCCCCAGATGTTGGGACAACAATGCTGAGAACTCTTTGTCATTGACCATACTGGCTAGATCTTTTGAGCGTTGAGTTACAACAACAGCCATGTCCCCAAGGTCAGCAGCCATTGCTTTGAATGCTTTAGGCAAGGACTCTCGTCATTCCTGACTGTTGGCTGCAGCTAATGGGACTTGAGATCCAAAGCCTTTGGGGTACCACAAACTTATCTCTGCATTAAACTACTGCTACTCCAACAAACAAACTAGTTATAGAGGATGGGTCACAGTCCTTGGTTTCTTTCCAGGATACTGTGACTTAGTTCATACATAGTCTTACCATTGGTATGCCAGAGAGGAATGAATAACATTGTATTCCTAACACTCAATGTGATGCAGTCATACATGCTGGAAAGAGCCAATCAGTCTATGCATTTCTGTGGATGACAGAATCACCTGCATCTATAGCAGTGCTATCTCACAGAAACAGAGGCTGGGCATGACCCAGATCTCTGATTCTTAATGAGCAATCCATCTACTAGGTCACAGCGGCTGAAATCCTGTTGCTTAGTGTAGTAAGTCAGAACTAGAGTAGGCCCAATGTCAGCTTCATGTGTAGATATTATTAAATTATGTAATGTTTAACTCTATGCTGTGAAAACTATTGTTTGCTGATTTTTGCTCATCAGCATGCTGTAAACTTCACAGGAGAAGGCAAAGATATTAGCCAGATAATAGCCCTTGAAGTGGTTTACTATGTCCACTCTGCAAAGAGAGCTGCTCAAATCCTGGTACCACCAAAATATGTAGCAGGATTATTATTATTTTTTTGTTTTCCCATCCACACTTTGGGCAATTCACACTCTGTTTTGGGTTCTCAGCACATATACAGGATCATCAAGTTCTTTCTTACTTTCTTTTGAGGGAAAGATCCTTGAATGGCTTGTCTCTCATTTAAATCGCCACTGTCTCACAGATTATAATAAATAGCTTATCGAATCTAACAGTGCTACAATGTTCCTTTGTTCAGAAGACCTTGGGGTGGGGAATCTGTAGTTCTGCAAATGTTGTTGAATTGCAACTCTCATCAGCTGGAGTCTAACCAGTATGGCTACCAACCAGTTTTGATGGGAGTTGCTGTCCAGTAACATCTGGAAAGCCACAGACATTGCATTTCTGGTTTCGACTTCTTGCTCTGCCAGCTGTAGAGAGCAAGGCTCTACTAATGTTATTAGAAAGAACTTTTCTCTTTGATCAGTTTTGAACATAGGCATCACCACAGACTGACTAAAAAGTGTCTGATGGCCAATAGCGGTCTTCACTATGTCTTGAAAGTGCGGCCCAGGGAGCGGTTGGTTGTGGTTCAGAGGGAACCATCTCAACTCACAGTTTCAGGGTGAGAAGCTCCCTCTCTGCATGGAAAATGAGTCACCAATCTCTGAAACTATTATACATGGTTCCTGTAGGCCTAAGAGTACCATCCTTTGAGGCTCCTTTCTATGGTCTTTTTGCCAAGAATCCATCCTGCATCCCATAAATTAAATCCTGGACATTTAATGTCACCTTCATACAATCCTTTATATTCTAAACAAATTTGCTGCAGTTTAGTTCATCTGAGGGATTTTCCTGCCTCTAAAATTGTATGAAAAATGCCAAAGAGAATACATCCATCCTCTTCTGCAGTTACCCAACAGTGCCTCTCACTGGATCCTAGTTAATTAGTATTCTCCTTATGTTCACGCCATAGTGACGTAATCTTTCCCCTGCTGATATCCAAGTCAGAAGCTGCAATTTCAACAGAAATGAAAGGAATACCAGCAAAGTCTTTTCCCTTCATATTCAAATTGGTAATGTCTCCGAGGCTGGAGACCAGTCCCAGCCACCTCCCTGTCGTTCCATCAATCTGACACATACAGAAAGGGACACAGCTTCTGTTTCTCACCTTATCTGACTCTTGACTGCATTTAAGCGACTTAAATCAATTTAGATTTTACCATTTCACAGGGTGAAATCGATTTATATGTCCTGCAAAGCAAGTTTTTTTCCCCCCAGCTGTCTGGCAGGGGCTTTTAAAAATACTTCACTTCTAAAATCAGTTAAATTTGATGCAGTTTTGTGGATGTGAACACGGCTGTCGTTTTAATTTGTGCCTATGTGGATTTTGGGTGGCAGGGGTACCACCATTTTTCCTTTAATTTTTTAAAAAAAGATCTTTCTTAAAATGTTTATCGCTGCATCACTTCCTCAATACATTCCGCATTACAACCACCTACCCCATTCTCTCCATTCGGCTGATGAAGGAGCTGGCAGAGCAGCAGAAGACCAGTGGTGCAGAGTGAGCATACTTGAATATGGAGGACAGTTCACATACCAGGAGCATCGCCTGAAAAAGCCTCCCACCCCATTCTCATTTTTTTTATCATTAACCAGCTGGGGTCACCTCTCCAGTGTTTCCCCTGTGGTTTCTAGTGATTATTATGACACCAGAAGGTACCTCCTAGACACTCAATTTATCAATGCTTTTTTTAAAAAGAAAAGAAAATCAAATCTTTAAGAACAATGTGTTCCTAAAACAGAAAGGAAATTATTCAATTTCAGCAGTGTAGATGCAAAAACCAGTTTAAATCACCAAAAATAAATTGATTTCCATTTGCTGCATGTGGACACAGCCACATGTTTAAATACCATGTGACTTGAACCTGATTTTTAAAAAGTATGAACAGAAATTGATCCATATTGCCCGTGTGACCCCAACCTCTGAGGACTGATTTAGAGCTGTGGCTGGCGATGGCTATGAATGTTCAACAAGACTCCCTATAAGAATTTTCTGCACAAATCTCTTAACAGTAATCACTCTCCTTAGCCCTTCAACTAGCAGAGAAGAAAAACAACTCTGAATTATGAGGATAGACTGCAGACTTAGCAGCTGGTGTAGTTTAGGGGATTCTTCATAAGTGTTGTCTGCTGTGGTTGCGACAGTCTCTGGCAGAATCCCATTCAACTAGAGCAATGCCTTTTAGAGAACAGAACACTTGGCCACCCTAACAGGAGAACATCTCACTGGCTCCAGAAGGTCACATTCTATTCTTTTAGATGCACAAGAGTGCTGTAAACAAGTGCAGAGGTATGTAGAGGAAGAACACTAAGATAGTGTCCTTGACATGCCTTGTGTATTCCAGATGATCAGTAACTGAATCTGCAGAGATAATGTCAACTGGAAGATACTAGTGGGATAGGACTGCTGATAGTCATTGCTTAGCTAAGCTACATAAGTGGCCAGAAGAATAAACTGGGATGAGAACAAAGAGAGAGCAGCAGCATGACCACAGGCAGACACAGCAATTAATTCAACACTTTGCTTGCGAAGTAGACTGTCATTATTGTTTTGTGCTGTCAAGTCACCTCTGACTTATTGCAATCTATGAATGAGTGATCTCCAAAATGTCCTGTTCTCAACAGCCCTGCTCAGCTCTTGTAAACTCAAAGCTGTGGTTCCTTGATAGAGTCAATCCATCTCCGTCTTCCTATTTTCCTGCCACCCTCAACTTTTCCCAGCAAAGACTGGCATAAGCTCATAGAACTGTTGAGCTGGAAAGGACTTCAAGACCATCAAGTCTTAGTCCCTGCTGAAGCAGGAAGATATATTCAGTATTCATTTCATGTATTCTCTGAGAAGATCTCCTCCTTCAAGATGAGGAGACAAACCTGTGGCCCTCCCACCTTTCCTCCAGTGATGTACACCAAGATGATGTACATGGTTGTTCTTCCTGCTTTATATTCATAACAACCATACAAGGGAGAACGTGAGTGGCTTAAGATCACCCACTTAAGATCATGACTCATTGGGGACTTGAACCTGAACTTCCCACATGTGAGTCCAAGATTCTACATGCGACACCACACAGAGCCTCTTCAGCTTCCACCAACTCCTATGAACCCTAGCCATCATAGCCAATGCAAAGGAAACTGCAGTCTAACAACATCTGGGGGAAGGGGGGGGAGGAACTCACACACTGCCCATCACTTCTCTAAGGCACTGCACCTCATTTCAGAGTTACCACTGCTGCCTGTATGATGCAGTTCTCTGATTACACTCCATCGTTCATCGCTTCCTGGAAAGTGTGGAAATTCATTTTCCTCCATTCATCCTTGTAGTGACAAGAAAATGTAGATAGCTGAGTTCTAGGCAGTGGTTGAGTGCTTATCATGACAGTTCCCAAAGCCAGTCCTCTTTCCCCACAAGAAGAGTCCAAAGATGCAGGCCACTGGTTGGATTAATATCAACATGTGAGTTTTAGCAGTTTTTTTTCCCACCAGGAAGCACAGCTTTTGTAAAGCTAATAGCCCTTAATTGATTGCCCAGGATCAAACCACCTACAACTGCTTTATACTACAAGGACAGCATAAATCAATGGTTTTGGGGAAACCCGTTTCTTCCCTAGCTACTATTTGAATTGTAGCTAAGCTTAGGATAGCTACTAAGGAGTGTGGCAGATGGTGTTATGGTCTCTGCTGATCAGAAAGTCACAACTAATCACTACATCTACTGGTTCTTGAGTTGGATCATGCACTGGAGAAAGACAGGCTATAAATGAAATAAATAAAATATCAGCAAACCAGGCAGTCTCTTTTCAATTCTGAAACTAGAGAAACCCCATGAAGGGAGGGGAACTCAGAGTGGGGACAATGATTTCCAATTTTTCTAGCTGTCAGAAGGGGAGGAAACACCCTTTCCAATGCACACAGCTTTAAAAACCAATCCGAGCAGTGTTGATGTCCAGGACACAGGCCCTTTCAAACCTTCCAAAAGAACCATTCCAGCCAGTGGTTACTTAAGAGGCCCAACCCTTTAAGGAAATGACACAGCAGAAACCTGCAGCCAAAGGGATTCCTTGCAGTACTCAGGGCTGTGGCTTAAAAAAAGAAAAGATCAAAAATGCTGGTTCATTATGTAGCAGTTGAGTCCCTGTTTCACCCTACCCCATGCTACAATAATAGCACAGTGATCTGATAGAACCCCGAGGCTGCAGTCTTGCACATAATGCTGTCTGCATCTCAGTTGGGAGATAAGCAGGCAAACTATGAGCAGAATTGGAATTCGAGTCCATACAAATGCCCACCGGATATATTGCCCTTTAAAAAAGAAAACCTGGATAGTTTTCTGCTACATAGATTTCCACGGGCAACATGTAGATCAGAAACATTTTAATGTTTCACATGCATGAAACAAAATGGGTAAGGGTCCCCCCCCCTTTTGAAAGTGCAGTGCTTGCAATCCATAATACATACATACATATTTTAAAATATATATTTAACAATCACAGTTAATAAAATATATTAACAGTTAGGATTTTCAATGACACCGGAGGCGGGGGAATTGCCCAGATTTCATTAAAAACACAGTTGCAGGTGGGTAGTAAATTCTCACAAGGCATCAGTCTTTGTTTAACTTACTGGAGAGTAGTCCCACCAAGAACTAGCAAGATTATACTGGGCTTTGGTTTGCAGCCTGAAGCACCCCTGAAAATCCCACTTAACAAGTTACATTTGAATTTGATGTTTAAAAAAGCAAATAAAAGATTACGGAGAAACATTTACCATATTTTTAGTTGAAGGCATTTTGCCCAAACCAGGTAAGGGTTTTAATGCCTGAGGTATTGGTAGCTCCTGGATGCTTTTAGGGAAATGGGAGGGGGGCAGAGTCCGGAGGATGGTTTGCATAGCTTGAAGGTATAAAGATGGAGGCACCTTCCCCACCAGGCTGTTGAACTTGTCCTCTCCGAGCAGAAGTGTCCAGTGCTCAGAATGCTCCTGTAGCACTTTCTGCATCTTGAACCGTGGGTTAGGCATGAACAGCAAGAGGTAATCGAGGCAGAGCTTTTTCGATGCCACGTTGACTTTGGAATCCCACATCTGCTCCAGGATGACATCCAGTGGGGTGAGCCCTTTGCTGTCTTCGATCAGAGGAGAGGCCCCATTGCCTAGGAGGATGAGGACCGTCTCTGACCTCAGAAGCTCGCAGGCGAGATGCAGTGGAGTCTTCCCATCTTCTAAGTGAAAACAGCCAGTCCTGTTGATGTAGGAGTTCAGGCTGGGCAGCTTGTGTGCGATGCTGATGATCAGCCCCAGTATGTCTCTCCTGTCATAGGTGACGGCCATGGCCAAGTGAGGAGCCGAAGACGGACAATAGCAGAAATGCTCTCCGGGGACTTTGAGAGCCTCCTCCGGAAAATGAGACAGCAGATATTGGGCATACGGTAGGTGATTGTGCACCACAGCATATAGCAGGGCTTCTGAAGGTGAATACGTCCTCTGGCTGGCATCTTCTTCCCAATAAAAATACTCCATAGTCCTCATGTCCTCCAGCATCCACACAGGCTTGTGATCCCGGACAGCCTGGTAGAACATATAAGATAGGAACTTGCAGTGCCGGCTCTGGGCATCCTGTAAACTGGCCTGGTTGCTGCTGGCCATGTCTCGAAGATTGATCAACGAGGGAGCCTTGTGTGCAGAATGGAGTCTTTCCTGGAGCAGATGCAGGCTGAGATTCCGTTGGAACGCCGATTCCTAAAAGCTGCTGCAACCTTCAGACCGTCTTTGCACACAGCAGCCTGGACTGCACTCGCCAGAAAGCATAGCTCTCCTCTCTGACAGGCTGTTCATCTCCACCCATTCATTGTTTTCCCTTTCGCACTGCGTTGGCTTTGTTGAGGTAAGCAGAACCCCACCAGCTCGGTTAACTATTGCCAGACAAGCCGGCAGCAGTAAATGTAATCACTTCTGTGCAGGGTATGCAGGTGCCTGGAATACTGATAAGCTCTGATTTTTCATAAGTGAAGAGAGAGCTATCTAGAGGGGACTATAATTAGCTTTGCAAGACAAGCAATTCCATGCCTGCTGCCTGGATCCAATCAGAGTAGACATTTTGCTATGATAAATATTATGATAGAGTCTCATGGCTTGGGCATGCATCTTAATGTTTCAGTGCTCCCAGTATGGTAGGGAAATGTGCATGATGCCACTACTAGGCATTCTCCATATAGATGCTGTCCCTCAGTGACAGTCCAGTGTATGGAAACCTAAGCTCTGTTCTTCGCCTGACAGATGACTGCCTCACAGAATCAAATGATCATGGGGAGATGTGTATTCCTCACCATTAACTATTTAATCCAACAATGGGAGTTCCTCAGAAGTATGTGCCTGAGGAATCATAGTAACCAAGCCTGGGTTTTCCTTCCAAGGACCAACTGCTGGATAGTTCAGTGGTTTAGCCAGCCAGAGGTTGGGAGTTCGATTTCTGTGCCTCCTTGACAGGGGTTGGACTCAATGATCCATAGGATCCCTTCCAGGTCTGCAGATCTAAGATTGTTTTGTTGTTAAGCAAAACATACTAAATGGATCATACACAGTGGGGAAAATCACATGCTATGACAAACTGGGAAGCACTTACGTAAAATTCATTCATTTATTCAGGCATCATCTAGTTTGACCCTTGATTCCAAGATGCCGGACCACAGCCATGGTTCTGAGACAACTCTAGTAAGCTCTAGAAATGTGGGTAGGGAGATAGTTTAAAACAAACCATTCTGTTACTGGGATGGCACAGTTTTATGAGGAATATACCATTTACTCTTCTCTGTCGTTTGATCTATTCACATTTGACTCCCTAATACCCAAGATTCTCTACTACTACTACTACTACTACTACTACTACTACTACTACTACTACTGGTCCAGAATCCTGTATGATATACCAATAACTCAGTGGTTTAGGCTTCTGGCTATGGAGCCAGAGGTTGGGAGTTTGATTCCCCACTGTGCTTCATTGACAGGGTCTGGATTCGATGACCCATAGGGTCCCTTCCAGCTCTGCAGTTCTAAGATGATGATGAGTAGTAGCAGCAGCAGCAACGGTAGTAGCAGTACTACTACCAACCCTGAGGGTGTTAGGTGGGAATGTTTTTCACTATTTGTTCTGGGAAGTATACCGTATTCAGATAATTAGATACAAGAGTGTTATTTTGCTATGTTAGTGTGCAAAGGGAATTACCATTGTTATGTTTTTATGTAACTACTTATGATTGTTGAAATGTTTAGAGCTATTATTGTGGATGTTTTTATAACAATTCAATCCTCCAAAACAACCTCCAATTTATATTGGTGTTATTAACATTCAGGCTGGGCTTTTTAATGTAAAGCCTGACATCTTTTTTCCCCTGTTAACAGCACAGACATGATATTGCATAGGAATGCTGGGATATTTCCTAATGTTTTGAATTGTGGATACAGAAACACAATATCCCATATTCATAAACTGCGGGTTGTTTGTTTTTTTTTGAGGATTGAGTTCTCTGACTTTTTAAAAACAGAAGTTTACATATTTATGCATGACACACATATTCCAAGCAGCAGCTTCCCTTACATACAAGTACTCAGTGCTTGAACTTCCCAGAAGACGAACACATGTTTTGTAATGTGGTTATTGGGCGGTGTCTGTGTGCAAACCAAGAACAGCTGGGATATATATTAAAGGACTATTTTGGACTTAATGAAATTGTGATGACAAGATGTGAGGAGGTACAAAACATACAGGAGGAGAAACATACACCCTCTTTGACTTCTTAGGTATACTCATGTTGCCATCACCATTAATGCTGATAGTGTTCTGTTTCAATTACCGTGAACACTTCCACTTTCCTTAATCTCTCTAGTTTTTCACATCAAACAAGTAAAACAAACATAATCTTCAACAATTCCTAATTTGGTTGGGCTAGATCTGCCAGTGAGCTGCATTTCACAAAAGCTGAAATCAAATAAAATGCTTAGCTGTTCAGGTGCCACAAAACTGTGTGTGGGTGTGGATGTGTGTTTGCATCTTAGACACAAATCTGATTTTGGTTTTTTAGACCAGAATGTAGATGTTTATAATAAAATGATTTTTCCCCTTGAGCTTTGTTTACAGGATGATTTCTCCCCCTTTAAACTTAGTGCCAACAATTTGAATGGCACAATGTAGGCAGCATGAACCTCTTCAAAAAGCAACATGGAAATGGAAATGGAAATTCTACTCCAATGCCTATGAAAGCAGCCAACATAATGCTCAGGCAAGAATTATTCCCGGAACTCAACCACAGTAACATCACTGAAAACACAGTAAGCTACCACAAGGCCACGATAGTAATGTGCCACTCAATCCATCTGCGCTCCTCTCCCCAAAGCAGGGGTGGACAACTGTACTCATCAATCCTCATCAGCCCTGGTCAGCAAAGCTAATTGTGAGTTGCATTGCTAGACCATCTGGAGGACCACAGTTGCGCCATCTGCTGTGCAGTCTGCAGATGAGGTAGATACTCTCCAATTTGCAATCCCTTTCTTTGGCGTAGGTAGCCTCTGTTCCCCATACCAACAGTGAAAGCTCTCTGAAAGCCATCAGTTCAGGTGGCTGACAAGAAGCATCTGCCACATTCCCAGTCATCTGTTGTAGGGAGGGTGAGAGAGAGGAAGGGATTATACAAAGACAAGAGATAGGAGAGAGCCAGTATGATTTAGCTTTAGAGTGTTGAAAGAGGACCCAAGCCTTGGGGCAGGAGGAGGAATATAAGATAAAATGGGGGGGGGCGCAGCGGGGGGGGCAGCGGGCGGGGTGAGGTGGGGGGGGAGAGAGAGAACACAGATTCTGGAAACTTGAAGTCTGCCTGACTCTGCTTTTAGCAAATGGAATCAGCAGTGTACAGGAAACTTGTTTTCTGTTCCACCATTTTTGTAGGGGGTAGGATTTGCATTACTTGTAGCATCAAAAGCCACAGTGAGTGTTGTGGCACCTTAAAGGCTAAAATAATCTAACATGTGCTGGATTATGGAGAAAGCCAGAGAGTTCCAGAAAAACATCTACTTCTGCTTCATTGACTACGCAAAAGCCTTTGACTGTGTGGACCACAACAAACTATGGCAAGTTCTTAAAGAAATGGGAGTGCCTGACCACCTTATCCATCTCCTGAGAAATCTATATGTGGGACAGGAAGCAACAGTTAGAACTGGATATGGAACAACTGATTGGTTCAAAATTGGGAAAGGAGCACGACAAGGCTGTATATTGTCTCCCTGCTTATTTAACTTATATGCAGAATACATCATACGAAAGGCTGGACTGGAGGAATCCCAAGCCGGAATTAAGATTGCCAGAAGAAATATCAACAACCTCAGATATGCAGATGATACCACTCTGATGGCAGAAAGTGAGGAGGAATTAAAGAACCTCTTAATGAGGGTGAAAGAGGAGAGCACAAAAAATGGTCTGAAGCTCAACATCAAAAAAACTAAGATCATGGCCACTGGTCCCATCACCTCCTGGCAAATAGAAGGGGAAGATATGGAGGCAGTGACAGATTTTACTTTCTTGGGCTCCCTGATCACTGCAGATGGTGACAGCAGCCACGAAATTAAAAGACACCTGCTTCTTGGGAGGAAAGCCATGAGAAACCTAGACAGCATCTTAAAAAGCAGAGACATCACCTTGCCGACAAAAGTCCGCATAGTCAAAGCTATGGTTTTTCCAGTAGTGATGTATGGAAGTGAGAGCTGGACCATAAAGAAGGCTGACCGCCGAAGAATTGATGCTTTTGAATTGTGGTGCTGGAGGAGACTCTTGAGAGTCCCCTGGACTGCAAGGAGAACAAACCTATCCATTCTGAAGGAAATCAACCCTGAGTGCTCACTGGAAGGACAGATCCTGAAGCTGAGGCTCCAATACTTTGGCCATCTCATGAGAAGAGAAGACTCCCTGGAAAAGACCCTGATGTTGGGAAAGTGTGAAGGCAAGAGGAGAAGGGGACGACAGAGGACGAGATGGTTGGACAGTGTCACCGAAGCGACCAAGATTAATTTGACCCAACTCCGGGAGGCAGTGGAAGAGAGGAGGGCCTGGCGTGCTCTGATCCATGGGGTCACAAAGAGTCGGACACGACTTAACGACTAAACAACAACAAAAGGCTAAAATATTTACTGAGCTTTCCTAGTGTGTAGTCCATTTCAAGGCACTAAGTAAGTGTTATGCAAGGGCACACACCTAAGCAGAGGGTAGCCATACCAGTGTGCTGCATCAAAAACAGGAAAGAGTCTTGCAGTAACTTGAAGATAACTGTTTCATTTAGAACTCGTTTTCCTGGAATGCAGCCCGTTTCCTCACATGTACCTGATTAAATGGTCCACTCAGCGAAACCATTGCTGATTCAATTCTTCAAAAAACCTCTGGTTTATGAATGTGGGATATTCTGCATCTGTACACACAATTCAAAAATCCAGGAAATGGCCCAGTATTGCTGCAGAATATCATGCCACGTTGCCAGAAGGAAAAAGGATGCCAAACTTTACTTAGGAAAGGGCAGCCTGAATGTTGACAATACCAATGGCAGCTGTCAAGATGGTCTACATGATACCCTCTTCTGTTCATTATCATTCACAAAGTGACACCATGCAAGGGAAAATCCCAGAAGCTGACTCCTTTTTTTCATCAGTTCGCCACTTCTCACCCAAACACCAAGCAATTGTCAGGCCTGTTTTTCAACAAGTGAGCAGAAGAGGGTATCTGTTTGTATACAAAATAACCAGAATTAAAAATATGCATGACAGTTATATTGGGAAATAGCAAAGATTAAACAATAGAGTATATAATGAAGATGGGGAAATATAGGCTCAAAAAGAAGCAAACTTGCATAGCTAAGATGGTTCTGAGATCTAGGCTGCACTGCAAAGTTCTGCAGTACCTGAGCAGATTCTGCTTCTTCAGCTAACTCTTTACATTGAACACTTCCTTCCTGAGCAACCCTCAGAACAACTGCCATCTTACACTTTTCTGCCACAGAATCACACTTAACCTTCTCCAGTTGTGAGGTTAATATCTGCTTTCCCTTCCCTGCATGCACAATCCATTCCTCTTTCTCCATCTCCACTTGCTTACATTTCTGATCTAACTCCTGCTGCTGCTGCTCTACACTTGCACCCTCTTGTTCGGATTCCTTCAACATCTCTAACATCTCTAAGCATAAATACCACAAAGACCATGCTGCACATGTATCCTTTTTGCTCCCATGAGGCTTTTTCTCTGAACAGTACTTAGCAATTGCCTCACAAATGGTGGCCACTGCTTTTATATTCATTTGTTTTAAAACACCCAGATTGCCAAGGACAGTGTTTTTCTTCACTATCCACTTTCCAATTTTGTCTGTGCACTTTCCCAAAGACAATGAATAGAGATGGGGACGAACTGCCAAAATGGCTGTTTGTCTAGGTTCATGGTTCATCAAGGTTGACAAACCATGAACCACAAATTTCCCCTGGGTTTTCCGACAAACCACTAATCAGTTCATTGGTTCTTTTCTTTTCTTTTTCATTTAGAACCCGCTTTCCCATGGCTGTCTAAAAATAAAAAGCTGAGCCCCCACCTCCTTCCCACTGCCCCCGTTGCCCCCCTCCCTTGTTCACCTCTGCCTCTGCCTCTGCCTCTGCCTCCCACACTGCTGCAGCCTCCACTGTTGCTGCTGGGGTCATAGACAGACAGGGCAGGCTCAGTTGCTCAAAGGGAAACTGGGTGGCCCTTTTCGAAGATGGCAGCTGTGGCTTCCCTTAGGGCAGTGGAGCCTGCCCTGTCTGCCTATGGGCCTGCCAATCAGCTGTTTGGTGGGCCCATAGGCAGAGATAGAAGTCTAGGCTGCCCAAACAGAAACTTTCATTCCAGCAGCCTAGTCTTCCCTCTCTGCCTATGGAGCCAAATAAAAAACTGGTAAATATTCATCCCTTTGTATTCGTTGGAGTCGCCAGAATTGACAAAATACAAAGGGATGAATATTCAACGAATCAACAATTTCTTACAAATATCAAAATTCATTTTTTAATTCATCCCCATGTCTAACAATGAACCTAGAATGGGCCATTTACTAAACAGGAAGAAAATAGCCAGACCATGTAGGATATTTGATTTCCCAGACCTCCAGACAATCCTTTTAGCATAAAAACAAAAGAAGGTGATTAAATTTGAGATGACTCTTTGGCTGGGGTATTCATGTCTTATGTACTTCTGATGGGGATCATTTTGAGCTATATTGCAATAATTCTTCTTGGGGCCATGGCTCACCTTTAGACCTTTGAGGCATCTCTTCAGCTGCCATTGTTTTAACCTATACTTGTTCTTGACAAGTTTTCCAGTTAAAACAGTCTGTGGTGTGCACCTTGCAGGAGTGTTTTTCAAACCTGGCTAGTTTGGTAACGGGGGGAGGAGGAGTGGAAAGCCACAATTGAAGACCTACCAATGTGTGGGGAAAATTACTCCCAAAAGATAGATAACACACGATGAAGATTACCTCTCCTTAGTCTTGTTAGATTGTCTTGAATCTAGGGAGATTTGGGGCAGGATCAGCTGGAGGGTTGAGGCACAGACACAACAAAAAATGAATTAAAAAACCCAACCCAAATCAACCCAAAACAGAAGCTTCCCCAAGAGCCCAAACCTGAACAACTAATATGGCTACTGTATGGCTTTTACATGTTCTTGGCAGACTGACTACTGATCTGCCCCCTTGTTAATCATGTGTCCTGCCTTACTTTGATTATTATCTTCCCATGTGGCTAATCCAGAGACACTGAACATAGAATGGGACACTTAGTAAATAGGAAGATGGGCAGACCATTCTAGGATGCTTGCTTTCCCAGCCCTCCAGACAATCCTCTTAGCATACAAACAAAAGAATCATAGAATAATAGAAAAGTGAAGTTGGGAGGGGCCTACAAGACCATCAAGTCCAACCCCCTGCTCAATGCAGGAAGACAGTCAAAGCATATTTGCCGGGTAATTATCCAAGTTTTTCTTGAATGCCTCCAGTGTTGGAGCACTCACCAACTCCCGAGGTAACTGGTTCCACTGTCGTACTGCTCTAACAGTTAGGAAGTTTTTTCCTGATATTCAACCAAAATCTGGCTTCCTTTAACTTGAGCCCATTGTTGTGTGTCCTGCACTCTGGGATGATTGAGAACAGATCTTGCCCCTCCTCTGTATGACAGCCTTTCAAAGATTTGAAAAGTGCTATCATATCACCCCTCAGTCTTCTTTTCTCAAGGCTAAACATGCCCAGTTCTTTCAGCCTTTCCTCATAAGGCTTGGTTTCCAGCCCCCTGATCATCCTTGTCACCCTCCTCTGAACTTGTTCCAATTTTTTAACATCCTTCTTGAAGTATGGTGTCCAGAGGCCTAACCAGTACTGAATAGAGGAACTAGCAGCTTGCAGGATTTGGAAACTATGCTTCTATTAATGCAGCCTAAAATAGCATTTGCCTTTTTTGTAGCCACATCACACTGTTGGCTCATACCCTGTTTCCCTGAAAATAAGACCCAACCTGAAAATAAGCCCTAGTATGATTTTTCAGGATGCTTGTAATATAAGCCCTACCCCAAAAATAAGCCCCAGTTAAGTGAAACCCCGCCCTCCACCGCTGTGCAGCAACCAGAAGAAGATGACATGACTATTTGAATAAATGTAGATTGTTGTACATAAATATATATATATATATCTCCCCTGAAAATAACCCCTAATGCGTTTTTTGGAGCAAAAATTAATATAACACCCTGTCTTATTTTCAGGGAAACACAGTATTTAGCTTGTGATCTATGACAATTCCAAGATCCTTCTCACTCGTAGTTTTGCTGAGCCAGGTATCCCCCATCTTGTAACTGTGCAATTGGTTTATTTTTCCGAGGTGCAGTACTTTGCACTTATCCCTGTTGAATTTCATTCTGTTGTTTTTGGCCCAGTGCTCCATCCAGAAGGTGATTCATTTCTCTGGCCTTCCTACAAGATGGCTATTCTGTGAGCCTCAGCAGCTTCCAGAGAAAGTTCAGAGTTGATAGGATGCAGGATTCACTTGTCTGCCTCCCTGGCAGTCCAGGGAATCCACAAAGCTCTCTTCCAGCACCGTATTTTAAACAAATAAACTTTTAATGGACTTTGGTGTTATGCCTGGAATCTCTTTGTTCTGTATTAGAAAGCCAATGGTCCCAAAAATGTATCCATTTGTCTCTCACAGATGTCCACAAGACTTCCAGGAAGCAAGAATGATTGTTGCAATTCAAGCCTTTAAAAGTGGCCACAGCCCTCGTATATGGAGATTGCACAGTGGGATCACTGACAATTCTCCATTCCACCACTCCCTCTCAGGATGAGGGTTTTTTGCTCCAGGAACAACCTGCAATAAATCCTAGGCAGTCTTTCATGTTCCTGTTCAGGTAGCTGCCACCACCTTTTTTTTTTTTAATTTTAAGGTACAGGTAATTCACAAAATTAATTAAAACTCATCAGGATAAGGACTGAAAATAGAGCCTCCCCCCCTCTCAGCTACCTTGCAGACATGGCTTGCAGATTGTATGAAGTTTATTAAAAGAAAACACATAAAGAAAACAAGAACAAAACAGATTGTTGCCAATGAAAAAGAATAGTTCCAAAATGAATGTAGATTTCAAAATAGAAAAGAAAGACTGAAAGATTATAATTTAACTTATCTTAAAATAGTAAGTTTCCCAGCTGGCCTATACAAGCCTCTGGACTTTCTGCCTCAGCTCCCCAGAGATAGTTTCAACATGCATCTCCATTCCTAAAGAATGGACCCTTTTGTTAATAACTTTTAATCTCCCTTTGAACCCAGCAGGGAGTGATGTATCCAAAAATCTTTCTTAGATATGCCCTGAGGGTAAACAGGCTATCAGAACAGGAATCTTAGTAACTTCAAAAGCCCTTTGAAAGGATGCAGGGCAATAACACCTCCTGCTGAATTACCTCACTTCCATTTGTTTACAGTCTATTTAATTAATGCAAGTAATATTTGAGATGGATCTATTCACACTCCCACAGTGGTGGTGTGAACTCTGCTGGATACTTTCTCATCAAGGGGAGTTGCATGCAGTTTGCTGCTCCTCTGAGGCAGGGGATTCACTCCACTTTATGGACTGTGTACATTCTGAAAGCACATGTATGAATTCAGACATTCTGAGAAACATTACAAGGGATCTTTGAACCACAGCAATAGTGTGTCTTGACACAGATTGGGCTGAGTATATTGTATTCACATAGAGTTATTCCACTTGGGAGATATACTGAACACACATATTAAAATATACAAAATAACTGCATTGGGGAAATAGCAAAAAGTATAGTTTATTATTAGGCATCCTTCAGTCTCGAGAGACTATGGTAACGTGCTCTGAATAGAGGACCTTGAACAGTGTCTAGTGTGGCAGAGAAGGCCAATACGAGAGTGACAATCCCTTCCACACTGAGGACAAATACAATCTGTCCCTATACCTAAAGTATAGTAAAGTGGCATAAATAGCACAATTGTTTCAGAAATATTATGGGGAAATAGCAACCCAATGGAAGTAAGGCTCATAAAGAATGAGAGGGCTGTTGCTTGGAGAAGGGTGGTATTTTACAAGGATTTCCTGCCACAATCAGTTCTTTCATTGAGAAGTATTAATTTAATGTCTCATTGTACATAACACTAATTCTGAGGTGATTATATTTTCAATGATTCCTCCAAGCCTTAGAATTTTCTTTCAAGAGTAACTAGGTGGGATTCTTCCCTATTGTCTTTCAGTCTTGCTTTGGAAAGTCACCAGTCCCTGCAGATGGGACTAATGAAAAATACCTATACATATGAATGGGATACATCAGTGCCATAGCTGGTTTTGTCTACATGGTTATACACAGGAAACAAATTATGCACAAAGTGCCCCATCCTGCAAAAGAAAACTCACTCATCAGTCACAGGAAGAAATGGTCTAAGTTCTCCAAGTTTAGTAGAAGGGCACTTCTGAAACATGTCTAGAAATTGAATTGTTCCAGAAACCAGCAGGAAGATCATTAACAAAAGGATGATGACTGGGGAGCATGGGGCTCACTCACTGAAACAACTGCTCTGCCTTCTGATTTGCTTCTGGGCCCAATTCAAAGTGTAGGTGATGATCTTTAAAATGCTTAGTACTTAAGATCCACACACCCACACACACACCCACCCACAAAGCTATGACATCTTAAAAACAGTTATATTTCAATATGAGTTTTTGTGGCATCAGTCATGTTAGACTAAAGTCAGATTGCCTGCTTATAATCTTGCAGACCTGGTTAATCTTTTCTGATGGTCAATATATAGCCAAACAATAGAATGGCTTAAGGGCTCACTGGGTTCCTGCTGGCATGATGTCAGAAGGTGCCTTGCTTTTGTTGTTGTCAAGATGCCAAGTCAGCTCCAGCTAATCCTGACCCTACCTCAGTTCCTGTAAACTCAAGGCTGTGGCTTCTTTTATGAAGCCAATCTATCTCATATTTGTTCTTCTTCTTTTCCTGCTGTCTTCAGCTTTTTCCAGCATTATTGTCTTTTCCAGTGAGTTCTGCCTTCTAATGATCTGCCCAAAGTATGACAAGCTCAGCTGCTTCCAGAAAAAGTTCAGTTGACTTGATGTGGGGCCCACTTGTCTGCCTTTCTGGCAGTCCAGGGTATCCACAAAGCTCTCCTCCAGCACTGTATTTCAAACAAATAATTTTTTTTCCTATCAGGTGCAGTTTTCACACCCATACATAGTAATTGGGAATACAATAGTGTGGATGTTCCTGCCCTTCATCTACAATGACATGTTCTTCCACTTGAAGATCTTTTCCAGTTCCTTCATTGCCTTCCACAGATACCCTGGACTGCCAGAAAGATGAACAAGTGGGTCCTAGATCAAATCAAGCCTGAAATACCCCTGGAGGCAAAAATGATGAAAGTGAGGTTCTCCTACTTTGGGGACAGAATGAGAAGATAGGATTCACTGGAAAAGACAATAATGTTGGGAAAGGTTGAATGCAGCAGGAAAAGAGGAAGACTAAATTACAAGATGGGCGGACTCCCTGAAGAAACCACAGGCTTGAGTTTACAAGAAACAGATGAAAAAAACAGATGTGCAGCTTGTGGGTGTTCCTAGATTCATCTCTTGAGCCTGGATGGCCAGATCTCAGCAGTGGCCAGGACTGCATTTGTACAATTAAAACAATTTAAACACCAGCTATGTCCATTTCTTTAGGGATCTGATCTAGCCACTGTGACACATGCCCTAGTTACTTCCCAGCTGGATTACTGTAACACATTCTATGCGGGGGTGCCAATGGAACATGTCAGGAAACTTCAACAGGTCCAAAATGCAACAGCCAGATTGCTGGGGCTGGTTACAGGGATCACACAGTCCCCCTGTTACAGCAGCTTCACTGGCTTCCGATCAGCTTCTGGGCACAATTCAAAGTGTTGGTTTTAACCTATAAAGCCCTAAATTGCCTGGGCCTAAGCTATCTCAAAGACCGTATCTCCCACTATGAGTCAGCTTGGGTGTTGAGATTATCAGAAGAGACCTTTTTCTTGGTCCCATCACTTTCACAGATGTGTCTGATGGGGACACAGAAGTCTTCTCTGTTGCTGTTCCCAGACTTTGGAACTCTCTCCCACAGGAGGCCAGGCTGGCCCCATCTTTGCTGTCCTTCTGAAAGCAGGCAAAGACCTTTCTCTTCAGGCAAGCCTTTCTATAGTAACTAGCTACCAGTGTGTGCGCGTGCATGTTTTTAACGGATGGTTATGCATTACTGCTTTGACTGGATTTTTAGTACTATTTGTTTTCCATTTTTGTATTCTCCATTTCTCAGAGTGGCATTTAAAAAAAATATTTGTATACTTACTGTTCTTAGCTCTAATTTTGTATTTTAATGATGTACAATTTGGTACATGCGCTTGTAATCTCGAGATTAGACCACTGTAATGCGCTCTACGTGGGGCTACCTTTGAGGTTGATGCGGAAGCTCCAAATGGTGCAGAATGCGGCGGCCAGACTTCTTAGTGGGGTGAGAAAATACCATCATATCTCTCCCACTCTGGCCGCTCTGCATTGGCTGCCCGTTCGGTTCCGCGTTGATTTCAAAGTTTTAATGCTTACGTACAAAGCCCTAAACGGTTTAGGGCCTCGATATTTGGTGGAACGCCTACTCCCACCAAAATCTACCCGTATCACTCGATCAAGCCAGGAGGTGAGGTTGAGGAGCCTAACGCCGAGGGAGGCCCGGAAGGAAAAAACAAGAAACCGGGCCTTCTTGGCAGTGGCTCCTCGCCTTTGGAATAAACTCCCCCCTGAGATCCGTATGGCCCCCTCACTGGGCATTTTCAAAAGCCAATTGAAAACTTGGCTGTTTAAGCAGGCCTTCCCTCCAGCCACTATTTGATTTATCTTTTTTTTTCTTTTTATCTTGAACAATTGATTATTCATGTTGTATATTATTGCTATATTTAAATTGTTTTATTTTTAAATGTTGTTAGCCGCCCAGAGTGGTCAACTGACCAGATGGGCGGGATATAAATACAATAAATAAATAAATAAATAAATGTAAGATGCCTCTTTAATAATTGTTCTTAGCTTTAAATACTATTTTTTAATGATGTCAAACACCATTGTATATTCATTGTTTCCAACTTCAAATATTGTCTTTCAATGTTGTAAGCTACCATGGGTCCTTTTCAAGGAGAAACGCAGGTTAAAAATATTATTTATTTATTTATTTAAATAAACAAACAAACAAATAAATAAGACTAGAGCAGGGCTGTTGAGGGCAGGATATGTTGGAGATCTCTCATTCATAGGGTTGCTATAAGTCGGAGGTGACTTAACAGCAAATAATGACAACTCCAATAAACTCAAAGGAAATAATATTTGAAGCATATTTTTAAAAATGTAAAGCATAGAGTTTGAGACTATGCAGGACAAAACATACTTTATTGTACTGCAACATCAAAAATACATGTAGATTACATCAAGGACTGTGCCAATGACAAGTTGCCAGGCTAGTGAAATTCAGCTGGTATAATAATGGGAATCTACTGAAGTAAAGGTCACTCACCTGAGGCACAAGTACACTATTGTTTAAGTATCCTGATTCAGCTTAGTTGCAGTACAGAAATCTACAGGTTTTCCCTCTAAGTTGCATATTAGTTACTCAAAGTTCAAGCTAAGAGGGGTGCCCAAACTGCAGCTCAATGGCCAGAATGCCACTTAAGGAGTGTCGAAAGTACAACCATAACTCCCCTTCAGTTTCTAGCAATACATGGGAGGTAGGGCTCATGGAACAAAATTCCTAAAGGCACTTGCAGTGGCACCCCATAACAATCCCAGCCACTGCAAGTGTGGTTAGAACTGAAGTAATGACCATTATTTTTCTTTCTACATGGATACTCTGTATTCCTTGCTGACTGGTAGAACTTGACAAGTTCTTAAGATTCAGTTGCAGTAAGGCAAATACCTGGTCTATGAAATATCTAGTATGAACAAAGGGGTACAAAATTGTGATTAATTATCCACAATGCAGCTTTCAGATAAAAAATAATAATTAACTGGGCAGGCCATGCTGGCAGCAAAGTTTGGGCACTCCTGAGTAAGGACAGAGTCTACAGAAAGGTTTGCTCAGAAGAGCAAGATCCAGTATTGCAACACAAGTAACTGCTACAGGAAGCACCAGGTAACTCAACGACTTAAGTACAGCCATATGAGCTTGTTGTGCTGGTAAAAGCAGTAAAGGCGCAGCACCACAACAACTAAGAGTTAGAGCTTGGCATCAGAAGCAGCATTTGAAAACAAGTTGTTAGCTGTTTGAATCAGATATAGATCAGATGCCTGGTTGTAATGCATAACTGTACATGCTGGCATACCCCTCTTCCTTATAGCCAGGATTTTAATACAAAGCTACACATTAAAGGGTGAGGGTAGCTCTAAGAACAAGAGTTGCAACCTTCCTAGCTAAGGTCAGCCAAAAAAAGGAAGGAAGAATGCTGCAGCTACAGCAATGGTTCAAACCCCATCACTACCAACACAGTTTTAAAGCAACACAAGACTGGACAGCCATTTCTTTATATTATCGTGTTAAGTTACATCTGGAAACTGGGAAAACATAACAGATTTTTCCTATTAAAAAAAATATAATAGTCAATATATCATATGATGGAAGGGGTGCTTCGGTAAATGAGGAATGGCAACAACTTTGGGTTACACACCAAAAAAAGAGACAAAGACAAGCACAGGCCCTGTACTATCAATGAACCCAAACAAGAACATGAATCAACGGCCAGCACAAACTGGACTAAACACTGGACCTTTTGCATTCATCACAAATTTTACTTCTTAAGCCAGCAGATCAGGTGAAAAGACTGGCTCAAAAAACAACTAAAAACTTAGGATAGAGTTGGAAATAAATTAAAAGACACGTTTTAGATTAAAATGTCCTTTTGATGCAATTAATTTTGAAAAACTAAAATTCAACTGATTTATCTCTAACAAAAAGAAATAAACCAAATTCCTTTCCTTTCAGACAATTTTTAACTTCAAATGTTTAAATATCTGAGACTGAAGGAAAAAAGGCAAAGTTACAGCAGTCACACATTCTCTATGAACAACTGAAAGGAGTAAAAAAAAAAAAAGGAACGTTCCATTTGAAATTCTCACAATCTTTCCCTCTGTGTTGTTCATGAATCCAGCATTGATGTTAAGGTGACATTGTATGTAATTTTTTTGTTGATTTTCCTCGTTTCTAAAGTTTCAACAGAGAAAGCCTAAAGACAAGGAGATGTCCATTCATGAGTTATCAGATGGCACATGCTCCTCAAATCCCTCACTCTCTCGGACCAAAGCTCTTTCCAGGATAACGCGGCCTTCCTTGTAGCGCTGGCTGTCTTCAGTAGCAAATTCATAAATCCAGCCTAGCTTGCTGTTGCAGTTCTTGCAGCTCACATCACGAACCATGTGGCGTCCGGTAAGCATGACTCGGTCCTGGACTTCACTGTACTGCAGATTTACCACCTGTGGTACATAAATGGTACAAAGGTAATTGAAGCACCTAGAGTGAGAATCTGAAAATTCTGCAATCACTAGACAACTGTGGGATTGTATAGTTTAGAACCTTGGTTTCCTTCTGTGGGCACACTATCAATGATAATATTTCTGGAGCACTGTATAAAAGCAGCATGCCGCTGCATATGGAACTCTGCTCCTGCCACTGAAGCTGTCATAGGCTTATGAACTGTTTAGAGGAAGGGAAGGGAAACAAAGTAGGGTGCCATTACCCAACACCAAAAATAAGCATCAGTCACACCACAAGATGCTCCCTGCTCTCTCAAATCATGTCTTTCATTAGGAATAAAATGGCCATCCAAAATCAACAGGGATAGGGAAGGGACTGAATTAAAATATACTTAACCAAGGCCAATTAGGGATTATGACCTGCTTCACATACTACAGTAATTTTATTCAGTTATTTACTTGTCATTTTCCAACAAACTATATTTTGCAAGTAATTGATTATTTCATCTGCCCCTTAGGGGAGAAGATTGCATACAAATGTAAGGCATTCCAAGTTAGCTTCCAACAGCTGAAACCATCAGCTAGTTCCCATTTACGTTTGTTGCAAATTCTTCAGTAATTGTTGCTTTCAGTTCACAAGTGGAACTGAAAGTTGACTTCTGAAATAGTGAATGCTGGGATTCACAGGCTTTAGGGACAATCATTGGGCCACACTAAGATTGTCATTTCATGTAAGATATTGAGACAGATCAGTATTTCTCAGCAAATGTACATGAAACAAAGTATTTTGCACTTATTAAAATGCAGCTATATAAAATTGTTATATATAGAAGCAATACCTATGCAAGACATTTGTATGTGAAGCAGTTGTGTCATTGTTACCACTGCAGGATTGGTACAACTCTCAAAATGGCATTTTTGTTTCATGCAGCTATGCACTGAAGAAAAAACACAGTGACTAGAGATAGCCACAAACCTTGGTTTAGAGGTTTGTGCTGGTTCACCAGCATGGCACAATAGGTGCCGCACATTCCCTTCCCCCACTCCCCTGGCAGGCTCCCCCACTCACCAGCTGGCATGCACTGCTCTTCTCCTGCTCTTCATGCGATTGTCCAGTCGCAGCAGGAGCTCGTGCTTCCCTCCTCCTCCTCCTCCTCCAGCAGCCGCCCACTCAGATGAGGAAGTGGGACAGGGATTCCTGCAACTGTCTTTGAGTGGGCGGCTGCTAGAGGTGGTGGAGGAGGGAAGCTCACACTCCTGCTGCGACTGGACAAATGCGCAAAGAATAGGAGAAGCGCAGTGTGTGCCAACTGGTGAGTGGAAGAGCCGAGGTTTGAGCTCATCTCTAACAGTGACACTAAAGCAGTTTCAGATCCCCGACTAACCTTGTTAAATAGAAAGGCTCGTCCTGTAGCTCCTGTGAAACGGGTAGATATGAGCTCAGATCGGTTGGTCAAGATTGTGTCACAATTTGCGCAGGAGAACAGGCGAGTACCACCAATGTGATCTAAGAAAATCCTACCCATTTTTCAAGTATGCTGGAGAAAATGTAGAATGCTGGAAAAAGAGAGAAGAAAATATTGTGTCAGTGTTATAAAACATCTGAAAATGCTGTATCAGAGCATAGGAGCCTTTTCAAGAAGATCTGTTGAATACTCACAACTGAAAGTACTCAGGTATGTGGAATGTGCCCTGCCTCCTCCAACCCTGTCCCATCAACAGAAAAGCAGCAATGGAGTTCATTTGGTGGAAAAAAATAACTAGGCAGCTCTGTTGTCCACTACTCTGTTGAATCCCACTAAATCTGCTATTCACCAGGAAAATATGAAGACTGTTGCCTTCTATATTTGACAATATCTAATATGGCCAACAGGTTCTATGCCAACTGAGTGAGAAACGATCGGGTCACTCAGCGCCCTAAATACTTCACCGATCTTCAAATATCTGAAGAACTGTCACACAAACGAGGCAACTTGTTTGTTTTCTGTTGCTACAGAGAATATGATCTGAACCAAGAGGTACAAATTACAAGAAAAAATGTTTTCAGTTCAAGATTATTAAGAACTTTCTGACAATGCAAGCTACCTGATAGTGGAACAGACTACTTTGTTTAAGATTTTTAAGAAGTGGCTAGATAGCCACTTATCTGTCAGAGATGTTGCAGTAATGCATTTCCTACATGATAGAGGCTAGATTAAATGACCAGTAACAGAGTCTCTTACCTCTGATTTTACTCACTCTACTAATTTTTCTCAGCTTATAGTGGGGACCATGGACTAGCAAACCCACCACAGCCTTTGGGTCCCAGACCCTAAGATTAGGAAATAGTATCCTGCTTCACACCAAAATAATATTCAAAGTGCCTCACAACAAGATTAAGTACAAATGCACAGATGAGAATCACAGAAAGTGATATTTAAACACAAATTATAATAATGAAACAAATGAATAAAAAGCAGTTTAGAAACACATTGAGAAGAAGTACAGCACCCTTTTATTAAAAGCTCTATCTTCAGCAGCTAACTGCCAAAGATATGCCTGAATATATAGCTCTTAAGTGATTTAATGCTCTTTTTTTAAGGTCCTCTAACTTCCTAAGCCATGAAGAATGGAGCTTTTGTGTAAGGGAACAAAACCTCCCGCCATGTTTTAGAAGTCTAAATATTCCACAGGCAACAAAGACCAGAAGAAACAATCTTCCTCTACTAAACAGAGACACACTTATAATAGATGGGCATTAGCTCAGACTACAGAAAATGTAGCATTATCTATATATACCGCAAAAAACAAACAAACAAAAACACCTAATGCTTAGGCTGACACCTAAGTTGGAGAAGTTCCACATTTCTAGTAATGTCTGAGCTTTAATATTTAAATAGTAGGACACCCCCCCCCCCATATCCACGGGCAATTGGTTTCAACCCCCCCCCGTGGATCCTACAAAATATGGATTATAGCAAATACTATTTTAATAGCAAACACTATACGTAGCATGGTCTCTGGCTCCTTCTACTGGCCACATCTTGAAACTTCATCTTTAAAAATATATATTTCTAAGAACTTTCTTTTAATATTTTCAGACAATGGGTAAGTGAATCAATGAAAAATGATCCTGCAAATACGGGGGCCCTACTGTATTAACATCTAAATAAAAAAAGCATTTGACAACAGAGAGGGAGTTTTCCCTTTAACAATTTAGATGGTAAATTTGGTTTACTATGAATGATAGCAATCTTGTCTGAACAATGTATCTACTATCTACTACTGACTAATCTATCTTGTTTTACCAACTTCTACTAGGGATAGTATGCCTAAAAAAAATCTACAGTCTGAATCCATATGGCAAAGTGACCAACAGTGTTTCTAGTTAAAGTTAGAACTGTCATCCTGTAAAAATGGCACAAATAGAAAACTTCATTTTAGCAGTGTGTTCAGGAGTCAGAGAAGGACAAACTATGATAACTGCATTAAAGCTTTATCTTATATACAGTAATTACCATAATCACACACAAAGCAGCAGTAATGATAGTACAATTACTCTTGAATTGGGAATCTAATTAACATCCATAGCAAAAGTGTCTCAATCCAAGCAACAGGTGATAGAAATGAAAATCCCATTAACTTTTAATTCAGTAGGTTCACTCTGAGGTTTTTCTTTGAAATCCCTTTATCCATGAATGGCTACCTTAATGTCAGCAAGAATACACCAGTTAGTTGAAATATTCCCAAACTGCCTTCTGACTATTGACATTTCTGGCATAAGATTTGTGCCCATTTATTTTTTTGTAGACTAATCAATGTGTCTTGAACAGAACATCACTGCTGGTACATGAGAAGAGTATAGTACAAATGAGCAGGTAGCTGACGTGCTGTGGCCAGAGATGAATATTGGTACCACAGGTGCCCGGCAAAAGCAGACCCTTCCCCCAGAACTGGCTGGTCCACTTACTGCTCGCCGTGCAATGTTCACAGCCGGTGTCATTCCCGTTGTGTTAATTATGGAGGTAGCCTGGCTGAGTGGTGATACTCATCATCCTGTCTCATTGCCAGTGTGGTTGGCAGTGCAGGGAGGCAGGGAAGCGCCGGCTGGGCTACTTCCACAATTGGTGTGATGGGAACAACACTGGTCGTGCACAGTGAGCTGTAAGTGAACTAGCTGGTTCGGGGGGGGGGGGGAGTTCCAATTTCAAAAGGCACCTGTGGTGCCAGTATTCATATCCCCAGGGATATGAATATGTATATCCCACCTCTAGCTGTGGCTGACATGAGTAGGTCTTTTTCTAGGTAGGTATGGGAACAGAGTTAGCATCTGGGCTTGTTGCAGGGACTGGTCCATGTTTTGTGCATCTGTGATTATTGGTGTTTTATGTTAAGGGGCTGTCAGTAAGCAAGAACATATCCTACACAAAAGGAAAGTGACAGGAAAGTATTATGGCCTAAGAGGGGCTACAGATAATTGACGTTACATTGGAGAGACATTAGATGGGTGCTATAAGTAACAAATCATGCTTAGTTGCTTTCTGTTCTAGTACTAGATCATTTAGGAGATTAGTACCCAAGAATAATCTGTCCTTGTTGGTTTGCTTCTCATTTAACTCTGATGTGAATTTTATTAACAAATGCCTGATGTAAGCCCCTAAGTTGTGAGTCTATCTGATAAGTCAGAACAGGGGTCTCCAAATTTTTCACACAGAGGGCCACATAATATATTTTTGAGGGCCGAAGGAGTGTGCGCATATGTGTGCGTGCACACACTCCGGCCCGCCTGCCTTCCCACCCACCCGTATGGATGGGCTGGATAAAAAGGCCAGGGGGCCAGATGTGGCCCGCGGGCCGTACTTTAAAGACCCATGAGTTAGAATAAACATGGCTGTAAAACAATGGGGTTGATGGCATGTCCTGGAGAGAATATGGAGATCTGCATGGCAGCCAGGAGTTTCTGATACAAAGTATTGCTTAAGTCTTTATTTAGGTCCAAAGTAGTACATAGGAAATGTGGTTGCTATGTTGACTTGATCTATTCAAATTGTTGAAGTCTTGATAGCACTCCTTAAACAACTCTTATTCATGTATCCAAATGAAAAAGATGTCAGTTGCTCAGGAAGAGAAAAGACCTTTGGGCACAAGTACTGACAATGAATTGCAAAAATGATTCATCAAGTACGAAAGTACACCATGACTTTCCTTTCATCTTATACTGTCAATTTGGCTATTATTCTGGCTATATCTAGAGTTTGGATAAAAAGTATATTAAAACTAGACCATGTAGATATACCAATGAGTATTAACATTAGTATTGTTCTCACTCTGAACTGCGGGTACATTTTAGAAACTGCTAGTATTGAGATTGGAGATGGAATGAAGAGACCAGTAAAGTTGATCCAAATTAAAATTCTTGCTCAAAAGATAGAATTATCCACCAAAAAGTCGTACAGTATTCTATACTGAGTGTCTATACCCTGGACAGAGAATAAACTTTTCCCTTCCTATCAGATAGTGCAGATATTATTGATGTTTTACCAAGTCTTGCTTTTCTATGTTCAGTACCAAGTTGTGCAGTCCTTGAAAAGCATAGAATCCAAGCCAAGTCTGTGTAATACTGACACAGTATTTATCTGAAAATATCTACAAAATATTCCTCCTTTTCAGTAGTTCATGTGTTAACTGTTCACTGGCTACTCACCTACTGCCCAATGGCTTGAGAAAACGTTTTGCTGTCCTGTTACTCCACCCACCACCACTGAAACTCCCCAAGTGTAGAAGTACATGAAAAAAGTTCAAAAGAACCCCTTAACACCATGTTCGAGGCATTAAGAGTTCTGTTTTTCTGGTCCCACAGGAAACACAAAAGACAACATCAACACTTGAGACTGTATACATACTTTATTGAGGTTTGTCACAATAGCTATGATGCTGCTGCCCCCATTATATCTTAGTTGCAAAAAGTGTTGGCCCATAAAGGAATCTGTATTTTAGGAAAAAACACAAACACAGGGTTGCTTAGCATAGTAAATTGCAACTAGAGTAGTGAATCAGTGTAGATTTGGTAAGTTAATTGATCCATAATTTCCTCCAAACCAATGGGCATACTCTAGTTGCAATTTAGTACACTAAGCATCAGGATTTCAACCAGTAGGCCAGATGCAAGAAAACTCCTGCATCTCAAATGCACCAAACATTTTATTAGAAGCAAGTGAGAATCAATTATCCTAGAGATATCATCAACAAGAAAATAAACAAGCATCTGCAACTTTGTTTATGGTAAATATAAGAACTGCTTCCAAGGAGGAACCTATCTGTCAACTGAAAAAGTCTGGTGAGTGATGATGGCAATTTTATGGGGTATTTTCAAAATTGAGTACTATTAGAATACTTCTGATATATGGTCACAACTATGCTTGAAAGTGACCAGAAAGGACTGCTTTTCTAAAGTGGAACAGCATAGAGCCCGCCTAAAATATGAGAGCTTAAACAGAAGATGTAACAAAGGCTTGAATTAACGTTTATCCACCATCGTCCTTTGACCATTCCCTATACTCAAAACTAGGGGGAGGTTTTCTATGGCATTTCACATTTTCTCTGCAACCTACATTTGAACCCATAAACAAGTTCAAATATGTTTATGAGTAATCTGGCCTTACAGCTTTGAATTACTGCCCTCATCTACAACTACGCTCCCAGACAATCTCTGGAGTTCAGGAGAAATAGGAAATATTTCCCCTTAGCCTAAATACATTTCTATCTCCTCTCTCTTGCATTATAAAACTCAATGCAGCACCCAAAGAAGTCTCAGGTAGTCTCCAAGCTAGGTGGTCTTAGAGTCAGGCCAATATCATTTACCTTTAGATTAGGGGTGGACCTACAGGCCCCATCTGCCCTGGCCAACATAGCCAATGATAAGGAATAGAGGAAAATGTAGCCCATCAATATCTGCAGAGCTAAACCTTCCCCTTCTCCAGCTTTAGATGTTGCTTTAGATGTCATGGAAAGGGTATGTAATTGGAGACACATCTCTTGTTTCTCCTAAGATCATGAAGGAAGACCTGTTCATGTACGATGTTTCAAAGCATAGAGGTGGAACCTTTGGTCTTCCAGATGTTAAATTGCTACTCCTATCACACATTACCATTTGACTAGTCTGAATAGGACTGATGGGAAACTGAATTCAACAACATATGGAGGACCAGTCTCTGATTCACATTTCATCCCTGGCTGCAGCTCACTGGCTAATTTTAGGCCAGTCTTCCTCAGCTACCAATTATTCATTAGCTTGTCTTACACAGCTGTTGTAAAGAACATGAAAACTTTTTTTAAAAAAAGAAAAAAAAACTTTTTTAGATGTTTTCCCAGTTGCACTGCCTTTCACTATACAGGGGCCACCTGAACATTCTGATCCAAGTTCTATTTGAGCCAGCTATTGATTTCAGTGAAATGCTAACAAATCCAGAAAAACAACTATTCCTTTTGAGTTGTAGTGCTGGATAAAAATATTTGGGTTCAATGCAAAAAAAAGAAGTAAAGCAAACACAAAAGCCCTAAATGACACGAAAGTTTATGTTGTTGCATAAAATATTTTGTCAGTTGATAAATTCCCAGGGGTGGGGCTTCAGTTTTTAAGATTTCCATTTGCAGGTATTTACACATTTACCAGAATACTGAATGAAAAAGTAGACATTAGAAGCAAAAAAAGGAGGAGAGCGAAACAATCTGCTGCACACCGATAACATTTTAATCACCCGGTCAGCTGCTGTATTTGGTAGACAGTAGAGCTGAAAAAAAATGAGGGAAGGCACAGCACCATGACTGCAGCATAATCCTCCTTCCTACCACTGCAGAACACTGCAAGAAGAGTGTGCTTCTACCGCCTCCCCCAAAACACCAGGAACATACAGTCCTACAGTCCTATTATCCAAACATTGAACAAGAAGGTAGTCGAGGAAGGGGGAACGCCCTGAGTCTGGTCACATGACTTACAGCATCCAATCAGTAGCAGTTCTGCCAATGTCTGGCTTGAAAAAGGGGCTTTTCCAGAAGCACAGGCGATTTGACAACAAATAACAGAAAACAGCTAACAAGAGAGACCTGTGGGCCTGGAGTCACCAGCTGGAGACAAAAGCAACAACCTTATTTTCTCCCACCCACTCGCCTTCAAGACACTGTTCTGTTTGGCAACCTCTTATCTCACAGATTCACTGCCACAACTTAGGGTAACAACGCTGAAGCTATTTACAGTGTGTGGGGACTTGACTGATCCCAACTCCCAGAATCCAATAACATGCCAGGGCACCAACCACTTGAGCAGGTCCTATGCTTGGCATAAGGCAAGCACGGGAAATTAGAATTATCAATCCATCTCAAAACATGTCTTGAACCAGAAGAATGAGACCGGGACCGGAAACAGAAAGAGACCGGAAGAGGGGGGAGGGGTTGTTTTGGAGAGTCTTGATTTCCCTGGGCACACCCCAAGCACATAATCTTCGACCGTCCTGAAAGAAACCAAACCAAACCAGCTTTCTAGGGGAGTCAGTGGGACGGAGGGAGGGAGGGGGACACAGGCGAGGGAGAGGAAAAGAGGAAGCTGATCCCCCTCCTAGGAACTTCCACCGACACACTTACACAGGTTGCGGTTGTAGGATTTGTGTAGGCGCCGTTTAGGATCTGTGGCGAAAAGGCCGGAGAGCGGACGGCGCCGGCAACAAAAGGCGCGCGCCGTGGGGGCTGCGGGCGATGCCCGGACAAAGTCAGGAACGAAACGGCGGCGGTTAAGGCCGAGCTGCCAAGCTAAAGAGAGCTCTTGTTATTATTGCGACGAGGAGGAAGGCGAGGAGGAGGAGGAGGAGGAGGATGCAAAAGGGCGGGGAGGGGGGGAGAGAAGGCGCAGCGACGGCGAGATGATGCGAAGGGAAGAGGAGGAGGAGGGGGCGCCAGAGGGCGCGCGCGCACCCGGTGTTATTGTGCCCTATTGTGTGTTATTGTGAGAACGCGAGGGAGGGGCCGGCTTTTTTGTGTGGGGTGTGTGTGTGTGTGTGTGTGAGAGAGGCGTTTATGGCCGGAGCGGAAAAGAGTCAGAAAAATGTGTGTGAAAGGGGAACACAGAGGGACCCCTGGGAAAGGGATTCGCGGGCGACTCTCGTAAGCAGTGGAAAAGGCCGTCCAAACACACACACACACACACAACCTACCTCTGGCTCTGGAGGGTGCCCGTGACAGGAAGAACAGCTCGCCGGCGGCCTAAAGCCAAAGTGCACCTGAGGTGAGAGGAACGGGAGGGGGAGAAGGAGACCCGGCCGCCACCTCAACAACTCGCTTCCCCGCCCCCTCCTGCCTCTTCCCCCCCCCCCCCCCCAACCGCCCAGAGAGTCTCTCACGCCCCGAGCCAACAACAGGCGATACCTGCGGCCGGAGAGTGATCACACGACCGCCTGAAATGAGGGGGGGGAAGGCAGCTCCCGAAGGGCCAAAGGATTGCGAGAACCTCCGCCAACTCAGCTGAGACACCGACTCTCCTCCGGCCTTCTCTGTCCCCTCCCCCCGTCTGGCTCCGCCTCCCCGCCCAAGGCCACGCCCCCAGCCGTGCCACTCACCGCCGAGCTGACGGGCGGCCACGCCCCAAAGCCCAGCACGTGCCGCCGCTCGCCCCGCCCAAGTCCGGACGGCTTAGGAGCGCACAAACACTGGCGCCACGTGGATAAGAAAGGGGAGGAGTTTCTGTAAAGTGATGGGGAAGGGTGGGTTTAGTTGAGCCGACGTAGTGGGGCTTCAAGGCTCGATTGCTCTCGCGCTCGGCTGGTGACGTTGTTCGTGGCTGTTTACCAGGAGGGGATGAAGGCTGCATTATGATTTTATGGTTGTTGTTTTCAGAGGTCACGCCAACGCACTGTGCGTGGACTGCTTTTGAAGAGTGCTGGTTACAGGGAGCTATATATGATTGTTGTGCCGTCGAGTCGGAATCGACTTATAGCTACCCTAACAGGGCTTGGTATGTGAAAAATTTAATGTGTGGCTTTACCAGCTCCACACACCCCAAGTAAGTTTCCATAGCTGGGCACGGTTTGGAACCCAGGGCTCTTGGGTCCTAGCCTGTCACTATCCACTCCCTCACGCTGGGTAATTGTGTGCTGTCAAATCAAATCTAATTTATGGCACACTTTTTAGAGTTTTCTAGGTAGAGAGTACTCAGAAGTGCAGTTTGCCCAAGGCGGAACAGGCTGGCTTATCTGGGATGCACAGTGAGGAATTGAACTCTTGGTTACCTAATTAGGCAGCCAGTTACCTAGTTTACTAACAGGGAACATAAAACTTGCATTTTATAACAGCACAGATGGTTGCCAGTCTGTTTATGGACTCAGTTGAAAGTGCTGGTTATGACCTAGAAAGCCCTTATAACGGCTGCTTGAACCTCCTTGGCATTTAAGGTCTTTGGAGAGGTCCTTCTCTCAGCTGGATCACCATCTCAGGCTCATTTGGTGAAGACACATGAGAAGGCCTTCTCAGTGGCTGCTCCTAGGCACTGGGATGCACTGTCCCAAGAAGCCAGCTTAGTTTCGCCCTCTTATTTATTTATGTATTTATTTTATAGGCCCCCTTTCTCCTGATAAGGGGGCCTCAGGCAGTTCACAATATTAAAAAGAACAGAATTAAAAACACAGTAAGATAAACATTATAACAAACTATATGCTAATTAAAATACAGTTGAATAATTAAAAGGAAGTAAACATTAAAAAAACTACCTTAACTTTTAAAAGGCACTCAGGGACTCAATCATGATAGTTAAAAGCCTACCTGAAAAGATGGGTATTCAGCTGTCAGCGGAAGGATAAAAGGAAGAAAGCCAGCCTGATCTTCCAACAGAAAACATTCCATAACCTGGGAGCTACCACAGTGAAGGCCCTCTCTTGTGCCCCTGTCAACCATGCCTGTGCTGGCAATGGGGCCAAGAGAAGGGTCTTGTTTGATGATCTCAAACACCGAGAAGGCTCATATGGGGAGATATGGTCCTTCAGGTAGCCTGGACCCAAACTGTATAGGGCTTTATAGGTAATGACCAGCACTTTGAATTGGGCCTGGAAACAGACTGGTAGCTAATGCAATTGTTGTAACAGGGTGTTATATGCTCCCTGTAACTGGCCCTAGTCAATAGTCTGGCTGCTGCATTTTGAAGTTTCTGAACTGTCTTCAAAGGCAGCCACACATAGAGTGTGTTACATTAATACAAGCAGGATGTAACTAAGGCATGCGTCACTGTAGCCAGGTATAACTGGTGCACTAGTTTTAACTGTGGAAAAGCACTCCTGGCCACTGCTGAAACCTGGGCATCCAGGTTCAGGGATGAATCCAGAAATACACCCAAACTGTGAACCTGAGTTTGTACTTCTGTCATCACACAAAGACCTTCCTTTTTAGGCAGACTTTTAAGCAATACGAAGGGGTGCTGATAAGTATTGAGCCTTTCCCAGAAAAAATTGAGCTAGGAAGCTGTAACTGCCACACTATTCTACATATTCCCTCAGGAAGTCAATGCACTTGCAACATCTGTCCTGCAGCTTCTTAAGTCCCTGCAAATAAAATTCTTCCAACTGCTGGTGTAACCACTCATTTGCAGCATTAGTTGCCTCCAGAACACTCCCAAATTGTTGTCCCTTTAGGTGTTCTTTGAGTTTGGGGAACAGATAATAGTCAGAAGGAGCCAGGTCGGGAGAATAGGGTGGATGGGACATCACTTGAAAGCCTAAGGACGTCAGTTTTGCCATTGTTTCACCTGCAGTGTGTGACGAGGCGTTGTCATGCAACAGGATGACACCTTTAGAGAGCTTTCCTCGACGTTTTTCCTTGATGTTTTGCCTCAACTTCGTCAATAAAGCACAGTAATATTTTGCATTGATGGTTGAACCCTGTTGGAGGTAGTCCACCAGCAGAACTCCCTTCTTATCCCAAAAAACTGTTGCCATTTGCTTCTGCACCGACCTTTGCACTCGGAACTTCTTTGGCCTGGGGGAACCACTGTGCTTCCATTCCTTAGACTGTTCCTTTGTCTCAGGATCATAACAGTAGATTCATGTCTCATCACCAGTTACCAGTTTGCCCAAGGAAATCTGACTCATTTCTTGCAAAATGTTCCAAAACAGCCACCGATGACTCCACACGTTTCCTCTTTTGTTTGGTTGTCAAAAGTTTGGGGATCCACTTTGCTGCCAGCTTTCTCATTTCCAAGTCGTTGTGGATAATGGCACCAACTCTCTCACATGATATTCTCAGATATATAGCAATACTTTTGGCTGATATTGGGCGGTCATGTCATGGATGGCTTTCACATTTGCAGGCACAGAGACAGAAACAGGCCTTCCACTGGGTTTCTCACTATCAACACTGAAATGGCCAGTTTTAAAATTGACAACCCAACGTTTAACTGTTGCATATGAAGGGCCACTGTCACCCATAGTTTGTGACATTTCATCATGGATCTGCTTTGCATCTTTCCCTTGGAGAAACAGGAACTTGATTATGGTCCTATGCTCTTCCACATTGAACTTTTCTGGAGGTGCTGCCATGTTCACTTTGGAGATGAAAATGAAAGATAAGTTAAAATCATAGGTAGTTGATTTTTGCACCATTGAATACAGACAAATTGGCCAATACACCCTGCAATTTATAGCTTCCTAGCTCAATTTTTTCTGGGAAAGGCTCGTAGATAGAGGTTTTAAGAATGCTGCATATATTGATTTTGGAGATTTTTAAATTGGTTTTAATGATGGTTTTTAATACTGTTTGGTTTGGATTTTAAGTGTTGTTTCTTATCGTGTTTTTAATGTTTTTGTTGTGTAAGCTGTCTTGAGTCCCCTTTGGGAGAAAGGTGGTATATTGAATGAATGAATGAATCGGCCCTGGGGTGTGGAGCTGAAGCTTTTCCTAAGACTATTCTGGGGAGACTGAAGTCTCTTGTTATGTAAAATTGAACCAAGGTGCCTATGTAACTGGGGACCAGTTGTACCTTTTCCTCCTCTGATTGCTGGGCAACCTCCAAGACAATTCCAAACCTTTTTTGTTTGTGTGTCTGGTTGCTTTTAAAACACTTTTCATTTATCATTCTGGGCTTAAAATGACTGCACTATAGAAAATCACCTCACTCCCCTATAATTCTATGTATTGCAAAGAAAGATCAATCATGATGGGCAAGCTGTCAGATTTTTTTTTCCTGCCATTATCTAATTTGTATGCTGGAATACCACTACAAAATCCACTATCCTAGATCAAAATAAATATTAGAAACAGTTTTCACAGAAGTTAATAAAAACCTATATTTTCAGTACATAACCATCATTAAAAAAAAGTAAAACAGCAAACTATAATCATCAAGTTTCCCTCTAAGCTGGGCGCATGCGCGCGTGTCTCTGCCTCCCTGAGTGCAGCTGTCTTCCTCCTTTGCGCAGCAATTGTGTTAGGTTCCGGTTGCGCCGGAACTCGGGGGGGTGGAGTCGTGCAGGCAGGGGCAAAGTTGTCTGTGTCAGAGGTGGAGCCCCACCCAGCAGGGCTGAAAATTAGAGGGTACGTTGATCATCATCATCTTTGAGTGTCTGACGGGGGCTGCCAATGTATCTGAAAAATGTTCCTCAGCCCTGCAAACATTCACCACCTCTGATGTTAGCCAAGTAATTTACAGACATGCTCCAAGAGGGCAGTATATGTGATTCAGTTTAAGGATGCTGAGTGTAATGGCTGTAAGAAATGCTGGACAGATTTGCAGTTTAGTTATTCTCTTTGTGGTGTAGAGAAAAGTGTGCAGAGATCTGAAAAAGGCCAAAATGATCAGTCTTAATTGACCAGCTTTTTGTTTAAAGAAAACAAAAAAACTGCATACATCTATCTTAGGAGAACAGAAAATGGAAGAGAGGGAAAAAGGCGAAAGAAGGGGTGGCCTCAAGAATTCTCAGGCATGGAAAAATGTTAAGTGGCAGGTACAGAGAATGCTTTCTGTGGATACTTGGTGTCAAGGAGAAGCATGCAAGACTGAAATTTTCCAACAAGGAAATAAAAGAGTTGTACAGTTTGTCTGTTAAAGGCTAGCGCCATGAATCAAGGAACCTTGGAGAAAAGTATTCACCTTTGCCCACAATAAGTGGGAGACATTCCTTGAGCAAGAGGAGCAAATACTGAACTGTGGGCCTGATCACACCAGCCAAATGTACTCCCATTCTAATGATTCTTTCCATACCTCTGATGTACTGAATCATAGTCATGTGGTATATATACCGGCGTGAATGTGTTCCCATTTGTTTTAACATTACCAGTTCATTTCTTGAAACATTATGGCCAGCTACACCATGGAGCTGATTTGTTTTCTCTCTTGTTTCCTAGGGCAATACAGCCACTTACTTTATATATATATATATATATTAAAAATATTATCAATACATCAATATGTTGGGAAGGGGTTCCCATTTGAGAACAATTTATCTGTGATGCTGGTTGCTCTTGAAGAACTGCATTTCACACAATGCCCCCCCCCCCCGGGGCCCCCATGCCATATATTATAGTAGGTGACATACTTGGCAGAGTTGGAGGACTTTCCCAGGTATAAAGCCATTGACATACATTTATCTATGTACCGATATACCAGCCACAATTTAAAAAAAAAAATTAGAGCAGCTGTGTGGCAGTAATGGTGGCCACCTTCTCTGGGGACTTGTTATTGGAAAAGAACCAACATTCACACATGCAGTACTTGTAAGGAAAGATCTGATACATCATCAGAACAAAATAACACAACCCCCTTGGCGAGGGGGAAATAAACTGCAGATACACTGCTGGCCAGGAAAATGGTTCAATCATGGCCATGCATTGTGTGACCGGAAATTTATGCAGTGACCTAACTGGAGTACATTTGGCTGGTGTGGTCAGGCCCTGTATTGAAAACATTTGTGCTGTGGAGTGTCAATGTTGAGAATGATTGCATCTGTAGAGATAAATGCACGTAAGTGAAAAGTGGAAATTGACTGGAGAAGGGCTATCCTACATAGATATGACAGTGTTCCTATGTCTTTTCCAGTGCCATCCACCCGTGTTAAGGAAATCAAACTATTGCCTTCATGTCTAGTACAAAAAGATTGATTAAATGGATTAGATTCAAGTTGGAGGAGGAGTGAAAATTGATGGAAGAAAAATAAGTAATTGAAGATATGGAGATGACACCACATTACTGGCAGAAAACAGAAATGATTTGAAATGGCTACTGTTGAAGGTTCAATTATGAAAGAGACACCAAAGTCTTAGGATGTATAAAAATGAAGATTTATTACAGGCTATACAAAGAAAACAATGAGGGACAACACATTAAGAAATCTAATATACTGTACACCACAAATTATCACCTCTGAAGAAGGCCATAAACTGTTCAGGCTGAAACATGTTGGGCAAGTTTTAAGCTGTAATAAATCTACATTTTTTACACATCCTGAGGCTTTGGTCTCTCTTTCATTATTAGATGTTACCATTTCTTTTTGTTTTTTGTGCTATTGAAGGTGAAAGAAGGGAGGATTGCAGCTGCATATTCAGACAAAAATCATGACTGCAGAAGAATTATGTACATTTAATGGTGACAACAAAGAAATTGAAGTTGTTGAAGATTTTATATACTCCAGTTCAGTCATCAATCCAAATGGAGACTGCAGTTAAGAAATCAGAAGAAGACTGAAACTTCAAAAGGCATCAATGAAGGAATCAGATAAGATCCTCAAGTGTCACAGGAGACTGGCACGGGGTGTGTCACAGGAGACCGACCAAGATCATTCATTCTGTTTCTTCCCAGTAACTGTGTAGGGATATGAAAGATAAATAATGAAGAAAACTGGCAATTAGGAAAAAGAGATTAGTCTTCAATATATGGTTGGAGGAGAGCTTACAGATTCCCTGGTCTGCCAGAAAGACGAATAAGCCTGAACTCTCTTTAGAAACAAGAGTGGCTAAAGGGTGTTGTACTTTGGGCACATTATGAAAGACAAGACTCATCGGAAAAGACAAACATGGGAAAGGTTGAAGGCAACAAGAAAGGAGAAAGAACAAATATGAGATGGTTTGGCTCAGTAAAGGAAGCCATGTCCTTGAGTTTGCAAGATCTGAGCAAGGTTGTTAATAGAGATGGGGGTATTCGTATATGAATACTCCCGTACAGGTGGCGATAACGAGGGTCCAGCCCCATGGGGCCGGACGATCCACTCACAATTCCACCGCTGCCGCAACCTCTGCGATCCTCCCAATGGCTCCCGAGATCGCGATCGGCTTGCCACTCCTGGGAGGAGGCAGGATGACAAGCCTCTCTGCCAGGTCAAAGAGTGGCTCGCCGATCACAATCTCCGAATACGAATACCCCCATCTCTAGTTGTTAATGACAGACAAGTCATTAATTCATAGGGTCACCACAAGTCAGAAGCAACTTGATAGCACATGGCAACAACATGGATACATCTAACAGGCTATTCCTTTTGATTACTCAAAGGGACTGTAAAATCCTCTGGGAAGAAACTGCTTGAAATCCTTGGGAATTAGGGAAAAATTAGGTGCACACCATCTGCATGGAAACTAGAAATTTTGGTAGATGGAGGGGCAGTCTGGATGGCATATTGTCATATTAACCGGCATCAAAGGGTTTGGTTGCTGAGGTAACTGGAGGCACTTGATGGTCAGAGAGAAGGACAAGCAGTGTGAACCATGGCTACTGGGAACACCACCACATTGTCAGAATGCAGTTCATGTTGCCCCATCAGAGCTTGTTGAGGACTCTGGAGGTCAGAGGGAATGACAGGAAGACATAGAAGAAGGTTTTGCTCTAGGTGTAGAGAAATGCATCACCTTTGGAATGCACCAAGGGTCAGCTCCTCTAGCAAAAGATCCTGCATTTGATGTTCCCTGGGGCTATAAAGGGATAACTGCCTTGTGGTGATCCTCTGGTAAACAGTGGAACATTCCTGAGTCCTTTTCCCATAAGAACTGTTGATAGGCACCCATCAAAGTTGTGTGGTTTGGTTTGCTGTGGGTGATCACAGAACAAAGGAAGGCTAATTGCCTTAGAGAAAGTACAAAGGAGTCGACAAGCAGAGGCCCTGAGAACTCTTTTTATTAACTTAGCATGATTACATAGTATGTTGTGAGAATTCAGATAGGATACTAGTTACCTAATCGCAACTAGGATTGGCTGAAATAACTCTTTGATCTTATGCTCTACCTCTAAGCGAAAGGGCAGAATGAGGGGTTACCCCACCCGCTGGGAGCTGCCACTTCCTGCCAGGAGTGTGTGCACGTCACTGGAACAGAATGTAGCTACAACCGTTAAGCAGAAGTTTCCCACAGTTTGCCATATGCTAGGAAAGGGGTAAATTTATTTATTTTTCCTGCAGATGTAGAATGCAGATTGTTTCTGGACCTCCTTTGTGCTGTATCCATGATTGTTGGAGTCAAAAGAGTGGATATTGAAACAGAAACTCTTGAGTCCTTTTCCTGAACCTGGTAGAGATCTCTTGAAAGTTAATAGGACTGAAGAAGGTGTCTGCTGTGATTGTTTCACTGTATAGGGGAGGGACAGAAACATGGAGGTTGCCAGTAGAGTTGCCCATCTAGGTTTGTACCCTCTTAAAAAAACAGGTTGAAGACTGGATTTGACTATTTCTGGATGTTGCACTCCAAGGCAGATGCCATGCAGATTAGTTGATCTGAGAAAGCTCTCACAAATTCTGTGGGGAGGATGGGTTGGTGTTGCCACATCATCAGCTTGGAATATGAGGGCAGCCTGTTCAGAGGGTGGAAATGAATTGGAGTTGTCTGAGTCAGAGGAGCCTGCTGTGTATCTAGGGGAGGTAGCTGTTCGCTACAGGCATTTCCAGTTTGGAAGCAGTCAGGATGACTGAAGGTATTGTTGAGGGCAAGCCTGATGAGACCCCTGTTGCATCATAGGAACTGGTGGTAAGGAAGGTAAAGTGGCCAGTGTAGTGTCCAGAGTGACTGAAGTTAATATCAGATTCAACACTAGGCTGGATGATGCCAAATTTGGGAGGGTGCTAGGATAGTGGACTGAAGGCAGGCAGCAGTGGAGAAAACTCAGTTTCTGTCAGTACTGTATATGTAACCGTAGCAGTGCTGGAGCCACAGTTGTACATTTGGGTATGGCTGGGCTTGCCAGTTTCCTGTGAGCAGATGCTTTCATTGAAATGATGATATCCAGTGTTTGGACTGTGGTTGCCATAGTGCGGGGTGATCATAGGGAGACCTATGACTTTGACTATAACTGTCCCAGGTAGCCTCTTGGAAGTAAGGAGAGCATGGGTCTCCAGTGTTGAACACTGTTTTCCAGTCCCGACCTTATGATGGAAAGTAGCAGCAGAATCCCATATGGAATATTGAGAGCAAGAAGGATGAAAGCAATATGAATGTGCAAGTCCCTAGACTAGCACCTTAAAGCATACTGAGCCCTCTCGGCCAAGGAATCCTGTGGGTCATTGGTGGTGTTGTGGGGTGAGATTAGAGTAGAGTCTGAGGACTAGCAATGAACTGATACTACTTTTTGATGATACTGATACTGTCTGGGCTTATCCTGGCCCAGGGTTAGCTGGGAAGAAGAGTTTCAAGTGTGGGCAAGGGGAAAAGTACAACCTTCTCCAGTACTGACAAGGTTGTGGAGTACACAGTTTCTGTGTAGGAGATTGGCTCTTATCCGGATGAGGTAAGGGGCAAAGAGGCACATCTTTTCATTTCATGTCGTTCTTCCTCTTCTTTTTCATGGTTCAGCTGTCAAGATCTAGGAAGATCTCTTCTTTCTGTCTGACATGGTGATATATGGGAGACCTCATATCAAGGGGTTCAGGATAGATGAGGCCAAGTCCAAGAGGGACAGTCTCCATGTCAGTTGCATGATAGAAACTGAGGTGGTGGTGATTATAGATGGGCACAAAACGAACCACAACCCAGAAAAACTGATGAATCGGGCTAGTCCAGTTTGAGGAGCCCATTTTGCTGAAACAAAACAAAGCGGCAAATCCCTCCCCTCCTCACCGCTTTGTTTTGTTCAGCAAAATGGGAAGCCCACTTACCCCCTTCCCACTGCCCCCATCACCTCCCTATCTGGTCCTGCTGCCGCTGCTGGCTTCTCTTCTGCTGCTGCCATCACTGTCCTCAGAGACAGCAGGCCTGGATTCCCCACCCTCCCTGGAAGCCTCTGCGCAGCGCCTGCCTATCAGCTGGGTGGTGGGCTCATGTGCAGAGATGGCAGGCCCAGCTCCTGGAAGGGAAACTGGGCCCACTCTCTGTCAGGATTGTGGTAGTAGTGGCAGCAGGGTCAGGCAGGACAATGGAGGCAGCGGGAAGGGGGCAGGCAGGTGGCAGAGGAGAAGGAGGACGTAGGTCCCTCCCTGAGACACAAACTGGAAAAACAGACCGCAAACTGGTGTCATTTTACCAGGGGGTCATGGTGCATAGTTTGTTTGTGGTTAATTACAAACCATGAACCACCAGTTTTCTGGTTCATGCCCATCTCTAGTGGTGTTCATTGCTGTGGTTGGTGGGAGATGTTTGTAGATGGCCATGGATTTGATTGGTTGTTGCTTGGTCTCCAAAGAAGACAACTGTAAAGGTAAAGGTTCCCCTTGACAATTTGTCTAGTCATGTCCGACTCTAGGGGGCGGTGCTCATCCCCGTTTCCAAGCCATAGAGCCAGCGTTTGTCCGAAGACAGTTTCCGTGGTCACGTGGCCAGCACGACTAGACACGGAATGCCGTTACCTTCCCACCAAAGTGGTACCTATTTATCTACTTGCATTTTTACATGCTTTCGAACTGCTAGGTTGGCAGGAGCTGGGACAAGTGACGGGAGCTCACTCCGTCGCGTGGATTCGAACTGCTGATCTTCTGACCTTGCAGCCCAGAGGCTTTTTGCGGTTTAACCTGCAGCGCCACCACATCCCTGTAGCCTCCCACAAAAATACTCTTAGTCAAGTATTTCAGATTTTTCATCCTGTGGTGTGAAAGCAGTGCTCTGTTTGCAGGCTTAGGCATTGTGACTCTTACCAAGGCTTGACAACGACATTTTAGCTCCATGGCCCACACACTTTTTGAAGAGTACAGAAAGTGTCATGGAGTGGTAATGGGTGGGAAGGCTCACCACTGGCAGGGAGATTGGGATGAACAAAGAACTAGCTAACTTTAAACTTTAAATAGGTTGTGCAGGGACCAAGAAATTCATATGTGTAACTCCACATATGTGTGAGTCCACAGAGACAGTGAAGAAGTCAAAGGCTGCATTCAGAGAAGCCATTGTGGAGTAGGCCACCCAAGAGGTCTCTAAATACACAAAATCTATCAACCTGGCAGTATAGTTCCCTATACTTTTTCTGACTTGCTGATAGTGCTAAAAGAAGTGAACTTTCTGTAGGGTTAACTATGAGCATTGGGCAGAAAAATGGCTTCAAGAAAGCTACCAGTTCAGCAGAACTTAAGCACTTAGTGAAACGTGTTGTGAAAGAGTGATATATATTATTCACACCTGAATGAATGACCTAGGCAGGGTTACTCTGGCCTGTCTTTGTCTACTAGGGTGATTTAGCAGAACAGCAGTCTAGACTGAAGGATGGAGGGTGGGAGAGAGAGACATATGCCAAAGCAATCAGTTTTGAGGGTCTGAACTTTTCGTATTGGACCACAGACAAAACAGGCCCAGTGCTGGTGTTTCAACTAGAGTAGATCCATTTGAATCAATGGAATTTATGGAGGAGTTGACTAACCAAACCTCCATTGATTCAATGGGCCTACTCTAGTGTGACTTACTATGCTAAGCAATAGAGTTTCAGCCATTATAGGAGGGAGTGGTGTCTGCTTCCTTGCAAGGAGTGGTGATGCATTCTTTCTTGAAGAAGACTTTCTTAAACCCAGAGGTATGTGAGAAGTGCCACCTCATTGTAAATATCCTTGTTTTGGGCAAAGTGCTTTAGAGGGTGTTGCCTGGATAACTTTGAACTGCTTACATTTCAGCCTGACATGCTCTTATTTAGTTGTCCTTTCTGAGGACTGAAATAATAAATTAACTTATTTTGAGCATGTACTGTATATTTTCAGTAAATTTAGAAATGTTAATTTAATAGGCACCTATGATATTCCTGTTGGAGTGTTACCTTTAATAATAATCTTAGAACTGCAGAGCTGAATGGAATTCTATGGATCATCGAGTCCAGTTCCTGTCAAGGAGGCACAGTGGGGAACTGAACTCCCAGCCTCTGGCTGCCTAAATCACTGAGCTATCTAGCAGCTCTTGTTCCAGTGCTCCATCCCTAACAGGCCTGCTTATCAGTGACATCTACACAGGTTCCATATGCCAGATGCATTAACAACAAATGCCCTTTGCTAGAGGGAACACAGAAATGGAAACAGGAGGGAGGAACATGGTCCCTCTCCTGAATGTGTTGCTCATTGAAGCAACTGCTTCAATCCTCTTATTTCATGAGAAGATGCAGAAAGAACAATGAGAATATGGATTATACTCTGACCACTAGATGTCACAGTTGCTCTATGCATACAGGCAGTTTTTCCACATATGCTTTCCTAAGTAGGAGTGTGTGAAAAAATCACTTCATCAATTAAAAAAAGAGATTTATGTGATTCCACACCTCTCAGATTAAACAAAGAACTGGAGGCAAGTGTGATCAGAATTCTGTACATTTTTCAGGCCAGCAGAGCATTTTTTTGGGGGGGAGGGGGGAGAGAAAATATATACAACACTTAAATGAAGAAAAAGTGTCCCTGTTCCAAAACTGCTTGTAAACCCATTTTAATCAATAGTAGGCATGCATCAATTTGAATATCTCATATTATTGTTCTTGCTTTAAAAATAAAATGTGCAGGAAAGTAATATGGGATGGAGTTGGGGATGAGAAATTTAGGATTTCTGTGGAAAGCAATTTGACAGCTCTGCTTATCAGGGCCATATGTAGAGTGGGGCAGGTGGGGCTTTGCCCTAGGGCAGTGGTCCCCAACCTTTTTAACCGGCCAGGGACAGGTTTTGCTGAAGGCAATTCTTCCAAGGACGGGGGGGGGGGGGGGGGCTGCCGCCGCCGGCGTCCATGAATGGGGGGGCATAGGGGGGGGTCCATGGGTGGGGTACTTGTTATGCAGTAGGTTGTTGGAGGATAGCTATGAATCAAGCACATTACATGTATTGTGCCCTTTGTCCCCCCCACCCCGGAATAAATTGGCAAGACACAGGTGTTGGATTAATTAGGGCCACACTTTATTAAACAGGTAACTTTAATTCCTGTTGTTCCCAAGCAGGGGGGGCCTATGGTAAAAAAATACCAAAATAAAGATAAAAATATGTAAACAGCAAGTCCCACTCTGGGACTGCAAAAAAAAAAATCACCAAAAAACAAAACAACACCGACCCTCAATGCCCCCCCCAACAAAACAAAAGCCACCCAAAACTTTTTTTAAAAAGCAGCACCTTACTGGTCCTCAGCCTCCCAGGCTTCCACTGCCGCCGCGGCCGGGAGGCGAGCAGCCGGACCATCCCGGCCAAGCTCAGCCTCCCGGGCTACTGCCGCCGCCGGGAGGCTTGAGCCTGGCCGGGGTGCTCCCTCCGGCCGCTTGCCTCCTGACGGGCTCCAACGAGGCCGGGGTCGGCGCTTCTCGCCGCCCTCCGCGGTGGAACTGGCACCAGCAGCTGCTCGCCAGGGCGGCCGCGTTGGTCCTCAGAGCTCTTCACCGCCCTCCGCGGGCCGATGGCGGGAAATTCAAATGGCGGAGGGTGGCGAGGAGCACCGAGGACCAAGGGAGAAAGGGATCAAAGTGATCCGGAGCCTGGGGACTGCTTTGATTCCTTTCACCCTCTTCCTATGCTGCTGGGGAGAGAAAGAGGGGGATGAAGCCATCGCCAAGACCCACTGCCTTTGCAAAGGCAGCACAGACAGGAGATCGCTTTGATCCCTCCCCCCTTCCTATGCTGCCTCTCTGGAGGCAAAAATGTTGAAACTGAGGTTGTCCTATTTGGGGCACATAATGAGAAAGGCAGGATTCTCTGGAAAAAGACAATAATGCCGAGAAAGGTGGAAGGCAGCAGGAAAAGAGAAAGACCAAATGCTAGATGGATTGATTTTCTGAACGAAGCCACAGGCTTGAGTCTGCAGGAGTTGAGCAGGGCTCTTGAGGGCAGGACATGTTGGAGATTGCTTATTCATGGGGTTGTCATAAGTCGGAGGTGATTTGACAGCACATAAGAACATTACAATCTTACCCTTTCCCCAACTATGGAACATATGCAAGATTCTCACACTGTCTCTCTTTTGGGGTCTCAGATAATATGGCTTCCTGAGGCCCAACAAGGTGCCTGCCTGCCATGTGCCCCCACACCAGTCTGACAGTGTGGGCTGCCATATTTTTTCCTCCTTCCCATGGTTTCCAGCAAGGGGGAAACTAAAATTAACAATGGAAAATTTGGTTCTCCATTCCCTCTCTTGCTGGGCAAGGCTTCCCTCCGAAAGGTGCGTTTCCATATACCCAAGAATAATCAAAGGGGTGACCACAGCACCTGCTGCCCAGAGTGGCACAATCTGCAACCCCACTCTCTCCCCGCCCCCCGGACTCCACCACTTCATCCTGAAGAACGGGTCCAGCAGAGCCCAGAGCCACACCAAGACACTCACCAGCTGCTTGAGGTCCTCCTCCGAGAGCCCCGCATATCGGTACCACTGCTGCTCGAACTCGTACCAGGTGGTCTTGACCACCACCTGAGCTGGGCGGAAACCGCTGGCGGCGGCCCCCGAAGATGGGGACGTCAAGGAGACGTCGGAACTGAGACACCTGTGCGAGGAAGAGGCCGGGGACAGAGGGGGGCAGAGAGGAGGAGGAGGGGGCGATGACGAAGACCCTCGTCCCGCCAGCGCCAACGGGAGACTGAGCCCAGAGGCGGCGGCGGAGGAAGACGTTGCCACCGCCGCCTCGGCCAAACATAAGAGGCTGGGTGTTAAGGTGAGGTGCCGCCGAGGCAGCGCAGGGGGTTGGTGTTGCCGCGAAGATTTGAGCAAGGTGTGGAGGGCGCCACAGGAACTGCCACCGCTCAAGTAGCTTGGCAGGCAGGTCATAGCCCGCGCTCGGGAGGATCCTCCGGGAGCCACCACCACCGCTGTCCCCAACAAACGATGGAAAGGAACGGGCACTTTTTCCCCCCTTTCCCCCCTCACGTTTGGCGCCCTCACGACACAGCTCACGCTGGGAGCAGGAGGGCAGCCGCCACAGCAACACCGCGGGCTCGCGCCGTCTGACTGACGCTGAATAGGGCAGTGTTCTTTATGCGCATGCGCTCGAGTATTTGCATTTTTGTTGTTGTTCGCATACTTATAACGTAGTTAAACATAGAAAGAAAGCCATGCTCCTTTTGTTCCGTGCTTTTATTTAAAAAAAAAACCAAACTTGACTCTTATGAATGAAGTTAGGGTCCAGTCTAGGATTTTGCAGGAGCAAACGGGCTGTGTGGGGGTGAGTGTGTGCGGGGGCTGGGGTGGGAGGTCTGTCTCGGCAGCCTGGTCCGGCTCAGGCCACGGAGTGGCATCGGGCCGCGGACCAGGGGTTGGGGACCTCTGCCCTAGGGCACCAAATTTAGAGGGCAAGCCCAGAGTTCAGGGATGGGCCTAACAGCTTGATCTACTAGCATAGGATAAGGCCAAGATAGACCTGGCTGCCAGGAGGAGAGGATAACAAAAATGTTCATTATGCCAGGGCTAGATAGTGGAGGGTGTGTCTACCCAGGGTTCAGTAAGACAGACCTGTAGCCTGTACCATCCACTTAATAATATATATGGTATGCAAAATTAGCTATCTCTTAAAAACACCTCTGATGTGTTTTTGTAGCTCTGACAATGCTGCTGATCCCCTTCTGGAGAAGGGAGATGTTGGCAAGGTGATCAGCACTGTAAATACCACTTGTATTATTTTCACAGCAATTTCACAATGTGAAAATAATACTGAGTTGATTTGGAAGTACATTTTGTGCTGTTTACTCTGGGTGCCTTAATTGCTAGCTACAGCTCTGCATCTTATCACTACTCCTAAAACATTCACAAGGAAAAGACCTCTTGCTTGTTGTAAGTTTAATATTTGAGGGAAAATTTTCCAAAACGGTTAACTGAATATTTGTACCTGTGGAAGAATTACTGCTGTGAAAAATGAGGGCTGGTTGTGACACAAGCCAAAATATGATTCCACTAATGGGGAGGTTTGCTTCCTATCATTTCATTCCGGTAGGAGGGCTATGGGGTGTGTGTGTGTGTGTTCAATAAGAAGATACTGTTTAACTGTTTCTTCATTTCTCCATGGAGGATCAAATCTCTGCTGTGGCAGAGTCTTCATTTTGGGAACACCCATGCCATATCTATATCTGTCTGTGGGGTGGGAGTTCCCAGTTTCTGAGGAATGTTCAAAACAGGAATGAATTTTCCTCCATAGCCCTTGGAGGGCATCATGGGATTTTCTAGGCCAAAAGTTTTAAAATAAAATTTTAGAAATTCAGATTAGAGGGGCCCCATGGGTGCTTGGCTACCACATTTGGGCTGTGTGTGTGTGTGGGCCAAATGTTGCCCACCCCATTGGCAGATAGATACATATGGGTTTTACACGTTCTTCTATTATTGGATATCTTTTTGTTCTCTTTCTGTTAGGAACTGATCATTTGATCCACACATTCATTTATAAAAATACTTCTCTCTCTCTCACACACACACACACACAGCGAGAGAGAGAGAGAGAGAGAGAGAGAGAGAGAGAGAGAGAGAGAGAGAGAACTGTGTGTGTGATGTTAGTTCTCTGTGCAGGGCTTTTGCTATGTGCAGAGAAGTGACAAGAATAGCGGGCATGGGTCTTCCTCCAAAATCCTGAAATATTCAGGCCTTCCTTCAACAAACACTATCTGTGTTGAAGATGAGTACTTGACACTCTCATCATGTTAAAACAGAGCAGATAATTTCTTTTCTCTGTGTCCACGTGAGTGAGCAAAAAGGTCAAGGATAATGAAAGCTGCTAATTAGAAAGCATCTGGCTATTCGGGCGAGGTACTTCCCTAATGCATACAATACTTTTAATGATGTTCTTGTTCAATAGTATTTGGCTGATTTACTACAATATAATAATAAGCTTGTTGTGCCACTGCCAAGTTGTAGCAGATGTTTGGAGCTTTGTGATAGGATTCCCTGCAGAAGAGAAAGTAGTCACCTTGATTCAGAGTTCATTTTAAGTGCAGTTCAGCTTTCTTGCAGCCGTACAGCATCCTTTCTCATATGCGGTACCCCAAATGAAAGGCAGTACACCAAGCAAGATCTTACTGTAGTGATTGTCTACAGGCCAGACTTATAGATGTTCATTAATGAGGTGCTGGTTGTGTTCCTGGCTGCATACCTGATTGCACAAGCACCCAGGAATATGGTCAGCACCTCATTAATGAGCTATAAGTCCCAGCCTGTATACAATCGCTACAGAAGATCTTGCATTCACAAGTGTTAGTTTGCCATTTCTGCAGCTTCCCGTACATGTCTCCGCAGTAGGATTCAAGCCACTGTGTCTCATAGTTTTGGTCAGCCCAGATGGCTCATCTGTCCAGTTGTGGGTGTGAAATACAGAAAATATATCAGTTCCCTGCATGTTACCATACTTAATTAAAGTAGATTATACTGATTTATATGCCAAAACTGTTAATGGACTATATCTAACCTACTTTCTTCTGTATGAACAGGCATTCCCTTCTGGTTATGATTAAGAAGTACTCTTGTTCTGCTTGCTGACTTCTGCAGAACTTGGAAAATGTTTCCCCAAAACAGCTTCTTCAGCCCAATTTCTCCTCCTCTTGCATTTCTGCAAATAGCACTTCATTCTTCAAATTCTAGGTAGCTTTTGATATGACTAATCCTCTTCCCAGTGAAGCAATGGATTTCCAAGCTGTAGACAAGGAAGAGGCGTTTCAAACATTTCTCCTTCTTTAGCCTCCTAGTCAGTCGGTATTCTGTTAGTACATTGCTCCTTTGGTGAATAGGCATTTGATATGTGCTTCCAGTTCTAAATTAATTAATAATAATATAATCTTAAAACCACCAAGCTTGAAGAGACCCTATGGATCATCAAGTCCAGCCCTTGTCAAGGAGGCACAGGGGGGAATTGAACTCCCAACCTCTGGCTCTGCAGCCAGATGCCTAAACCACTGAGCCGTCCAGCAGACATAGTCCACCAAGCTCTGCTTATAGACATCTGATCCACCTACATGTAAGAGCTTTAAATTGTACATTTTTGACTACAATTCCCAGAATCTCATAATAATATGGCTACTTGTAGTCCAGAAAAGTAACATTTTCAAGTCATTCTTGCAATCTGTTGGATTTACAACCTTGAATGCTGTCTGTGGTTTGAGTGAGTGGGAGGGACTTTTCTGGTCTGAGGTGATTGTGTATCCATCCAACACTAACCAATCATTCTTCCTAGCTTTTGAATTCAAAGAGAGTGGCTCTTTGCTGAGTACTTTATCCTTCTCTTTCGTCAGTTGGTGGCAGATGTTTGTTGCTGTTGATCTGTTTCGTTAGTTGCGAATGTGTGCAGTAAAGACAGGTCTGTAATTTTAAGCAACAGTAAGTAAACAAAGGCGTGGGTTTTTTTAAATTCTTTCTCCTGGAAATGTCTCAGAATGAGTTATTGAGTCACTCTTCATAAATGCCAGCTAATGAAAAAGGAGTGGGCTCTGTGGAACTTCGTAGTTATTCTCCTCTGTGAATCTCTGTACTTCTGTTGCATGGCAAAATATGATTTTACCAGATTCAAAATTTGGCAACAGAATCATCACTCGGGAGTTCTAAATTTGCAAATTTTAATGGGTTGTCTTTATTATTAAGATCTTATCCATAGTGAAAGGGGGAAAATTGTTAAAAAGAAGAGCAGATCCGGAGAGTAAATGTATTGTTCTCTGCAATGTTGAACTTTCTCTGTAATAGAGTTACTAAAACATTGAAATCCATATTCATATCTGGAACTAATCTCTCAACTGCATCAGATTTTTAAGTACATCTCCCAGCTGGCCCTTATGAATTCTTTCTTCCCCACGCCCCATGATGTTGATAGAAAACTGAGCTAGAAGGAAATGCATTTTCCTTCCAGCTCAGTTTTCTGTCAACATTCCGATAATCCTCCTAGATGGCTCTTTGCAGTTCCAATTAAATAAATTTTAAGTAGCAGTAAAGGACAGTTTGCTCATAAGCTGAGTGTTTCTTAATTACCCACACATGAATTTTTTTAAATTGTTGCTGCTGGTTATTTCTGTAAATGCTTTATTTGAAAAATCTCTGCCTTCAATCCGTGCACAAATGAAATAATGAATGGTGTCACTTTGGGAGATGCATCACTTAGTAACATATTGAAAGGAGGAGGTGGAAGAGATTGTTGAGTCATTGTGTATTGGGGAATACACTGTTTGTTCTGTTGTTTTTCAAGACAACTGAAAGGCAGGCAACAATAAGCACATATTTTCAAACAAGTGCCTTGCAACGCTCAGCCCACACAACCTCGAGTCCTTCTGGAATCTGATTATTTCTGACTCAGTTATAGTCACCCTTCATAAAAATTGAACACTCTGGAGAAGGAAGGAAAAAACATCAATATTTAGCTATTGGTTGCAAGTATTTTGTCTGAAGGCCATACAGAAAATGAACCTCGGGAAAAATTGAGGACAGGAAATGCAGTCATGGTACTTTAACTGACCTTTTAAACTAGCTTGATCTTTAACAAAGGAAAACCCACATCTCTATCAATCCCTTTAGGAGGAGGAGCTGGCCTGTTTAATAGGATATATTCATACAGCAGTACAATGTGCAGACAACGAGAGGTCAAAATATTTTTTTTCTGGGCTAAAGCTCCCAGAATGCCCATTGTCTTCCTAGGGGTGGGATGTTCTAGGGCAGTGATGGCAAACCTATGGCACATGTGCCACAGCTGGCACGCAGAGCCCTTTCTGCGGGTACGCGAGCCATAAGTCACTGGATCGCTATTCCCCCCCTCCGCAGCCAAACCTCAGGAGACGGCTGCAGCTGGCGCTTCGACAGGTGGTGGGCCAGGATCTGGAGCAGCTGGTGCTGGCGGCGGATCCAGAGTGGGCTCTCGAGGCACCTCCGTGCCTGGGATTCCCCCTTCTGCCGCCACTTCCGGTTCCTCCACCGCCGCTGCCACGGCCCACCAGGTTTTGTTGGGGTTTTTTTTCAGTTTGGGCACTCAGGCCCAAAAAGGTTCACCACCACTGTTCTAGGGGTTGTACTCCTCAAAATGGAAGTTTTACAAATTCTACAGACATCTATGGAAGAAATCATAGCTCAGCAACAGAGACAAAAGGCCAAAGATTTTTGTGTGTTCAATCCCTGGCATCTCTAGTTTTTTTTAAAAAGCAATCAGCAGTTAATGCAAAAGGCTTTTGACTACCATCCTGGAGAACCATTCTTGATTAAACAGTACACTTTTAGGAGAACCACCAGTCTAACCTGGTATCAAAACTTGGGAAGGTTATATTTTAGGACTGTAACTCTCAGAACCCCTTAGCCAGCACGGCCGTTTTCTGAAGATTTTCCTTATGTTGGCGGGCAGTGGTGATGGAGTGGCTGCTGCAAGAGCCATGCTTTCTCTACTGCAGAAGCTACATCTTCTCTGATGTCTGGCAGCCAAAGAAAGATGGCACTGGAGATGACAGGAGATAGATGGTGTTGATCTCTGTGATACCTTTTTCAGAGGTGGGGCATTATCAGGATTAGGAGAAGAGGCATATCTACATGCAGCTCTTGTGTATGTACGTAGATCTCCCTGGCTTCCTGTACAAAGGCAGATGAATAAGGAAACATAGAATCATATAATAACTGAATTGGAAGGGGCCTATTAGGCCATTGACTCCAACCCCCTGCTCAAGGCAGGAATCTAAATCAAAGCAGGTCTGACAGATGGTTGATCAATTTTGTCTTGAATGCCTCCAGCATTGGATCTAAAATAGAATTGATTTTTCTCTTATTCTACACCATCTCTAAAAGCTTGGCTGGAGAAACGTAGACCTCTTATAAATTGCAATAAACGCATAACTAAAGGCTGACTTTTTTTCAGACTTCATGGGAATGAGCAGCAATTCTGTTATTGTTGTTGTGTGCCATCAGGTCACCTCTGACCTATGGTAACCCTATGAATGAGCCACCTCCAAAATGTCCTGTCTTCAACTGCCCTGCCCAGCTCTTCTTAATGCAAACCTGTGACTTCCTTTAGGGAATTAGTCCAGTAAGCAGTGCAATGATAGAATTCCTGCATTCCTGCGCTCAGGGGAACCGAAGACCATCTGCCTGCTACAGGTCACTGTGTGAGAGACAGTGGGACTGTGGTTGGGCTGCTGCCGGCTGCCAGCTTTTTCCAAGGGAGCCTGGCTCAGTCTCCCTCTGCTTTGCAGGACTGGGCCCTGCTACTCCTGGCTGCCCCACCCCCTTCCCAACATCAGCCACCTGGCTCAGGGGGAGAGGAGGCTTTTAAGCCGGAGCTGCTTTCAGGGCCCTACCGGACCAGCATTCCTGTGCTCAGGGGAGCCGAAGACCATCTGCCTTCTACAGGTCACTGTGTGAGAGACAGTGGGACTGTGGCTGGGCTGCTGCCGGCTACCAGATTCCCTCAGGGAACTGGCTGGGGAATAAGCTGGGGAACAGGGGGGGTTGAGGGGCCTCTGGGGCAACGAATAGAGATGATATATGGCAGGGGAAGATATGGTGGTGGGAGAAGAGCATGCCCGCGTAGGAGAAAGGAGGTTAGATACCTTACACCTATCCCCCTTTCTAGCTCTACTCCTAGCCAAACGGTACTAGGTGACCATATCAGCCACCCCCCGGGCCACATGGTACTGTTGGTAAATGCCAGGTTGGCAAAAAAATAAGAGCGCCCTCATCCATGATTTAATTTTGGATGAGGGGGCCGACCTGGCATGCGTTACTGAGACCTGGGTGGGAGAAGAAGGAGGAGTTCCTCTATCTCAGTTGTGATCCCCTAGGTACTTGGTCCAAGACCAGGGTCACCCGGAGGGTCGGGGAGGAGGCGTGGTGATAGTCTACAAGGATTCCTTCCACTTTTCCAGACTCCCTGTCCCCTTGGGAAGTGGTCTAGAGGGCCTGTATTGTGTGTTGGGCTCAAGAGACAGACTGGGGATTCTGTTGGTGTACCACCCACCCTGCTGCTTACCAACAGTCTCCCTACCTAAGCTGACGGAGGTGATCTTGGACCTGGTGGTGAGGACCCCCAGACTTTTGGTACTGGGGGACCTCAACCTCCATGCCAAGGCCACCTTAACAGGGGCAGCTTAGGACTTCATGGCCACCATGACAACCATGGGACTGTCACAACATGTCATCGGCCCGACTCATGAGAAAGGCCATACACTTGACCTAGTATTCTCAACAGGATGGGGGGATGGTGGTCCGGATGTAGTGGGTTTATCTTTGACCCCGTTGTCATGGTCAGACCATTTCCTGGTAAAGTTTAGACTCTCTGCCACTACTACCCTCTGCAGGGGTGGGGGATCAATTAAAATGATCCACCCCTGGAGACTTATGGATCCTGAAGGATTCCATAATGCTCTAGGGGAGTTTCCAGCTGATATGGTCAGCACTCCTGTTGAAGCCCAGGTCGCTTTGTGGTACAAGGAGATGGCCCGGGCGGTTGACATGATCGCACCTAGGCGCCCTCTCCGTGCCCGCAGAGCCTATATGGCTCCATGGTACACAGAGGAGCTTCTGGCTATGAAACGGTTGGGGAGATGGCTTGAGCGCAGATGGAGGAAATATCGCTGCGACTATGACCAAACACAGCTTAGAGCCCATTATCGGGCCTACTCTGTGGCGATACGGCTGGCGAAACACCAGCATTTCTCCAGTCGTATTGCTTCCTCGGTGTGTCGTCCAGCAGAGCTATTTCGAGTGGTCCGGGAACTTCTTCAGCCTAATGGTTCAGTGGAGGTCTCGGACTGCTCAGTGGCTCACTGTAACGAATTTGTTACACACTTTGAGGGAAAAATTGCTCAGATTCGCAAAGAGTTGGACTCCACTGTTGATGCAGAGCCTATGGTTGTGTCCAGTGCTCTGGACTTATGTCATAATTTATTGGATGAGTTTCAGTTGTTACGACCCGAGGATGTGGACAGGGTGCTTGGATCGGTTCGTGCCACCACTACGCAACTTGACCCTTGCCCATCATGGCTAATAAAGGAATCTGCCAGGGGAGTTCGCACCTGGATCCTGGAGGTCATCAACTCCTCGTTAAGAGAGGGAGTTGTCCCCGCCCCATTAAAGGAGGCAGTGATTCGCCCACTCTTGAAAAAACCTAATCTGGACCCAGGTCTAGTGATCAACTACCAACCAGTAGCGAACCTCCCTTTTCTGGGCAAGGTGTTGGAACGTGTGGTGGCTGACAGCTCCAGGCTCTCCTGGATGAAACGGATTATCTAGATCCATTTCAATCAGGTTTCAGGCCGGGTTATGGGATGGAGACTGCCTTGGTCACCCTGTTTGACGACCTTTGCCGGGAGAAAGACGGGGGGAATGCATCCCTGTTGATTCTCCTGGACCTCTCAGCGGCTTTCGACACCATCGACCATGGTGTCCTTCTGGGCAGATTGGCTGGGATGGGAATGGAAGGCACCGTTTTACGATGGTTCCGCTCCTACCTGGCTGATCGAGTCCAGAAGGTGGTGCTGGGGGACAGTAGCTCTGATCCATGGCAGTTGCGTCATGGGGTTCCTCAGGGCTCTATACTGTCCCCCATGCTATTCAATATCTACATGAAACCGCTGGGGGAGGTCGTTAGGAGGTTTGGGCTGAGGAGTCAGCAATATGCTGACGACACCCAGCTCTACCTCTCATTCTCTACCAATCCAGGTGTGGCAGTCGCCGTTCTGAACTCGTGCCTGGACTCGATAATGGACTGGATGAGGGTCAATAAACTGAGGCTCAATCCAGACAAGTCGGAAGTGCTGCTGGGAGGTGCTCCACTAGATAGGTTAAAGGGCCATTTCCCTGCCTTAGATGGGGTTACACCCCCCTAAAGGACAGGGTCTGCAGCTTAGGGGTGCTCCTTGACCCGGGTCTGACCTTGGAAGCCCAGGTGGACTCAGTGTCCAGGGGTGCCTTCTTACAGCTGCGGAGAATATATCAACTTCGCCCTTACCCGGATGAGCGGAGCCTGGCAACAGTCACACATGCATTGGTAACAACCAGACTGGACTGCTGCAATGCGCTATACATGGGGCAGCCTTTGAAGACGGTCTGGCGACTGCAACTGGCACAGAACTGGGCTGCACGGTTGGTAAGTGCTGCTGCTGCACGGATTCATATCACGCTGGTTCTGAAAAATTTACACTGGCTGCTGGTTGCTGCTCGGGCCCAATTCAAAGTGCTTACTTTGACATATAAAGCCCTAAACAGCTTAGGACCTGGTTACCTAAAGGACCGCCTTCTTCCATACAAGCCTGCCCATCCTCTAAGATCAGGCCAGGAGGCCCTTCTGAAGGTGCCATCCCTGAAAGAGGTGAGGGGGATGGCATGTTGAAATAGGGCCTTCTCGGCTGTTGCCCCCCAACTTTGGAACACCCTCCCTATAGAGATCTGCCTGGCTCCAGCAGTTTTGGCTTTTCGGTGCCAGGCAAAGACCTTTCTGTTTAGCCAGCATTTTAATTAAATAGTATTCTTTAGCTGGCCATATGAACAGAAGGATTTATTAATATTAATGTTTTAATGATTGTTTTTAATCTAGGATATTATTATAATATTGCCTATTTTTAATGGTTTTAATGTTTTTAAAGTTTTAATATTGTTGTACGCCGCACAGAGACCACTGGTAATGGCGCGGCTAAAAAATCTTGTAAATAAATAAATAAATAAATATAAAATAAGAGAATGGCCCATAATACTTTACACTGTAGGTGGGAATATGCTCCCCCATTTTTGTTCTTGTTTGAAAGATTCCTGCATGTAATAAAAAACTACTCTTAGGAGAGGGGCAGGGCGAGCGGCGAGAACAGCAGGACTTCTTGGGGCTCCAAGAAAGACCTGCTGTATACAGCGGATCAAGACTGCCTCGAAGAAATCGGGGGCAGGGAGGTGTGGGAGAACACCCCCCTGAGTTGTGAGGGATCGAGAGATCACAGGGGGATGGGCTGCAACCCGCTCTCTGGGTGATTTCTCTCCCTAGACAGAAGATCCAGCTGGTGCCATCTTCCCGGTGATTTAGCTGCATAGCACGCCCAGATCAGGAGATTTACGCCCTTGGAAGGAACATTGGTATCACGAAGGAGGAAAGTGAGTAACTGAACTCTAGCCCCGAGGGAATATATACAGAGAGATAACTAATTAAATAAGAACTATCAATCTGTTAAACATTTTCACAAATGGAATCCCTTTCTAAAGAGAAGGAGAGGAGAGGAGATGGAGGTGGCATGGAAGCCCTTTTTTTTATGGTAAAGCCTTTCAGGTGGCGAAAAACCCCTGAGGGAGATTGCTAATGGACATGGAGGATCAAAAGAACTAACTTGTAATAGCTCTAGCTGTAACATTGGCAGAGGGGGAAAAGGGGAGGGGTGGATCATCTGACAAACTTTCAAAGCTTCTTAGTTTTAACCCTCCCAGCCCCCCCAGCCCGAGAGAAGGAAAATAACATTTTAAATGCAGTGTTTAAACTCTCTGGCCACCTGATAACTTACAGCTGGAAAGAAGGAAGAATCTTAAACACTAAAAGGAGAAGGAAAAAAAACAGACCTGGATTCAAACTGAACTTTTGCTTTTAACTCCTCTCACCTTCTAGATTGCTAGGAGGAAGAGAGCATAGAAACATTTTTGGCTGATTTACTGGGTGTGAAGAACTGGATGCAGCTTATCTTCTCTGACCCCCTTTACAAGATACTACATTGGATACCTTGTCTGGAATATTTCCAAAGGTACTGAAGAGAGCCTTGGGCCTTTTTTGTTTTAATCCTGAATTTCTTTTTTTCTTCTTTCTAAGCCAGCTCTCCCAGATAGGAAGAAATTGGCTTCTTTTCCCTAACAGGTCTTAATCTTGGACACTCTGCTGCTCTCCGGTGGTCAAGATGGGACAAGGCAGCGTTTAGTCTGGAACTTCGGTACTCTGAGGACCCCTGGTGTAATTTGGGACAAAATAACTATTAGCTTTAAATTTTGAATACGCTACTGCTCTCTGGTGGTCAAGTTAAGACAAGACAGTAACTTAGATCCACATAAGCAAATTGAGGAGTTTTATTAAGCTGAATTATATTATGTGTGGGTATTTACCTTAAAATGTAAAACGTGTGGCAAATTGAGGATCTAGAGTGAATGTGAGATAGTATAATAATTTAAAAAAATTCTTTTTTCCTCCCACAAATTGGTAAAATAGAAATAAAATGACTACAAGATCGAAAAAGGAAGAATCACCTGGACAGGCATTGAACCTAACTAAACTCATGAACCAAGATCCTTTAAAAAATGCAATGAAGGATATGCAAACTAATATTATTAAACAACTTTCAGAACAGATGCAAGAACTTAGAACAGATTTCAGAGCCGGAATTGAAAGTAACAATCAGAAGATAGACATTTTCACACAGGCAGTTGAGAAAGTGGAACAGAGATTAACAAAAGCAGAACAAGAAATATAAAATATTAAAGAAGAAAAAAATAAGAATCAGGAACGTCTCCTGGCTTTAGAAATGGACAAAGCCTCATATTTTCTTAGAATACAGAATGTGGAAGAAGAGCAATCAGAAGACTTAGAGAAATTGATATGGGAAGAATTAGCCACATAAACAGGGATAACCCAGGAAGAGCTGCAACAATCAGTAGAGAGAATCTATAGAGCGGGGAATGCTTTCATGAGAAGAAATAAGCTACCAAAGGAAATCCATATAAAGTTTTTGAGAAGGTCAGTGAAAGAGAAAATATTGAAAGTCAACAGAGAAAAAGACATGACAATCGGAGGGACTAAGATCAATATTTTGAAACAGGTGCCTTGGAGCATGTGGAAAAAAAAGACAAGAATACTCCTTCCTTACTAAAATATTAATAGACAGGAAAATTCCTTTCACATGGCAGATACCCGAGGGAGTTTTTTAGAACTGGGAGACAAGAAGATTTAATCTGAATAGTAAAATGTAGGCCAGGAATTTTATGAAAAAAATGAAACATAAACTGAAGCTGACAGAAGAAGACTTACAGTTTTCCAGTGAGGACTCAGAAGAGGAACCAGAAGAAGTAGAACGTAAAAGACAAGGAACTCCACCTTCACCGAGAAGAACTAGAGGCAAGGAGAAAACCAAGGATAAAATTGGTAGTAAAAGCCGTGCAGATGTCTAAACAAATTAAATTACTATCAGTGAATGTTAAAGGGATGAACTCACCCCAGAAGAGAAGGAAAAATTTTAATAAACTTTTCAAAGCCAAAGTAGAAATTATATCTATTCAAGAGACCCATATTAAGGAAGTAGATAAAAAGTTGTTATAAAACCCTAAATTGGGCAAAGTCTTTAAAGCCTCCGATCAACAAAAGAAGAAAGGGGTAGCAATGTACATAAAAAAGGAGCTGGAACCGAAATTAGTCTATGCCTCAATAGATCTTTTTTTCTTTTCCCCGTCTTGAACTATATTACTATTGCTGTTTTTTATTTTATTATATTGTTTTTATTCCATTTTTTATTGTTAGCCGCCCAGAGTAGACTTTGGTCTAGATGGGTGGGGTATAAATTTAATAAATAAATAAATAAAAATAAATGGAAGAATATTAATGGTGGAAGTTTTCAAAGATGGAGAAGAAATATTGTTGGTGAACATTTATGCACCAAACGAAGTGCAAGAAAAATTCTATCAGCAATTGAAGAACCAGCTGATACAAGGACCAGAAAAGAAAATGTGCATCATGGGGGATTTCAGTGCAATAGTTGATAAACAAAAAGACACCTCGGTGATAGATGGAAAGGGGAGGAAAAAGAGGAGAAATATGATTCACAAGGTTTTTCTGGAAATGGCAGAAGAACTCAATTTAATTGATGTATGGAGAACTAAGTACCCTCAGAAAAGAGATTAGAATTAGACATTTTATTCAAATAGACACAATTCATGGTCAAGAATAGACAACTGCTGGATCTCAGCGGAAATGACACACCAAGTGGAAGAAATTGAAATACTACCGAATACATATGCAGACCACAACCCAATAATGATGACTCTAGGACAAGTTGTTAGAAGAGGAGGTTGGAGACTAAATAGTTACTTATTGAGAGAGGAGGCCTTTTTGATTAAAGTAAAAAAGGTATTAGAATTTTTCTTTCAAATTAATAAATCCCAGGATACAGAAATGACAATAATATGAGATGCAGCAAAAGCCTATTTTCGTGGTTTTGCGATAGAGTTTAATGCACAAAGGAAAAGAGAAAAAAATAAACAATATCAAACATTAATAACATCTCTGAAGAAAGAAGAAATGGAATTTTTAAAAAAATCCTACAGTCAAGTACCTAAAAAATAAGATAAATATATTGCAACATAAAATCAACTTATTAGAACAGGAAGAAATGGCAAAAAAAAAAAAATTAAATTTGCAAAATACAGAGAGACTTGGAGGAATGGAATAAGCTACAAATCTCAGTGATGGAAAGAATTTTGATAATAAAGATGATGATCTTACCAAAACTGCTATTTTTGTTTCAAAACTTGCTAATTTTATTAAACTATTAATACTTTAAGGACCTGGACAGCCTGACCTCGAAATTTGTATGGAAGGCCAAGAAACCAAGAATAAAACTTAGAACATTGCAAGATTTAAAAGAGAGAGGTGACTTAGGACTGCCAAATTGGCTATTATACTACAAGGCATGTGCTATGGTCTGGATAAAAGAATGGATAACATTAGAAAATCAAAGACTGATGAAATTGGAAGGTCATGATTTAAAAATGGGTTGGTATGGAAAATTCAAAGAACAGACACATTTCACATAACATATTGTGAGGAAAGCGTTGTGTCTAGTATGGCAAAAATTTCAAATGCAATCTTATAAGAAAATTCCAATATGGGTAGCACCAATAGAGGCATTTACATTGAAAGTATTGAATCAGAAGGGAGCTTTACTCACATAGAAAGACTTGTTAACTAAAGACCAAAATATGAAAGACAAACAAGACCTAGAAAAATTGAGTCTAGCTACAGATTGGTGGTCAATGCTGAAACTAGAATCAAGATATAAAAAGGACAAAAACATGGGCTTTTTTGAGGGGAAAGTTCAGGTGGATGAATTATGGATTTATAAATGGGCACAAAACTTTGGATATAATATTGATATTGATGAATGGACAAAAATGTGGAAAAAATAACTATAAAGTGATTAAGCCAGTTAATCTTAGAGAAAACATCCTTAAAATGTTTCATAGATGGCATTTTACTCCTGTAAGATTGGCAAAAATGTCAGAAGGGATCAGTAATGTTTGTTGGAAATGTAAAAAAAAAATAATCCAGGGACTTATTATCATGCATGGTGGTCATGTAAAAAAGCAAAAAAAAATTGGTCACAGGTTTGGGAAATGTCACAAGAGATTGTTCAGCACAAATTAAGTTTTAAACCTGAAATGTTATTATTGAATATAATGCCAGAAATTATTGATAAGAAAATAAAATATAGTCTACTGTATATATTTACTGCAGCTAGGTTACTCTGGGCCCAAAAATGGAAGAATGGAGAAACACCAATGATGGATGAGCTATTAAAGAAGCTATTGGACATTGCAGAACTAGATATGCTTTCAGAGGCACTACGGGATCAACCGAGACACTTTGTAAAGGAAAGCTGGAAGCTGATATATAACTGGGCCCAGGAAAAGACAGGAATTTAGGGGAAGAATTAGTTTACAGCGAATCAGTGCTCACTAGAATCCTTTGATATTCAGATGACCAGACAATGGTGAAATCTCTGATCTATAGGTGTAGTATGGATGTTTAGTTTTGATGTTTTGTTGTTATTATTGTTAGGTTTTAGTTTTTTGTTTTATATGTTGGTATGTATGAATAAAAATAATAATTTTCAAAAAAAACTACTCTTAGAAAATATAGGAAGAGATTGATTGATTTTTTTATATTGAACTGAGATCTGAGACCACCTAAGTATTCTACCACCTTCTCACTCTGTTCTTTGCAGCAGCCAGGTCTATGTTGTCTCAGATATTTTAGGGCACCTCCTTGCCAGTCCTACTAGTGGAGGATCATTTCTGCTGGATAGCTCAGTGGTTTAGGTCTCTGGCTGCAAAGCCAGAGGTTGGGAGTTTGATTCCTCACATTGCCTCCTTGACAAGGGCTGGACTCGATCCAGAGGGTCCTGTCCAGTTCTGCACTTCTAAGATGATTATTATAGATGATTATTTCCGCACCCTCTGGCCTAGAGCTGCACAGTTTACGATCTGGGGGTACACGCGGCCCCTCAAGAAATTCAGTGAAGACCTCTATGGGTGCCTCAAGACCCCCACCATCAGATGTCCCCTGTTCCTACAGGGAGTGAAAAAAGAGAGAGCAGTCTTTAACAACAATTCATGAGAGTTCCATTTACTGGGGGTCGTGGGAGGGCACAGGAGCCCAGCCCAGGCTGCACACCTCATTACTGAGAGGTAAAAAAATTGAGAATAAGCTGTACTTCAGTATCAGTGTGTGTGCTTGTCCTGGACCCTCCAAATAACGTTTGAGTCTTGGGAGGGAAAGAACCTTTTCTTTGCATTCTCCTTCCCTGCCACCAGGGAATCCCACACAGATTGCTATGTTGGGGGAAGGGGTGGAGCAGAAAAGGATCACCAGGATATTCACACTTCCCACCCAGCATTATATATGGCTCTTGGGGTTAAAAAAGTTGTGTGCCCCTGCTGTAGATGGAAGAATGGAGACCTTCCACTTCCCAACAGTGTCTGTCTTGTGTAATCTCCTCCTTCTAAGAATGGGAGGTTTGTTTCATTTTCTTTCTACCGCTGCCCCCCCCCCCCATTAAAAATGATAAATTAGCTTGTTTTTGAGACCTTGAGTGTATGTTGCTATTTTGAGTTTGGTGTCTTCATGCCCCTGGCAAGATGTTTCGGGAATTTTAGTTGCTATTTCCTACATCTGTTAATGGAAGCTTTGTTTTTGGAACACATTCCACTGATGCAATCTCTGTCATTTTTTCTGTTTCTTTAAGGCTCCAGAAACGTTTTATTGCTCTTGTAAGCTACTAAGATTCCATTGGCCAAACTTTATTCAGTAAAGAAGCTAAACTGCAAAAGCACCGGAAATGTATGTATATATGTTTCTACTTGATAAATATCACCCACCACCAGCCCTTGTAGAATGCAGAGGTCCACCATCCAAGTACTCTATATACATACTGGAGGGGGAAAACAAAATCTGTGGACACTGCAGCAACCATTTGAATTTCTGAAGAAGTTTGTGCCTGGCTCGTCTAACAATAAGCTGAAAAGAGAATGGTTCAGACAGAACTATATTGGTTTTGATATAATGCATGTGTGATATGATTTCTAAGTACACTTGGTCCCTCTACCAAGCCCATACATAGAGAAGCAGTTTGGATGCTGGAAAACATTCTGTGTGAAACAGCCCAAAGATAATCCACACTGCAAATTCTGATCTCAATGTTTGTAATGGTTCCTCTTGTCATTTCCAGCAACAATCTGTGCATGCATCGAGGCACAGTTTTTAGCTGTTACAGTTTATGTGCATTGCCCCTGAGAAGCAGTGCCTATAACCACTGAACCTTCCATTAGATCTGGGTGGGTAATGTCTGACCCTCCGTAGGCTGTTGAGCTGCAGTTCCCATCACCTATAGACAGTGGTGTGGTGTGATAGAAGTTGTGGCCCAACAATGTCTGGACAACCACATGCTCCCAATGCCAAGGTTCAGGAGTGGTTAAGTCAGGGTGCTTCAGGTGTTGTGACACTGCATTTCCCATCATCCCTCACTGTTCATTACATGGGAATAATGAGGATTGCAGTCCAGCAACACTTGGAGATTTCTCGCCTGATCTCCCACTCTGGCTTCAGACTTTCTTCTTCTTCTAATCAGGAATATTCACATGTGTGCTCAGCATGAAGCACTCACTATTATTCTTTAATAAGAATGGATTGGCCAGTAGTAGAGCCAGTGGCAGCTGATGGCCATCAGGACTGGTGGGGCAGAGTGGCCAAAAACAAACACACAGAGAAGAATGTCTGTGAGAGATAACTGGACATATTGAAACAGCATGTTAGAAGATAGGGACTCAAGGACATTAACACACACGTGCCTCCGTGTAATCAGTGGGATATCCAGATCTTATGAGAGCCACTGGGTTCAACCAGAAGTAGTATTAAATACCATTTTGCAAGTGGTATTCTGTCATGGCTGCCTCTGGCCCAATTCATCCTCCAAAACAGAACTAGCTGCAGAGTTTTTAACTGGGAAGATGGATTTGGGGCCTGTCATGATCACACAGATATTTCTGTGACTAATTTCCCTGCTGGCTTAATTCTGCTTAGCAAGAGTTGCCTTATGTCTCCCCACAACACAATCACACATTAAATATAAGGCCTTATAAGACAGATAGCAAGACTCCTTTCTACTGCTCTCTCAGACCATTCTTTGCATTGGTCTGCTTGGAAATTAAACACCATATCCTAAATTCCTTGCAAATTCACTATATACAATTAAGAACCAGGAAGCCCTGGCAGACCTATAGCAGTGGCGGTGAACCTTTTTGGGCTCGCATGCCCAAACTGAAAAAAAAACAAAACCAGCGGGCGGTGTGTTGTGGCGGCGGCGGAAGGGGGAATCTCGGCACGGAGGTGCCTCGAGACCCCACTCCGGATCCGCTGCCAGCGCCAGCTGCTCTGGATCCGCCTACCGAAGCACCAGCACCGCTGCTGCAACCGCCTTCTCAGGTTTGGCTGCGTTGGGGGGGGGAGTAGCGATCCGGCGACTTATGGCTCGCATGCTGGCAGAAAGGGCTAGGCATGCCAGCTGTGGCACGTGTGCTATAGGTTCGCCATCGCTGACCTATAGTATTAAGCATCAGCATCATCACAGTTGGGATGTCTGGATACTTGGACTCTGTCCTAAAGCCATATGACACCAATGCACCTAGCTATGTAAGAGACACTACAGACTTTCTGGGGAAACTGCAATCCATTCTCAACTTCCCTGACAATACTATCTTGGCCAAAATGGATGTAAAAACTCTCCACACTAACATCCCAAACAGAGACAGACTATAGACTTCCAGAAATACCATTCAAAGTAAGAACGAAGCCCACCTAGTCATTACCTTCTGCAACTTTTAACTGTTTCACCTTTGAAAACAACCCCTATATCCAGATTAACAGAACTGCCATGGGTACGTGTATGGCATCACAAAATGCAAATATATTCATGACTGACCTGGAACAATGCTTGCTTAAGTCTTGTACCCAAAATCCAGTCCTCTGTCTGAGATACATTGGTGACATTTTTATTATTTGGACCCAAGGGGAAAAAAAACCTGGACAAATTCCACTGAGACGGCAATAATTTTAATCCTAACATCAACCTCAGGCTGGACCAGTCTACCCAACAGATGTGCTTTCGGGACACCACTGTAAAGCTACAACATTGACATCTTAGCACCAAAAGCAAAGCAAAAGCAAAGTGTGCTTATATACCGCCCCATAGCACTTAAAGCTCTCTCTGGGTGATTTACAAGTTAATTATGCAGGCTACACATTGCCCCCACCCCTGCAACAACCTGGGTACTCATTTTACTGATCTCGGAAGGACAGAAGGCTGAGTCAACCTTGATCTGGCTACCTGGGATTGAACCTCATGTCGTGAACACAGTTTTGGCTGCAGTGCAACAGTTTAACCACTGCACCACGAGACACCACACTGTATTGAAAGCGCACAGACCAATATACATACTTTCATGCCTCCAGCTTCCATCCTGAGCACACCACAAAATCTGTTTCTTGTCTACAGCTAAGCCCTTAGATGTAACTGTATTTATTCAGACCCATAAGATAGAGACTCCAGACTCAAGGATCTACAAATGGCATTTCTCAGACTACAGTACCCATTCAGTGTGATTAAAGAACAAAGAACAAGATGAATATCAAGAAGTAACCTACGGCAAGACAGAGCCAGAAAAGAAAATGACTGAACACAACTAGTTGTCACCTTCAGTTTTGATTGAGACCACTCACACCGAAAATGAACAATCTTCAACCCATTCTTGACAAGAATACTTCACTCTCCCAAGTTTACTTACAGGAAACCTCCCAATCTCAACTGTTGACACACAACAGACTACACAGCACTGACGCAGAGATGAGAACTAAACCCTGCTACAAACATAGATGTCTGCTCTGTCCCCACATCTACTCTAACAACATAATATACAGACCCCAATAATGTCACACACAACATCAGTGGCTTCTTTTCTTGTCCCTCTGCTAATGTGATCCATGCCATTCTTTGTTGGTGTCCTTCTGCGCTCTATGTAGGACTGACAGGACAGTCACTATGCAGAAGAATTTATGGATATAAATATATCAGGAATGGCAATACACCATTACTTTGTAGACTGTCTCTAATGTTTCAGTGTTTTAATTTTGTGTTGTTTGATTTTAAATTACTTTAAATGTCTTAATTTTTTATACATTTTGTAACCCATGTAACCCATCTTATGATATAGGGTGGGCTATAAATGTTTAAACAAATAAACACAAAAAAAACTATTTCAGAACACTTCTGTCTACCTCTGTATACTCTTTGAATGACCCGAAAGTCACTGTTTTGTGGGAGGGAGAGGGAAACAGTATAAAATGGTACTAGAAAGAAAAATGTCTGAGATAAGGTACAGACAGATGCTGGAGGCTGATTTAAAAGGACTGAATATTGATCAAAGGTTCTTCAATCATTATCAAGTGAGAAATCCTATATTGATTCCTACACTTTGCCATTTGTGTCAAGTGTGCTGTTGTTACCTTGTAGACTGATAATTAATATTATTTACAGCCTGATAGCCTATTCTGTTACTAACAAACTGGTATCACTTCATTATCTGTATCATGAATTGGTCAGAGACCCATGTATAAATATAATCTCAACTCTTATGTTTGAGAAAAGGGATGATTCATGAAATCTCACATCACGGCACGTGCCACAACATTTTTGTCTGTTTGTGTTTTTGTCTGTGTTAAGCTAATGGACCAGCCATTGCTGAGTAAACCACGTGCCTTGCATTTGGAAGTGCCTATGTTAAGAACATAGGTTCTGTTATACCAAACAAAATGTTCCTCTCAAGTGGTCTTTCTCTCCCCACATCAAATAAAATAAAAGAGTCCTGCTCCAGGCAGTTTTTGTTCATGAGGTACAGAAATAAAATAAATCAAGCCAAATGTTGCTTCATCTCCCTTTCTTACCTGAATAAAGCTGCAGAACAACAACTCCAAGCATCAGTCCAAAATTGAAAGTAAAGCAGCAGCGGCAGCTTCACAACCCAGCCAGGAGCGTCATTGGCTGTGGCAGAGCTCCACTGGAGTCTCTGGTAGGTCTCTTTTCCTTAAGAATCCCATTAACTGGACTTGCACATTTTCAAGGTAAGTGAGATATTAAAGAATGGTTTTACCAGTTTCACTCCCCCAGTGAGTTTTCATGGCTGAACAGTGATTTGAACCTAGGCCTCCCAAATCCTAGTCCGTTACTCTATCTATTATACCACACTGGGTACATTACTTCTTTATGGTCTGAGAAATTTCATCTCTAAACCTTCTTGCAAATTTCAGAAGAACAACCTGGTGTGTGCACCAGTGATTCTATATAGAGAGGAGAGTTGGCTCTTGAGTTCGATAAAGACAAGTCTGAGACGTTGACTAATAGATAAGGTAATAGCCACGAACACCCCATGGACTGGCTGTAAATAAGATTGCAGGTAGGGGCAGGCAGGCTGGGGTAATAAATAAACAATAAAAAGAAAATGACTGACTCTTGCCCTAATAGACTAGCCATTGCTGAGTAGACCACATTCCTTTTTTTTTTTTTTTGAAATTTTTTTTTTCCCTTTATTTTAAATTTAAACAAAAACATATAACATACAAACTAAAATACAATTTAACTGTGTTCCCCACCACCATATGCGGGACCTCTTGCCATAATCTTCCTCTTCCTTCTTCTTCTTCTTCTTCTTCCTCTTCTTCTATTGTCCTCTTCTCCAAAACTGCATTGATTCTTGATTTGGAGCTTTCCCTTTTCCTCTTATTAATACATATTCCAAAAATCTCCCCCATATATCATAAAAGTTATTTTTTTTCAACTCTCCTTTCTTAACCTTTAAGTTACAAGTTAATTTATCATTTATTGCTATATTCCATATTTCTTTATACCATTCTTCAATTTGCAATTCGACTTTTGATTTCCATTGCCTAGCTATAATCAATCTAGCTGCTGTTAATAAGTTGGTTATCAATTCTTTAGTCATTTTGTCATATTCCACATTCTCAAATATTGATAACAAAGCAATCTCAGCATTAAATTCTATATCTTTTTCACATATGTAGCTTAATTCTTTAAAAATTTGTTTCCAAAATCTTTGCACTTTTTCACATTCCCACCACATATGAAAGTATGTACCAATTTCCTTCTCACATTTCCAACAGACATTCGGATGATTGGCATTAATTTTATTTAATTTTGACGGTGTTAAATACCATCTTAAACTAAGTTTAAAAAAATTTTCCTTTATTCTTACTGACATAAATCTTAACACCCTCATTTTCCATATCATCCTCCATTCTTCTTCATTTATTCTTTTCCCAATATCTTGCTCCCACACTATTTTTAATCCTTCTTTCCCACTTTCCTCTTCCTCTAAATTAAGAAGAAGTAAGTAAATTTTGCTCACAGTACCTTTCACTGAGTCAGTCATCCGAATGTCCTCATATGACAATAACAATTGTTCGTATTTTGTATATTCTCTACCTTTATTATATTTATTTACCCATTCATTAGTCCATCTTTCTAATTGTATATAATTCAACCATGAAATGCTCCTATTCTGAAGAGTTTGTTTCATTTGATCTATCGATCTCATTTTATACAACCAATCTTTCAATCTAATCACTTTCTTTTCTTTAAATAGATCCACATATACTTTCATATTGGTAGGAAAATTTTCTATTTCTGTCACTAATCCAAGTGGGGAATATGATGAACATAAATTCTTTTTGCACTTATACCATATATTTAACAATGTCTTTAAAAATGGATTATTAATTTCCCTTATTTTATCTTTCTTAATTATACCAAATAAATATGTTTCTATATCTGCCTGTAATTCTGATGATTCCATCTCCCACCAAATTAGCCTTTCTGGATTATATATAATTTCCCCAATAAACCTCAATTGGTTAGCCAAATAATAATTTTTTATATTTGGTAAACCTATACCACCTTTTTGCTTTGTTCTATACCAATACTTTTTATTTATTCTAGATCTCTTCCCTTCATTACAGTATTTATTAATTATTCCTTGCCAAAATTTCAAATCATCCTCTGTTAACTGTATTGGTAGCATTCTAAATAAAAAATTAATTTTTGGTAAGATTTTCATTTTTATCAATGCAATCCTTCCAAACCAAGATAGCTTAAAGTTACTATATTCCTGTAATTTGTTTTTAATCACTTCCTTTAGTTTATTATAATTATATTCCTTTATTTTTTGAATATTTTTTGCTAGATCTATTCCTAAATATTTAATTGATTTGCATAATCTGAAATCATATTTTTCAACACACCTTTCTTGTTCTACTCTATTATGATTAAATAACATTAATTCAGATTTTTGCCAATTCACACATAATCCAGTTATTCTTCCAAATTTTTCTAAATGAGTTCTAATTTTATCTACGCATTCTAACGGATTTTTCACTGTCAACAAGGAATCATCAGCAAATAAATTAATCTTTATTTTATTCTTTTTCCCCATACCTTCGATTAAATCATCATTCCTTATTACATTTGCCAACATTTCAATAATCAAACAAAACAGAACTGGAGAAAGAGGGCAACCTTGTCTAGTGCCTCGGCCTAAAGCTATTTGTTCTGTGATCCCATCATTAACTATTACTACAGAGGTATTCCCCAGATATAGTTGATCTATTATCCCCCTAAATTTCTTTCCAAAACCCCAACCTTTTAACAAAATCTTTAATGTTGGCCATTCCACGCAATCAAATGCCTTAAATATATCTAATGATAAGATACCTGCCTTCAATTTGTCTTTTTCTATATTGTATAAAATATTCAATACCCTCCTAGTCAAATTCTCCATTTGTCTACCCTTTAAAAAACCATTCTGATCCTCTTTAATATATTTTATAATAAATTTATTAATTCTATTCGCAAGTATTGCAGTAAAAATCTTTGCATCTTGATTTAATAGTGAAATGGGTCTATATGAACTTGGGTCTGTTAAGTCTTTATTAGGCTTTGGGATAAGAGTTATTAATGAATGTTTCCAAGAATCTGGTATTCTCTCTCCTTCCAATATTTCATTATAGAGCACTTTTAACTTAGGGATCAATATTGGTTTAAAAGTTTTATAATATTCTGATCCTAAACCGTCAAAACCTGGAGTTTTACCATTTTTTAATTTATTAATAATCTCTATAATCTCTTCCTCTTTTATCTCTTTATCTAAATCCTTTTTATCATTCTCTGATAATTTACTCTTAACATTTTCTTTAATATAATTTTCTATATCTTCTTTCGATACACTATTACCTTTATACAAATTTTGATAGAATTCATGTATTATCTTTAGTTTTTCTTTCATTAAGCTACAATTCTTTCCCGTTTTGTCTTTAATCACTCCAATTATATTTTTTGCTCTTTTAGTTTGAACTAATCTAGCTAAAAGTTTTGAATTTTTATTACTGTATTCGAAAAAATTCCTCCTAGCGTATATCAAGTCTCTCTGGACCTTTTCTAGCTCTATACCTTCTAATTCCTTTCTTTTAGCTTGGATCTCAATTAATTTTTTGTTATCTCTATCCATAAAATATTTGCTTTCTAAATCCTTTAATGATTCTACAATTCTATTTATATTTTCTTCTCTCAATTTTTTTAATCTACAGGATTCTCTTATGGCGATTCCTCTCATGACTGCTTTCATAGTGTCCCATAACACTCCTATTTTATTCCCACCTGCTTCATTAAATGACCATATTTCCAACCATTCTTTCTTAACTTTATCCACAACCTCTGTATGTTGAAAAATATTGGAGTCCATTCTCCATCTTCTAGCTTCTCTATAGTCCTTCTTAACTTTCATCTCTAACACCATCAACGCATGATCTGTTATTTTTATCACATTAATATTTGTATCTACTACTTTTGAAATTAAGTTTTGTGAAATAAACATAAAATCTATTCTAGAATAACTATTATGTACAGAAGAATAATATGTAAACCTTCTTTCATCTCCCTTTAATTCTCTCCATATATCTTTCAAATCCGTAGTGTTTAATATCTTACTCAGGAGGGTACCTCTTTTATTCAACTCATCTTTTTTACATGTGGATTTATCTTTCACCTTATCCAGAACCATATTAAAATCTCCTGCCATAATCACATATCCTTTCCTAACCTTTTCCATTTCTTCAATCACAGTTCTATAAAATTCTCCTTGATTCATGTTTGGTGCATACACATTTACTAATGTATAATCTTCCTCCCCCATTTGACCTTGAATTATCAAATATCTACCATTACTATCTTTTATTACTTCTTTCATCACAAATTCACAATGTTTAGATATTAATATTGCTACCCCTCTAGATTTAGAGGTCCCAAATGCTTTTTCATATATATGGATGTTTTGTAATTTCAATTCATTGACTCCATCCTTTAGTTGATGTGTCTCTTGTAAATAGATAATGTCAACTTTACTTTTCTTTAATAATAATTCTATCCTCCTTCTCTTTAACACAGACCCTAGGCCTTTCACATTTAAAGTCGCTACCCTTATGTTTTTCCCCATATCCGTTCCTTTCTCTGCCTCTTATGCGGTCCCTTTGTGCATCTCACATAACAAAAACAAAACCAAAAACAACTAAAAAAAATAAATTCACCAACCTCTAGTTTCCTATCCCTATCCTTCTTACCTACATATAAATTATTTTCCTCCCTCCCGTTTCCCCACGTCTCACTAATGTTCGGCGCGAGCTCTGGGAGGGGGGGAGACGTCACCCCCACCAGTCCGGACCCCAGCCAAACCCTCATCCCAATTTCACCCCACCTCATATTTTTATCTATATATATACTCAAATGCCTTCCCTCCTAACTTTTAACATCTCTTCTTCTTTCTACCACCCAAGTCTAATCAGGTAATCCAAAACAACAATGAGAAAAAAAAATAAAAAGAAAAAAAGGAAAAGAAAAAAAAATATGAAAAAGAAAAAAAATTTTAAAAAAATTAAAAAAAATTTAAAAAGATCTTATTAATATTATAAAAAAAATTTTTTAATATTATAATAAAATGAGCAGAACAAAAAAAGAAAAAAAAAATCCCAACCCTCATTACAAAAAGAAAAATCAAAAATCAAAAAGAAAAAAGAAAAAAAGGAAAAAAAGGGAGGGTAAAGGAGAAAGAAAAAAAAAAATTTCTTCCGACATCCAGTAACGCCCAGTAATCTCTTCCAATTAAAGTATCTTCTCTCAAAAAATCTTCTCTTTCGGACTACCAGTCTTTACAAAGCTACTTGCTTGCTTGTCCCTTCACTCTCATCTTCTTGCCAAAGTCCCCAGGCTTTCATCAAATCCTTCCCATCTTCAAAGGAGTAGATTTTATGTAGGGTTCCATCCTTCCATATTTTCAAAAAGACAGGGTGGCCCCAGTTGTATCTCTTGCCGTTCTTAATTAAAATTGAAGTGATGGGCTTCATTGTTCTTCTCCACTGGCTGGTTTCGGGGCTTACATCCTGATAGATCTGAACTGAATTTGATCTATAAACTAGCAATTCAGGCTTTTCTTTAATGACCCTAAGAAACTGTTCTTTCTTCATATAGTTAAAAAATCTTAGTATTATGGGTCTTCTGGTTTTCTTTGGGTTCCCCACAAAATGTACTCTCTCAATATCTTCCTCAGCCACATGTTGGGATTTCATAACAGAATTAATCCAGTCCATCACTTCCCCCCTCAAATCCTTTTCTTTCTCATGTTCAAAATTCATTATTTTGATATTATTACGTCTTGAATTATCTTCTAAATAGATAACCTTTTTCTGAAGGTCATCAATCACTTGGTGCCGTTTTGATGCCACGCTCTGGAAATCTTCCAGCTGTTGCAACCTGCCTTCTGTTTTGCCTAAACTTGTCTTAATATCTGTCAATTCTCCCTGCAGTTTTTGTATATCTTGTCCCATCTGTTGGTTCCCTCTTATTAAAATGTCCATTTTAGAGAGTACCTGTCCAAGTTGTCCTTCCATTCCTTTCACGGAAGAGGCAAGCTCTGAAACTTTTTTTTCCATGTTGATTTCAGGAAGGAGGGGCTCCCCCTCTTCCAGCCTTTTTAAACGGGCGATACGCTCGACACTATTATCTGATGGTTTATGGGGTTGTCCACGAACCCAGCTCCTGATTTTATCTCTGCCTTTTCGCATGTATAGACCAAGCTAAGCAAAGATTTATAGCTCAAGGAGTCAAGCCGTGTTTAACAGGCCGTTTTCTGCCTCTCTAGCAGCCTCCGTCTTCTCAGGCAAAAACGAAAGTACTTTCTTCAGATAGATAACAGCATGTTTACACTTCAAAAAGTGTTTCTATCTTTGCCTAAAGCTTTCATCAGAAGTTTAATCGCTATTTACTCACATTTCAGGCAGGGAGAAGGACATTTATCATCCTTTTTAGATTCCAGGGTGAAGAGATGAAAATTCAGCCGTACATTGCCATTCTAGCGGAAGTGACGTCCACATTCCTGGCATTCGGAAGAACCTAGATCCAGTCCCTAGTATGGTGGTAAAAAAATCCTGTCTCAAACCCTGGAGAGTTGTTTTCAGTCAGAGGAGACAATGCAGAACAAAGTAAACCAATGTTCTGATTTAGTATAAGGCACTTTCATATGTTCTAAAGACAATTCAGGGCCTTCTATCAGATGAAGTAGCCTATCTATCCAGCCAGGAAAATCCTCTGTTTTTCCTAATTAGGATCTAAGTCTTACACTATTACTATTTGATAGCTCCCTCTTTCTTGGATACATCTTTAGGCCATTTTCAGATGCTTCTGAAAGGGCAAGCAGCTGCAATTTCTTCTGTTCTATCTCTACACCACATTCTGCACAACAGTTGTAGCTGCATAATACACAGAAGAATGTGCAAATATTTCCCCATGAAATGCCATTCAGATAAGCAAATCCTAAACGCAAATACACTTTGGAAACTGTCAGAACTGTCAGAATTTAAAATGGTTGTTATAAATTACATCAGACTGCAGTTGTTATTATTCTCTTGGAGCAGATTATAGAGCAATATAAACTCAGAAGTGTGCACAGGTGAAAGTAAATATTAGGTTTCTTCCTAGTTATAACTGTGGTACAGCATACAAGTGAACACCCAAAACTGGGGAAGAAGCAGAATATAAACTGCTTCTCTGCCTTTGTAGTTCCATGACCTTCCCTTTTTTCAAAGACGTGAGCATGAAAGCCACCTTGCTCCACACATACAGGGTTAATAAAAGAAGAAACAATAAAAAGAAAATGACTGATTTACTTTAAACTTCATGCAGAAATTGGAGTGGAAAGGATGCATTCACAGAATAAATTGTAATATTCTTCTAAAGTCAACCTTGTATTCAGAACTTGGGAAATTTAATTCTTTCGATTACAACTCACAGAATCCCCCAGTCATTTTTGCTCCTTTTGCTTTGAAACATTGGGATCAGTGGGCTGCTGGATGCGTGCAAGCAAGGGCCAGAAATCTCTAGATTATAAGAATTGAATTATAAGGTGAATTGCAGCATGCCTGGCACAGTGCCCATGATATGACTGGCAACAGAGACACATGGTAACAGTGGAAGCTGCTTTGCCCATCTAAAGTGGTAATGACTACTCTGATCTGCAGTGGTTCTCCGGCATCTCACACATTAGCGGAGCACGTGTTCCAGGTCAGAACCCAGAGACAGATTCTGTGCAGCCTCAAGATTCCTTCCATTTTCCTTCCAGACTCTTAATGACATTTTCCACATACATTGGAAAACACACAGGCAACATGTTTGCAGAGCAAGGGTTTGGAAATTGGAAGATAGCCTTCTAGTCTGCAGAAAACCTAGAGAATCTGTTGCAAAAGCCCTGACGGTTTGTGTTTGGGGGAGAAGTGGTTAACTGATGGCAAGAGGACTCAGGTTCTGGGATTTTGAATGGTAATGAACACAAGAGAGTATCCTGTAGACCAGTGATGGCGAACCTTTTTGATCCTGAGTGCCCAAACTGAAAAAAAAAAAAAAACACCCAGCAGGCAGCGGGTGGTGGCAGTGGTGGAAGCGGAAGTGGTGGCGGAAGGGGGAATTCCGGGCACGGAGGTGCCTCCAGACCCCACTCCTAATCCGCCTCCAGTTGTGCCCAACCCCGCCACTGCCTATAGCTCGGCCCGCCAGCCAGCGCCAGCTGCTCTGGATCCTGGCCCGCCACCTGTTGGGGCGCTAGCACCACGGCTGCAGCTGCCAACTCAGGTTTGGCTGCCAGTGGCAGCGATCCAACAACTTATGGCTCGCATGTCCACAGAGAGGGCTCTGCATGCCAGCTGTGGCACGTGTGCTATAGGTTCGCCATCGCTGCTGTAGACCATCTTGACTGCTGCCCTTGGTGTCATCAACATTCTGGCTGCCCTTTACTATATAAAGATTGGCATCCTTTTTTCCTTGTGGCAACCAGGGGCAAGGGGAACAATATTGTGCAATAATATTGGACCATTTCCTGCTGTTATGAGCAATGGATGCGGAAATCACAATATCCCACATTCATAAACTGGAGGGTTCTTTTTTTTTTTTAATGAATTTAATATCTGAGAAAGGCTCAGAAGGGACTTAAGTATGAGTTGTAAGTCTAATCTTAGCTCTCGGGCCTCCACGTAGCCACTAGGCCATCAAACCCCTTGAGCCACATTTCAGTCATAGAGCTCTGAAGAGTTGCCTTTGGGACTACACCATCTAGAATCCTCTCAGCTAAGTAACTTTTCCGACTTCTGACCAGATGTACAATGGCCAGAAGATGGCAGTGCTGGTTCACTTTATGGATGAGTTTCTCTCATTTCCTATATCCTATTCCTGCTAATTTCTGTTCTCCCATTCTCCCCCATGTTTGCTTTAGTTAACTAGATGCACCATGTATGCCACTGACACTAGAGACAAAAGCAAACTAAGATGATCCCATCAGCCGTGTCATCGCTGCTTCTCTGCCCCCAAGAAAACATTCTTCCTCCTCTTATTCTCTGGTTCCCTCTACACCCCGTAGCCCCTATTGGCTAGAGAACATACCAGTTGGCTCTCACTTTTCTAGCAGTTAATGTGCCCCTGATGAGACATTTGAGATATTCTGTGTGTGGCGTGTATTTGCAGTGTATCACAAAAAGATGATGCAGGCTTCCTGTTCCTGACAACAATTGAACAAAGCATGCATCACCATGTTTATTCATCTCCCATCAGCCACAAAGCAAAGAGGGTGATTTGATGACACCCATAAAGAAATGTAATGTAAATGTGTAACAACAGATGTGAACCACTGGTGCTTCCTTGCATGAGCAAAGGGCGTCATCTTACTTTGCTCTCTCCCCTCATCTTCACTTTGGGATTGTGAGCCTGTTATTATGAATGTCATTATGTAGCTTGGATGATGACTAGATACTCAGATAACTAGATATAATTGGATATGTAGGAGTGTAACCTGTGAATGAATACAGCAGGAAGCTATAAAACCATGAAATAGTGTACTTCATAAGAGGAATAATCTATTCAAGAGCCATTGTGGATTAGACTTGAACTTGGATTGGGGAAAATCTAGGGATGCATCCCTGGCATGGAGCATACTAAGCACCCTTAGATAAGGCACTGGCTCGCTGCCTCTCGCACCCTGGCATGAAATGGGTTGCTTCCATATATGCCTCCCTAAGCAACTAAGACTATGGGAAGGATACAATATTGATGACAACTGTGCATATAACTAAGATTAAACCAAATGCTTTGCAGTTCTTCATGTGTTTTACCTAACAGTGTTGCAGTATAAACAATGGCAGAACGTTTTTGTGGCCCTCTAGAGAATTTGAATGATAGCTCCCCACAGTTCCTTACCATTGGCCATCTTGGCTAAGGCTTTTGAGAGTTAACATTCAAAACTGGTGGATCAACATTCTGCGCTTCTATGCTATAAAACTGTGTGTGTTATGTGTGGAGATCAGCATGAATTAAAAAATGAATCACCCAATTTATTGAAAAATTGCTAATTTGTTGATTCATATTCGTACGAATCAATGCCCCTGACAAATACGAATCAATTATTGTTTAGTGATTTTTGATTCAACAATTCATTTGGCTATAAAACTGCCCCCCCCCCCGGAACCTAGAGACACCAATATCACTGAGAAGCTTCTACTGACTGTCCTCTACAATCTCTCCAAGTTTAACGAAGATTGGGTTTCAGATATCCAAGTTATACACCAACAAAGTGGATCCCCCCAGGAAAGTTCCCCCAGGCACTCAGACACCAAAATCACAGAGATGCTCCTACTGACTGTCCTCTACAATCCCTCCAAGTTTGGTGAAAATTGAGTTTCCCCAAACTTGGAGGGATTGTACAGGACAGTCAGTAGAAGCATCTCTGTGATTTTGGTGTCTGAGTGCCTGGGGGAACTTTCCTAGGGGGTCTTCTTTGCCGGTGTATAACCCAGACATCTGAAAACCAATCTTCACCAAACTTGGAGAGATTGTAAAGGAGAGCCAGGGGGAGTTTCCCTGCAATGTTGGTGTCTCTAGGTTCCGGAGGGGGCAGTTTTATAGCCAAATGAATTGTTGAATCAAAAATCACTAAAAAAATCATTGATTCGTATTTGTCAGGGGCATTGAGGGGATCTTTCCTGGGGCATCTTTTCTTGTCAGTGTATAACTCAGAAGTCCGAAACTGTAACTCACCAAACTTGCACGGCTTGTAGAGAAGGATCAGAGGAAGCTTCCATGCATATTTGGTGTCTCTAGGTGCTGGGGGGCATTTTATAAGGAATTAAAGTCAAAAACAAATTGACTAATTGATTCATCAATTCGTCAGAATAATTGTAAATTTGTAATTCATCGACCTTGATGAATCACGGATCAAAATAAATCACTATTTTTCTGCTTTGTGCCCATCTCTAGTTATGTGCTGTCAAGTGGCATCTGACTTACAGCCACCCCATCAGGGTTTTCAAGGTAAGTGGAATATTTCAGTTGTGGCTTTAATCATACCACTCATGTCCCAAAGTTTCAATGGCTGAGTAAGGATTTGAATGCACGTCTCCTGAATCATAATCTGTCACTCTATCCACTAGACCATACTGGGTACCCAAATGCAAACACCCAAAGAGGAACCTGAACTCTGGACTCTCAAATTATAAATCTGATTCTCTACTGACTGAACTATCTGGGAATGCTACAAGATTAATGGCTCTTATTCTCATTTCACAGAAGAAAGAATGAGAAGGCTCAAGGAGATATGTGATATAGTCAATATTTTTTTTTTAATGGTCCCATTCACCAGATGGAGTGATGTGGGTTTTCCTTTTGCTTTCACTAACAATGAAAGAGGCTTGTTGGAGGAGGGGTGGTATTCATTGAAACTTTCCACATCCTTCAGCTTACTTCCCCTCAGTGTATTGTTCCAGCCATTTCCCTTCATTCTGTGCCTACTTCTGCAGTTATAGCCGAAAAAGAAGAACAGTGCCCGAGATGGCAAAGAGGTAAAGTATATAGGGTGGGGAGGTTGAGAACCCTTCTCTTGTATGTTCCTATGTGCCTTTCGCTCAGACTTTCTGTTTGTCAGATCTGAGGAAAGCTGCTTTTTTGACTTATAATTCCCAATATCTTCCAGCCAGCAGGCTTATTTAAAAGTACAAGGAAGAGCTGCACTTGCCGAGAGCAACAGACCAATTTGTACTTGCTCACTGCATCCGGAAGCTCGTCTCTGCATGGAATTCTTGTGCCAAATGAATCTGCTTCCTTTCATTATTCAGCATATTAACTCAAGGTTATGCCCCTACAGACATATGAAGGATGTGACCATTGACTGTCAGTCACAGACAGGCAAAGAAGTAGAATGAATTGGATTTCAGCCTCGTAGTGTGAGGTTACTAGTCACAGAGCACTTAAGAGGGCATGTTTTTACTGGTGTTGAGGCGGCTCAGAGTACAGTCAGCGCTGCAGGAATTACAGGACGAGAGAGGATACGCGCAAATGCTTTATGCAACAATTATGCAGTGTTGGGCTATATCACATTAACCAGGTAATGTGGATGCCCTGTGAAATTTCAGAGAGGAGAGTTTAAGTGCCCTCCCAAAAGCATTTTGCAGCCCCAACTCTCTTCTGCCCACTCTTTCTTTGGGGGGGAAAGTGGGGGAAGGAATTACAAGTGTCTGAAGCCTGCAGGAGAGCTGATTCATTTTAAATATGTTCCATCCCCTGCACAATCTGTCCAAGAAACATCGTGCTTACTGGTCATGTTAAAATGGCCAAAAGGCTCTTCTGGCCTCTGCTGCCGCCTAGCTGTTTGAGACGAGGGTGGGGTGCCGGAAGCATTGTGCAAGCTTGCCATTTTAGAAGCATAATCCCATCCAAACCAGGTTGTGTTCTTACTTCAACATTGACAGAAAATGCCCAGCCACTTTTATCTCCACTTTGCCTCTATTTATCTTCAATATGTTATCCAGTCTGATTTTGTTCAAAAGTGATACTAGACTACTTAGGACGAGATGATGGCCATGAGAGACAAAGTGAATGTCTTCCACCTATTGATAACCCTGCAGACCAAGTAGCTCATAAATCCAGATGATCTCCTCCAATGGCTTTTATACAGAAATTAAACAACCCCATCAGAAACAAAGTGCAACCTTGTGGCTTCCCTTATGTCAAACATCACAAGATGCAAGAGCAGTTACCCAGTATCTGTTTATGAGGTGTCTTTTAGCGGGAAGGACCAGAGCCTCCACAACATGAGGTCTTGAAACTCGGTAGGGTTAGCATGGGTGATGATTATGAATGATGCTGAGATATCCATACCATGCGTTATAGAATCATAGAATAATGGCATTGGAAGGGGCCTTTAAGTCCATCAGTTTCAGCACCTTGCTCAATGCAGAAATCCCAATTTAATTTTCTCTTGAATTCTTTTAATTGATTCCATTGCTGTACTGCTCTAACAGGAATATTTCCTGATATTTAGCCTAAATCTGGCTTCCTTTAACTTGAGCCCATTGCTGCGTGTCCTGCACTCTGGTATGATCGAGAACAGATCCTGCCCCTCCTCTATATGACTTCCTTTCAAGTATTTGAAAAGTGCTATCATATCTCCCCTCCGTCTTCTTTTCTCAAGGTTAAGCATGTCCAGTTCTTTCAGTCTTTCCTCATAGGGCCTGGTTTCCAGTCCACTGATCATCTTTGTTGCCCTCCTCTGAACTTATTCCAGTTTGTTGGCATCCTTCTTAAAATGTGGTGTCCAGGAGTGGACATAGTATTCTAGATGAGGCCTAACTAGTGCTGAATAGAGAGGGACTATTACTTCACAGGATTTGCAGACTATACTTCTGTTAATGCAGCCTATAATAGCATTTGCCTTTTTTGGCAACCACATCACACTATTGGCATGTGTCAGTTTGACAGTGACCAATGTCAACAGGGTGGGTCATCTCATCTCAGCCCTCCCAATCATCTGGAGCTGTAGTCTCCAAATGTACCTTTTCCAAGTTTTACCCTGACTATGGCCATGAAGAGCCCTACTATTTTCATCCACTTATGTCAAGGGAGGATGTGTTCAGTTTTGCTGTGCAGGGCAACACCAGTCCTCTTAAGCTCCCAGTGCTTGAAGGTGTGACCCTTGCAACTGAACAGTAATTCAATGAATTCCATTCCAAAATAAATGAAGAAAAACGTACATCCATTTCACAAAAGTTCAGGAAAACTTGCATCTGCTTCTAAATGCATTAGAAGAAAGAATTGTATTGCTTGAAAGAAAGTTCCATGTGGAAATCAATGAAAATCACATCCCAGCACCATACTGGCTTCTTTATTTACTATTCATTATTATACATCAAGCCGGCAAGTTCAGACTAGAAAGCCTGACCTGTTTGACCTGAGATGGAAATGTTTTACATTCTGGATGGCTTTGCTGTACAATGCAGCCATATTTCTATATTGCAGGTTGTCGACCATTCCCTAAAATTTTCAGTTGATTGAACGTAGTTTTTCAAACATTATAGTTCTCCAGGGCCATATTATCACATATTGTGCTAGTGGGCTGCGAAACCAGGTGTAATGAAGCTCAGCTAGCAGAGTGAGAATTTTTCTTAACTACCACTTTCCAGAAAAGCTGAAAGAACACTGTGTGTTTCATCCATAGAGGACAGGGAATTGAAAGGGGACAACCTTATGTGGTCTTAAAAACTGGTAATCTATATGTGTCATGTTTTTCCCTTTCACCCATTTTATACCTGTGTTCTTCCCCTGGGCCCAGATATGTTCACCTGATCCCACAAAGGCTTAGAATGTTCAGTCACTTGCCTTTCTTTCTTCTTGTCAGTGTGTTACAACCATCTGCAGGCAGAACTGGCCATTATGTTAAATGTGTATGTTTTTTTTTAAATGCAAATAGCGTCAGCTAGGTTGGTGTTTGCACTGGAAGAAAATCCCCCGTTGGCACCGATAGAACACTGAGAAAGGTGAATTCTGAGCTCCCGGAGATTCCATGCTGAAGATCTCCAAAGGCATGATAATAGAGAAAAATCACCAAAGGCTTCAGCTACCCTACTGTATTCTCTGTAACCATAAGTGCTAGAAATTTGCTTTTTAAATGTATAGATTGTGAGTGCTGTGCCTTTTCCCCCAATGAAGCTGAATTATGTGCTCAAATGTGTGTTGTCTAGTATTTATGTAGCAACATGGGCAACCATGCTACAGCTTTGTTGTGCCATTTTCTGAAAGAGGGAAGGAGAAAGCATGCATGGCTTTGCAGAAAGCAGCCCCTAATGAGCCAGACTGAATGGAACACAAACATTCTGATAACGTTTGTGCTGACTGCACTGGTTGCACTTACTAATCTATCTCAAAGGTCTTTCCAGCCCTCCCTCCACCCAACTACGTGAACTGAAAACATACCTATGTAATACATCAACGTCTTTCTTTGAATGATTGAGAAGTTTTGCATCACTTTCATCTCGTTAAGGTATTTATGTCAAGGTAGGATCTGCACTTGAGCCTACCTTGAGGGGGTAATTGTGTGTTGCTAATGTAATGGCTGGAGCTGGTGATCCAAATGGAGGTGTATGAAAGGTCACTGTGCACAATGCAAGGACAGATGGAGGAAAGGGGGAGAAAGCAGAGGAAGGCAATTTCAGACTTTGGTAAAAGCAGGAACAACATCTGGAATGCTAAAACTGCTTACCACCTATAATCTCCTAACGGTTAGCAGTTACAAGCATACAGAATCGCTGGAATGTGTGGACAGAAATCCTTTGGAGCATTTAAAAAAATCTTTTACAACATCCCATTGAATTCAATAAGTTTTACACATATGCAAGTATGGACAGGACTGCAGCCTCACCTGTAGCTCAGAATTTTAAGATATTGCGCAGCTATTTTGTTTTTCCCCCATAATGCATTTTCTCTGCTCAGAAGAAAGAGGAAAGAAACAAGAGTAAACACATGAATGCTGCAAACGGAAGATAACACTGATCCTATCTAGACTCCCTCCCTACGCAAACCTCAGTGAATTTTGGATTTGAGAGCATGGCAGAAGTGCAGTCTAGAAGTGCCTTTAGATGCACTTGCCGGGGAGGTGGACCCCATTTAACACAATGAGAACAACTTCAGAATAAACATACACTGTAATGTGCTAATGGCCATAAGGTAAGAAAGGAAGTTATTCATATTGCTGCCAAAGTCCTGCAAAAGCAGGATTTGAGAGTGAAATTTGGCATCCACTTACATGGATGCAGGTGGCTAATTAGCTCAGTGAGTTAAGCATCTGGCAATGGAGTCAGGGGTTGGGAATTTGATTTCCCACTGTGCCTCTTGGAAGATGAGCCAATCTGTGTAGCCTTGGGAATGCTGCATGGTCCCATGGTGCCCCCGGAGGAAAGGAATGGTAAACCACTTCTGAGTATTTTTTATCTAGAAAACCCTGGAAAGGGTTGATGTAAGTAAGAATTGACTTGACAGCACATAATTAAATTAATAGTTGGAGACATAATTCAGAACTCAACATATTGCTTATTTTGGAAATCATTTGTTCCTATTTCATGACTAGGTCTTGATGTACAATGAGCAAGGGAAATTTCAAACTTTTTAATGGCATAAGATTTATTCCCTTTCATTCACTAATCTTTGTAATCTCTTTCTCTGATATCTTGTAACTTTGGTCCAACTTTCATCTTTTATCATGATCAAGTCACCATAAATCTGAGTTTTCTTTCTTTTATACAGCTTTTTCCAATCTTATTCTTTCTAGATGGATTAAATGGCAATGCCAGCCAGCAGAGGATGTGGTAAGAACAAAATCTTTGCACACAGTGCATACTGAAAATGGCAGGCAAATACATTTTCTGAGTTCATTTGTAAGCTTCAAAATTACCTTGAGAGATAAGAAACATTAAACATATTCAAGAACACAATATAGTGATACTATAAAAATGAATTTATATTAATAGCAAAATAGCATACGCTTAAATGTGTCAACTTACTGATTTCAAATTTCAGTGTTATTGCAGCCTCAGTGGAAATTGGTGGGTATAGGACTGCATTCCAAAGCTGCATTCCTGTATCAGCTGTGAGTTGAACTAGATGGCCCTTGGGATCCATTTGAACTCTGCAGTTCTATGATTCAGGGCTATTTTCTTTTCCCCCCATGTTGTTATTAGTGATTCTAAGGGTAAATTATTGCAGATAAATTGGCCAGTTGAAAGGCAAATCAAGGAATAGGGATCCAACCTGTGCTGGATGGGGCTATGCTCCCTCGAAAACACAAGCTTGTAGCTTGCTCATACTCCTGGACTAGTTCCTGAGCCTGGAATTCAGCTCTCAGCATTGACCAGGAGTGTATTTGCATAGTTAAAGCTGGTACACCACCTATGCCCTTTTCTTGAGATGTTTGATTTCGCTATGGTGACACATGCGTTAGTTGCATCCCACTTGTACTATATTGTACTGTAACATGCTCTACACAGGGCTGTCTTTGAAAATGTTCGGAACCTCCATCTGCTTCAAACTGCTGTAGCCAGACTGCTAACTGGTGCTGGTTATAGGCATCTATTATAAAAGCCTCACTCTCTGTCAGACCCTGTCTGGGCCCAATTCAAACTACTAGCTATGACTTCTAAAGCCCTATATGGTTTGGGTCCAGGCTGTAAATATTGCAGAAGTAATACAAAGAATACAAAGTAAGTTTTGCAAGCATTAAATCTACTCATTCTCCCCATACTTATGAGAAAATATTTACGATTTATTCTACCATATAAATTCTCTGAGTGTAGAACATATTTATTTATTCATATCATTTGTATGCTGACATAAACAGATTCATGGAAGCTCACAATAATTAAAAAAAGAAGTATAGTTAAAAGCATATTAAATAATTCAGTTAAAAATTACACATAGAATAGTGTAAAAACATTTGTTTAAAAACATTTTTTAAAACTTTAAAACACACTTTTAAAATATTGTAAATATTGCAAAACTTACTTTGTCTTCCTTGCCCCCATCCCCTGATCCCAACCATAAATCCTGTGGTTCTGGAGAGTGCATATAGGATATTTTTCAGCCTGGGAGCCAAAGTCTATTGAGGAAAGCCTTCAACTGTCCCATTTCTGCAGTAGGTGGGGCCAAATAGAAGGGGGCAAGGCTAAATGTAACTCTTTTAGTTTTGCGTATCTCTTTAACCAATGTATTTCTGCTCAATGTGTCAGCCATCTGGGCTACTAACCAGAGGTCAATTCCCTACAACACTTTTATCAGAAAGAAATCCAGATGTAACACGCCAATCTATAAGGAACAGGACACCCCTCAGTGAAGCACATCAACTGTTTTCTATAGTGGAACAGAGCTCACCATCCTCTCACACAATCTATTTCCCGTTTTACTCTAAGTTTTAAATTTTTGTTTCAGTGAAATAATTTGGAAGGGGATGGCAGTTGTTACTATTGTTAAGCCACTGGGAGCCAGAAAGCCTTGTGATCTATTGCAAATTGCCCAGAAATCGACCAGTAGATCCAAATTTATCTTCTACTTACCCCTGCAGTAGGGTCTAGTAGAACAACAGATACTCAAAGATGCTAACATAGTTGTTATAAATAGGCAGGTTTAGTGCAGGTTTTTATAGTGTAACATTTATCTGGTTTTTAAAATAATTTCTTGGATCTGGGTAGGGGGATATAGGAAGAGGATTTGGAAGGAGAATTAAGTTAATGACAGTCACTGCAGTATTTGGAAAGTTACTTTAAAGAGCTATGATTATAATGAGAAGCAGAAACCATCCATAACTGAGCAGGGATAGGATGATGCTCTGGGTTCCACAGCATTATCCTTCCACTGCTCCATTAAGGAGGGCTTCTGCTCAGTTATAGTCATTGTTCTTAAAAAATGATTTTTCAAGCTGTCTTTTTATGTGTGAAGAATAGTGCAGATATATTAATTTTCCCCTAGGTATGACATATTGGTATTTTAGTCAAAACAGAAAACAAGCAATTTATTAAATAGTTCAATCATGCAAGAAAACATTGCAGCTATTTTGAGCTCACAACGCATTCAACATGTACTTCCTACAATGTGCAGAATATTTTTAGATACTAAAAATGAGAATTATAGGTTCAACATCTACATGGAACTCCTTGTATTTTGGTCATTTTGAGGGGATGCTCAGAGGGGGGTCCCTACCAAAAAAATGTTGTAGTGTGTCTCTTGCTTGCTGTACACGTGAAGATGGTCTATGGAAGATGTACTTCAACCATGGCATCTACAAGACTCTGCAGAAGAAGCCTTCCAGAAATGGCTGGAGAACCATCTGCTGGAAGTGTTGTAGTTCTGGAGATCCTGCATCAAGCAAGAAGCTGAAGTGGTTAGTCTACAGTGTCTCCTCTATGATTCTGTTGTATACACATATATGCTACTAGAGTAAGAATCAGCCGTCTGAATTTCATCAAATTGTTGTTTGTTATCCGTTTATAATTTATGTTAGTCCTAAATCTTCTCTTCCTGAGCGTTGTTTGATCCATCAATCTTTTTGGAAAGATATATTTTGCATTTTAGTACATTCTCCTATTATTTTGCCACAATATACTTGCCATTTTGCTTGAACAGAAGAAATGTGTGTATCTTCCTCTTACAATGTTATCATACTGGGCAATGTAAATCTTTCAGTGTTATCTGCCTAAGACATCAAATATGCAAAGAAATCTCCCAGTTGACCAATTACAAAACAAAAGCAAGCCAATTGCCAAATTCAAATTAAGACAAATTAACTCATGTTAGAATAAGTAGGTAGCTTTTTCTTTTTAAAGGTATACTGCTTCTAGATATGGAACCACCATCTTATCTAGTCAGGCCCTAATCTGGCTTGCCCTTTGGAAAATGGTGATGTTTCTTTCCTTGCATCTATGTCCAATGGCTTGCAGACTGGGCAGGGGGTGCTGCCTCTTCCTAAAATTTCCTGGATGCCCCTGGCTGTGGTCCTGAGCCATCTATGGTTCTAAATATATAGATTTCTCTCAAAATATTGGCATAGTCTCTTTCTTACTTTATGTTGATCAGTAGCTTTATTTTTAATTCATTTTATTTTTGTATCATGTTGGCACTAGGGATGCATATTGGATTTGGACAAATCACAAATTCTAAACTGAATTGGCCTGACTGTGTATGAGGTCCAGATTAAAACATAATAATCAGAATTAGTTCCAGGGTGAAGTGAAGCGAATGTACAAATTGATTCAGATCTGGAACACAGATGGAATTAAAAAAGGCACAAACTGCTTCAGCTTGTTAGGTTTCCTGTTTCTTATTTGTTTGTTACAGCCCACAAGCCCACACCTACAGACATGGACATTTTGCTCACCTACACTAGGGCCCATCTTGAGCCTCCGTGGCTGTCTCAGACCTTCCTTCCTGTTGTTAATACACAAAAAGGAACCTGTCTGTTTCTTCCTGGGAGTCTTGCTGCCCTTTTGGCTCTAGAGAGGGCATCTCTGGGAGAACTATGGGCCCTGAAAGCACCATAGCAGCTTTCTTTCTTGTGCACTGCCAATAAGAAGGAAGACCCAAGATGGGAAAGAGACTCTTGTCCAGGTGAGCAAAATGTAGGTATTGGCAGAAGTATGAAGGTGTGGTCTGTGGGCTGGAACTCCCAGAATTTTGCCTGGAGAATTCTTGGGCGGGGCAGTTTCTGGGACTTGGAGTCCACCCCCTCCAAAAAAAAGGGGGGAAAGAATGCCATATCATGAAAACTTAAAGTTTAAGCGGAAAGAAAATATTTCTCAAAAATTATATTTACTGTAGGGCATTCTTAATTAGGTAAAATATAGATAAAAGGGCTGACTTAATTACTTACTCACTTGGATACTAGAGTAGGAAAACATACTCCACTGCATGTAAGGGCAGCACTCTGACTTTGGGGATTTAATATTGTTCTGTCTTGCCACAAAGAGGAACAGCCGGAGCCTTATTACTGCTGCTCCTCGCACCACCCAGCATCTGTTGCCTCAGACAATTCCCTCACTCTGCCTAATGTTAGGGCCAGCCATGTCCATATTGGAAGGGCGTAACTAAACTGCCAGAATATAAAGATGAAATATTCTGTTGGACTGATTTCTTTCACAGTGTTTTCCAGAACCTTTTTTTAAAAAGATTTCTCCTTGCAAATATTATAATCTAATATGCAAGGTGTTGATTGAAGCTGGAATTAATATCCTCAGAAAATGAGACAATGAGTCTCTTCCATCAATTTATATATGTCTGTCAAAAATCTGGACTTTAATGGAGATGAATAAAATTTCATATTTCAAATGAGTTAACCAGGGCTTCATTCCAACACCATTTTATGACATCAGTGGGAACCAAACGTAATATCGCACAATAATAGATCTCAGAGTGGATACATTGAGCCACATGTGTTACCTTAAAAGTAATCTGAGTGGTAAAACCATATAACAATCAAAATGTCCACCAGGCTGCAAGCATAAGTATTTATGATTTTTTAAAAAGTATATTCTGTTCTAGGGCTTCTATACCACACAGGGTGACTGACAACAATTTTAAAAAATGATAAAATACAGTCTTTTTTTCTTTAAAAGACCAACTATGCAATATAGCAAATAAAAAAGAAACCAATGGAGAAGATAAATCAGAAACGTCACATAAAATGTGTCTGTTCAATAAAACGAATGCCTGCCTGAGCAGGAAGTTTTTTGCCATCTGGTGAGACTGCTGGATAGCTCAGCAGCTTAGGTCTTTGGCTGTGGAGCCATAGGCTGGGAGTTCGATTCCCCACTGTGTCTCCCTGACAGGGGCTGGACCCTTGGATCTATAGGGTGCCTTCCAGCTCTGCAGTTTTAAGAGAAACCATAAGAATGAAGGTCAATTCTATCTGCAAGAGAAAGTTTTAGAAGAGGTAGCCATCTTAGTCTGTTTATAAGCTAAGGATTCTTATGCCATTATCAAGTATTGCATCTGATGGAACTGCCACCTATATTTCCTTACTAACTACCCAGCTCCACTTCACAAGCCCCATAGGAGATTATGATACTCATTACCATGTTGTTCCCCTTTGTTATCTATAGCCTGTGATTAATTAAACCACCAATCATTGTCATTGTTTCCTGGAAGGGGAACCGAATATCCTTTAAGACCCCTCTGGGTCTTAAAGGTTGTTGCCAGATGTGAAATACCACATTATCAACTACTTGTGCCCAGGAAACAATCTCTTTGCTTTGGGACTGTATTTTGGGACCATGTCTATCCCACTCTCATGCCCGAAGAAGCGAACTTGTCCATGAAATAGAAAGTGCTAAGTTTAAGGAGTGGGCTGAAGGGGCACAAGCAAAGTTGCAGAAAATTGAGGTACAACTTGAGCAGGCCCAGTTTGCAGCCAGCAGATCAGAACAGGAAGGCAAAAACTGAGATCAGAAGACTGAGAGATGAGTTCAACACACATCAGGATATAATTGCTGCTATACAGACAGAACATTTTGAAGATTGTGAAATGGAGACTCCTTATGTAGAACTCCTCTCCAGCTGATGCTACCTTCCTGGGGTCTGGAATTGGGATGACAGAGTTGCAGTCAGCTAATGGTATTGGGAGGAAAGCGATGACAAACCTAGACAGCATCTTAAAAAGCAGAGACATCACCTTGCCGACAAAGGTCCGCATAGTCAAAGCTATGGTTTTTCCAGTAGCGATGTATGGAAGTGAGAGCTGGACCATAAAGAAGGCTGACGGCCGAAGAATTGATGCTTTTGAATTGTGGTGCTGGAGGAGACTCTTGAGAGTCCCCTGGACTGCAAGGAGAACAAACCTATCCATTCTCAAGGAAATCAACCCTGAGTGCTCACTGGAAGGACAGATCCTGAAGCTGAGGCTCCAATACTTTGGCCATCTCATGAGAAGAGAAGACTCCCTGGAAAAGACCCTGATGTTGGGAAAGTGTGCAGGCAAGAGGAGAAGGGGACGACAGAGGACGAGATGGCTGGACAGTGTCATTGAAGCTACCAACATGAATTTGACCAAACTCCGGGAGGCAGTGGAAGACAGGAGGGCCTGGCGTGCTCTGGTCCATGGGGTCACGAAGAGTCGGACACGACTTAACGACTAAACAACAACAACAAATGGTATTGAATGGCTGAATTCAGTTCTAAAAATCCTGATTCCTGGTCATGATCCCAACAGAGCATTTTACATATGGAGACTCAGGCTACAGGAGAACTTGCTGAAGCATATGTTTTTAAGAGCCAATTAAAAACTTGGCTCTTTAGGCAGGCCTTCCCTCCTATCAATACTTGACTTTACCTTTTATTTTAATTTTCTATTTATACTCTTCCATCTTGAATAACACTAATATTATTGATTTAAACTGTTGTTTTAATTGTTTTTATGATATTTTACTGTAAGCCGCCCAGAGTAGACGTTGTCTAAATGGGCGGGATAAAAATCTAATAAATAAATAAATAAATAAATAAATAAATAAATAAATAAATATAGCAGGAAAAGGTTTCTATCTGTTGTGAATAGGATAGTGCAGTTGCTGGAAAACTCTGGCCTTGCTAGTTGTAGGTCCACCACTGTTGAGAGGGGAGTAAAGTGGTTTCTAGACCAAAAGTGCCCCCCTGGCTAATTTTTTGCCCTATGGAGTCCTTAGAGCACAAACAAACAAAGTCAGGACAATTTCCACCCACAGAGGAGAAGATTTGCACTTTCACACAGCAACACCCACCTCTAGAATGATACATGCCCCCCTATTTTGTTTTGGCAAAAGGTCAGTTTTTAAAAAGCAGAGGTCTCAAATTCTGTTGAGGCAATGTGGAGCAATCACACAAGCTGTTTCCCTTCTCCAGCAGGCTGACCTTTTGATGGTCTTGTAATGATTGTGACAATGGACATGTGACCAGCCACATGTTCAGGCATGTGATGGATGGATGGCCAACTGCTAAGTGCTCTTCTGCTCATGGTTGTTACCAACAGATTTTTGGCTGATGTTCTTTTTTTCCTTTTTTTAATTTGGAGGAGCTAGTTTGACCTAGAAGAACCAGGAACAAAATACAGGGCTTCCACATTCCCAGACTTTGTCCTCCTTGTTGTGAAACGAATAAGCATCAGAAGGACCAGCAGAGACCTTGAAGTGTCAAGTCACAATGAATGCTTGAACATCAAGTCAAGGAGGCCCACAGGTCAACTCATCATGGTTTTCCCCATTCTGATGAAAGGTTTGTTTGTTTGTCACCTTTCTCCCCATCATAGGGACTCAAGGTGGCTCACAACAGCTAAAGCTATACAGCAATCAGTGGTTTAAAATAACATATAAAATACCATATATAAATACCAAATACAAAAAATAATTAAACTTGTATCAAGATTAAAACCAAGATTAAAATAAGTGTTAAAACATTTTAAAAACACCACAGAAATTATTTCCATATGTTTCTATATAGAGCAATTACCATATGTAAACATGATACAGATCTGTGTCCCTCTTTGTCTTCTTTTTGGGAGATGCATTTACCTTTTCCACCCATGGTGGCAAAGCTTCTCTGAAAGTGAAGGCAGGCAGACAAAGGGGCAAGATAGGTAACATTTTTATGCAAGGGACTTTATGCACAGATGGCTTTCTGCATGAATCACATTACAGAACAAAAGCTACCTTAAGTTTGCCATACTGACAGTGAACATTTGCATGAGAATCAGGCCAGAATGTTTGTTCTTCCTGATCACATTCTTTAGTAATCCTTGTATACTTTGCATGCTGCTAAAATATCTTTGAATCAAACTGAAGTGCATTCAAACTGCACTTACATCTGCTCACCTTCCTTAAGGTCTATTTCTTCCCTGTGTTGCAATCCTGTCTATGAATCACAGGGAATGTGGAAGAGCCTTCAAAACAAACAAAGCATCCTGTCAATCTCTTCCCATTCATTTCAAGTTTCCCCTTTGAAGGGATCTCTTGGTGTTACAGAAAAACATAGCTCAGAAAGGATTTGGGGGAGGGAAAGAAACCAAAGCAATCTTGGAGACCTTTTATCTTCTCTGCAAGGTCCCAAATGCAAATCACTTTAATTAGCTCTTTGAACATTGAGAAGCTGGGCTTTCTGACTGCTGAGAAGCTGTAAGACAGTTCTCCTGTCTACCTTCTGTTTGCTTAGAGCTATAAAAGGGCAGTGCTAGACATCAGCAAAGATGGATAACGTTGTCATTTGGGGAACTTCTGGCTCTCCATTCAATGTTTTTGGCAAAGGACTTAGCGGTAGAGATGGCACACAAAAGCATCTCTTCTTAGATTACATGCACAGTGTGACCTGTGTTATGAAAGTGTTTCCAAATGTTGCCAAAAACCAAAATCAAGCCTCAGTTTGGGAGGTCCCTCTCAGACAAAAGAGCTGTAGGAATTTCAAAAGAATTCAAAATATTAAGGATAATATTGATGGAAAATTAAATAACGGGGTGGATTGTTCACTCACTATGAGATACTAGCAGTCCATCAACACCTGTAGTCAAATTTGAAGCCAGTTTGGGCAGTTCTCTTCAGACAAATCTAATTGAGAATGTTGAATGGGTTTTCATGATATCTGTAACACATCTCTGTAACTATATAACACCAGCTGCATAGTATATTCATATGTGCAAATTACATGGGTTTTAATAAGATCTATTGTTGTTATGTGCCGTCAAGTTGCCACTGACTTATGGCAACCTCATGAATTAGTGGTCTCCAAAATGTCTTGTCCTCAACACCCTGCTCAGCTCTTGCAAACTCAACCCTGTGGTTTCCATTGGGAAGTCAATTCATCTAATATCTGGTCTTCCTTGTTTCCTGCTGCCTTCAACGTTTCCCAACATTATTGTTTTTTCCAGAGAATCCTGTCTTCTCCTGATGTGCCCAAAGTAAGACAACCACAGCCTTGGTTTCATCATTTTTGCCTCCAGAGGTATTTCAGCTTGATTTGACCTCAGTCCAGGATAGGCTCTGGTTGTCTCAAATTCAAGAGTACTTGCTTGATAGATAGTTGTAGGATACTCAGGGTACTCAATGCTTCTCATGAATGTTTGTGGTGAAGTTAAAAGACATCACTTCTTTTCCAGACATTTTTTCAGTCACTGTTTTGAAAGTATTGCCTTTGTCTTCTTCAATAAAATCAGTATGCAAACAAAACCTGATAATACAGGATTGTGTTATTTTGATTTAATCAATAGCACATTCCACACCTTAATATCAGAGGAGACACCATCCTATTCACTACGTTGTATCCCTTTAAGTAAGATAACGGATATAGCTGACCTAGGAAATAACATATTTGCTCTGAATTTGTGTCAGCTGCTCTCAGTGACATAATCATCTTTTCAAATCAGATTAGCTGCATAGAATTGTGGCATCAACCAGTTTACTAAAAGACTCTTCATTTAGTTGCAATAATTCATCATTAAAAGTGATAACTAATCCATGAAGGCATAGGGGCAGCAATTAGATGGCAACTGGTGCTGAGACAAACAGAGGAAACAGCAGACATGTTTATTTCAGGAAATATTTACGTTTTCAGAAAATATTTACATTTTTAGTCACATTAATAACATTATTATATGTTGGGTCTAAAATGGACAGACATACTGCTGATCAGAGAGATTCACATTCATTTTTAGTTTGGCAAACAATTCAATACATAGCAAGCATTTTTGCACAGAAAGTACATTTCCTGCTATGAGTGCACAGCAGGAGAAATGTGATGTATGTGTACACATGCATGCACATTTATGTACTGTGATCAGGAAATATCTCAAAGACAGACTTTCACAGAACCAAAATATATTTGAAAATGTAAGGCTTTTGACATTATATTATTTGCCCCAAGTTGCTAAAAATGCAGACCAGATGCTGCTGCTGTTGGATGAATTTCTAGCTGGATGCTGGACCACACCCAAGACCATCTATGATTCTTCATCAGCCTACAGAGAAGCAACAAGTGCATGTGTGGCTCCTCTCCTAGGCATTGTTCAACATCTGTATAAATGACTCGGCTGGAGGAGTGGAGGAGAATGCCAGTAGAACAGGGATGGGCACCTTCAGCAAGTGCATGCGCACGCGCCCACACACATACATCAGTGGTGTAATATATAGTGCTGAAATCTGGCAAACTGTATCATCAAAGTTTAATAACAATTTACAAACATCCATTTAACACAAGCATTACATTATTTACCTCTTTTAAAGGGCTTTTCTTGCTTTGTCACCAATTTTCAGTGACACGGTTTGCTGCTGAAATTTTGTTGGTGTGGCTAGAAGGGGGAATTGCCCCTCTAAATGCTTTGGGGGTTGCATGTGCCATGCAGGTTGTGTGTTGCCTTCCCCAACTTTAGAAGACAAAGCAGTTTTCAAGGTGATCTTGATAGAATGGACTCCCTATATTTTCAGAGCTGAATAGATGACCTTTGACGTACTTTTGTGATCCTCCTCTTCTCCACTCATGAAATACCATGCTGATTAATGGAGCTGCATAAATAAATCAATAAATATTTGTTGCTTGGAGCTATACCAGATTTCATGCTTTGATAGCCTTAAATTTTTCAATTTTATAGTTCCCCAAGTGTTCAATGACTATGTATAGGGTAGGATGAGACAGTGGTAGCCGCCACTGCTGCTGTCTGGTGATCATTCCTTCACACACTGTGGTAAGCTCATTTACACTGGTGTGTTGAAGGTGAAAAGTGCACTTTTGGTGGTACAGAGCTTGCTTCCATAGTAGTACTCCTTGCCCTGCATAGGCTCTGTGAACATAGAGAGAAGAATGCCAGTAACATTTTGATTTTTTCATTGTCAGCATCAAAGTTACATAATTTTTCTATGGTGATTATCTTTGTCTTTTTAATGTTACACTTTAATCCTACTTTTGATGTAACTTTGGTCCATGCTGGTCCTGTTAATGTGAATATGTTTCAGTTGGTGCAGCCTGATGATATGGAGAGGACCTTTGGACAGGTGAAAGCCACCACGTGTGCTGAACCTTGGCCTTTTCTAGCTTATAAAAGTCACCAGATGGGGACTGGTTTACTGGGTTAGAGAGTGGTGAATGCCTCCTTGCAACAAGGTGGGGGTACCAGAATGCCTAAAGGAGGCAGTAGTTGAAGCACTCACCACCTCTTGAGATAATTGGTTCCACTGTCGTACTGCTCTAACAGTTAGGAAGTTTTTTTCTGATATTCAACTGAAATCTGGCTTCCCGTAACTTGAGCCAATTTTTGTGTGTTCTGCACTCTGGGATGATCGAGAATAGATCCTGCCCCTCCTCTGTATGACAGCTTTTAAAGTATTTGAAAAGTGTTATCATATCACCTTTCTGTCTTCTTTTTTCAAGGCTAAAAATGCCCAATTCTTTCAGTCTTTCCTCATAGGGCTTGGTTTCCAGCCTCCTGATCATCCTTGTTGCCCTCCTCTGAATTTGTTCCAATCTGGGAATACATTTGCACAGTTAAAACTCATGTACCAGCTGTGCCCTTTCCTTGAGTTGTCTAATCTGGCCATGGTGACACATGTCTTAGTTAAATCCCATATGGATTTCTGCGACACGCTCTTCATGGGACTGCCTTTGAAGAATGTTCAGAAACTTCAGCTGGTTCAAAATGGTGCAGCCAGACTGCTGAGTGGTGGTGGTTACAAGGAGCATGTAGCTCTCTTATTACAAGAGATTCAGTGGCTGGCAGTCTGTATCTGGGCTCAATTCAGAGTGCTGATTACTAGAGTGCCATTACTAGAGATGGGGGTATTTGTATTCACATATGAATACGCCCCGCGCAGATGGACTTACTGAGGGTCTGGCTCCTGGGGCTGGACTGTCCACTCACTTGTCCAGTGACAGCGGCGGCCCCACTCATCCTTCGAATCATGTCCGGAGTGCCGCTCTCTTCCTGCTCGGCTGGCCACTCGGCAGCCGTGCAGGGAGACTCGTCCTCCCTCCCCTTGCCTGGAGTGGCCAACCAAGCGGGAAGAGAGTGGGATTCCAGGAGCAACTGAAAGGATGAGCAGGGCTGCCACTGCCACTGGACAAATGAGTGGAAAGTCCAGCCCCAGTGGCTAGACCCTCGTTAAGTCCCGCTGCACAGGGATATTTGTATACAAATACCCCCATCTCTATTTATAAAGCCTCTATGGCTTGGGTTCAGAATATTTGAATGATTGTATCACCCCATATGATTCTTCTTGGTTTTTACAATGTTCTGAGGAGGCCCTTCTCTCAGTTCCACCACCTTTCCCAGTGTGTTTGGCAAGGACACAAGAGAGGCCCTTTTCCAGTGATTGCTCCCAGGCCTTGGAATGCACTGCCCCGACAAGTCAGGGTACACCACCACCACCACCACCTTCCATCATCAGTCAAAGACCTTCCTCTTCAGGCAGGCTTTTAAGCAGTAAGTGCCTCAGGGATTTTTAAATGTTTTAAAAAGGATTTTTAATCATGGTTTTCAATTTTAATGTATGTTTAATTATTTTAATATGACATTTATACAGTCATTTTTGAACATACATTATAACTATATATTTTTAGATTAATTTGAAGATTAAGAAGACAAAAATCATTAGAGAAGAACCACACACCTTCAATGTTGACAGTGAAGAAATTGAAATAGTTATAGAGATTATGTATACCTTGGTTCAATCATCAATCCTAATGGAGACTGCAGCCAAGAAATCAAAAGAAGAGTGAGACTCAAATGGGCAGCAGTGTAGGCGCTAGAAAAGAGCATCAAGTGTAAGGATGTGTCACTGGAGACAAAGGCAAAGATCATCCATACTGCTGTATTTCTGATCAACATGTATGCGTATGAGAGCTGGACAGTAAAGAAAGCTGACAGGGAAAAAAAATTGATTCATTCGAAATATAATGCTGGATGAGAGTTTTGCAGATGCCTTGGACTATCAGAAAGACAAAGGATTGGGTTTTAGATCAAATCAAGCCTGAACTTTCTCTGGAGGCCAAAATATTGATGCCGAGGCTGTCCTACTTTGGACATATCATGAGAAGTCAGGATTCTCTGGAAAGACAATAATGCTGAGAAAGGTGGAAGGCAGCAGGAAATGAGGAAGGCCAAATATGAGATGGATCAACTCCCTTAAGGAACCCACAGACTTGAGTTTATAAGAACTGAGAAGGAATGTTAAGGAATAGACATTTTGGAGATTGCTTATTTATAGAGTTGCCATAAGTTGAAGTGACTTGGCGTCACATAACAACAAACATATATAGTATTTTTAACTGTTGACTATTTTACTGTTTTGGTTGTTGTGAACTGCCTTGGGTCCCCTATGGCAAGAAAGGTGGCATATAAATAATATAAATAAATGTAAAAAAGGCTTTATACATGATTTGGAGAAGGTATCCAAATCTGGCAGTTTACAGGCGTAAACCCTCTTGAATGCTATGGTAGAAAGCTACAAGGTACCTGGGAGCCATTTTCTGGTATCATAATATTCAGTAATGTTACAATGACTGGTCAATCCTCCTATGTAAATGGGAATGCTTACTAATGGTCCAGAAAAACAGGTGGAGGTTTCCTCTGTGGGATTAAATGGTTAGGAATTAGTTAGAGGTCTCGGGTTAGTTTCGAATATGGGAGGCGATTAGAGCTTGAAATGTGGTAGATTTGTTCACCTTTCAATAAGGACACTGATGTAAGAGGTGTGTGTGTGTGTGTGTGTGTGTCTGTGTGTGTGTGTGTGATCAAAATAATCTGGAAAAGAAACAAACACAGAAGCAGAATCTGTTTAAGAATAGGAGTGTTTTGAGGGAAATACTCCAGAACTTCCTGGAAATCTGACACAAGATAGCAAGTACACCTCCTGATAGGAGTGTAAATGCTGCTATATGCACTGATGCTCTACTTCTTTATCAGTAAATATCCCTTTCCCCAAATGGTAAATTTTCTGTGTTCTCTTTTTCTTCAAAAGACGCTAGTAGCGCTCCTCTAAAATTTGGGGCAGAAACTATCACCACGACCACCAATATGAGTCTGTCTGGAATTAGAGATCCTCAGAGGAGACCCTCCTGAATGTTACACAGTTTGGAGAAGCGATTTTGGTAACTATATGAGACAGGACTTCCTCTGTAGGAACACTTCAGTAGTGGACTTTCTCCCTGTATTGTGGCAAATGGCCTTTGGTCCTTAAAACTGGTTTTTGGACTTGTTTTTAATATATTTTTTGTTAGAATGCTGGCTTGTTAAAAATTGGCTTTTAAATTTTTTTGTATATCTGTAAAGAATGTTATCTGTTTTATTGTACATCATTTTGGAATCCTGGTGGGTAGAAACAAACGTAAATACAATTTTAATAGATAAACATAGAAATCATTATTGTATCCATCCTGAAAATTATTGTCAGTTGACATAAAGTATAGTAAACAAAAAAGACAGTTACCTAGAATGTAATTTGTAACTCTTATTTATTCTACAGCCATGTAGCAGCCATGTGTCATGAAAGGATGTATGTCATTCCCCCTTCCCTTTTCATCACCCCCCTCTGACCTCTAAGAATGATTTAGCTCTTGCAAACAGCAAAGTATGGCACTTATGTTCCATCAGCTTTGGCAGCAGGTTGCTTTCCCTGAGCCAGAAGTACAGCTTTTCCTGAAGGTCTTGGCACCTTTCTGTTGCTTTCCATAGTCTGTAATTATTCTTCCTTTTTTTTCTGTTTGAGGGGGAAAAACCGAGGTATTTGAAAACAATGATTTTTATCCACAAGTTCACCAGTAATTCAGGACAGTTCTACTTAAGCACTTAAAACAACTTGAGGTTGGGGAGAATACACTTCTCCCTTCAACAATGCTGAGCTTAGGGGGCGCTGGACACCTGTGTAATTCAAAATCCGTCTATAACTCTTATGTCCCCCAAAATGTAACTACAAAGGATAAACAATTGATTCACATGAAACACACACACACACACACACACACACACAAAGAGAGAGAGAATAGTTTTCTCTATTGTGGTTTTCTTCCATGGCGTCGACACTACTTTCCATACAGTACCATGTGTAATGAGCCTTAATGGTCGTTATGATCCCCTGATTTAGAGGCTGGATTACAGATGTTGTGTCTGGGGGCAGGTAGACCACTTTGATGCCTTCAGTGTTGCACCCATGGAGTACTGGGTGGCCAGGGCATAATATTTATTGAATATTTATTTATTTATTGAAAAAAAAATCCATATAGCCAAAACTGTGTTGTTCAGATCCAGGCAATTCAAGGGAGAAATGTACAATAGTTCTAGTCAATTCATATGAGTTCTTTTACACCCTTTCCCTCTGATACTGATGTCAAACCTTCCTTTGTTCATCACTTGGCTATTTAGGTAACAGTCTCGTTAAATCACCAGAGGAATAAAGATGTTTTCTTTAATAATCTTCACTTAGTTCCTCTTTTCCTTTCTTTCTTGCCACCAGCCTTTGGCTGCACCGATGCGTGTGTATTTAGTCCTTTAATCAAGCCCTTGTAACACCATTCGCATTGCCAGCCTTCAGGTACTGAATTCTTCACTGCTCAGCTTGAATAGAACAAATAAGGTTTGTTTCACTCATTCATTCATTCATTCATTTAAACAAACTATATCCCACCCAACTAGTGGTGAACCACTAATCTGGGCTGCTACACAAAATTAAAAACAGGAATACAAACAGAGTGGAAACAATAATGATAAGGAAAAAATACAACCCAATAAAAACCCATTATCTAATAAAATAACATTGTTAAAAGATTCACGATTCGCTTCTTAACTGTGTCATTTCACAAAAGTATTAAGGAAAGGTCTTTGGCAGCTTTCTCGTTGATCAATGCAGAAACCATGATTTTTGCAGCAGGTAATATAGGTTCTTCAGCTATTGAGTGCAGTTTTTTGCTATTAACTCAGAAACTTCAAATGGAGCCCTCACTGCATTTTTATTGTTACAACCAGTTGCAGTCTTTTAAACAATTTTCTTACTTTCTTGAAACTCATGCTCCTTACTTTTAGAAAAATCGATGCTCTTTGTGGCTTGTTTGTTATGTTTAGTGTTGAGCTGTCTTCGCAATTTTTTACGGTTTCATGGCCTTGTTTGCCAATATCATGTAACACAACACACACTGTGGTAGCTGCTTATCTTTGGGACCTATACCTGTGAAGCCAATTGACAGATATTCCTTGCTATAATGGTGACACTTTTTAAGATGACTGGAAGAAGCTTCATTTTGCTTTGAACATGATGCACCCTCATCAACATAATCAGTTTTTTTAGTTTTCACATTCAGCCAGCAATCCATTCTGAGGCTCAGCCAAATTGTATTATTATAAATTCACTGCAATAATATTGAAAGTCACTTTACCTGACAATAACCAAGCGGTTTTATTAGCAGAAATCAAAGAAGAAACACAATCACGAAGTCCATCCGAACACTCACTCACACTGACACAGACTGACTGTTTGTGCAGTAGCAAGAAATGTCACGTGATGTCTCTGAGCTATTCAGTGTCATTCACTTGCATTTTCTCACCATGTGCAGAAATACCAAATAGTTATTTGCTATCAAACAGTTCTTATAGCAAAACTCAAGCTTAAACTGAAGAAAGTAGGAAAAACCACTGGGCTAGTCAGGTATAATCTAAACCAAATCCCTTATGAATACACAGTGGAAGTGAAGAACAGATTTAAGGAACTCGATTTGGTGGACAGAGTGCCTGAAGAACTATGGATGGAGGCTCGTAACATTGTACAGGAGGCAGCAACAAAAACCATCCCAAAGAAAAGGAAATGCAAGAAACCAAAGTGGCTGTCCAACGAGGCCTTACAAATAGCAGAGAAGGGCAACAAAATGCAAGGGAGATAGGGAAAGTTACAGAAAATGGAATGCAGACTTCCAAAGAATAGCAAGGATAGACAAGAGGGCCTTCTTAAATGAACAGTGCAAAGAAATAGAGGAAAATAATAGAAAGGGAAAAACCAGAGATCTGTTCCAGAAAATTGGAGCTATTAAAGGAACATTTTGTGCAAAGATGGACATGATAAAGGACAAAAATGGTAGGGACCTCACAGAAGCAGAAGACATCAAGAAGAGGTGGCAAGAATACACAGAGGAATTATACCAGAAACATTTGGATGTCCGGGGCAACCCAGATAGTGTGGTTGCTGACCTTGAGCCAGACATCCTGGAGAGTGAAGTCAAGTGGGCATCCTTAGAAAGCATGGCTTAACAACAAGGCCAGTGGAGGTGATGGCATTCCAGTTGAACTATTTAAAATCTTAAAAGATGACGCTGTTAAGGTGCTACACTCAATATGCCAGCAAGTTTGGAAAACTCAGCAGTGGCCAGAGGATTGGGAAAGATCAGTCTACATCCCAATCCCAAAGAAGGGCAGTGCTAAAGAATGCTCCAACTACCATACAATTGCACTCATTTCACATGCTAGCAAGGTTATGCTCAAAATCCTCCAAGGCAGGCTTCAGCAGTATGTGGACCGAGAACTCCCAGAAGTACAAGCTGGATTTCGAAGGGGCAGAGGAACTAGAGACCAAATTGCTAACATGCGCTGGATTATGGAGAAAGCCAGAAAGTTCCAGAAAAAGTCTACTTCTGCTTCATTGACTACGCAAAAGCCTTTGACTGTGTGGACCACAGCAAACTATGGCAAGTCCTTACAGAAATGGGAGTGCCTGACCACCTTATCTATCTCCTGAGAAATCTATATGTGGGACAGGAAGCAACAGTTAGAACTGGATATGGAACAACTGATTGGTTCAAAATTGGGAAAGAAGTACGACAAGGCTGTATATTGTCTCCCTGCTTATATGCAGAATACATCATGCGAAAGGCTGGACTGGAGGAATCTCAAGCCGGAATTAAGATTGCCAGAAGAAATATCAACAACCTCAGATATGCAGATGATATGCAGATAGATGATAGATAGATAGATAGATAGATAGATAGATAGATAGATAGATAGATAGATAGATAGATAGATAGATAGATAGATAGATAAGCATTGCTTTATGTGAGGTTTTAAATGTAATATTAATATATTGTCTATACATGGAAATCATTACTTGTATTATGTCTGTGCCCGTACTCATCCATCACAGAAAGAAGGCACCTATATGCCTCCTTGTGAAAATGAACTGTGTGCAAGTGATTCCTAATAATGCCATTTTCCGTGTTTCTGCACAGCTCCTAGAAGCTCTAGCCAACGCAGCCCATGGGCTGAATGTCCAGGAGCTACAGGCCTACAGTGTTAGGAGGTCTACAGCTACGAACTGGGATTGGTTGGTTGGATCTATGCAGAGTAAGGCTCAGATGAGCTGAGCTGTTTTTTGTTGAAATGGCAGTCTCAGGCATGGTTTCTATAGGGTTCTGAAAAAGAGATGTACCTGAAAGCCATCAAGAGTTAGTCCTGTGGGATATGCATGGATGTTTCTTTCTCTATGTGTGGAGAGATGATTCTACTGTGCCAAGACACACATACTTCATCAACCTATAATAGTTTTCACATATGATGGAATCGCCATTACCAGTTTACAATTGTATGATGAGATTTTTAGTCCATCTGGGTTAAAAATTCTAGGTTGGGCAAGGTGATTCTAAAGTGACAAAAAGCACTTTTGAAGGAGCTAATAGCAAATGTGCCATTAGGCTTCAGTAGTGATAACCTGCATGTCATTTTGTTGTAAATCCCATGGTTTATTTTAAAACTAATAATTTAATTATGAAATTAATAGTGATAGTTCCATAAATTAAATATTTGCGATGATAAATATGAAGAGCAACAAATTAATCTCCCCATTTCTAACATATAACACCAACAAATTTATTTTCAGACCTTAATTTCTGAGTTCTGTTGTCACCCTTCTTATCATATTTACACACCGTTTTGCTGCAGTCTTCACAGTAATGGGTGGTGGTGGAGGGAGGGGTCAAATTTCTTAGCAACAATATATTGCTGTGAATGGTCCCTGTTGAGTGTAAGGGGAAAAACAGAAGTGCTTTGACTGCTTAAAGACACATTCTTTATTTCGGTGTGACTATTTGTGGACTATAATCCTCAGACACATGGAATTCAATATCCATGTGGTTATATAAAGTATTTTGGGATGGTTTCATTTTGAATGGGCGATTAAGGGTCATTAGCTGTACAAAAGTCCTATTTCATTTGGAGGTCAAGATGAACAGGAATGGTTGGTTGATAAAGAGCATTTGGCATTTTCCTGGAGGCTGTGGCTATGGGGACCATCATAAGGAGCATCTGCTCTTCAAAATCTGCTAATACATCAGGGTCCCCTCGTCAGCAGACAATACTGGTAAAGGCAGAAATTTTAAAAATATGAATACTATGCTTTCTACTTGACGTGACATTTTCAAGAGGAAAGGAGAATAAATATCAAGACCCCTATCAGCCACAATTTAGAGAACACATGAAGTCTCTGTATCATTGATACCATAACAGATTTTGTACTTACACAAATGAATTCTATGGGGATGACAGAGGCCATATGTGGGCCTCAAAGTGCCTGTGGGAGAACCACCAATTCCAAATTTTTGCCAGGCACTGAGCAGGGCAAAAATGATGAATGTATTTATTTAATTTATTTATTTAAAATACTTTTGCTCCACCTTTCTCCTTAAAAAGGACCCAAGGCAGCTTACATCATTACCAGACAATAGTAAAACTAACAAAGTGAGTATACAAATACTAAAAAGGATCAAACAAATACCACTCAGAGAAATGATAAATACAAGCAATACTAAAAACACATTCAAAGCATAACAATCCATTTAAAAAACCCTCTTGGAGAAGCTAGTCATCCAAGGGATGTTTGCCTGCTCACAGAAGGACAGCAAAGATGGGGCCAGCCAGTCTGGCCTCCTGTGGGAGGGAGTTCCAAAGTCTGGGAGCAGCAACAGAGAAGGTTCTGTCCTGTGTCCCCATCAGACGCACCTGTGAGGGTGGCAAGACCAAGAGAGAAAGACCGATGACTTAACACCCAAGCAGGAGATGTGGTTGTTGAGATAGCTTGGGCCCAAGCCATTTAGTGCTTCACAGGTTAGAACCAACATTTTGAATTCTGGAGCCAGTGGAGCTGCTTTAACAGTGGGGTTATGTGATCTCTGTAACCAGCTCCAGTTAGCAATATGGCCACTGCATTTTGGACCTGCTGAAGTTCCCAGACACTTTACAGGGGCAGCCCCACGTGGAGCGCATTACAGCAATCCAGCCAGGATGTAACTAAGGCACGTGTCACTGTGGCTGGATCAGAACTCTCCAGGAATGGATGCAACTCGCACACTAGTTTTAATTGTTCAAATGCACTCCTGGAGACAATTGAAACCTGGACCTCAAGACTTGGAGATGAATCCAGGAGCATCACCAAACTGCACATGTGTGCATTCATAAGGAGTGTAGTCCCATCCAGCACAGGCTGCATCTCTGTTCCTTGATCTGCCTTTTGACTGACCAAGAGCACTTCTGTCTTGTCTGGATTAAGTTTCAGTTTATTCACCCTCATCCAGTTCATTATTGATACCAGGCGCTGATCTAGAGGCGAAACAGTTTTCTCAGATTTAGGTGGCAAGGAGAGATAGAGTTAGACGTCATCTGCATACTGGTGACACTGAACCCCAAAATGCCAGACAATCTTTCCTAGAGGTTTCATGTAGATGTTAAATAGCATAAGAAATAAATCAGAGTCCTGAGGGACCACAGAAGCCAATGGCCATGGTGTTGAACAGGAGTCACTCAGCACTACCTTCTAAGTTCTCTCGTCCAGGAAGGACTGGAGCCACTGGTTTGTGTGTGTGTGTGTGTGTTTAAATAGTTAACTTTGGTTTAACTTTTTTACCCACCCACCCCGCCATAATTGCTCCCAAAGAAAGGGTGGGCACAGTTTTTCCCACATGGTTATCAAATGCCCTGTGCAGGTGTTCAGAAGTAGAGAAAAATCAACACACAAAGAAAAGGAAATTATTAGCTAGAGGGGACCACTTACACATAACCAATGAGAGGATAAAGAAGAATATAAGTTGCATAAAATTGCATATGCTAGTTTATATGTATAAATGTACAATCATAAATGATGTTCATATTTTAAACAAAATTACTATACACCTTGCCTGAAGACTGTTACCAAATCACCTGCATGCCTGCTAAGTGTGTGGTGTTAACTGTGAATGGGCAATGCCAAGGTTTCCTATCGACCTCCCTGTCAGTCTTCCCCTTTAAATTAGATCTGGACTGGGTAGCTTTTCAGCTAGATCATGGCATCAGAAAGACAATTCTCTCCTGGCAAGCATTCAAGCAAGGGACACCCCACCCACTTTTCTGCCTTTTCTATCACCTTCTATATGTGAAGACAACTTTCTGCACTGAAGCCGTTTCTCTATCTCCGGAAGGTTTTTTAAAATCTGATTTGGAACCCTGGAAAATCAGCATTTCAGATTACATGGATAGCCTCCACAAACAGAGGAGGTTTTCCTCTTCAGGAAGTCATCCTCCACATATAGAGTCTGTGGATATGGGGTTTGGGGTTTGGGCTAGCATTCTGTCTCTCCTTGTGTATTAACTTGCCACAGAATCTGAACACTTGTAGTGAGCAACATTTGGAAAAGCTGCTTTTTTTATTATTTTTTTTATTTTTTTTGGAGTAGCTCTCAGAACCTGGAAGCTTCTCCTGATCTGCCTTTGACACAATTATTTTTCAGTCCTACTGTTGTTAGAGTTCACTTGATGAAGCTTTCCATTGCCTAAATAGGGAGAGAAAAGTCTGGATGTAGATAAAAGTCTGCAATATCCTGTGGTCCTCTGTAGGACTGTGCCTTTAACGTTTTACAATAAATTGTAGCTGTCAGAATTACTCTGCAGCTGGCATACAAACAAATACTACTACTGAACATGGGTTTCAATTAGCTGTTGCAGCTAACACAATCTATCTTCTGCAGTTTTCTTTAATCTCTTTTAAAACCTATGTCTATCACCCCATCCTGCAGCAATGAATTCCAGTAGTCAATTATCAGTTAGGTGAAGAAATAATTCCCTTAGCTTTTCTTTAACATGGTATATGCTTCCATCTACCATCTACTGTTATCAACAATGTGTATTGCCTTTTTGAAACAAAGTGGTGCAATGATAATCAATAATAATGCATCTGTTTACATTAAACTTTAATAATAATAATAATAATAATAATAATAATAATAATAATAATAATAATAATAATAATAATAATAATAAACCCCACACAACTAAGCATTCAGGCACCAGGATAACAGACACAATTTCCTTAGCTAAGGTTACAGATTCTACTTCTCAGTGTTTCTTTAACATATTCCTTTTCATTCCAGCTTGGTTGCCATGATGGGGGGACTTCTCCCTCCACTCCCATTTTCCTAAATAAGTGTCATGCATTGTCTTCCCTAGCTAAGAAAATTACAATGTTAATACTTCTTGCTGCTGTCAATGATTTGATTTTTAAAAGAGATTATCGTTTTGGATGTGTATGTGTTTTTTAAAAATTAAATCCTAAATTGTTTCTTCCTCTGGTGCTAATTGGGAGCTTGAATGACCAGGATGATACCAGAATTATCCCCAGGAGAAAATTCCCCCTATTGTAAATTAACAAAACATCTATTTTAAAAAGTCTTGTTTTACGACATGCTCCATTGGTACTGCAGCATTCTGCCGATGTGGGCATATTTTCTAACACATTATGCAAAAACAAGTCAGGGAAGATGCTGAGGATTGTAATTTTCTAATTTAATTCTGCCATTTCCAGTAATGGAAAGCCATACTCTGGCCATCTATCTTCATAAGTGACAGATGCATTTCATTAAGACTTCCTTAAATAATTTCTCATGGCATTTGAGGAAGAAAGAGAAAAAAAGACTGAGGACATATCTATTTTGCAAGCAGACCCACATCAGTATTTTGAAAGCTGCTAAACCCGCAAATGATCTACAGCAGTGCATTAAAAAGGTCAAATAAAAAGACATTTGTCTGGTATTTTTGAAATGTTGATGCCTGTTGAACAAGTCATGAAACAATATGACATTGTCTATGACTGGGTAATAATGTACCAATAATGCTTGTATAATGCCTTTCACTGTGAAGGATCCTCAAGTGTCTGGCATTAGAGGCAGGCAAAGGGGGGAAATGCTTAGGCTATTACTCAGATTGATTGACTCCAGGGAAGGAATATGGAGGGATGTGACAAAAAGTGGCCTGGAGTGGGAAATGAAACACACAACCTATCCATATTGTCCAACGTTTCATTCAAATGTGTCATATTAAGTTTACAAGGGACTTATTGTCTCATGACAATGAAAAATCTGAGTGTCATGGGGTCTGAGTCCACTGGCCTTGTTGCCAAATTTTTGTACTTCCTGGCTTCTTCCCTCATCCCCTACTTTTTGTATCACTTGATCTGAAGAAAGGTGATTGATTCTGCAATCATGTACAGTACTTACTACATAGTAAACTGCCAATACAAGGATGCTAGCTTCTCAGAGAACATGCATAGGGTTTTCACAATAGTCCAAATAAAATATTCTAAGTTGTACTATTTCAATATTACAGAAACTGATAGACAGTAATTTACCTAATTCTAGTTTACATGGCTATAAGACCCAGACCAGGGACTTCTCAGCTCTAGAATTATAGCTAGGATAGGTGCACTTGCTCTCTCTCTCTCTCTCTCTCTCTCTCTCTCTCTCTCTCTCTCTGTCCATGTTTTGGTAGAAGGAGAGTGTTCAAACTGGATAGGGTATTTATGATTATTTTCATCCTGCCCTTGAAAAAAAAAGTAAGCCATTTTAGGGACTTAGGGGATGAACCTATAAAATTTCAGAAGGATGCCTGCAGGTCTCATGAAGTTATGCTGAATTTTAAAAAGAATGTTGAGACTTCTGTGTGTTTTCTGTTCACTTGGCAACAAAGTAACAAGTGCAATTGAAGAGGATTGGATTATGACTATGGCGAATACTCTGCAAGTGGAAGAAGAACTGAAACTGTACCTTTTCCAAGCAAGCACCCAAAGCTGTACAAATGGCTAAAAACACACCCAAGTTCTACAGATGCTGCAAAAAAACTTTGAATGTTCTTGTTTTGGGAGGCAGAACTGACAAAGCACACTGAACACTGAAACACTCCTGCAATATTTTACTTCCACGTCCATGTCTTATAACACAGGTATTGGAGAGCTCTGATAAAACCATTTCCTGCAGAGTCTGTTTGTAATGGTTTTAAAAATGCTTAATTGAACATGTTTATTTTGCTGTTAATTTGCTTTAACAGCACATTACTGTAAAGTACCTTCAGCTCCCTTTGATCCAGATGAGTGACATTTCTTTTAAAAAGAAAGAAAGAAAGAAAGAAAGAAAGAAAGAAAGAAAGAAAGAAAGAAAGCTCAGAGGTACCAGCTAATTTTTCATTCCTGGTGATCCACCACATGGGTTGGTCACCTCTTTCTGCCAAACTGTAGAGCTGGCCCTGACTATGGGCCATGCTGGATGCAGTTTATAGGAGTTGTATGTGGAAACATCTGGAGGGTCCAGACCTCCAGGTGAAAAAATCAGAAGCCTATGTTCATCACAGCTGCCATTTATCCCAGCAAAAGGTTAATTCCAGGATGAAACCAAACAACCTTTGACAATCAAATTAACATTCTTCTGAGTATCAAGATATAAGCCTTTTCATTGCTGTAATAATTTCAGGCAACTTCAGCTTATCTGATTCTACAAACTTTATTTATCTACATTATTTCCGTTAATAATGGGTAAATAACATTGAGGAGAAATGCTCTGACAATTAACATGGTCTCAAACCATAGAAGGCTTTGTATGTTACTGTCAAAAATCTGAACCTGATCCGGGACACCACGGGTATCCAATGGAGACAAGCCAGAACTAGAGCGATGTGGTCAAATTTATTCACACCATTCACCAGTCTGACCACTGTATTCTGGATCCACTCTAGTCTCTTGGTCAGTCTCAAGGGAAGCCCCGTGTTGACAGCATTGCAGTAGTTGATCCGGGAGATGGCCAGCGCTTGTGCCAATGTCCAGAGGGAGCTTTATCTAGCTCCCAAAGTGGTGTGGAGTTGTAATGATGTGATAAATGCTCTGTTGATCGTATGTGTCCTTTCTGTACATATTTATAACTCTTACCAATTGTTTTCCTTTTCTTCTTACTATAAACATTATCTATGTGCTCACCCAGGTTTTATGATGGTAAGAAAGTACTGTATGTGTTATCATAAGATAAAATCTCATAGACGTTGCCTCTACTCAAATTCCTGAGCTAGAAACAAACATTTTGGCATGTATGTTTTGATTGTTCTTTCAATCCTAGGAGATTTCCACCTGACGTTTCTGCTAGTTTAGCAATAACGTGGAGTAAAGTAAAAGGTGAAAGATTTACATGATCTGAAGAGAAACCAGAGTACTCTTCAGATCATATAAATCTTTTACAATAACATGGATTCCTAAAACCTATCTTTCATGGATTTACATTTTCCCAAGAGATGGCACTATAAGATGATACAATATCTCTATTCAATAATTCACCTATTATTTATGACAATCTCATCTCTATGTTTACAAATTATAACCAAAACATTCATTCAGTTGCCAACATTGTTTATAATTCATAGACCTTGCTCTGCTGCAGCTGACTAATTGTTTTGCAATGACTCGTAAATATTTTTTTCAAAACACAAGTTTTAAAAGTACTTCCCCTCTAGAGCAAATTTTCCTGCACATCCCTTAATTTTATAACTTTCTTAAACACACAAGGTTTCAATCATTGATACACACACTGAATCCTACTCACACAAATAGCCCCTGACGAGGACCTAGAAAGGTGTGGGTAGGAATGGTCTGGGGGTCGGTTGGCTCACTCTAGCAATTATGTCATTGGATACCTGGCAAAAGGAGTGAACCAGGCCAAATGCTCATGTAGTCACCCTCTGTGTTTTATTGTAGCTGTTTTACTCTGTGCTACTGACACTGGTAATTATATGCTAGTTGTTGTTGCTATTGTTGTTGTTTAGTCGTTAAGTCATGTCCGACTCTTTGTGACCCCATGGACCAGAGCACGCCAGGCCCTCCTGTCTTCCACTGCCTCCCGGAGTTTGGTCAAATTCATGTTGGTTGCTTTGATATGCTAGTATACAACAAAACAAATTGGTCAGTCATAAAATATATGGTTAGCATCTGATCAAGAATCAGTATGATGCAGTGGGTAGAGTGCCAGACTAGGACTCAAGAGACTTGGGTTCAATCTCTGTTCAACCATGGAAGTTCACTGGGGTGTGGTAATGGTGAAGCACTCCTTGCAATTCTCACATATCTCGAAAACCACCATAAGTTGGAAGTGACTTCATAGTATAAAACAAAAATAGCATCTATTTAGTGTTTTGATTGCTGGGATTGAACCTAAGTGAAGCTTCCTGCTTTAACATGGGAACTACCTAGCACTTACAATGCATAAGCAAAGAAGAAAGTAAGACCACTGTGAGACTGAAAAATGCAGCTAGGAACCAGGGCAGAGCTTGAGAAAAGTTACTACCATGATGCTTGGGGAAATCTGGGAGTTGCAGTCCAAAATGGCAACCTTCCAAGTTCGGCATGGAACTGCAACTCAAAAGCTTCTCTATTCTCCTCTTTCACTCACCCAGGGACATTCCACTTCAGCTGAACTTTTTAGGCTGGCAGTTTATCAATTGCCCTTTTATACATGAGAAAACCAGACACTCAGACTTCAAAGAAGCCACTTGGTTTAGCATTCCAGAACCTGATGGAGCCAGGCAGCTTACAGAAGACACAGTGGATCTAGTTTGTACAGTTTTTGAGACCATTTCAGTCAAGAGCTGAAATATTCCAGTACACACGCTGGGGGAAAAAAAGGGTGTGTGTGTTCTGTGTTAATGACAAAAAGTGATGAAGGCAGAGAGGTAACCCAGGCCTGTTTGCTTGTACAGCTTGAATAATTTAGTTATGTTTTTCATTGTTTCTGATTTGAGCAAGTAGCTAATATCAAGATGCCTTTGAAAGAACTTTCTGTTAATGATTTCACAATCCAGTAAAAGCTACAGTAACCAATTTAAAACTGATTTACAAACTCCCACTAGTACTCCGCTCTTCATCCCTTACGGTGAGAATACAGCAATGACTGTATATAGTAATAAATAATTAATATCCAGCTAGTAACTGACAATTTACAGTCCAGAGCTGGACAGGACACTCAAAATCTGTTGCCTAGTGCAGCCGCCTCACTCTACATAATGGTAGGGTGGTGGGTTTGGTAATCACTGAGGCTTCTACACTCCATTAGGTTTGGTTCATAGGTCAACACTCAGCAGAAACAGGTACGGTGGCAGACAGGAGCAACACAAGTAAATATAACCATCTTACAAAGCATGGCATTGTTAATCTGAAAGGCAATGCATTACTTGTTCATTAATTTTTATGGGAATTGTTTTACCACAGGTGAGCAATGAGTAATATAAAGCACTATTAATGCATGACTACCAATATTACTTTTTCCCACTAAAAACACACACACTAAAAGCAGCAAAAAATGGCCCAACGCCCTGAGTCCTGCAGAAGTAATAACAATATACAACCCATTTTGCCCCATGTTAGTCTCATCTTTGTTAAAAGGTAATGGACTGAGTTCAGTTGATAATCCCAAGCAGAACAGATCTATTGAACCCATGAAATTTACACAAGTGTTGACTTATTATTCAGCAATTGATTTAATGGATTTACAGTTGATGTTTGTAATTGGATTTAGGAGAATGTCTTTCAATCAAGATGCAGTTTGGCCCCGAGACATTGGTTTATAGAAGTGATACAAGGATTCAAGTACCAGAGCTTAGAGCCAAGACAGCTTCCTTGGAAGTAGATGGGAAGGAGAGATGGAATTGGGTGTCATCAGCATACTGATGCCACCAAACCCCCAAGCACCAATCTCTCCCTGCAGTTCCATGTAGAAGTTAAACAGAATGAGGAGACAGAACAGTACCCTGAGGGATGCCAAGTCTATTCATGTCTGTGTTGCAAATGCAGAAGCTGAAGAAGAAGAAACTGAAAAGTTTTGTGCCAAGGTACAGGAAGAAATTGATCACACACCAAAACAGGGTGTGCTGATAATCAAGGGTGACTGGAATGTAAAACTAAGGAACAAAGCAGAAACAAATGTTGGAGAATTTGGCCGACAAGTCAGAAATTAAGCAGAAAGATGACTCATAGATTTCAGTGAAGCCAGCAGATTATTTATTGCAAATAAATGAGCAGCATACACTTTTCTGTGTAAAATCTATGACATAATGCTGAAAGTTGCTAGTGACTGGGATAAGATATTACTTTAGACAGCAAATTCAAGGTACTATGAAATGAAGCAAATTGTTTTATTTAACTACCATTGTTACTGGAGTGTGTGCCTAAAGAATTTCCTTGGGGAAACCAGAGAGCATTTTCCTTCCTTCCTTCCTTCTTTCTTTTTTAAAAAAATTAGTGGTGCAGTTGTAACAATAGTGCATTCATTCCATAATCAGCACCACAACAAATGGCTTTTGTGGGTTAATGAGTAACACAACAAGTTATTTTGAAAAAAGTAATAACCAATGCTCTGCATAAAGAACCTTTCTATCTTCAGAGTCTTTTTACTAGGCAATCAAGCCTCTGGAGTGGGTAGTGTGTTGTGGTGCTGTTTGAGGCATGGGATGAGTATCAAGGCCCAGACAAAGCTTTTCTGATCAGAAGGTGAGCAGAGTCTTGGCTGGGTTTCCATTTGTCTTTAATTGCTAGGTTTCTGGCCTGACCATTTAACCTTCTGACAAGTGCTTTTCCCCTTCAAATGGAAAAGAGTCACCAGGTCAGCAGCATTTCCTGAGATTTTAGATCCAAAGTCTTTTATCTAGGGCCCTTGTAATGTCACCAGAGTAGACTTTTATGATGTCACAGACACAGATCCTTTAGCAACAACTGCAAAATGTCACTTGTTCTGACAGACCGACAGCATCAGCATTTGACAATTAATTCAAAGGTTAGTGTGTGCATTGCAGCAGCAGCAGTGATGGCTGTAGAGCATGCAAGGTAATGAAAAAGACAAGGTTACTTCTGAAAATGTCTAAATGGCAGGTCCTGAGGCCAGATGAAGGAAGCCAAACTTTGGGTTTCTAGGTTTGCAGCATTACATTCTGTGAGATTTCATGCCTAATGCTGAGTCCCAGAGAATGGAGCCAAAACTTAAATCTCATGGCTAAAACCTGAGATTTAGCAATCTTAATTTGAGGACTGAGTATCTCACCCTCCCATGAGCTAATTTATCCACTTAAACCCTAGATACTTGGACTGAATCTTTCCCCACTGTATGTCCTTTTTGATTTAGTCAGAACAGTGCCTAAAACAAACAGCAACCATTTTACAAGTCTCTAAACCAAACACAGGCCATCAACATTGAGCATTTGTTCAACTTTCCTCGCACCCATGATATTGGTTTTGCATCCCGAGAATCCACACACCGAAAGACTGCAACAAATGTCAACAGAGTCAAAGCAGGACAAAAAAAAAACTTTCCAGGGTTTTTACACCAAGGTATGGTGATTTTTTTCCTGCTTTGCACTGTTTTACGTCAGTGGGCTAGGTTGCTGTTGTTTTGAAATGTTTGCATAATTATTGATGCATGTTGGACACTTTTAGATAAGGAGGAAGGTGATGGTTTTGTTTGTACAAACAGTGATTATCATTTAAATATAGCGATGATACAAATCATTATTTTTTTAAATCTAAAAATAGAGTACAAGTGACTGTGATAAATCTATTGCCAAGGGCACTAGTCCCTCCTAAACTCTTTGTATAATATCTGATAGGGGTTCTGGAGTGGGAGCTGGTCCTGAAAGATTTGCAAATGTATACTGGTTGCACTGAATGCCAAAAGTGAAGGAGGGAGATTCTATGCCAAGAACCATGCTGTTTTACAAATTAATGGGTCAGTCTATTTGATTGTTATGTTTCTGGCCACTAATGTTACTTACTTCTGATAGAAGTGGGATTAAACGTGAAACAACAAGAAGAATTATAGTGTAAGAATAATAACAGCAACAATGCTAAAACAATGCAAGGTTCACTTGGACCTCTGCTGATTAAGACAAGTATTGGGACTGGAGTACCGGATAAGTTGACAACACAACAGTATTGAGGACAGAATAAATAATGGACTACTAAATGACTATACTGTCATTTCTTTGCAAATAGCGTTTCTGACATTTATGAGTGTAAGCAAAGATCTGCTTGATCCATTTTGTTCTGAGCTGATATTGATTTTGACCTCTGATCAAGATCGATGAAAACTCTGTGAGAAAGGGCTTTGCAAGCTTGCTTTCTTAAGGCTCAATGTTTTGACCTCTGCGGACAAAGAATGTAATTTTGGACTGTACAGAAAAGTGCTACAGTTAGAAAGCAGTGCTCAGGAAGATACACTCACTTTCTGGTATCTGCTAAGCTTGTGATAGACGTTCCTTTACGCAGCTAGAATTTAGATAGAGAAACTTATTTTAATTATGTAATTTGCAGAAATTGCTTTAGCACATGAATCAATGGCTTGGACAGTTAAGTAGGCAGAAAGAGCAGCTGAAATAGTCAGATATTGTTTCAATGGAAGAAAATTTTAAAATCGAAGTCTTTACTATGAAGGTTAACTTTTTGATTTTTCACACATGTAGCCCACTGCCATCTAGTATCAGAAATAAGCCCTCTATAGATTTCTCTTTTTCCCTTAAAGTTGTGTGAAGTGAGAGAGCATAGCAGGCATTATTGCAGAGTGTGCCATGACAGAACAATTATTAATTAGGATTAGGACAGAGTGCTAAATCCAGTTATTAGCCCTAACTGACTAGAGCAGATCCTGTTAATCAACGGGGTTTACATGTTTTGATTGTACAAGTCCCATTTGTTCAATGGAACCACATCTATTGAGTTACTATTGCATTCAGTTCAGACCTTGTAGGGTTTGTCAGATTCTGTACAGAGCCTGGAAACAGACATCTAAATTTTCATTTTGTTTTCAGGTATCTGGCACAATGGGACGTGGTGGCGCTGTGGGTTAAACCGCAGAAGCCTCTGTGCTGCAGGGTCAGAAGACCAGCAGTCGTAAGATCGAATCCACACGACGGAGTGAGCTCCCGTCGCTTGTCCCAGCTCCTGCCAACCTAGCAGTTTGAAAGCATGCAAATGCAAGTAGATAAATAGGTACCACTTCAGTGGGAAGGTAATGGCGTTCCGTGTCTAGTCGCGCTGGCCACATGACCACGGAAACTGTCTTCAGACAAAACGCTGGCTCTATGGCTTGGAAACGGGGATGAGCACCGCGCCCTAGAGTTGGACACGACTGGACTAAATGTCAAGGGGAACCTTTACCTTTACCTTATCTGGCACAATGGCTAAAATCCTGTTCCTTGGCGTAGTAAGTTGCAACTGCAGTAAGCCCATTGAATCAGTGGGAATTTGGTGAGTCAACTTTTCCATAAATTCTATTGATTCAATGAGTTTACTCCAGTTGTGACTTACTACACTAAGCAACAGGATTTCACCCATTGTATCAGATAACTGGAAACAATATTTTTTAACAACAAAATATTTGGACAACCTAACATTATTTGTACTGTTTAAGCTTCTTTGCAAGAGTTCCAATAAATCTGAATTGGTTCACCCATTTTACTGTCCTATGTTCTATCAATATTGATTTCAGGCTAAAATAAAACTAAACAGGAGTTTACTGAATTCATGTGACTTCAATTCTTAGACAAAAGTGGGAAACACCTTACCTGAAATAAACTAATTAATTCTCTGTGCTTTCTTCACATGTAAAACTGCTGTAACTGATGAGACATTTGGCAATTGGTTTGATCTTATAAACATATCAAGGAAATGTAAAAAAATGTTTAAGTGGTAACAACTCTGTCTATTAGACATGCAGACAATGTCTTTTCATATTCATTGAGATTCCGAGTCCTCTATAGTTTGACTGAAATTTATATTAACACTTTTTTTCTGATTAAAGTCTGTTTTCATTTGTCCTGAATATTATTGACTAATGATAGAATAAACGCTAAGGCAGCACTTACTTTATGACCTGGCAGTGCTCCAAATTTTATATTGATTTTGCCATAGTCACATATGATCCCCAAGGTACTTTGCAGCTTTTCTTTTTCCCTATGGTCTCAGAAAGCTGTGCTGATAGGGAAGAAACTGGTATAAAAACAGCGTTTTAGCCTGGAATCTTGATATATTTACAGATTGAGGAATAAGTGGGAACTCAGTGGGGCTTACTTCTCATCAGACACTTGTAAGATTGTATTGTAATAAAATAAAAGTATTAGATGGCCACCCATCTAAACAGAGGCCACTCTGGGCAGTTTACAACATAAAACAAAACAAAAGGCAAAACAATAAGCATAACACCTAACCATAAAACATCAAACATAGTATAAAAACAAATACAATCTAATAAATCATAATAAAATACAACAACATTAAAACATTTAAGTATTTAAAATGGAGGTATTATGATCTTATTGGCTAATAGTTTCACAGGGTTGGTGAATAAGAATAATATGCCTGTCAAACCAGCCAAGTTTTTAAAAGCTTCTTAAAAATTGATGGGTTCTTTATTATGAAGCAAGAGTTGGTGGGTTCTCACATTTGCATGGCCTTGTCTCAACTGCATGTTGATTTGACTGCATATTGGTGCTGTCAAGATGCATTGTATTTCAGTTCTCATCATCTCCAGCTAACATGGCCAATGCATACAGAACAATGAACATTGTAATCTAAATCCTCCAGAATGGTATTACCTGAACTGCACTTAAGTGATATACAGCTTGGTATAGCTGCTGGTTACGGTAACTAGTATCTTCCTTCCTTCCTTCCTTCCTTCCTTCCTTCCTTCCTTCCTTCCTTCCTTCCTTCCTTCCTTCCTTCCTTCCTTTGCAGAAGGGAAATCATTTAAACCTGCCAGGCTCCCCATCACATATTTGTTTTCGGAGATTGCAAGATCAGTCATGAAAGGTGGATGGATGCTTACACAATTGCTTCTTCTGCTCCATGTTTAGGCAACAGCATACTATCTAAAGAATTTACATCTGGCAGTCTCTTCTTTCCAGTGCTCTGTACATATTTGCTACACTCCAACTACATGCATTGGAGTGTATTGTCTTTAGATTGTCCTCCCACCCCCACCTGGAGTAAAGAGGTGAGACACTGGTGATTGGTTTAAATAGGATCAAACTTCATCATTTAGCCTTCAAACTACCCAGTCCCTGCTGTGGAGCCTCTCATAGTGTGGATCCTAAGGCAATAGCAGAGGTCTTACTGGTCCACTTCTCCGGACCTTCCAGAGTGAGCCAAGGGCTCAAAAGAAGGTTGAGATTAAAGCCTCTGCCTCCTGCCCCCAAACTTGGCAAGCATAAGCTGGCCCACTTCCTTTGTAGGGGAGGCAAAGTGCCCCTGTTCCCACAGCGCCCAAAGAGCACTACAACAGCAGATGCCCACCATTCCTCTAAACTCCTTATATGGCTTGGTACTGCAAAACTTGGCAAGCTGGGTTTGTGGGAGGGGAGACAAGTAGAAAAGTTTGTAACTTGTCCTGACCAGCTAGCTGATATAGTTATTGGAGATGGCAGTTAGTTGAGCTGTAAAATGGAGAGCTCAAGTTTGGAGAGGCAGCTAGAGGTTCGATGTTCTCACACTGCATCTCCTGGGATAAAGAATCTATGGCCTATCTTGCAATCCTTCCGTCTATGGAGGTGGAAATTACTGACTCTGTTTTGTGGACTGCATATAATCAATCACTCCTAAGGATAAAATATTCATGTCTTGTTGCTTACTGTTTAAACATGTAAAGTTGCCAACAAAAGAATCATATTATGCTTGCAACCATCATTTTAATAACAAAAACTGTTCTACAGGAATAACAATGCTACTTAGAGCCATTAGCTATCTCATACTGAGAATGCAAAAATCCATGTTAGTGCAAAACTTTTATTAGGCCAACCAAAAGCTTGTACACATTTTGCAGCCCTCTGGATTGTCTCACAAAGATATTACACTACTATGGATTTTGGAATGCGACCTCAGAAAATCAGGCTAACAGGCGCTTTGGAATGAATTGCTTTCTGTAAATTCTGATGGATTTTCTTTCAACAAAGAAGAACATTGGCATCAATAGTGAAAATGCCTCGTTTAGCCTCCAGTTTGGTTGGGTTTTCTGAAAATACATAATTCTCAGCTAGATAGGTGTTTGGAATTCACACTGGGGTCATCAATCCAATCACAGAACTAACCAGGAATAAGAATATCATGTGAGTCCCTGCTTGCCAACCACATCATTCCTTCCCATGCATTTCACTAGGAGTGACAGTTCATTGTACAGTATTTCCACTGAAGTTCTTTACAATGAAAAGCAACTATTTATTTGTCATTTTCATTCATTAACTTTTCTAGTGGATGTCAAGTGATTTTGTCAATTTAAAGTCAGGCAACTCAGAAAGCCTGTGTGTTGAGGTAAAACGGAGGCCATAATCTCTCAAAATGTGAGAGTTCCTGTTCTATCAATTTCATTTCATTCATTACATATGCATGCTATTTTAAGTAGTTAACCATATCAACTCCATTTTCACAACTATGATAAGAGACGCAATTGAGGGAGGAGGAAAGCTACAAAGAATTGGAAAAAAATAAGAATTAATATTTGCAATACATAGATTTAAGCCAGTGTAAACAAAGAACGTGATCAAGTTATATCTGAAATGAATAACTCCAGGATATGACAGGGCACCCGATTTCTCAGTAAATGTATTTTTGAGGGGTAGGTTTCTCTCTCTCTCTCTCTCTCTCTCTCTCTCTCTCTCTCTCTCTCTCTCTCTCTCCAATGCTCCTTTTGCTTTCTCCTCCTCTGTTTCATCCTGTGTCACAACTGGTTCAGCCATGAGGTTGTCTTACCTTACAAGACTGTTTTTAAGATTACTAAGATAAAGTATGTGAGGTAATCTCTTCACCTGCCACATACTCCAGGTCCATACAGTGCCTATTAACTGGGCAACTTCTCTTCTCATGATACACAGAAGAGGATTCTAATGCTGGACTTTCCTGTACTGTGTATTGGATGGGAAATTTGCAATATGAAAGACATTTATAAACTGTTTCAAATGTCACCAGCTTACTGGTGAGCAATCAGGGCAAAAACAAATTGCATGACACATCCTGTGGTTACAAATCCATTGTTTTAAAAGTAGCTTACCTTCCAATTCTTAACCAGGTTTTGGTACCTGCAACTCAAATTAAATTTTCTCCATGTGTTTAAAGAGCTGTTGACATCAGGACAATGGGGGGCCAAGAGTATTCCATTAAACAAGGAGTAGCCTCTGACTATCCTGCTGAAGTCATCCATGAAATGAAAATTGGAAAAAATTGCTCATGGCACTGGACTGCTTGCATTGTATCAAGGTGGTAGGGAGTCACCTTGATTGTCCCTGGCAGGCCATCTTGCCCCTGTCCCACAGGCCCAAGTCAGAGACAGCGAGTCTCCCAGGCCCCTAGCCCACTGCGATGTATCACTGTAGATGGAGGAAAGGCCATAGCCTGATGCAAGACAGCTGGGAGAGGGCTCACCAGTGGGAATAAGAGGGCTGGAGTTGCAGGGCTCACGGTTAACCACATCAGATGAAGGGGAGACATGAAAGGAGACAGTTGAGTTCTGGGACCCCATCTTCTGTGCCTCTGCAGAGATGCGAACAGGGATAGAGGACAAAGGGAGCCATTTCCTCCAGCCCAGTCTGTTCAGTCATGGAAGGGACTGAGGCTCTAGCAATGCAGTCCCCAGTGGACCCAGCATCAACCCAGCCTTGGTGTCCTTGGTGCCCGATGAGAACTGTGAAGCCTACCCCAACCCAACTTTGGTGTTGGAGATGCAGGTGGCAAGAGTTATGGCAAAGGGGGCTCCAGGAAGGGCAGCTCCACAGAGACTGGTTCCCATCACCCACCTTTACCAGCCCTCTTTAAAAGGACTGTGTCCCAGATTGGAACTCACACTTGTTGCCCACTTCTCAGGGCCTAAACTTCAGTGAAGTTAACTGAGGCCCCAGGCAGACTGACTATGTCCTGATGGTTAGTGCCAGAAACTCACCCCCCTGGGAACACAAGGGAATGGGCAGTTGGTGCTGACTCTTTGCTTTTAGTAAAAGCTGCCAGAAGTGATCAAACCAGGCTGGAATCCATGGAAATTTTGCCACGGACTCCTTATCCACTGGGGCCCTGGGAGAGGGGACAGCAGGACTTACACATGGAAAGAAGAGACTTGGAGGAAATGGAAGGTTTGGCAAGACAGCATGTTAGCTAAGTGTTTCTGAAATATCGTAAACACTGGAGATTTGGTGTCCACACTGCACTTCCACCCCATTCTGAGTTCTATGCCACCACTAAATTAGCTACATGGGCAAATCATCATTATGCTAATCTAGATTCAAATTGAATAATGAATATAAGGACTTTGATATCCCAATACCTCCACATCTTCTTCAGTACTGTCACAGGTCTGTTTCTTGTCCCCACACTCTGTAATGGAAAAGGGCAAAGCAGGATGAAAGAACACATGGACACAGAACCACATTTGCATGTGATCAGCAGTGGCAGAGCTAGGAGCTTGATAACACAGCTCTGTGTCAGCTCCACCCTCTTAATTTGTTGTCAGGGCTCACTGTTGTTGTTATGTGCCATGAAGTTGCCTCGGTTTATGGCGACTTTATGAATGAACAATCTCCCAAATGGCCTGTGTTTTGTTTCTATAATAAAATTACAGGTACCCCTGGTTACTTGGGGTTTGGATAAGAATTTTATGAAACTTGAGGACCTGGTTGTCTGTGGTCACCAGGTCCCCCACCCACCATCTCTACACTGTACTGCATGGGAAACAGACATTTGTAAGGAGTTATATCTTAACCAATGACCATGTTGGCTGAAGCATTGTGGAAACTAGCTCAGAAAAACAATTGTCTGTCTGTCTGTCTGACTGACTAACTGGCCATCTGTACCAAAATAGGTAGATCACATTTGGAGGAAAATGAAGGTAAGGAAGAGCAATAGTTGAACAAGGGAAAGGTTCATGGTAATCTGGGATAATACAAATTAGCCTCTTAGGGTTTGGAACTCTAGGCTTATTGAAAGGACCCATTTGAGGCATAATTGGAGCGTGCACCTAAAGTTGGAAGGAACTGGAGTATAAGGACTTGTGAAGGTCTTCCTGAACACCTGAAGGTATAGCTTGTGGGTCTGGTGCTAGACAATGTGCTGGATCCAGCCTGGGGCATGGCAAACTCCCCAAGGATGCTGAGAAACAAGTTCTTGTCTGCTTAGCTAGGTCTGGGTAGCAACAAATTTCATATGCAGATAATAAAAATAGCCCTAATTAACCCAGCTCTTGAGTTTCACCTCTTTATTTCTGATATGGTCACAACTAACAGAGAAAGCACTAGGACTGCATTACTATTAACGTAATATATTCCCCCCACTATTGCATCAGCCCTTGTCTCTCCTGAAAGGCAATTAAAGTTGTTTTTCTGTGATTAAACAAGCTCTAATGGTTGCAGCCAATGGGCCATCTATTATCATGAATGAGTGCAGTTATTATCCCAGTCACAATCAATATTTGCTTACACAGAGTTAAGAGAGATATTGAAAGCTTACAGTGTGTTTAAATGGCTGTCGACACCAGGACAATGGGGGAGTCCAAGAGTATTCCATTAAACAAGGAGTAGTCTCTGACTATGCTACTGAAGTCATCCATGAAATGAGCATTGGAAACATTGTTCCTGGCACTCGGCTGCTTGCATTGTATTCAAGTAAGAAGACACTTGGAGAACATGGAAAGTTCGGCAAGGCAGCAAATTTTCCTGGAGATTTTGTGTCCACACTATATTCCTACCTCACTCTGAGTTCTATGCCACCTCTAAATTATCTACACAGGCAAATCATCATTATGCTAATCTAAATTCAAATTGAAACAGGAGTGCATATGAAGACTCTGAGATCCCAATACTAAAATCTTCTGTCATCATCTGTAAATAATCTGTAGGCACATGGGGTAGGGCATTGGTAATGGAAGATAAATCATATTAAAACCTTATATCCAAAATGATATCCAAGACTGGAAGGAAGGAAGGAAGGAAGGAAGGAAGGAAGGAAGGAAGGAAGGAAGGAAGGAAGGAAGGAAGGAAGGAAGGAAGGAAGGAAGGAAGGAAGGAAGGAATTCCCTTGGAGTCTCTTTGAATATTTTATATAGAGATTAGATGGTCAGCTGTCAGGAATGCTGTAGTTGAGGATTTCTGGTATTGGCAGAGGTTTGGGTTCATATCCACACACAAAAAAAATCAGACTTAGACTGGGAATTTAGAAGGTCAGAGAACATGTGGTGCTGTTTCATTCTTGCTTCCTTAAAATTGGGCCCTAATGTATTTCATGGAGGTTAACATCCTAGTATATATATAGATAGAATTGCATTCTAATTGGTGAGCTGAGTGGTTCATAACCAACATTCATGTTGTGAAGTGGCCAGAAATAACCAGGGTGATAGGAGAGAGAGGAAAAGGTATATTTCTTTGGACTACAGCTGGTAGAATTTCCCAGTCAGCACAGCCACTGGTCCAGCTGACAGAAGTATTCTGGGAGTTTTACATCACAAAGTGCTCTTTCCCAGACACTGTGATAGGAATACTTTGGTAAATGCCAAGTTGTCAAGGATGAAGGTAGCAAAGTAGTTACATACTACACTATGTATAGCATAACTCAACACACATCTTCAACATCCCACATTTTGTCTGAATTCCAGACTTATTCTAGACTGCCTTTTGCACTTTCCCTCCTTATGCATGGAAAACATGAATATGAATTCCATATGCCGCAACTACTGTATTTTTTCATGTATAAGACCCCCAATGTATAAGACAACCCCCAATTTTGACCCTTGCAGCAGCCAGAGGAGGAGGCAGAGGTGAAGGAGCAGCTGCACTTGGCTGCCCCTCTCGGCTGTCCATTGACTGCAGCTGCGGCCACCTGATCGCTACCTCCAGCGCCACTGCTGGGGCTCACCTCAACCTCATGCTGCCGACTTGTCCCCTGCCCGAAGGTATCCTGCAGTGACACTGCAGGAGGCGATTGGGCGGCCGCAGCTGCAGTCAATGGGCAGCCATGAGGGATGGTCGAGCACGGCTTCTCCTTCACGTCCTCCTCCGCCTGCTGCTTCGGCGTACTTCCGTGTATAAGACGACACTCAATTTTTGCAGTAACTATTTTAGGAAAAAGTATTGTCTTATAGAAGGAAAAATATGGTAGCTTATAAATTCCATTGTTAACTTGTATGAGCACTGCTGCCATTACTGATGGCAACAATGATGGGTGGACTGCCATCAGTCAAGGTCTCCATGGACTCCAGGCTGCCAGAACAATTTCAGCGAGACTATATTAGAAGGGGGGGAGGATACAAAGTATCAAGGGGTGCTAACCACACCTTCCACAGTCCACCTGGGAGCTCAGTTTCCACCACTAGGCCATTGGCTGGTTCAGTCTTGCTTCAGTCCCAATTTCCCATCACTGGGGTAGGATGGCTCACAGTCTGTTGTTGGCATCAGGTCTTCAGTACAGCCCCAAGCCACCCTACACTTTTTCGTGACAACTTTTAGTGCCTACTGCTCAGAAATGGAGATGGGTCCCTGGCCCTCCTGCTGTTGCTTCTGGGGCTCCTTTTCTCACTTGCAACTAAGGAACCTTCTCTGAGTCAGGGTGGGGACTGGGTACCTTGCCAGATGCTAGAGTCTCCAGGGGGGATTAGTGCTGATTAGAGCTCCTCTGCAACCTCTACTTTTGGCCACTGAGATTTCAACCCAGAGCTGAAATGTACAACGATTCTGTACATACACGTAGTCCATGTCCCTGATGGCACAGAATCCAGAACCCAACTCTACCTCCGCCTTGCCTCACTCATTGCCTGAGTCCAACAACCCTTCTGTGTAATATTTCCCTTCCTTCTCCTCCTTGTTTATTCGCAACTCCCCTCCCTGGGACCTAGCCTATGCCCTCTTGACCAACTATGCTGTGTGCCAAGTGTTAATCTCTCCTCCTAACCTCCACCTGTCGTCCTGTGCCTAGGAGCTGCAGTGTCCTTTGGACCCTCTGGGGGCATGGGTTGAGGGTGGATGGCCCACTAGGAGTGCTCGTAGAGACCACCTCACAACTTGCTTCAGTTTGCTTGCTTTGTAGTGAACTAGCCTACAAATCCATTGTTATAAATCTTTGGACTTTCACACCTCCCAGAACATTATCTATGTCTTTGAAGCCAAGATGTCTCAGGATACTTATTAAGCTTTCTTTTGTTTAGTTTTTTTATTTGCTCCATTTATTTGCTGTCACTGTTTTAAATAAAGTTTATATCACCAAAGTGACTTTGTTCTCCCTCAAGCAATCTGCCAAGTTGGTTCTTTAGAGGCACTGAGTGCATCAAACCTCCAGATTAGTACAGTACAGCCCCAAGTCACCCTACGCTTTTTAGTGATGGCTTGTAGATGTTATTGCATTGCTGTTCCCAGCATTTCTCACCATCAGCTATGCTGTGTAAAGCTGATGAGAGTTAAAGATCAGACACATATGGAGTATGATACTTTAAGGACTGATTTTAAATGTGCTCTCATTTATGGAAACAATGCAAACCTCCCCTAATTGTTACTACCACTAAACTTTGGTCAGCCTGACGAGCATCTGGACCCAGGCACAGAAGTTTAATATATCATACCAAAATTTGAGAAATTTATGTGATGATAAGAGCAGTATATACACATGCTTCATTGTGATACCCCAGGCCTATCACCTCTTATATCTCTTAAAATTGACAGACACAAGCATCCTGTACTCGCTCGAGACAGGTCCCAATGAAGAAGAGGCAAAAGTAGTCATTGCAATCAGCAGGTGTCAAAACACTCAAAGCATACCTGGCTATTTTAGCAGGAGATGTTTAATCATGCATGAGGGGAAGTTTACTCACGTTAGTCTGTCTGCCTTTTGATACCTGATTTAGGGCTCTTAAGATGACCAGGCGCATAGTGTTTGATGGGATGGAACAGGAGAACCAATTTCTTTTGTATTATTTTTCTAGTACTTTGGCTGATTGCTCAAGTGCATGTGCTGGTGCTGCTAATACTGCTCTTTGAGAAATGTGTCACTGTAATAAAAGCAGTAGGATAACTGCTCAGGCAGCCTATCTTTGTGAAGAAGGAAAAATTATTGGACAGCAATTGAAGGCACTGAACTTCATCCAGGTTAGAAACCCATTAGTCTCACGTATATATCCTGCAATGCACTTGGTCATATATACACACACACTCTTCCTATCCCTCCAACCATTTTTCTTTTCTTTTATAATGTTCTTTCTCTCTCTCTTCCCCAACCATGATACTCACTCAGCCTATGCCACCTCTACATGGGCTAGAAAGCCTTTGGTTCCCTGCTGTCCCCTAGTGCTCCAGGTGTATCTTTTCTCCCCTCCACCCCCAAATCCTCTACTTCTACCTTACCTTGCCACCGTTTCTCTCTTAGGGTTGCCACATATTAGTTCACCAAACCAAGGAAGCCAGATCTGCATATTATGTAAAATTATTGTTTACTATGTGCATTTTGTGTTGAGTCACCATTAAAATGTTGACAAGCATGCACACAAAACATATTGGACATGTCACACAATTTTTAAAAACCTGATTATTTATTATTTTATTTTTTTGTTTATAGGTCACCTTTCTCCCCTTAGGGGAGAAAGTCTCCCTTAGGGGAGAAAGTCACTATAAGTTGATGCAGCTATTAAACTGGGGAGGTGAAAGATACAGTACAGTGGGGAAAATCCTGCTGTCTCTCCTTTTAAAAATCTCCCTTCCTTTTTTAACATTTTGAGGAGGGTCAGACCCCAGCCAAACTGTCAACCTGTGGTTCTCTTCCCTGGTCAATTGAAATGTGGTGGTAAAATTTTTGGTGTGTCTTGCAGGGGTGGTGCTAAAGATTGCTGAGACTATACATCTCCCTCAGATCTAGAGCTTATGGGGAGTGTGTCTGCGAAGTCTATAAGATACAAAGGGATATGGGAAGCAAACCCCACATCAAGGAGAAGTAAAGGAAGACTTTTCTTCTTCATTCTCTTTCCTTAATCTCTTCCTTTCACTTTCTATTTCTTCTTCCCCTTTTTTTCCAGCTTTTCTTTCTCCTACCCCTTTCCCATTGTTTTCCTTTTCCAAAATAATTCTATACAGGGTGCTCTTTCTTTTGCCTGGTTTTTAAAATCCCCCTTCTTTCTTCCCTCCTCAGTTTCTCCCCCTCCTCTTATTATATTTCAGAGGGGTAGCTGGATATTAAATGCCCCCCCCCACCCTGAACTGTCAATCTGGATGCCCCACTGCCTTTCCAGAAGATCCCTCAAGGTCTTTTTCAAACTGCACCTGGACCTGTAAGGCAAAACAAAACAAAACAAAACCAAAAATGTAGAACTTTTTGGCTGCCCTTATTCAATCAATTATGTACTGGCAGAAGTAAGGGCAAAGGAATGGGAAACGTTCAATGAGTGTGCTCAGACTCATAAATCCCTTGTTCTTCCTGTTTATACCTACCATTTTAAGTAGGGATGGGACTTTTGTATTTTTAGGACTTCCTGCCCCAGAATTTTCCCAGAACCTCCCAGACAGAATTCTGGGAGTAACACTCCAAAATTAAAAAGGATTAGACCAGCCCTTCCTACCTCTATGTTTTTCCTGTGTTGCTTCTGGTTCACCCTGCAAAAAAAACCATCACACTGTGCTGTGGGAGTCTGAAGGCTCCCTGCAACTCACAAAGGTGCATGGGAGAGATAGTTGGAGGCTGCCTCTGCACAGTCTAGTGAGCATCAGAACTCATCTCCCCATGTATCCTTGAACTTGCAGATAGCATTGGGACTTCCATAGCACAGTGGGGTGGTTTTCAGGAAAATTCTGGGACTGAATATGAAAGTCCCATCTGTAATCTAAAGATGTTTTAAAATTATTTTTGGAATTATTTTGCCACCATACAACAGTCACTTATGGCATGAAAGGGGTGAGTGTGCAAATCAATTTCTTTTTCATAAAATAAAACCTTTAAAACTATTTGCCCAAACTTCCTTAAATTTTGCACAAAGCAAGACCAGACAATCTAATACTGATCTGGCAAATTTGGTCCTGATCCAAAACCTGATTTGAAAATTGCAAATTTTTGTTTGGGGCTATGGAATGCTGTACCAATTGGTCATGCAGTATCCATATACATGTTTCTAGGCCATTTTTTCTTATCTTTTGACAATCACTGATGTTAAAGTTGGAGTGAAAACCTGAGCCTTGATGCATATTCCTGAACAAACAAAAGTCTGATACAACAGTGCCCGATAATATGACATTCATCACACTGCCATGTTTCTACGTTGTTGATGCTTTTAATTGTAATTTATTGTATTGTGTTTCTGTCTCCACTGCATTTTATCTTATTTGATTTGCACTTCCTAATGTATTGATGTTGTTTTATTTTGTTACTTTGTTGTTCTGTCTAGTTGTTGTAAACCGCCCAGAGTGGCCTTGGCTGCCAGATGGGTGGTATATAAATCAAATAAATCAAATCAAATCAAATCAAATCTAGTTTTTCCTTTTGTTCTGCTTTTCCAGCACTGGTTGAAACGTCTCATATTGGCAACTCATGCTATGCAATGATTTTTGAACAACTGGTTCTTTGCTCAGTGCTTGAAAACTTCCTCGTTTTGGTCAGAGCTCCTAAGAGCCCATCTTTCTTTCTTTATTCATATCAGAGCATTGCACAATTTAAAATTATGGATGTAGATAAAATATATGTAAGAATTAAAAGGAAGTTAAAATGTTAGAAATTTGTGGTCCTAAAAGGACAGTTGTGTCATTTTACTCAAGTTTGCAGTGCAACGCTTCTGGAAGTGAAGGATTGGCCAGCTGTATGCCATTGCCCGGGGGACACCTGAGTGAACTTGCAATGCTTAGTTTTCCACTCTTCGAGGAGGCTCCTTCTATGCTCCTTCCAAGAGCCCATAGTTAGCATATACACTGGTCATACTGGCTGTAGGATTCTGGGAGCTGTAATCTAACAAGCCACTGTTTCCAACTTCCAATGCTAATGTGACTGGAAAGTTTGGGCATTAAGAAATGGATTAAATTAAGCAGTCAAAGTCCCCAGTGTTCTCTGTCCTTGGTGAACAAGTTGACATCACAAGATCACAGTAGCTATTCAGGAGATGAATTTGCATGAAAGCAAGCCAGACAATGACCCATCTATTTTTATTTCCCTAGTAGCATAATGCCAGAGATCTATAGAAAAAGCAAGGAGCAAGGTGTGTGAATGCCAAACAAGGGATCAAGAACTTGGCCTGATCCTTATTCAGTGCCATGTGCTTAATTAGAACATAAACATCATCAAATTGTAACATCACCATCTATAATTGGCCCATCAGACTGAAACACTAATTGCCACATTAGTGGCCAGATTGCTTTTAGGCGGGATCACTGTTCAAAATGCAAAAGCCCTCAGGTTAATAAGAGGGAGCATTATTTGAAATGTGCAGTGTCCAAAGAGAAAGCAAGGTGCCTGTTATGATGAGTGACTATGACAAAGTACTTTGTTATTTTTCAGCATTTGATGTGGATATCTAGGCCAATTTTCATGGCTGAGAAGCACCAATCTGTTGAGTCCAATGTGCATTATAGCTGGCCAAGCAGCAGAGTGGACACTTCCCAATTCTGTTCAGCAGCCAGATTGATCTTGAGCCTTCAGCGACAGAATGTGCAAAAGTAATGCACCTCATCACACAGCAAACATTCATCTAGCTAGACAACAAAGAGAGCAGACGATCACATAATTGGAGTGAATGTGCACTGAACTTGCTATGGGGCCAGTTTTTGATCATATGAGGTATTCAAGGAGCTTGGAAAAGATGCTTCTTTGGACTACAGCTCTCAGAACCCACGAGATGGCATGGTCACTGGTCACGGGCTAGCTGTAGAGATCAGTGAGATGCAGTCAAGAGAAGTAATATTTTCTAAGGTGTGAGCAAAGCATGAGTTATAATTATCTTAGAACTGTAGAGCTGGAAGGAACCCTGTGAATCATTAAGTCCAGCCCCTGCCAAGGAAGCACAGTGGGGCATTAAACTCCAAAACTCTGGCTCCACAGCCAGATACCTAAACCACTGAGCTATCCAGCAGTTGCATCAGAGGATGCCAAGAATAGAGGTTTTTACTATTGTTTGAAAAACAAAACATAAGACATTCCTGAGAGTCATCATTAAAACACACACACATTTTTTTCTCAGCTGTGGCCATTCCTGAGCATGGTACAGCACACTTATGAAACATGTCCTTTGCTCTTACAAGGAGAAGCAAAGTTCTGCACTCAAGAATGCTTTGTTGAGGCCAAAATCTGTCATCCAGCTTTGATGCAAGGTCTCACAGGTCTCACTGTAAAAAAACAGGAGAGAATAGTGTATTGATGCATGGCACGTGTCCCAGGGTCCTTATAACACACAAGCCTTTCTACTTATCCATCCTCTTTCAATCATTAGAAAAGGTATTTCTATTACAACAAAGAAAAGAACAGCTGGATGTTTAGTGTCTGATGAACTGGATTTTAGTCCACGAAACTTGATGTTTTCACTGCAACACTAACATGGTTCTGCCTCTGTAGCAACATTAAATTACGTCTTTAAAAGGAATACCTGGATTTTAAAAATTCATTTTCAATGAACATGAAGAACAATGGATTAGAAGAACAAACAGCCATTAAGAGTTAATCTTAAGGTAATGACCAAACTTTCTACTTCTTGCATTTCAATTTCATCCACTTAAGCATAATAAATATTACATTCTACCTCTTAAAATGGGCTGCAGTCCATGAAACCTTTTGTCAAATTGAATTTTGTCAGCCTCTATGATGCCACAACATTATTAGTTTTTCTTACTGCAACAGATTAAGATGGTTACTCCTACCCTCATTAGATGGGTGAAATGTTTGGCCCTGTTCCATTAGAGTTCTGGAATCAATGAACCAATTTAATTCTAAGTAATTGAAGGACCATCAGTAGTGACTAGCTGGATTGGATTTGGTCACTTTTTGACAGAGTTTGGAAAGTTTAAATTTTGTATTACAGTGTTAGAGTGTGACTACACAGTAAGAAAATGTGAAGTGATCCAATGTGAATTCACACCTGGGGAGTCGGGTTTTCCTGGGTGAATTCACTTTAGCTGACCACACAGGACTCAGCAAAGAGAGGGAAGGAAATTAGCAGTCAGCCCTTGTTTGCACCTTATGAAGGCAGCTCTGTTATAGCCATCCAGATTTACAGGAGGCACAGCTACAGTACAGCTACCTTAACAAGCTGGTTATAGAAGAAAGGAAACCAAGGATTACTAGCATTGGGGGAGGGAGAACCAAGCTGCAAATAAGGGCTAGCTGCTCATTTCCTCTTCTCTGACTTCTGTCTGGTTGGCTAAAGCAAATGGAATTCCACCAGCTGGTCTTGTAAATAAGGGGGAATTGTCAATTTCTTTTTCTCTTTCTTTCCTAGGTGTCCTAGCACTGTCATCAAGCCTTGAAATAAACAAATTAATGGTTTGGATATAAGGAATGCTCTGTTGAGGGAAACTGATACACCTCTTTGTTTTCTTTCTCCCCACCTTGGACTAGGAAGTTGAGAGAGCCAGCTTCTAGTTACCCATTTAGCTGTGAAGTTGCAGTAGCTCAAGCAATCACACCACCCAAACTGATGCAAATGCATTTGAGTGGGGGAGTAGAAACCCCAATTGTGGAGGAAAAGGGTATGGATGAGAGAGGGGAAATTCCAGGCCGATTTGCATTGACTTGTATGTCATGTAAACAGAAAATAATATGAATCTGACAGTTTTAATCCTGGAGCTTTGCCCATATGATTTGTCAATGTACGTAATCATCCCTTGGAAGAATTCTAGGTGTTGCAGCTTGAAGAAGTACCTTTTCCAAGTTCTGCCATTTGACTTGTAATGCCTGAATTGTTTGCTTTATTGAGGATGACTGCTTAAAGTTAAGAATCAGGTCTGACAGTTACAAATTCTTTCTCTCTATTAAAGTTTTATTCATTTTCAATAAGGGTGAAGGTTGGGGTGTGGGTACAAGGGAATAGGGAAGGAATGGATAGGGGGTGGGGGTGGTGAAGGAGTAAAACTCCAGAGAGCGAAAGAGTATTTACATCCACTTACTTAGTTGTATTAAAAGGAAAATCACATAAGTAAACAATCTAACAGTTTTTCCAGATAGTTACAAATTCTTTGATAGTTACAAATTCTTTATTTGCACCCTGGGCTGTTTATTTGGTCAATTCTGCCTATTGCTTGAGAGTTCTGTTATAGGGAATGAGATTATGGACAGATGAGTCATCACTGAAATTCTTTGAAATGTTTATAACAACATGCTTAGTCACAATTTGGGTACAACAGAACACTCAATTGACCATTTCACTGCAGAAAAGCAGTAGTTCAGGATAAATATAAACAAAGTTAGGAAAAAATAAAACAAGACCAAGAGTTGACTCTGAGCAAAACATCTAACCATGAGGGTTGGCTTTCCGCCTGCCTTTCTCTTCCTGCCTCTTCAAGATTTCTACTCAATGTCAATGCCTGAAATCTCATTGATCCATGGAAGTTGATTTCCATGATTTAAAGATATCAAAATACTTATTTTGTACATCTCATTCTTGGGGACCAACACAGTGAAAACTTGTTCTTTCAATCAACTTGTTAAATAGAAAGCAATTAATTCATTCCTGCTGCACTGTATTCTCTTTTCCAACTTGATCCCTTAGTTAGACAATAATTATTATTAATTGCACTGGAGTCTAAAGAACATTGTTCTTCCATTTCCCACCTATTTGGCATAGATGCGGTTTCTTTTTAACAAACTTATATAGCTTGTAGTATATTGCACCCAGAATCTGATTCATGGCTTTCTCATTATGTGAGCAGGGCTAAACTGTAAAATCACTAAAAATCCTAATTTGCATCTTTAGAAGGACCTACTAGCTTTTCTTTAAATCATTGCAGAATATTGTTTAATTTCATTTCTTTGACTTTACTATTCCCAGTGAAAAAGTCAATCAGTTCATTAACTAATTAATGAAACACAGAAACATTTTTTGAACTTCAAATCCCAGAATCCCACAGCCAGCAGCTTGTATTTAATACCAAGTAGATTGTGTAAGTCTAGATCTATCATTTTGGCCTCCAAATGTATTCTTTGTAGCATTCTCTTAGTTAGAAGTTACTATAATAAGATCCTAATTGTCCATATCACTTACGATCATTATTCATTCCTTAAGCAAAGACAATATAACCAAAGAAATAATTCAGCAGCCCTTATTTCCCCTAGCTGCAGGGAGATTCTTTGCTGTAAGTTGTCTTCCTCTTTATTTATTAATGGACCTACTTTCCCTCTCTTATATCTTTGTTTCTCATGGAGAATTAAATCCCCTGATATTCCTTTCAAGACTTAGTAAGAAACTGGTGTCTTTGATTTCTCTGTAAGCATCATCATCGTCATCATCGTCATCATCATCTTGGCTTCTCCTTTGACTTTTCTGATCTTGAAAGATTGCATCTGAGCAGAGAGAGGTAATTATCAGAAAGGATGGGTGCAGTTGACACTCTTTTCAAATGTTCTTCTACCTGTATGTTGTTCACAAGACAAACACACTGTATCAGCCACAGCCAATTCTCCACTGTAACAGGGATCATAACTGTGTAAAACAAAACAAAACAAAAACAGATGAAAAGCAATTCAAATGCTGCTTCTGATGCATAAAGTCTTAGACAGCATTGGTCTAGGCTATTTGAAGGGCTGTCAAGCCAGCCTGTGTGGCTTTGGGCAAGCTACAGAATCCCAATGTATCCCCAGAAGAAGGAAATAGTAAACCACTTCTGAGTACTCTCTACTTGAAAAACCCTGAAAGGGGTCTCCATAAGTCAGAAGTGACTTGATGGCACATGATTATTTGTCTTCTTCTATATGATTGTCTTCAAATTTGTGATTTTCGTGGAAAACCATCTTTTGGTCCTGCCACCCCTACAGATACATTTGGTGAGGATATAAGATGGAGCCTGCTTGGTGGCTGCCTGCAGACTGAAGAACCTCCAGAAAAGCCTTTTTAAACTGTCCCCTTCCCTGTTATCTTTCTCTTGAGGGACAAATACCTTTTTGTTCAGACAGATTTTAAGCAACTGACTGGCTCTTGTGGAAGAGGCCTTCAATGTGTTGGTACTATGCTTTAAAAATGTTCCCTTTTTTAAACTAATAAAACACTAATTTAGCATTACAACTTTCTTTTTGTTTTATGTTTGGTTGCATTTATCTGTTTTTACCATTACTTGTTTTAATCTTGTGATCCACTTACATATTATTAGTCATTAGTCTTGATATATTTCTCTTCTAAAAAGAAAAAAAAGTATTTGATTGCTTAGAGCTATTAATCATAGAATGAGAAGGGCAGAAGTATTCCTTCCTTCATCAAAGACTGTTTTCCCATGTTTTGTGTATGGAACTAAAAAGGGAATTTCCACTCTGTGAAGTATGCAGTGTGTGTCTGTGTCCACGCTAATGCATGCATGTGTGTGTCTCTCTCTGTGTGTGTGTATGCACACACTCTGTGTTGCTCACTGAAATATAGGCTGGAATCCTGTTGGTATTTGCACAAAGTTTTCATAAACTGCTGTGGATAATAGATGAGCTGCTAGGCTGCATCTCAGTTGCTCGATTGGATGTGTGACCAAGATGATCATAGTACCTCATCAAGTGGCCATAATTAGTTACACAAACCTTAATCACCAACCAGGTTCTCGTCATCATCACGTAACTTACTTTGATAGACTGCATCAATGCAGTATGACATTATCACTTTCCCACATGACTCTTGATTGACTAGGATTATACTGTGAAGATGCATGAATGTTTGTTTGTTTGCTAGCTTGCTTAAAATGGAGCTCAGACACCAACAGAGAAAAGAAGATAAATATGAAGATACATAAAAAAATAGAACATAGCCTTTTGAAGATCCTTTCATTAAAAAAAAAGATTTAAAATTTGCAGCTAGCTTCTATTTCTTATTTTCAACAATCTTTTCAGACTGACACACCCAGCAATTTCAAACCAAAATCATACTGTATACAAATATGTACACAGAACTCCAATTATCGTACTGCAACTTAGCTTGGGTTTTTCCCCCTGGAAAACCTCTGTTATTATATAGTTTCATATAATAATTTGTGTTTGAGGCATGAATTATAGTCCAGATGGTAGGATTGTTAAGGGGGGGGGGGGGAGAAGAAAAGGCAAAGTGGCAGCATGGAAAAAAATAAGTATCTGACAGAGCAATCTCCGCTAGCTTTTCCTATGCTTTCCAAATACAAACTGTCAAATACAAATGGAACCTTGAATTCCTGCTCTCATTCTTCTTCCTTTGCTGCGTACCTACCATCCATTACTCAGAACAAGAGCTGAGATGTTCTCTGTGTGATTCTCTGGATATTACATCAACATCTAGAAGCAGAGATTAGTGGATAGAAGCTCCACAGTGGTGTTTTAAATGGATGGAAATCTGATTTGAGCAAGCAGCCAAGTATCTTGTAATCAATTCCACAAAGAGAATTCTCAAAATAATTTCTTGCAGTTCCCTACCAATTCATTCTCTCCAATGAATGTCATTTCTGTAGAAGCCTTGCTAAAAAGGATACTGCTGAGCCAAACAGTAGCCCAGAAGTATTTGATATAAGAGAGGAAGTGTGAGCAATGAATGCCCATGAAAGCAAACACTAGTTTGCTTCAGTATTGCAGGGTAGCGACTAGTGGGCAATAGCTAAGTCAACTAATTATGGCTCTTTCATTTTGGAAAAGGGGCTTTTGGGTCAAAAAGAAAAGGAGAAAATACTCTTTTCATTATTTTTGCTTTGGTCAACTTATGTTACTGTGGAAAAGGTTTGTGTATTTGTCATTTGCGAGTTGTTTGGGAACTGTGTGCAAGAGGCTTAATCCGTTTTGGGTTGTTACATTGGTCCAATAGAAAACTTGACCTTGAAACAAACTAATTTAATTAATTAGGTTAATCTAGTAACTTTTAACTCCCAAAGCATCAAAACATTGATATGGGAACATAATTTAATTGAGTTGTAATCAATTTATGCAAAACTTGAATAGCTAAGTTATAATCGATCTGATTTACTAAGGCTGTGATCATCAGCAAAGACATAGGAAGAGTCTGAGCCATGGTTAGGAGAAGGATGTGGGGATGATCACTGGCCAGAACAGCAGAAGAATAGGAGACATTTTAAAACTTTTTGACAGTGGCATAATATGAACATTGCTACATAGGAGTTGTTATGTGCCGTCAAGTCATCTCCAGCTCATGGTGACCATATGAATGAGTGACCTCCAAAATGTCCTGTCCTCAGCAAACTTGCTTAGCTCTTGCAGACTCAAGCCTACAGCCTGTACAGAAAATCAGGTCCAGAGTATTTCTATTTTTTCTTTCTTTTTGCTTGATTACATTGGATTGCAATCATTCAATAATGCAAAAAGTGTTCTCCATCACCACAGAGGCATTGAAAATATTTCTGATTAAGGATTGTCACCAAGGTTCCCTCTAAGGTTCATGCCTGTGTGCATGACTCTGCCCCGCACTGCTGTGCAGGGCTCCTCCTCCTCCTCTAAGCACCCACAGTTGTCATTTTCAGTCTCTTTGGTCCCGGGCAGAGCCCTGCCCAGCAGGGCTGAAAATATGAGGGAGCGTTGATTGTCACCCTCGATTTCCTGCTTATTGTGCTACAAGTACATTTCGGAATCGCATTGGATCAGAGTCCTCTAACTTGAATAAAGACTGTGGTGATTCTGATTCTGGAGACTGCAGTCCAGTGGTGATTTTTGTCAACTAAAGGTTCCCTCTCCCCTGCCATCTTGAGGCTCCCAAAGGCTTCTTCAGGGCAAAAAGGAGCCCCAAGGAGCCTTGGAACTTGAAAGGGAGGGGTGTAGGATGCTTTCAAATAGTTTAAATTAAATATTACCAACATGTTACGATGACATCATCCTACTTGCCGAGGGTACATTTTGCCAAGAGGATTTCAGCAGTGATGCTGGTCAAACTTGATAAAACTCTGTTGCTACACTCATGCTTCAAAGACTTTAAAGACGGAACACGTGCCTTTTCTTCTACCCCCTTTATCCTCACAACAACAGGTATCCTGTTGAGATGAGAGTGTACAACTAGCCCAAGTTCACTCACATCAGGGTCGAAGAAACTAGAACCTGAATCTCCCAGGTCCCAGTCTAATAGTCTGACTACTATGTGATGCTGGTTTTCCTTATGAACTTAGCAAGTGAGTAGATGGTTGTGGGTGCACATAATTCTTCAGATAACCACATCTGAATCAGTTTAAAGACCTATTATTTTGAAATAGCAGTTTAAATGAAAGTAGTATACAAACTGTAACAACATTAGAAGTCTTTAATGTGGTTCCCAACAAATCTGATCCCCATGAACACAAGCAGATTTAAAGGCAGCTGATAAAAATATACATCAGAAAAAGGTCTGACAGTGAGACAAGCTTCCTAGACCTTAGTAGTAAGTAGTGATAAATAATTCCTTTTTCCAATAAGCAAAGTGTAATGAAGTTACATTAAGACTGGAACCTGACAAGGAGTAACTTCACACCTTTTCTGCTATAATTATAACTTTAAGTTACTTCTATAGTTACATGGGTTTGGCCTCACTAAAAGGTGGAAGAGGAATATCACATGGTTCAAGTCCAAGCTTGTGCTATATCTCATGCTCCAATGTGGTTGGTGCAGTAGCGACAAGGTGGACAGGAGGACAAGAGTGTTTTGTATCACAACCAAGAATTTGTAGCATTCAGATTTTATAAATAAGTACAAAACACAAATAGTAACTATTCAGGTGCTTTTGGAAAATGTGTTTCTTAAAATGTGGCTGTAATTTAAACAAACTGTGATTATACTATTTAAGTGGCCTTGGAATTATGTAATAACAAATAATTGTGTGCTGTCAAGTTGATTCCAACTTTTGGCAATTGTTTCTAGGGTTTTCTAGGCAGAGAATACTCAGAAGTGGTTTACTATTCCCTTCTTCTAGGGACATCATGGGACTGTGTAGCCTGCCCATGACTACACAGGCTGGCTCTTCTGCAAGAGGCATGGTGATGAATCGAACTCCTGGCCTAGATACCTAAACCACCAAGCTATCCAGCCAGCACCTTGGAAGTAGCTCTGACTAATTACTTTTAAAAAGAAATGTTTCAAACACCAAACCTAACTCCTGACTCAGAGTTACACAGGAGCTCCACAATTCTAGTGGAATACAGCATAACAATCACCCATCCCATGGCACAACTGTGAGTCATGAGAAATGTTGCTGTTGTTTTGACGTACATTCACTCTCTGGGTGGTTTACAACATAATTATATAAACAACTTTGCCCCCCAGCTAGCTGGGTACTAATTTTACCAACCTCAAAAGGCTGGAAGACTGAGTCAATCTTGACTTGGCTACCTGAATCCGTCGGGACTGAACTTAGCTCATGATGAGCAAAGGCTTGGCTGCAGTACTGCAGTTTAACCACTGCACCATGGGGCTCATTTAATACCAGTTAAAGAAGAAAATGCTTTGGGATGTGTACAAAATGTTTCCGTCACAGTACCATTTCCATAATTTTGACAGATGTGGGTTTATTTATTGCCTATTTTAACTTGATGACACATAACAACAAAATATTTGAATTATCTTTCTACTAAACAGGAAAGAAGTAATAAAAGTAGCCCACTATGCAGAACACCAAGACCAGGGCTTAAAACACTGTGTTTTAAAAGGAGTTTGCTGTGTTTGCTGCCACCTTTGCTCATACAACTGATTTGTTGTATTGTGCATTATTAACATCTTGCCTCATATTTACCAAAATGCCAGAAAAATACAGGAAAATGTTCTCTAGTTTCTTCTAGTGGTCAGTTCTGATATTAGAAATTTGGCATCTAGAGGGAAATAGGATTATTATTTAAATTATAATATAATATAAATGCAATTTTTATTTTGAAAATATGCTAGATAGCTCAGTGGTTTAAGTATCTGTCTGTGGAGTCAGAGGTTGGGAGTTCGAATCCCCGCTGTACCTCCTTAATAGGGGCTGGACTCAATGATGCATAACGCCCCTTCCAGCTCTGCAGATGATGATAATTATGATTATGATGATAACAAGGGAAAGTACAAAATCAAATAATTCTTTGCTACTTGAGATTGATAAGTAAAGAGCACAAAACATGAAAAACTGCTGTTAAATGTCTCTAAAATTCCTTTAAATGACTTTTAAGAGTAATTTTTGGAATTAGTTCAGTTTTACTTGTTATACCTAAAAAGAAAATGCATAGCTACTAGTTAAACTGCTCACTACATCATAGAATCATAGAAAAGTGAAGTTGGAAGGGGTCTACAAGGCCATCAAGTCCAACCCCCTGCTCAATGCAGGAATACAATCAAAGCATATCTGCCAGGTGATTATCTAAGTTTTTCTTGAATGCCTCCAGTGTTGGAGCACTCACCAACTCCCAAAACTGGTTCCACTGTCGTACTGCTCTAACAGTTAGGAAGTTTTTTCTGATATTCAACTGAAATCTGGCTTCCTTTAACTTCAGCCCATTGTTGTGTGTCCTGCACTCTGGGATGACTGAGAACAGATCTTGCCCCTCCTCTGTATGACAGCCTTTCAAAGATTTGAAAAGTGCTATCATATCACTCCCTCAGTCGTCTTTTCTCAAGGCTAAACATGCCCAATTCTTTCAGCCTTTCCTCATAAGGCTTGGTTTCCAGCCCTCTGATCATCCTTGTTGCCCTCCTCTGAACTTGTTCCAATTTGTTAGCATCCTTCTTGAAGTGTGGTGTCCAGAACTGGACACAATACTCAAGGTGATGCCTAACTAGTGCTGAATAGAGGAGGACTAGCACCTCACGGGATTTGGAAACTATACTTCAATTAATGCAGCCTAAAATAGCATTTGCCTTTTTTGTAGCCACATCACACTTTTGGCTCATATTTAGCTTGTGATCTACGACAGTTCCAAGATCCTTCTCACTTGTAGTTTTGCTGAGCCAGGTATCCCCCATCTTGTAATTGTGTGATTGGTTTCTTTTTCCGAGGTGCAATACTTTGCACTTATCCCTGTCAAATTTCACTCTGTTGCTTTTGGACCAGTGCTCCATCCTATCAAGGTCATTTTGAATTTTGTTTCTGTCTTTAAGGGTATTAGCTATTCCACCCAATTTGGTATAATCTGCAAATTTGACAAGCATTCTCTGCACTCCCTTATCGAAGTCATTAATGAAAATATTGAAGAGCACCGGGCCCAGGACTGAGCCTTGGGGTACTCCACTTGTTACCTCCTCCCAGTTAGAGAAGGACCCATTAATCATCACCCTCTGAGTACAATTCTGTAGCCAATTGTGTATCCACCTGACACTTGATCTATCCAGCCCACACCTAGTTAGCTTGCTAATCAGGATATCATGGGGCACTTTGTCAAAAGCTTTGCTGAAGTCAAGATATACTACATCTACAGCATTCCCTCCATCTGTCAGGGAGGTGACCTGATCAAAAGACGAGATCAAATTAGTTTGGCAGGATTTGTTCTTGACAAATCTGTGTTGGCTTCTAGTTATTACTGCATTGTTTTCTAGGTCCTTGCACAATGACCGTTTTACGATCTGTTCCAGAATTTTGCCAGGGATTGATGTCAGGCTGACTGCCCAGGTTCCTCTTTTTTGCCCTTTTTGAAGATAGGGACAACATTGGCCCTCCTCCAATCCTCTGGCACCTCACCTGTTTCCCATGATTTCAGAAAACAATGGATAGTGGTTCTGAGAGTTCTTCAGCCAGTTCCTTCAGTACTCAGTATTATTGGGATAGAATTACTGTACTTTAATTATTATATTGTTATTATAGCTATTTTGATTGTTTGTTTATTGCCTTATTGAATGATAATTACTTACTGTATGTTTTTATCATTGTAATTATGTTATGGTTGTATTTTAACTGTTTTTGACTATTGGAATGCGCTCTGGTATAGAGCACAATATATATTATTTATTATTATTATTATTATTATTATTATTATTACTACTACTACTACTACTACTACTACTACTACTACTACTACTACTACTACTACTACTACTACTACTACTACTACTGCTGCTGCTGCTGCTACTGCTGCTGCTGCTGCTGCTGCTGCTGCTGCTCTCGGATGCAGTTCATCCGGCCCTGGAGATTTGAATTCATTCAAGGTGGTAAGGTATTCCTTGATTTATCAATCTCCAACTGCAATCCTGTCCCCCCAACTTGCACTTCCAATTTGTTTGGAAGTTCATAGTCTGTCTTATGGGAAAAGACTGAACTAAAATAGGAATTGAGCACCTCTGCCTTTTCTTTGTCACCTGTTACCATTTTTTCCATCTCCATAGTGATGTATGGAAGTGAGAGCTGGACCATAAAGAAAGCTGACCGCCGAAGAATTGATGCTTTTGAATTGTGGTGCTGGAGGAGGCTCTTGTGAGTCCCCTGGACTGCAAGGAGAACAAACCTATCCATTCTAAAGGAAATCAACCCTGAGTGCTCACTGGAAGGACAGATCCTGAAGCTGAGGCTCCAATACTTTGGCCATCTCATGAGAAGAGCAGACTCCCTGGAAAAGACCCTGATGTTAGGAAAGTGTGAAGGAAAGAGGAGAAGGGGACGACAGAGGATGAGATGGTTGGACAGTGTCACCGAAGCTACCAACATGAATTTGACCCAATTCCGGGAGGCAGTGGAAGACAGGAGGGCCTGGCGTGCTCTGGTCCATGGGGTCACAAAGAGTCGGACACGACTAAATGACTAAACAACAACAACAACAACTCCTAAGTCTTAATCCATCACTCTATCCATTACACCACACTGGGTACCACTCTTAGAGATACAAAATCTTTATCATAAGTTAAGGTTCACAATCTTGCCAAAATAATGTATTCATGTTGAATTGGGCAAACAGTTAATAATAATCATGTATCTTCAAGTCAATTCTAACTTATGGTGACTCTTTTCAGGTAGAGAATATTCAGAAGTGGTTTACCATTTCCTTCTTCTGGGGGCATCCTGGATTGTGCAGCTTGTACAAGGCCACACAGACTGGCTCTACTCACAAGAAAAACAACTTACAACCTCTGGTTCCACAGCCAGATACCTAAACCACTGAGCTATCCAGACAGCTAGTTTCATGTTATCTGGCAATAAAAAAAGGTTTGAATACACATCCCAACGTACTGGCTGTAATTACCTTCTAATCAGTGCAATTAAAGTGTGGTGATAGAAAAACACAATGAAGTGTGTTTGCATGCTTGTATACTTGTATACTTGTATACTTATGGCTAATTTCCTCAAATAATATAGCAATGTACACAACAGAATATCCTTGGAATTACTGTGTGGATAGCATACCTGCACTGAAAAAAAGGCACACATTTGACTGACTACATACACTAAGGGACATTAATTGATTTCAGTCAGCAGGAACAGCAGCACGAGGTGATTAGTCCTCATCCACAGGGTAATTGTACTGTTTACGCTTATTCTGACTCTGAACCATTAAAGATAATGGGACCTGTGCTATTGTCTTCAATTAACGTAATGAAACCCCTTTAGGGAATAATTTACTCACACATGAAGTTGTGCAATTCCAATGACTTCACAAACAGGTGAAGCCATTGATCATCTATATTATGAATTAAGCCCCACCCCACCCCTGAAACTGGAGCATTAGTTGTCAGGAAATATGGGCAGTTGTGTGAGTCAAGAGCAGTCATTGTGGCCCCTCTAGAGGTGAGTCTTGCAGTAGCCAGAGGAGGCACTGCTGTTTCATGGGAAAACTTCACAGGGGATGAGAATTCAGCCCGCTTATGAGACTTGAGATTATTACCTCATATCTCCAAGCCTCCATTTTGAGCTGGCAGGTCACACAGCCTTATTTCAAGCATTTTGAGGAGTCCCAGAAGGACTTTTTAAAAAGTGCTCTCTAGGTTTGTTAAAATTGAGCATGTCTTCCACATTCCCTAGGATAACTTTTTATATTGCTAGTTATTTTTTGGGTAGAATTTTAATAGCATGATTGGGCCAAGTCCAAAAGTGGCTATGGAAGATCCAAAGAACCAGGAGCAAATTATAGGGCCCATGACAGGCCAACAATTTGGGAGCAGCCAGATGAATGTCAAAGGGAGGAAGGGTAGATGACATGGTCTGAGAAAGGTAATGTTCTGGATGCAGGAGAGATGCAGTAACATAAGGCAGGTCTGGGTGAGGTACTGGAAACTGTACAGCCACCTGAGCAATGTGTTTGGAAGATTGGAAAGTAAAGCCTAGGAGCTATTCTTCATCCATTTCCTTTCTGGCAAGCTGCCATTGTGGTGCAAAGGCTAAGGCAACTTGCGGCAGATACCTTTATCTGAGCCCTGCGGTACCAAAACAGTTAGCCAATGACCTCCTTTCTTGCCTTGTTAGCCAACTGAACTGATTAGGAAAACCATAATGGTAAGAGAGGCACAGGAAACACAGGAAGTTTCATCTGGGTTTTGCTAAATTTCTGTCCTGGAAATCAGACTATGATGAGAATGCATTTCACAGAAGCGTAGAATTGCCATAAAGTCCAAACTTTTACTGAAGCAGGAAATCCACAGCTAAAGCACCCCTCACAGATAGTCATCTATCCTCTACTTATAAGCCTACAGTAAAGGAGAGTCCACCATCTTCTGATAGAGTCCATTCCATTATCACATAACTCCTACTATAATATTTAGTTGAACTCTCCACCTCACCCCTCTTTTCTTTCTTTCTTTCTTTCTTTTTTTTTTGGTAATGTTAATCCATGAGTTTGGGTTATATCCTTTAGAGCAAGGGTCACCAAACTGTGGCCCGCGGGCCACATCCAGCCTGCCTTGCCTTTTTATCTGGCCCGAGCATAGAAAGAGGATGGAGGGGGACCCAAGCGATCCTCTGATGAGTTTCCACCCATTGGTTCTTGTCCTACCCTCAGGCGCAATACATGTAAGATCTATGAACCTTGGTAAGCTGGATGTGGTCAAACAGGAGATGGCAAGAATAAACATTGACATCCTGGGCGTCAGTGAACTAAAATGGACAGGAATGGGCGAATTCAATTCAGACGATTACCATATCTACTATTGCGAGCAAGAATCCCGTAGAAGAAATGGAGTAGCCCCCATAGTCAACAAAAGAGTGGGGAAAGCTGTACTGGGATACAATCTCAAAATGATGGAATGATTTCAATACTAATCCAAGGCAGACCTTTTAACATCACAGTAATCCAAGTTTATGCACCAACCACCAATGCTGAAGAGGCTGAAATTGACCAATTCTATGAAGACCTACAACACCTTCTAGAACTGACACCAAAGAAAGATGTTCTTCTCATTCTAGGGGACTGGAATGCTAAAGTAGGGAGTCAAGAGATAAAAGGAACAACAGGTGAGTTTGGCCTTGGAGTTCAAAATGAAGCAGGGCAAAGGCTAATAGAGTTTTGTCAAGAGAACAAGCTGGTCATCACAAACACTCTTTTCCAACAACACAAGAGGCGACTCTACACATGGACATCACCAAATGGGCAATACTGAAATCAGATTGATTATATTTTCTGCAGCCAAAGATGGAGAAGCTCTATACAGTCAGCAAAAACAAGACCTGGAGCTGATTGTGGCTCTGATCATCAGCTTCTTATAGCAAAACTTTCTTCAGTTTAAGCTTAACTGAAGAAAGTAGGAAAAACCACTGGGCTAGTCAGGTATAATCTAAACCAAATCCCTTTTGAATACACAGTGGAAGTGAAGAACAGATTTAAGGAACTAGACTTGGTGGACAGAGTGCCTGAAGAACTATGGATGGAGGCCCGTAACACTGTACAGGAGACAGCAACAAAAGCCATCCCAAAGAAAAGGAAATGCAAGAAAGCAAAGTGGCTGTCCAACGAGGCCTTACAAATAGCAGAGAAGAGAAGGGAAACAAAAGGCAAGGGAGATAGGGAAAGTTACAGAAAATTGAATGCGGACTTCCAAAGAATAGCAAGGAGAGACAAGAGGGCCTTCTTAAATGAACAGTGCAATACAGCATACCTTTGTGCAAACTGGCTTGATGTGGAGCCAGTTTGCACAAAGATATGCTGTTAAATACAGTAACAACTAGTACTACCATAATTCATATCCGGGGCAATTAAAGGAAATGAGTGAGAAAACATCACACCAATTCTGAATTTAAGACCTGGTATCTGGTAAAAATTTCATTCTTTTTCAACAGCCAGCATAATTTTTATTTGAACTGGAGGTGGCTCTTTTCTCTGACTGTTATGTTTGTTCATTAATACACTCCAATTCTGCTTTTTAAAATTTTAATATCTCCAGTGTTGCTTACAGTGTAAGCTAAAAACAATACAATTTAAAACGATTGCATAAAACAGCCAGCAGCAAGGTAATAAAAGCAGCAGATGCCAAACTAAACAAACAGAGCAAGTAGAAGCATCACTGAATTGTTAACTAAGCAGACAACACACCCCAAAAACTCTCAGGAAAAGAACAACAGTGAAAGCCAGCAAGAACGGCAGTATCCTGAGAAATATGTCTTTTTTTCTTATATCCTCGCCATAATTAGTCAAAGGTTTCCAGATAGGGGAGAATGCCTTCTGGCTTGGCTCCCTGCACCTTTAAAAAAACACACTCAGATGAAATGGAGAGCTGGGTGATGGCACTGCTTACCAAAGGACTGAATGGCTAAGCTAGATAGCAAAGCTAAGATCACGAGTCTCCATAACTTGGATGGAAATAAAATTGATGTATTGTCTTGACTTGTAACTCATGCATTGGGAATGCTTTACAAATAAAGTCCACCTTTTTATTATTTATAACATCAAGGGAATTAAATACAAGTTAGAGTGAAAGTCACCCCAGTGCAGACACTATTAATCTTCACCTGGCAGAAAAAGCTACATGTATGTGACCTTCCATGGAACCCTCTGCCATTGGGAGATGAAAATTACACTTTAGCATTCAAAAAGATATAGACAGATCCCACCCACCCCCGCCACCCCCTTCAAATTCAGAATGTAAGAGACAAATCTGGTGGACCCAGACATCAGTATTCTGCCACTTGATGAAACATTTAAAAGACTGGGGTGCAAAAGAAAGATAGTGGTTTGTCATACCCAGTGTATATTAATTTGTATTTTATAATTCTCATTATTGCATAATTCTGTTACTAGTTTTTATCTGATCTGTTGATCATAATAAAGGAATAGAAATAGTGTTACAGAAAAACCATCAAATATAGATTGTGTAGCCTGAATTCAATTTTTTTTAATTGAGGAAAAATCACTGATCTATAATGATGTCATGAAAGCTGGCATTTCTTAGCTCAGAGATACAAATTTTAGATGTCTTATATTTTAATCTATGGATAAAAATCCAAATCCCATTCCCCCTCTCACCCAATCCCTGACTTTTCATTCAAGCAGTAATGATCTACCAATTATCTTCCCTTTCACCTTGCTCCAGGGGCAAATTGAACTTCCAGCCTCTGGCTCCACAGCCAAATACCTAAACCACTGACCTAATATTTTAAAAGTTTTGGATAAAACAAAAAATTCCTTCCAAGGATTATTTGAGAAAGTAGACTAGGAACTAAGTGTCACTGAAAGGAATATCTTATTTCTGAGCAGACCAGACTCCAGTTTATTTATTTCTTCCTTAAAAAACAAACAAACAAACAAACCCTGGTGGAGCTCAGTAAGAACATCCCCACTTTAACTAAGCATGTGCCACAGGATTGTCTGGCATATTATAGAGGTTTCTGAGACATCAGTTCGATGTGTGTGTGTGCGCGCGCGCATGTGCGCATGTCCATGTGAAGTGACTGTTTGGCTCTGAGTGATTGTCAATCAATCCAGCAATAACCAATTGTTCATTCTCTGCCTCTTATTTTGAAGACAGCCATGCATCTCTGCTCAAGAGTATTTTCCCGTCTTTTTCTCAGTCTGCTGTCTGTTAGTCTGTCAGGAGTTAGTCATGTAGTTAGAATTAGTCAGTTAGGCTCTGTCCATTTAACCAGTAATTATTTTTCTACAAAATGTAGTTTGTTTTGATCTATTCAGAAATGTGAGTAAATAAAACTTTTTATTCTTTCTTTTACCAGTGCCTCTGAGTGAGTGAATGCCAGTTGATGAGAACAACCCAAAAAGGGATGGTCTACTTTGGGGAGACTTGAAGCTAATTCTGCTCGGTAGGTCCCTGAACTTTTTTTCCTGTGTCGCTAGAGGTTTTCAGCGAAAAAATTTACACCCTGCGAAAACAGATCACTTCCAAAGGAATATAACTTTAAGGATGTTCCCTAACCCTGCCTTAATATGAGGCAATATGAATCCAGGCCCAGATTTGGAAATGTTGGGGGCCTGACTCACCATGGATTGAGGGAAACTGAACTGTGGGAGTTAATCTAGTAATGTGTCTACTCAGTGCATCTCTACTTTCCGAAATATTTAATTTAATTTAATCCTACACCATTGTGCCAAAGCCGCTAGCTCTCACCTGTGCTGCTTGCCTCTCATTTATGTTCTATACTGTGCATTGTGTCTTTTATTATTCACCGGTGAGTTATATCTTTTTTCAGCAAGGAGGAAGATGGAGATTTAAAAGCCTCCTGTGCAAATCCTATACGGCTCTCTGAACAGATTTGTCCTCCTTTATATATATATATGCTCGATCTCCTTAATCTTTTAATGCATAATTAGAGAAAGTGCATGATTGCAAATTCCCCTTCATTTGCCTACAGCAGCCAGCTTGTTCTGCCATCAGGGAAATGAAAGGGAGAGAGGGAGAGCACGACGCGCGAGCGAACAAGCGAGCGAGCAGCAGAATGAACTTCCCTGCTTTTCTCAATGGCCGGGTCTTCTGCTCGAGCCACCCTTCCCTTCGCCCGCGCTCTGTTCATTTGCATAATACATTCCCTCGAAGTGGCCATTGGCTGCGAGGAGCCGCGCTTGTGCGTGATGTCAGCGCTCACAGAGTAACACTCGGGTTGTGGCGGGTAGTTGGAGCCTTGCGAAAACCTTCGCAGCCGCGGCGACCGCAGAGGAGAGGAGAAGAGCGAAGCCCGGCTGGACAGGCGAGCGAGCCCCGCGGACTAGTAATATCAGGCCGTCTCCTTCCTTCGCGTTCCCTTCACAGAGGTGGCAAGAACAGGAAAGGAGACGCGCAGGGCGGCGGGACTGGACGCGGGCAGGTCACCTGGGCATACACCTTCCTCGCCAAGGCTGCTGTCCAGCCGCCTTAGGAAGCCCTGGGAGAGCCCTGAGGGACCCACTTTTCCCGCCCAAAAGAGGTCCTCCTATCCCTCACCTGCTTACTTCGAAGGAAGCCGAAGAACCTTTCCGCGGAGGGAAGAGCACCAGCGCGCGAGGAAAGCCCGCTTCGGCGGAAGGCAAAGGACTTGAGACGAGGGTTGTTTTTTTCTTCTTCTTCTTCTTCTCACCGGCTTTTGGTCGGAAAGAGGCGCCCGGTGAGGGTGGGAAGGTCAGTGCCGCGGGAGGCGCGCGGACGTTGCACGGGCGCGAAGGCGTCGCGCGCTTCTGGGCCGGGAGGGGAGCCCTCCCCCCCTCCCCCCCTCCCCCGCTTCGTGCGCGGGTTGGCGCGTGGCGGCTCGAAGACACCAGACTCCACCAGACCCTCGCCGGAGGCTGGAGGACCTCGAAGAGGGGGAGAGGCCCTTGCCCGCCTTCGAGGAATCCAGGGTCGCTCCCGAGTCGGCGGGAGTGGGAAGGGTTTCCCCTTACCTAGACGACGGGTCTGGCTGGGCTTTGGCAGGGACCAAGGGTCACCTCTCCCTGCCCCCCCCCCCGCCGTCCGCCGAAAAGAGCAAGAGGAGGCTGGCCGTTCCTCCTTCCAAAGCAAAGCCACGCAACTCCCCGTTGCCTGGCAGGCCCTGTGGGCGTTGCATTTTCTCCCGCTGGAAGCGGCTGGGCGTGAGACCAAGGCGAGGGCGCCCGAGGGCTGTCTCTTCCCCCGATCTTTCCAAGGAAGTGGTTGGGTCTGGGTGTCGCAAAGAGGTGGCGGGACCTTTAGGCAACCAGCAGCATGCCCGGCGCGGATGGAAACTGAAGAGTGACGCGACCTGTTCTCCTTGTCTACTGGATCTGGCGAAGTCGAAGGGACGCCTGAGCAGGCAAGGGTCCCTTCCGGGAACCGAAACCGACGGAAGATTACTTTTCGCGGCTTAGCCGCGGCATCCCGCGCTCCCCACTCCATCCCATGGCAATATGAAGGCGGTGGGTCTCTCCCGATTCTTCTCTCTCGCTGTTCTGGCCGCCTTTTCGTCGCAAGTGGTGTCCCCGGAGGCGGGGAATTCGCCCTCGGGCTCCCGCGCGAGCCATCAACCCCAGCGGGATGCGCCCAGTTTCTCCCGGCTACAGAGGAAGAGCCTGGCGATGGATTTCATCGTACCTTCTCTTTTCCGAACCTACCTGCGGGAGTTGGTGCTGGGCGGCGGCGGCGGCGCCGATGGAGGGGGCCCTTTGACCGCTTTCAAAGCACGCTGCAGCCTAGTGCTGAACTGCCCGCCTTTGCTGCGCGCGGCCGGCGCTTGGCTTCCCCGGAGCGGAGCAGCCGAGCCGGCCGGCCGAGCTCGAGCCCCGTCCAGGGTGCTGAAAGCTGGCGCGGTGCGAAAGCTGCGCCGCGCCAAACAGCTGGTGTTGGAAGTAGGCGAAGCCAACCTGAGGAATGACTGTGCATGGCGTCCTGCCGCGGAAGGAGCCCAGGCGGAGGCGAGCCAGCTCGAGTTTATCCTCAGCGAGGAATTCAGCTGGTGGATCCGCTCGGGAGAAGGCAGGCTGAGGATTCGGGTGATGCCGGAGCGGAGAGCGTCTTTCCACGGCCGAGAAGGCAGCTTATCAGCCGCGATCAGAGCCTCAAAGCCCCGCCTGTTATTCCAGATGGCCGTCCGAGGTGAGCAGCCACTGGGCTTCTACTGTGTCTAGATAAGATCAGGCTGGTTGTCTGCTAGCGGGACAAGGGAGTTAGTTAATTTGGAAGAGTTGATTATGGCCTGGGAGAAAGTTTGGGAAGGCTCCCTGGAGTCACAAAGTGAGGGTGGAGGGCTCTTTGCCTTTCTTGAGACTAAAACGATTTGGTTGAGGAACGTGGACAGAGCCCTTATAATTTTGCTAGCACCTTTAAAATTCCCTCTACTTCCTCATAGCATCAGTCGTCTCTTCCAAAAAACTTTGTAATGTGCTCTGAAAAATTCCGACAGAAGCTTAAAACAATACATTGTAAGAAAGGGATGTGTGCCTGTGGATGGTATTGAAGGAGTTAATGGAAAACTACACCTTTTTCTCCAGGTTATGTTTGCCTAAATTTCTCTCTTAATCTCAATTCCTCTTGCTGGAGACACATTGTAGAATAATGTACTTCAGGTTTATAGCTGCTGGTTCTTGTAGTGCTCTGTCCAAAAACCAGATAGTTAATTGAAGACAAACGTCCTCCTTTCCTTGTCCAGGAAACTGTTCTTTCCCTTACAGAAAATAATAAAAAGGGAATACATGATAACTGTAGCAAGACCTACCTATTTTGGTGGCATGAACTTTGGTGGGACAACTAAGTAGTAATTGAACTGTGGATGGCTCTGGTTCTACAGGTGTGTCAGTTTTATATAAGAAAGAGCAAATGTTAGTGCTCTGATTTTCTAGTCATTGACTAATAGCTTAATCCTATGCATGCTTGCCCAATATCAACTGTAGAAAATGGGACAAAGAAGTGATTTTTTTCTTGTTCGGCCAGACACATTTGTGATAAATTGTGAGTGCTTTTGATTTACCAGCCCCACCCCACCCCCACCTTCAGCCTAGAAAAGACTTCACAGGGAGATTGATCTGAAAGCAAGATGTCAGTTTTGGTTTTGTTTGTTTTGTTCTTTAGGAATAGGATCCCATACATGTGCTATTGCCAAACTTGTTAACTGGGTAATGACCAGACAATGACCAGTGTTAATTTTAATTCAACCTCTCATTCCATTAATTACTTTGGTGATTGAAAGAAATATCTCTGTATTTCAGAGCAGGTATCTTAAAGAGATTCCACTGATCCATCAATCTGCTTACAAAAATTCCACATAAGACACAGTGCAGCTTAAATACCATGGTGTAATTGTATGATGTATGAATTCTTCTAAATAGAGAATAGTTTGTTCTTATAGATTACCTTGTTAGAATACAGACATTACTGTATGAATCATTATGCAGTAGGATTTTGCCTGCTTCTTAATGTTTGTTAATCTGAACAGTTACAGTTAAAATCGCATGTCAGTTTACAGATCTCAGTCCTCAGTCTGCAGGTTCCAAAGTAGTTCTGAGTTTCTTTGGCTACTTTAAGGTAGATGGATTGGTTTCTTGTGTTATGTGTAGCATGTTGAAAGTCATGCATACTGTAGAAACAATACAAGGGAATAGTAGTTACATTCTGAAAACACAAGGGAAATGTACACAAGGAGATACTCATAAGTACCATACTTTTCAGTAGCCTTTTCTAACCTTAGGGTGTGTTTCCAGATTTTAAGGCAGCAGTGGCCAACTGGCAGCCTGAAGGCTGCACCTGGCCTCTGCCCTCATTCCTTCAAGCTCCCATCACTTCTCATGCCAGGATGGAAATAAAGATGTTCATATACGTTTTCCTCCTGTTTTGCACTGGGATGGACATCTGTTGAGATCTACCCATGGGAACTGAACCTTCCATGGATGAGCCATTCTGTCAGCTGCAATGATTACTTCATATTGATCCAGTCCATGAACAGCTTGACTAGGAAAGATCTGCCCTTTCTGGATGAAGAAAATCCCCAGTCCTACTCCAAAGGAATGACTCAATAATAATATGCATTAATTTTATCTTAAAACCCCAGTAATGGAAGATTAGTTTAAGTAATCATTGAATTTCCTACTTTGCTTCATTTTCCACATTTGATCTTCCTAACCAACATCTTATCCCTCTTTTTCTCATATGCTTCACCTCTAGTACCATCGGGATTTCAGAGCTTTCCCCTCACATACACCAATAATTTTAAGCAATCCTTAATTAACATCATGTGCCATAAGGACATCAGATAGCTTTTATTATGGAAAACTCTAATCAGAGAACTGTTAGCTGCTCTGTATTTAATGGCCTGCAGAGTTGTCTTAAATAAATCTTTCCACAGAGATGTCTCTTCTGATAGATTTGAAAATGAACACTGAAGTATCCAGCTTCTGTTCTATATAGAAATCAATGGCCCAGTAAGTTTTAAATTGCTGAAATTACTTCAGTGGGCACAATCTAGATTGAAAGCAGTCTAACTGAAATAAAAATTGGACAAGATGGGCTCATACTCAGTTTTTTGAGCACTGATGGGAGATCTCCTGTAGACTCTTTAAAACATGTCCCTGAAGCTCTGCTCTCAATTTAAGAAACATCAGCAATGAGATTTTTTAATACAAATAGGTGAGACTTGGAGGTCTTTGTTGTTTCAGCTTGGGGCAGCTATGTGAATAAAATTATGTCCAAGTGTTACCGATTATTATTCTGGGTGATTTGATTCAAGGTTGTCTGGATACTTGGGTGTGCGTGAGTGTGGAACACAGTTTTATTACAAGGTATTTTATCATTGTCTGTTGACTGTAATCCAGAAACAATATTTCAATAATAAAATGTGCTTATTATCATCATGATCCTGTATTCAATTTCAGCACATCTACTCAATGTGTTGATAATGCTTTCTACAGGCAGCTGCTCATCTACATAAGGACTTCCAGTATTGTTAACATCAGCCAGTGTTCCAGAAATTGCATTTTTGAGATCTTTCCCCAAAGAACAGCATCTAACCTGTTGTTCCATTGGTCAGGTTAACTGACATCATGTTGCAATAACCCAGTAAAAAGTGAAAAACTTTTGCACTCTGTTTGATAACTAGACCTTTTCTCGTTCCTTTTTTTTTTAGTGAGCAGTTTACAGTTATTATAAGTGAAATTGCCTAATTGACTTGCTAAGTTTTTATGTTGTGTTAGCCATCAAAGTTATTCTCCATGTGGACTAGAATTAAAATATTGATGGTCTCAGAAACTGCAGCTGGCCTTTGGCTTTCAAGCAAGAAATTAATGTAAATGTACTTAATTCTCTCTCTCTCTCTCTCTCTCTCTCTCTCTCTCTCACACACACACACACACACACACACAGAAAGAGAGAGAGAGAGAGATTCATTTAAAATACCTAAAGTTCACTCTTTTCTCATTTAACAAAATATTGTTTATTTATGAAGGATAACCTTTGATGTGCATGGGCAGGATTTGATCAATGGATAATAAAACTGTTGTGGGGAGAGATAATCCAAAAGAATGGCTACAAATGCTCTGTGGAATTTTCTTTAGAAGATGATTGTAAACAATTCTTGTGTAAAACAACTATTTATTACTGTTTATTAGTTGCATGTATACCATCCTTCCTTCTTATGAGCTCTAGAAGTTCATATGCCACTCCCGCTCACTTCAGCTCTGTGACTGGGGACTTGAACTCAGATTTTTCAAGTCTCAGTCCAACACTTGAATTACTGCTGCACATGGGCTACTCAACAACAGGTATGAGGATTCTACTCTGGCATTCTTAACATTTTTGTAAGAATTTTTTATAAGAGCATTGGAAACTTTCTACAACTTTCTCTATTCAAAGGTGAGGCAAAAGCTCACAGATTTTCAGCCAGTTGGTTAATCATGGCCATAAAATACCTCAGGTTTACCTCAGGTAAAATACTTGTGTGAACCATATGCTTCACACAAACCTCCATCCACATAGATATTCAGGTCTGCATATTTTCCCATCCACACAGATACGGCCATCTTTGTTTTTCTTTCCTTTTGAAAGGGAAAGCATCAAACATCATACAATGTAACACTCAGTATGTGGTAGGGCATTGCTATGAATAGAATGTTTTACTTATACAAATCTTATGTACACTCCCTGTGGTGGTGGTAGCCTTACAAGGCAGAGTCAGGCCTAAGGAAGTATAAACAACCATTGCCCCATGCATTTTAGTTACTAGTAACCTTGCTTTTGATTATGTTTCCATTTGTTATTTCAAGCATGTGTACTGAGATAGTTCAGTAATCTGTGGATTATAAGAGGAACTTAATTTCCTTTGACTATGAATTGTTACCTGAATGTTCAAAAGTACATGTTTTGGAGTATATATTAAGTAACAAACACTGCAGTGTACTCTGGAGATGATTCCGAAAGGCATAACACTCTCTCATGAAAAGACTGAGATATTGAACAATGCTCTTAACAGCAATGCATAAAATAATAATTTGAGATGTGAGGAAGCATTAATCCTTAATCTATAACATTTGTTGTTGTTTAGTCATTAAGTCGTGTCCGACTCTTCGTGACCCCATGGACCAGAGCACGCCAGGCCCTCCTGTTTTCCACTGCCTCCCGGAGTTTGGTCAAATTCATGTTGGTAGCTTCAATGACACTGTCCAACCATCTCGTCCTCTGTTGTCCCCTTCTCCTCTTGCCTTCACACTTTCCCAACATCAGGGTCTTTTCCTGGGAGTCTTCTCTTCTCATGAGATGACCAAAGTATTGAAGCCTCAGCTTCAGGATCTGTCCTTCCAGTGAGCACTCAGGGTTGATTTCCTTCCTGAGGTTTAAAATAGGATAAAAGCATAGTGTGCTGCTTATATACTGCCCCATAGTGCTTAAAGCACTCTCTGGGTGGTTTACAAGTTAATCATGCAGGCTATACATTGCCCCCCCAGCAAGCTGGGTACTCATTTTACCAACCTCGGAAGGATCGAAGGCTGAGTCAACCTTGAGCCGGCTACCTGGGATTGAACCCCAGGTCATGAGCACAGTTTTGGCTGCAGTACAGCAGTTTAACCACTGCGCCAGGAGGGTAGAGGTATCTAGAAGTATTTGGGCATGGCCAGAAACTTCTGGCACATTGAGGAGCTGTTTGTACTATCTATCTTTGCATGTTGGGAGGCTTCAAAACATATCTTACATAATTTTGTAATGTCCATTGGACACATGTTTTTTTCTTTAAATTAAGCCTGCAGAAGAATACAGAATGCACTGACATTCCACAGGAAGCCTTGCAAAAAATTTCCAAGGTGGCACCAAGATGTTGCTCATTATTACTTGAGAGCAGCTCATTGTTTGACTGACACTGCCTGTCCCTAAATGACCACAAAGCAGGAAATAAAAGCCCATTATCTAGCTTAGAATCATAGAATAGTGAAGTTGGAAGGGGCCTATAAGGCCATCGACTCCAACCCCCTGCTCGATGCAGGAATACAAATCAAAGGATATCTGCCAGGTGGTTGTCTAAGTTTCTCTTGAATGCCTCCAGTGTTGGAGCACTCATCACCTCTCGAGGTAATTGGTTCCATTCTCTTAAGCTTAAGACAGCCTTGTTCTGAAAGTATGTTTGTGTATGTAGTTGTAGAGAATGAAAACAGTGCCTACAAGTACTTTGAATGTATTGGAATAGAAGAGTTAATTACATCAGTATATAACACATCCATAGCAATTTCCTGGGATCTGGGTTGCACGATTTAGTGCTAAACCTTAAGTATATGACATGGTATTCCCAAAAAACAGGTACAAATGTTGCATGGTGATTTGAAATACCTCACCTGCCATCAGTCTTCCATTCTGACAGCACTGATACCACGGAGCCCTATTGTTTGGAGTACAAGAGATTGGTAGAGGGAGAAGTACAGTCATTGGTGTCTGGAATTAGAATGTATGGATAGTTCATTGGACACTAAACCCTCAAACCTCTGTTTGGATGTGATCTCAGAAAGTTTGTTTATTACATGTATACTGCACTTTTTTTTGGGGGGGGGGAGTCACGAAAGGTGCAGAAAGCTTGAGGTAGAACACTCTACCTGATTATGCAGCAGTTTCCAGAGTGCATACTTCTTGGATCATGCTGTTACAACCTTTCTGTGTTGCCTCTACATTCACCCCCTGCAGTTCTTGTCCTCCAGTTCTGGAGAAAAAAGTATTGGATTAATATTTTCTTCTTCTTTCCCCATGCCCCCATAACTCTTGAAATTACACTGTCCCTTGATTTACATGGGATTCTTTTGTATTCAGTCTTCCTCCTTCTTTCCTGGCTCCTTGGTTATGAACTGTATAAGAGCTCTGGGGAAGCTTTTCTTGGTTCAAGTCTTGATGACTTTAGAATCAGATTCCAAATAGCTGTGCCACTCATATTATTTTTAGAAGATACCTGGGGCTTGCATCTCCTTTAAAAAACTTAACTTACAACCTGCCAATGGAGCTGGGATGTGTTTATTCAGCAGTTATTTTTCATTGTCATGCTCATTAATTGTACAGCTGGAAGCACCTCTGATACTTTCTGCCAGTTGTGACTTAGTTTCCTCAGTAATAATTCATCATATAATTATACACTTTTAGGCTTGGATGTCTATGTGTAGAGCAAGATCTAGAAATTATTACATTAGCTTTAACTGACTTAAGTTAGAGCAAGGATGGAAGACCTGTGATCCTCCAAATATTGTTGGATTACAGCTCCCTTCACCTTCACTGTGATTCACTTCAAAGCACAAGTGGTTTTCACAGTTTTCTGGCATTTATCACATAGTTGGATGTGCAACTGAATGCACAAATTAGTGTTTGTCCTTGGTATTTTGAGTATGTGACATACTGCACACACCAGCTTCACAGCTGTGTGTTTGCACTGCACAAACCTAATAGGTTTCTGGCTATTATGTAATATATTTTATACATTACTCTATATGGAAATTATAACTCCCAATTTACAAATGAGGAACTTGTCCTGGGTGGTTGCAACTTGTCCGAGGTCCTATTCAACTGGGATTTGAACCCAAGGTCTTTGTTTTTTTTTAAACTTCCTATCTTGTAGATCCCGTTGGTTCTCAATGTATTGCTGAGAAATGAGGTTGAGAGAGCAATGTAGCTGTAGTTTAAATATGCATGAAAAGCTTTTTTTTGCATGATATAAGCTTGACTGAATTTTTAAGAAACACTGACTTTTGTCTTCAACTCAACTAATATAGTTGACAGGAGGGGCATAGCTAGACACTTAAAAGATTCAGAGGATAAAAATCTGCAAAAAAAATTAGGTTAGGCATTCTTCAATCTCGAGAGACTATGGTAACATGCTCTGAATAGAGGACTTGGAACAGCATTTAGTGTGGCTGAGAAGGCCAATTTGAGAATGACAATTCCTTCCACACTGAAGACAAATACAATCTGTCCCCTGTCCAGCTCCCTGATTTTGCTGGTTTCGGGACTGCCTCTTTGCCTCTGCCTGCTGGACAAGGGTCTCTTCAAAATGCGAGAGGCCATGATGCACTGCCTGCCTCCAGGCTGAATGCTCAGATGTCAAGGTTTCCCATCTGTTGAGGTCCATTCCTAAGGCCTTCAGATCCCTCTTGCAGATATCCTTGTATCGCAGCTGTGGTCTCCCTCTGGGGTGATTTCCATGCACTAATTCTCCATACAGGAGATCTTTTGGAATCCCACCATCAGCCATTCTCACAACATGCCCGAGCCAACGTACACATCGCTGTTTCAGTAATGTATACATGCTAAAAATTCCAGCTCATTCTAGGACTACTCTATTTGGAACTTTGTCCTGCCAGGTGATACCAAAAATGCGTCGGAGACAACGCATATGGAATGTGTTCAGCTTCCTCTCCGGCTGTGCACAAAGGGTCCAGGACTCACTGCAGTACAGGAGTGTGCTCAGGACACAGGCTCTATAGACCTAGATCTTGGTATATGTCATCAGCTTCTTATTAAGCCATACTATCTTTGTGAGTCTAGAGAACATGGTAGCTGCTTTGCCAATGCATTTATCTAGCTCGACATCTAGGGATAGAGTGGCAGAGATGGTTGAGCCAAGGTACACAAAATCATGAACAACCTCCAATTCTTGTGTGGAGATGGTAATAGAAGGAGGTGAGTCCACGCCCTGGCCCATGACTTGTGTTTTCTTCAGGCTGATTGTTAATCCAAAGTCTTGGCAGGCCTTGCTAAAACAATTCATGAGTTGTTGGAGGTCTTCAGCAGAATGGGCAACAGCAGCTACATCATCGGCGAAGAGGAAGTCCTGCATGCAGAAAAAATTATATTATGTTAATTTGTATACACAAAATTTAGAAATAATTATTAGGAATTGTTTAAATTATACATAATTTAGAGCTAGCCAGTTACTTTCTCATCTAAATAATCTCAAATGAAATAAATAATCTGTCCTCATCCCATGGAATTAAGCTTTGGGTAAGGGAAAGGCTTCAATTGATAAACTGATTAAAAATAATGTATTTATTTGCATTATACCCCAGATGATTGTATGTCAGAAGGTCCTCTTCGATCACAATTAATCAGTAATGTTGTGGGGAAAAAATGACAAAATAAAGTGTCTGTTTGTTTGTTTAATACGAGCCCTTTCTCATGTTTACAGGTATCTAAAAGTGAAAATGTATGCAACAGAATGAGCTTTCAAAAGTACAGAGTGCAAATCAAATAGCAAGTCAAGGACAAATCATGGGAGCATCCCTAGTTTTTCAATTGCCACACATATAAATGTTACTGGGAAAGCTGAAGATGAGAGAGTGGCCATCGAGGAGAAAGGCCAAGAAAAAAAGGAAAGGGAAGGGAAGAATAAGTTTGGGAAAGGGGATAGACAGAGGGAGAAATTGAGCTCGGGACTGGCCAGAAAGTGTGGGCCCACATAGATGATACAGCAAGAACCTGGAAAGATAAAGAGGAAAGGTGTCAAGGTAGAAGCTTGGCTCTCTCCCGTCTTCTATTTTGCAGGGTTTGGGTTTGCTATTTCCATGTGGTGGGGACTGAGCTTCAATCCCACAAAGTCCAACACAGACACATGTGGAAAGAAAGACACCTCTGTGTGTCCCACAGAAGCCCTATCCGTACTGCAGACAAAAGACCAGGACTAGGGAGGAGAAGAACAGCAACATAAAGGAAAGAATGTCTGAAAGGAAACGTGGTGACCACTGAACTGCCTCCCCCCAAATTAAGTCCATATAACATCCAGTGCAGCTGGAATGTTGATCACTGTGCTTCAGTTCCTTGTATCATTACCAGCCTGAACCTGGTCAGAGGGAGATTTCCTTGATTCCTTCAGGACTGGACTTTCTTGGCAACTGAAGCTAGTATCAAGAATTTGAATTTATTGCAATGTAGTTTGAACAAAGTACAGCCCTCCAGATATCGCTGGACAGCAACTTGCAGCATTTCTCACCATGGGTTCTGCTGGTTTAGCACTGATGAGGTCTGTAGTCTAACAACATCTGGAGGGCTGCACTTCATCTCCCACCCCTGATTTAAATGGTTTTTGGTCTGGGGAAGGAGCCTTTGGAGCCATTATTTCAAATATCTGAGGACAAGTACTTGAGCTGCCATAATGTCTTGACTTTCTCTGACCTCTCTAATAAAGCATCCATTTTAAATGCAGTGAGTTGCTTCCCTCCTCCTTTCCCGCAGCAGTTTTCATGAAAAATAATTTATCTGACAAACTGTAGCCTTGTTCCTTGTTTGTAAATGGCTTTTCTGCTTATGGATGTCTCTGACTTCTCAGAATTATTTGCCACGTAATTTCAGCAAATGTTTCTTGCGCTGTAACTTGTTTATGCGAAGGTCACCACAGACATTAGACAGTCAAAGTTCAAGCTTCTCTTTCAAACCAAGGTTATGGATTTGTTTCTCCTCTCAGAGTCTTGCACTCAGACTCATGCCAATGAATCTGAAGTTTCCTTTCTTCAAAAACATAGTTTAAACTTGCTTAAAATTCACTTGGCTTTGGATAAAATCTCTAACAGAAACCCAGTCTGCTAAAATATTGATAGAAAATAATATATTGTGCAAAGTGTTAGCAAAGCAAAAGCTGTGTTTAATATAAGGGAGTGCAGAGAGGGTTTCTTCAGAAGTGATTACTTTAGCTGGGGCTATTTCATACATCTGTTTCTGGAAATTGGCAGTCCCTCAAGGGACTCTGCTTTATGTAAATATTTCCTAGAAATATAATTATAGCTAAAAATCAACAGAATACAAGTCTGCATGCAGATGCACAGCCCTGAGTTGTTTAAAACTGACTCATATTTGTTTATGGGAAAGACTTGTACTCTACGTTTGTACTCTGTACTTGTACTCTGCATGCATTTGGAAACTGAGAACAACATTCTTGGAGAATTTCTTGCTGTGGGCCAGGTGTGGATTTCCCCTTCTAGCCTGCAGCTTCTTTTGTTATTATCTCCAGTCAGGCACTGGAGATAAGAGTCTATGAATAGAAAGGCCAGAAATTGAGCTCTAGAGAAGATGCTGCATGGAACTGTGTTCTGTAGTAGTGCGCAGTTTCATAAATTCACTCAGACATGAAGCTTGGGTCCATCACATTGACTTAGCCTGACCTACTTTACAGGTTTGTTACCAGAATAAAGTGGGGAACAGTAAAGACATGTATGCTGCCTTGAAGTCACTGAAGGAAAAGCGGGTTATAAACATAACAAATGAATAGAATAAATAGTTTGCAGCCAAGGAAGCTGTTGCATGGAATAGAGCCCCAATTTTCACTCTGGGAAATTGTATGCATGTTTATCTGTAAGCTAGGGCTGCTAATTAATGTGCCAGGGGCAGAACAGTGGACTGAGACCCATCTTTGAATACAGTTTCCCAAATTGCTCCTGAATTCTTTGAATTATGGCTTTCTTCTTATACAAAAAATATTCAGAAATGTGTATTGCAGCATAGGCAGCCATGCATAGATGAAAAAGGTCCTTTCTGAAATGAGCTTCATTTGTCTTGCCTCTGTAATTCAGAAAAATTTGGTTGGAGAAAAATGTCATGGAAGCATAAATGCAGATTTGATAAGTTTGACCTTTCTTCTTTTTAGAACAATAAATGTCAAAAAGCTTAAAATGACAAGGTGGAACAGCTGGAGGTTATTTATATGTTTAAATATTTAGGCAAGGAATGTATTTTGAAAGTAACATTCTAGTACCATGACCCCATTAAGTTATTAGCACCATGACACTGTGGATATAAACACAATCCCATGTTATCAATACTATTCAGCCATAGCTCAAATTAGAGAACAAAATCACAGCAATAGCATCAACACCAATAGACGCTTTTGTAGCATCAATGACAACTCAAGCTGTATCAGTTAAGGCATTAAAACAGAATCCTGTTTTGCAAGCTATGCTGTGAAACTCATTAAAAGCTTCCTTTTCCTTCCCATTAGATTCCAGGGCTCCTTACAGTTCCCTTTTGCTCTAAAGAAGCCTTTGCAAGCTGTGGCATGAGGGAGGGAGCTTCCTAATGCCTGCAAATCACCACTGCTAGACCCCTTTTAATGCCCTGCAAATGGCCACAGCACAGCCATGACTGATGACATCACACAGGATTCCGGCCAACAAGTAGCAACGATGCCCAATAATGCCCATGAAGCCCATTTTTCAGGTCAGAGAGTCTGATGCCTGAACATCCTCCTAAAAACCTATAGAAATTTATAGAACTCTAGGGGGAAAAAACAGATGTATCTGTTCATCACAGCTGGCATTTATCCAATTTAGGCTTAATTCCAGAATAAAATCAGATAACCATTTCCAATCATATAGAAATTCATCTGGGTGTCAAGGTATAAGTCTTTGCATTGTTTCAGTGATTCCAGGCAACATCACCTTGTCTAATTCTACATTGCTTCTATGTTCCACATGTACAATAATAATTCAAAGTTGCTGAAAACATCCAAAAGTTTTACAACTGTGGAAAAACAGTAGGTATATATACTTAAACAGAAATCCATCCTTGCAACTTGTGAAAAGCTGCAGATGTAATTGTCATCCAAAATACTTACAGTGGTACCTCGATTTAAGAACTTAATCCGTATTGGGACTGCGTTCTTAAGTCGAAACGTTCTTAAATCGAAGCACCATTTCCCATAGGAATGCATTGAAAACCATTTAATCCGTATCTGCTGTTTTTCGTTCTTAAGTCGAGGCGCTGTTCTTAAGTCTGTTTTAGTTTTATAATGTTTAATGGAACCCGCCCTGAGTAGACTCTGTCTAAAAGGGCGGGATAGAAATCGAATAAATAAATAAATAAATAAATAAATAAATAAATAAATAAAAATAAGTCGAAGCATTAGTTCCCATAGGAACTAATGCAAAGCCGGTTAATCCGTATCTACCACTAGGGGGCGAATTTTTTCTTCTTCTTTTGACCTAAGGTGAACTTAGGTCAAAAAAAGGGCAGGAAAGGTTTTTTTTTCTTTTTTTTTGGTTCTTAAGTCGAGGCTCCGTTCTCAAGTCGAAGCAACTTTTTGCGAACGGAGCCGTTCTTAACTCGAATCGTTCTTATGTAGGGACGTTCTCAAGTCGAGGTACCACTGTATAACTATGAGAAACTGCAAAAAAAGAGAGTATAAACTTGAGTTGTAAGCAGAACATATCATGTTATCATCATCATGACGGGCCCCTGGGTTCAGGGAGTCCTACTCCAGCCACTGAGCCACACTACTCCATTGATCCTGGAGTGGGTGAGCCCAGGAGAGCTAACTCTGATGATGGCTAGGAAACTTGCCTGGTCCTGGTACCTCTCAACACCCTGCTGTGATCCGACTAAGCAGTGCTTTTACGAAGTCGCAAAAACTCCACAAATAACAGACTAAGCAGATGAGAACTCTTGGCTTGACTAACAGGCGAGTTTCTCTGCCTGGGAAGCAGTTTGCACTGGGTGTAAGTTGCTTCAGTCTTATTTTACCAGGTAGACAAAATGTTATAGACTTAAAGCGGGATAACTTGTTCAGGTACCAATTTATTCCATCTACACTTCAGGACTCTAGGAGATTTTTCTCATTTGTTTACTTCCACGCTCAGGTGTCAGCCATGAAAGAGATTCTTTTACAAGGTGATGTTATTGTACAGTGATCTAGCTTCCAGACTTGGCTGGAGAGCTGGCTGATTGTTTTGCAGTGACTTTTAGTATATAACTGTTCAAACTCCTTTAAAAAGCACAATGTACAATGTTTCAAACTCATTTTTAAAGTGCAATGTGTTTTTTTAACACCTCCTTAGTTATTTTAGCACTTTATACATTCAAAATTTCACATCTCAACACCATCAGTCAATATATTGTAGCAGTACCACACCATGAGAACGTTATGAAACTCAGAGCTTACTTCTTTCCACACAAAAGTGTACAAGTATACTGCCAAGAAGAACCCACAGTGACTTTCCTCCTGAAGGCCTGTAGTGGCTAGTAAGACAACAACTAATACAAGCACCTAGGGTTCCTCTCCAGCAGCTTGAATTCCCTTTCAACCCAACAACTAGTATTAGCTTTGAAATAATACTGAAAGTAATATTACTTTGTGAAAAAGACACAAAGTAGTGCCATTCTAGCCATAATAACTAAGACACTCCATTGCTTATTGAAAAGACCTGCACTTGAACTGTTGCAACACCCTCCTGTATACATTTGTACACATGAGGAGACAGTCTCAAGATGCCACACAGGAAATATGCATATAACACATTGTAAGGGCAAGGGAGACTGGACAAATACACAAGAAAGAATGCATACTACAGCAACATTGTAATAGCAGACACTGGCAGAAATCCTCTTGTTTACTTGTGATGGTATCATTATCACTGCTGAGTAAAGATTTTCTTTGGAGATTTGAGAGTGGAAGTGACTTTTGCACCCCAAAATCATTTCTAATCAGTGGTGATTTGCCTTTAATGAGCCGTCATTTGCCACTAATTATGACATCATGACAGTTACATACATAAAACTGCACAATAGGATTTCAGCCAGTGATATGAATGGGCTCATAACTTACTGGAAAAAGAAAGCAGAAAGGGACTCAAGGGAGATTATTTCAAATCCTGTACCACCAGCAAAATCGTATCTTTTTAGCAACCTGCTAGAATGATAACCAGAGATACCAAAGAAGGTAGTGGTAGCAGGATTGGCTCCTGTGTTTTCAGAAGGCAATGTCTTAATGTCAGACAGCCACAAGGGTGGTTAATGATAGCCATTATAGCCTCCTATCCCATGAACATTGTAGCTGTCCTTTCTACTGGCTTATCTGCACTGGATGGTTTGTGTTTCATAATTTGTGGACTTGTCTGCTGAGTGCACATTTACTCAATGTGATCACACTGCTATAACCTATCGAGTGAAAGAACACTGTTGTGTTAAAATACAGTTATCCATAATTGCAAGATGTTATTGCTTTTATATCCTATCTTTCTTAAATACATATCAAGGCAGTATATAGAGGATTCAGGAATTTTCCCATTTAGACAAAGACTGCATTTGCAAAGATCTCACAATCTTTTTAGTGTTTTTTGAGAACTTTAACAAGACTCTTGATGGGGATGATCGAGGTGATGTTGTGTAATTGGACAGAGAGAGGCCAGGGATCTTTAGCATGATGGTCAGGGTTGCCACATCCTTGGTCCCTGCAAAATAGAATGAACTTGTGGTGAAAGTAGCTGGTGCACTGGGGACTGGGGGACCACAATTTAAATAATATACATTTACAAAAAACACATTGGTTTCATATAATTGTGATACTGTAAAGCCTTTACCAGCATACACTGGTTAAGTATTTGGTATACTCTTAAAATGCTTTTATGAAAAGTGAGCCTCTTATGTGAAGATGTAACTGAGAACTGGGGTATCCGGGGATTGTTTAAACTGGAAAAAAACAGTGCTGCTGACAGAAAATTGTTAAAGAGATATACTTTTCAATCCTTCAACTAGGCAGTTCTGATTACATCCAGGAGATGGCACTAGCACGCATGAGAGAAAAGCTATGCACCAATCCTGACAATTTTCAGTTGGACAAAAATTTTGAGACTGGTGATGCCATGGATCATTCTGTTACTTTAGAAGATAATTTTTGTAGTTTATGTATATTGAGGGAAGTGGACATGGTTGCCAATTTCAGCCACTATATACTCCCCTATTTACTGTCCTATCACTGCTCTGTGATGTCCACCATGAATATTTGGTATATATCTGATACAGGAAGTAGACTTTTTTGCTTTTGGTTTCCTGCTAACCAGATATTTCATATAAAACAGGGTGGACCCTCAGAGTTTTCTCTGATATCTGGCTTTCTCACTGTGCAAACCACAGGTCACCCCATTGTTATTTAAATAGTTAATTAAAAGAATCATTTAGAATAACTAAAAATTGGTCGGTAACAAATTTATGATCAACATTTGTCATTTTTTTGGTGTTTAATGATTAAAACAATAAATTCTAAAATTACTGTGAAAAATTAACAAACTGTAGAAGCAATGACTGAATTTTAAATGAATTATTTCTTAGATTTGAAATGGATATTGACCCTCAGCACCTTTAGTTAGCACCTGCTCAACTCAGTAATGAGATGTTAATAGCACAAACAGAATAGAACAGACATAATAAAATCATATTTTCTAGAGAAATGATTGCACTGACTTTGACTTCAGTGAATACAATTGCTATAATAAAGCATGTGTTCCTTTAATTTAGTCTATTGCCTAAATTGATCAGTTTAACAGGTGAAAGCCCATACTTCTGCATTCTTAAAACATAACCCCTCACCTATTGCTTCCTACATAATTGTTCAAGCTAGGAAAATTTAGGAAGATTTATTTATTTATTATTTATTTATTAAATTTATACCCCGCCCATCTAGACCGAAGTCTACTCTGATACCAAAACAGTTCATTCTCTGCTGAAAGTATAGCACGTACAGTCCAGCTCTGGCAAAGGCAGAAGTAAAATATGTTTCACATGTTAATGTAACTGCTAGTGTTCTAGACAATAGGGCTGATAATTTTTTTAGGATCCTATTTTGCATAATCCCCAATTCTGTTAGGTTGGCCAAATCTCATATTTCAGCTCTATATAGTAGCTGTGCTGATATTTTAAATATTTAAGCATTCAAAATAGGCTTTACCAGTTGTTTTGCTTTGATGTAACAGAATTTTCAAAGATACTGTAGCTGCTTTATAATAATTGTATACCATCATGTTGATTCTGAGTTATGGCAACCTTTTACAGGGTTTTCTAGATATAGAATACTCAGAAGTGGTTTACCAGTCCTTGCTAAGCCAGTTTGATAGCACATCAGATTGGTACCAAAATACAGTTCTATGTATTTAAATGTGTTTAATTATTCTATCATGGCCTTGTCTCCTGCAGTACCTTGTACATTACCTGTGGAAAAATACTTTCTTTGTCTTTTGGTTGTTTGAAACATTGGCCAAATGTTGATGGCCTGTATCTGAGGCCAATCTCTGCAAGCAACATGGCTACTATATAATCACCTTGACTACTATCCTGTCCCTAATTGCTGTTGGAGACTGTATTGTGAAAATGCCCAAGGAGATAGTGATGTGGGTAGAGAGTCCTTGAGGGAAATCTGTGCTCACTTTGCCAAGGAGTGTCAGTAAGGTCAAGATTTATAGAAGCTTTCAGCGGGTAAGACAGTCCTTTCACAAAGAAAATCAAGGAGTGGATGTGAGGGACTGAAACTGGTGGGAAAAGTAAGAAGCGAGAGCATGGGGATATGGAAGATTCCATTGTTGTGAGTGAAGGTGTTGAGTTTAGTGATACTGAGCAGTCTGGTCTTCCAGAGGATGGAGGAGGTTAGGACAAGGAAGCTGGTTGGCATGAGAAAGGGGGCACATGGAGTGCTAGCAAAGATCTGAACACATGCCAAGTGGATAATAGGCAAAATGTCCCAGAAAGTTTTAGGAGGTGGCAGTGGCTTGTAGAGATGAATTGGGGGATGCTGTAGAGCAGTGGTTCTGAACCTTGGGTAACCCAGGTGTTCTTGGACTGCAATTTCCGAAAGCCTTCACCACTAGCTGTGCTAGCCAGGGTTTCTGGGATTTGCAGTCAAAGAACACCTGGGTTAGCCAAAGTGGGGAACCACAGCTTTCGAGGGTACAATATAGACATATATTATACTTACTTTATATATATATATATATATAAAGTAAATACATACTTTAATATGTATATTACATACATACTTTAATATGTAAAATATAAAATATGTAAATATAAAGTATTTATAATATAAATATTATATTACATACATACATACTTTAATATGTAAATATAAAGTTATATATATATATAAAGCTCCAAAGAACCATGTGCAGGTCACTCTTATGAGAAACACAATACAGACTGTAAAATTAGTTAGGTTTTTACTTATTGCTGTCCTTGTAAATAACTGTTTTTCCCCCCTTGTGTAATGTATTTAATATACAGGTAGTGTTTTCATGTAAAGGGGATACATTTACAATTTTAAATTTTCCTTCCATAAATTTTAAATAGAAAAATATAACAAATTAGGAGTAACAACATTGCTATACTATTTTATAGTGTCTCTTTTTATGTATTGGTTTTCAGCAACTTTATTTAGCCCTTATTAAAATTTGTTTTTAAAAAACTAGTAGCACTGTTGTATCCCAGAAACAGGGAGATACGGAGAAAATTGAATTGTATCTTTTATTGTACCAAATTATTGTGATGTTGAACATTTGGAACACATATTGTTAATCAGACAAAGCAGAAATAGGCTATTCCTCTGGGCACTATCTGAAGGAGTGTAATCAAATGAATTAATGTAATCTATTTTCATAATCCTTTATTGTCAAAAGCAAAAGCATAGTCAAGGTATTCACCATCCAATCTTTACACAAGATCCCAATTATATTTTATTTTTACTGTGAATACCCATATCTAAAAAAGGCCTTGTAAATCTGAAACTTGGAATATGCTAAATGATTATCTGGTCAAATAAATGTTTGCATTTAACGAACTTTAGGGATGTAGTCTTATGAACTCTCCCAAGAGGAACCACTGATGAGCACAATGGGCCTTACTTCTGAACAAACATGTATAGGATTGTGCTGGAACTTTGTTCACTTAAATCGTCGGTCTAGAAGAAAATAAAAGCTCCCTCTGGACTCACACTTTCCCAGTTAACTCCACTTAATATATGGGACTTTTGACAATGTCAACAATGACAATGACATATTGATAAGAATGATAACAAATCTGGACAGAAGGCTTCTAGTCCTCTTATCAAACTAATAGTACTTGGCAGCTTTTCCATTGCTGAACTTCAGTCAGCAAATGGGTTGAAAGGAGAAAGATATAAAGAAAAGCACAGCAATGTCTGCCGTTTGACCTGCTACAGTCTGGGAAGGTTCATGTACAGCTGATACCACTGCTAACAAGTTTTAAGTGATGATGTGACCTGGACTCAAGAACTCCTACAGCCCATGTCTGGTGGCTAACCTGGGCCACCTGGTTAAATCAAAATGACCAGTCCACTAATTGGTATTATTAGACTTTGTAGATAAAGAAAGCATGACCTTATGATTATTTCAGAAGCGGTCCTTACTACTGGCACTAATTAAACTTGAAGGTAATGAGGAAGGATTACCTTGCAGGGCTTAAGTGCAGGCCAAAATGGTTATTGTAGGTTAATTATTCTTCTAAAACACTCAATTTCAGGAAAAACTCATTTTATCAAGTTTTGCTTCCCTCTTTTATGCTAGGTGAAATTTGTTTGAAGTGAATTCAAAATATAATTGCAGCACTGACCCCATATATCACGTGAACAGCAATCACTTTGTATCAGCAGAAGGTTAATAAAATGTTTAAGGAGAGAAATTTGGTTCCTTATCTACAGACAGTGAATACAGAATAGTCTGACCTCCAAATATTTATTGCAAGTCTTTCTAATATACCTTTTAACTTTGAAAAATGCAAGGTTCCTGAAAGCCAGTTGTGAAATAGTTAATTTTTCATCTACAACAAAAAGAAGATGCAGACAGGGAATCTGGAGTTTAGAGTGCCTCAATGTGTGCTTTAAAATAGGCCTCAAATTCCACAGATTGATATCAGATTACAAAATAAATCTGAATTTTCCATTATTTTAAAAATAAGCAATGCATTTTGTCATTTGTATATATGCTTCCCAAATGTCCTTACTGTATTTTTAAAAGTTGTTAGCTAGAATCCTCTTGGTGTTGGCTTAAAGTCTGCATATTTTGCCATGACTAATTGATGAGAGAGACACTGTCCATCCAACTGAGACGTGCCCCAGAAACTCGTTGACTAGCTACATTTAGCTGCAGCAATTTATGCAGATCTTACACAAACACTTGTGGGATTCTGGACATTGTGTAAGCTATCATGTCACAGCCTAAGGAAGTATTCGTAGTGATCCAATGCTGTGTAGTGACTAGAGAACTGGAGTGGGATGCAGGAGATCCAAGTTTAAGTCCCTGTTGAGCTACGAAACTTCACTGGGTGATCTTGGTTCAGTCACTCTTTCTCTATCTCTCTTGGATTTACTTTCTTCACAGAGTTGTGGTATATACAGCATGGGGAGGAGGAGACTCATGTATGGCTCCTTGAGTTCATTGGAGGAGTAAAAAGATGTAACTGTAACTAATCAATAATCACGAATGATGATGTAAAGTATATTCAGTTTTCTATTGCTGGCCAGTTCATTTAGTTTGGAATAAACTAAGTGCTCTGGATTCTGGCAATTCTTCATGCATCCACACATTAGGTAATCTGCTCAGCCTTCATTAATGCAGAAGCAATGTTTTAGTGTTCATGAACAGAGCTTGCACATGCTACTTTGGGGACTAAAGTGTCCAGAATTTCCAGCTAGTCTGGCACCTGTTCTCAGTGGCTATGGTATTCTTGGAGTTGTTGTTCCTCAAAATAATTATGAGAAAAATGTTATTTCCTATCTGACTGCCTCTCCAGAAACATTTTCAGAACCACAGGAAAAATGTAACAATTTCAAATGGTCCTGTCTTATCCAACATTCTAGAGCTTCTTTAAAAGATGCTTGTTTGTTATTCTCTCTGTATTTCACTGGGGGGTGGGATCTATACCAACCTAGTAGTTTGTCACATAGCACCAGTTTTTGTTATCTGGTGTCATCACTGAATTTGCAGTATCTGTTCAAACCACACATGCCTGCTTTTCCCCTGCTGTCCATTAGCATGATTGGTGATCTACATGTGTTTTCTTCTTTTTCTTCCATTTTCTTCCGTGCCCTGAGCTAGGACCCCCTCTCTCTGTTCCTCTCCCTTTCCTCTAGCACCACCACCCCAATCTGATTTCAGTCACATAAGGTGAAGGGGCAGAATACAGAGGGTGTGGATGTGGCTCGTTACCTATTTTGTGACTAACAGGTAATGTTTTCCATAAGGTAACAGAATATCTTCAAATATGATCAATGCATGTTTTCAGAGTATATATGAGTGGCATAATTTGGGCATGGGATTCCTTGAGAGATTAAATTTCAAGTCACTCTTAAAACCATCCAGCCACAAACATGATATGATTAAGTGGGACAGTCTAGTGTAGAACTGCTACACTAGTACTGGCTGTGTACTAGGTTCTTGGTTTAAAGGGTGATATATTAATTCAGGAAAGGAATCTTCATTCCTTCAGCCCCAAAAGGAGAAAGATACAGACTTGCATGCAGCAGTGTCCTTTTCCCATTTGCAGAACTCCCTGAAATTTGGCGGTGAGGTCTCCTCTCTGCTTGGACCACAAGCTGTTCATCAAGTGGACCCAGTTTGCATAATGCATGATGTCTGCCTTGTACATTATCACTGCACAAGAGTACAGTGATGTTATTGTGCCACAGATCAAATCAACATTCTACAAGGCAGTTCTAAAAATTAGGACAGCCCAAACAAAAAATTATAACTTTGAATCTGGGCTTCGGATTAGCACCAAGATTGGCACAGATGTAATAGACAGGCTGCTCTTGCTTTGTGCCAAATTTGGCAAAGAGATTTTGAGTTATGGTTTTTAAAGTAAAACTCCCTCCCTGCAGAAATAAGTGACCTTAAAACCCCCAAATTTAAAACTGGTCAAATAAATTGAAAAGACCAATCTTGCTTATTTTGAAAGAGAATGGTTGGCTCCACCCACTTTTTTATCTGGAAGGAATTCAGGATGCAGGGGAATAATGATTTTATTTGGAAGGAATTCAGGCTACAGGGGATAATTTTTCATTAGCAATAATGAAATATTGATAATGAAAAAATGCCTCTTAAAAAGGGAAAACAATCACTATGTTATAAGACTGAGCATGTGTAGAACTGGCTTACCACTACTATTCATACTTGATTTAAAAAAAGGCCTGACCCAAGGGTGTCATATGGCTTTTGTTGAGAATGGTTGGTGTAGGCCATCTTGACTGCTGCCATTGGTGTTGCCAACATTCAGGCTGCCTTTTGCAATGAAAAGCCTGGCATCTCTTTTCTTACTGGCAACACAGGCATGATATTGTGCAGCAATATCAGATCATTTCCTGACATTTTAAATCATGGATACAAAAGAACAATATTCCACATTCGTAAACTGGAGGGAAGGGAAGGAGTTAAAAACAAATCACTTCCTCCCAAGTGGAGGTTTGCTCATGTAATGTTAATGTTATGGCAGAAAATCATGTGGTCTCTAAAAACTTTGGCATCACGTAATGGGAAAATGAGGAATTTTCCTCCCAAACAGCAAAAGAACTCCAGCTTCACAAATCCTCTCAAGAGAGAAGAGCATGTTCTCTATCACCAAACAGCCTTCCACCAGCCATACTTTCTTATTCAGCAGGCCTAAATGTGTTGGTAAATTAAGGTTATTTTTGAGGTATGTTATGCATTTTGTATATTTTTGCAACATTTAGGAATGGCAGGGACATTCCATCTTTGGAAAAGACATATTTTTCTCTGCCATTGACTCAGATGTTTGAATTAAATAGCTATTAGCATAACCAAATAAACAAGTATCTGAAATAACCTGCATAAAATGTTATCCTACAAAATCTCCAGATGTTCATAGAATCCTTTGGGAAAACAGACTACCTGCAGATAGACTTTCAAAACACTTCCTTTAAATGCTGTGTGTAACAGCAAAAGCTTTTATAAGACACAACTAATAATTTCTTCCATTATGCCTCAACCCAACCACAAAATTACAAGCAAGTCAACTGTGTTGCTTTCCCAGAGGGTATAGTGCTACCAGTTGGTTCAGATATTTTGGTGCACTGTTTGTTACAGAAGCTGAGTAAACGGGTTGTTAAAGTGTGACGAAGTCTTCCTGGAAAGTTATAGCCAGTTGCCAGGAGAGGCATGAACACTTTTCTGGCTCTTTCCTAGATTCATGTTGATTAGGTCAGGAAGCAGAATGCAGACCTTTGTGTAGTATACCATAACTTTAGATCAATGGCCCAGTCACCTGTTATTTACAGACCTTTTTTTTCTGTATCTGTGGTTGATTACATATTCTTGTTGTCATGTGCCATCATGTCAGAACCAACTTATAGTGACACTGATAGGACTTTCAAAGTAAGTGAGATATTTAAAGAGTGTTTTTACCAGTTCCACTCCCCCAAAAGTTTCCATGGATGAATGGGAGTTTGAACCAGGTCTCCTGAGTGCTAGTCCATCATTCTGTCCACTATACCACACTGGGTAGAGATTGCACAAACATCCAACTTAACTCCTAATTTCACCACTGCTTAACTATTTCTGCTGAATCTGTTTCTTCCTTATTCTTTTGATAAGCTCCTCTTAAATATAAACATTAGACATAGGGACGAATATAAAAACAAATCATTATATTCAATGAATATTGCTGATTCATCAGATATTCGTTGCTTCATATTCATGAGGTCCAGAGACCCCAACAAATACGAAACAATAAATATAACTCTTTTATATTTATTTATCCATTCATCTTTCCCTCTCTCCTTATGTCCCCGCAGATCAGCTGTTCCTCAGGGGCATAGGCAGAGAGGAGTTTCCCCTTCGGGCAGTTTGCCCAAGTCTGCCCAAAATGAATCCTACCCCCCTGTTTACAAAGACAGGGGAGGGATCTCTTCAGTCAGGCTTCCTCTGTCTTTCTATGCCCTGGCGGCATGGAAAGACAGAGGAAGTCTGACTCAAGATATCCCCCCCACTATCTTTGCAAACAGCAGGGGAAGGATTTTTGCTTTGGTCAAGCTTCCCCAGTCTACAGTGTAGGGGCATAGAAAGACAGGGGAAACCTGAACCGAGGGATTCCTCCCCCCCACTCTCTTTGCAAACAGCATGGGGGGCACGCTTCAGTCAGGCTTGCCCAAAAGGAAGCCCTCCCAACTGCTGTTTGCAATGGAATAGAAGCTAGGCTGCCGGAACAGAAAACACCGTTCCGACAGCCTAGCTTCTATTTCGGTGGAGGTGGTGATGGAGCAGGAGGAGGCAGCAGGACAAGGTAAGTAGCAGTGGGAAGGGGGTGGGGCAGGCTGTGGGGATGGGGGCGCTCAGCCTTTTTTTTTTTAAGATAGCCCCAAACACTGTCTAAAAAAAAAAAGACCCAATAACCGATGGATTGATTTGTGGTTCATCGGTTCACCAGGGGGAAATTAGTGGTTTATGGGTCGTCAAGGCTGATGACCCATGAACCAAGATGGTGGTTCATCCCATATCTCATAGACATACATCAGTATTTCTAGTGTTGCTTCAGAATATATAATTATATCACTGTAAACATATATACATATTTGTTTTTTGTTGTTATGCTATTTCTATCACATTACTTTTACCTTATACTGACTCTATGAATATTAACCTCTAAAAGATCATGTAATTAACAGCACTGCTCAAGTCTTGCAAGCTTAAGACTGTGGCCTCCTTTATTGAATCTATCTCATGTTCAGGCTCACTATTTTCCTGCTACCTTCAACTTTCCCCAACATGTTTGGCTTGTCCAGTGAGTCTTGACTTCTCATGGTATGCTCATGGTACAATAGCTTCAGTTTAGCCATTTTTTACTTCTAGAGAGAGTTTAGACTTAGTCTCATTGAACATTCACTTATTTTTCTGATGGTGATAAAATAAAGCTCTCCTTCAATATCACATTTTGAATGAATCAGTCTTTTTCTCAATCAGCTTTCTCCACAATCTAGCTTTCTTATCCATACATAGTAATCAGCAGGGCTTGAAATTTTTTAGAATGTCTCACCAGTTAGTCAAAAATTTCACCAGTCAGCATGACCGGACTATAGCCTTGCAATTTATGTTTAAACTTAAATTTAAATTTAAACTAGGCACTTTCTACATAACAATGCGTACAAACCCAAAATAAATATACCCTCAGACTTGGGTTGCTTTATTACCTGCGTGCCTGTGGGGTCATGAAGCTTGTATTTTGAATGCCTTTCTTTTGAATGTCTCCAGCAAAAATAAAACTGAAAGCAAAAGCGCCCAGCCTCTTAAGGAGGCAGATCGTTCCTTTGAAATTGGGAGCAGGGAATCTCCATATTCTCCAGCATGGGACTACTCTACATTCTCCTGCAGAGCTATATATCTATGTGCCACTCGACCTCTCTTCTCACAAGAGGGCTGTTTTTCCTTTTGCAATGGGAAGAGGGAGCAGAGGACTGCAGGATCACAGAGAGAGAGAGAGAGAGAGAGAGAGACGAACTGAGGGTAAGGAGGCAAGGAGGGACAGAGGGAGGGATGGAGGGAGCTGTGGCTCGTCAAGCAGCATTTTTTCACTCATCACAGACGAGTGGACGAGTGGATTTTTCAAGCCCTGGTAATCAGGAATACCATAGTATAGATCATCTTGGTCTTATATGGGAGCAAGCCTGATTTAAAAATGTGCTTCTCTGCTACTGACATAATCTGTACATTTTACAAGCATACTGGATAAAGAATTTGAGAGCTAGAATCTTATATACACTCAACTAGGAGCAAACCTGATTAAAATTTCAGTGGGACTTCCTTATAGATACATATATGATTATGTTATAGGTTTTGTCATTCTACTGTTTTTCTGTCTCCAAGCTTTTCCATTTCTGACTGCACTTTTCATATGGTGCTGAGTCAAAACATCTCTTGAGCTGTCCATTGCTGGTAAGTGAAACCTCCTCACGTCTTATACTAATCTCTGTGGTGTCATATTCAAGAGGAAATTGAGCTGTTATTTTTCATTGGCACTGCTTTCCCCATTTATTTCAACGTGCACAGATTGGACTCACTAACATAAGTTCATGATGATGGCAAATAATAGCATTTTGCAGGGCTAACTTTCTGGGAATGGTTCAGATTTTAAATAACACAAACAACTTTGGATCAGCTATAGGGGCTTGGTTTTTCTTGGCAATATTGCCAGTATAAAAATCCTTTCTTCCTTAGGTATAATGAAAGTAGCATTAAGTTTTAAGATGTGATTCAGTAACACTTTACAGATATTATTATTGTCTGATAGTAAGTTTTCAAAAGGCAGATTATGAATGCCTTAACATATTTAAGTTTATTACCAATCTCTGTATGTTCTGTGCTGTCAAGTTGAAACCGACTTATAGTGACCCTAAAAGGGCTTTCAAGGTACGTGAGATATTTAAAGAATGGTTTTACCAGTTCCACTCTCCCAGTGAATGTCCATGGATGAATGGAGGTTTGAACCCTGTTCTTCAGAGTCCTAGTCCATTGCTCTATCCACTACACCACACTGGGAATCATCACGAATCTAGCAAACCTTCATTCATTCATTCATTCTTTCCATTTTATGTGAGACTATAAAACAGTTTCCAAACAGACACAACAGAAAGAAAATATATCCCATAGCAGGAAAAGCTCTGCCACATAGGCATTATATGGAGAAATTTGTACCACATGAAAAAGCCATTAGCTACACTTCATAAACCTTCTTGGAAGACTCAGTGCAGCTGGCTACCTACTGAAAGCAGAAGAGAAATTTGAAGTACAAGCTGGTTTATAATTATATCACTATATGTTTACAGCAACCATCCTGTATATACTTGTCATCTTCATCCAGTTTGTAGGAACTGCTGCCAACTAAAGAGTGTAGGAACCAGCATGATATGGTAGCTAGCCTTTTAGACAAGGAGTAGGAAGACCTTGTGCTAATTTAACCTCAGTTCCTGGGTGACCTTGATCCCATCTCAGTCTCTCAACCTAACCTGCCTACAACAGAATTTTTGGGCAAAGAAAGTGGGAGAGAAGGAAGTGTCTAGTGCAACACATATGGCTATGGAATAAATAAATCTAAATAGCATTTGAGATTATATTTTGAGCAAGAAACATGGAGGCAGGAATAAAAGAAGTGAAGGAAAATGAAGAAGCACATGTCAGTAAGGGATGAGTTAGTATTTATTTATCCTTGGTTGCAGCTGAGGAGTTACGCAAGGACCTGATGGAAGAGGAAAGGAGGAGTTTGAAGGAAGGGTGGCACTCTGGTGGGGACTATAACAAGTGCTTCAGTTCCATGGATTCTACACATGAAGAAGAGTTCTGTGTAATTTATAGGGTAGTGGGATGCACTTCTAGTCATGCCCCAAGGCCCCTCATTCCCTAATATACTCACATTAGGTGTGGGCATTTGTAGAGAGAAATGTACCTATCGATACATATAACAGAGGCACACTCAGTGCCTATTTCCATCTTTCAGAGAGAAAAAAAGAATGAAAGAAAAGAGGAAACACAACACTCCAAAGGGGGACAAAGTAATACAATTTTTGCTTGTATTTACTTGCATACAAGCAAAAATGTGCTTGTATTAATGTATATGGAGAGCTGAAAATGTAAAAATAATGACTATCATACAAATAGAAATGCAGTTTTATCTCTTCATGGTAGGGGAGATTGTGAGTAGGTGATCTGCATGCCCAAGAGCCTGTTGATGTCCAAGTCCTAACTGTTCATGGACAATGTTAGGGCCCCTGATCTCCCTACTTAGTGTCTTTTTCTCATAAAATGGTGCAGCAGGGTTAGGAAATGTGTGGCTCGTCATCTGTTGTTTAAGTGCAGTTCCCCAGTTTTTACCACTAGGAAGCTGTTTTGTACTGGCTGTTAGTCCTTTTAGCCCAGAACTGTCAGTTCTGATGGGCAATGTTGCCTCCAGGATTTTAGGCAAAAATCTTAGCTGTACTTGGAGATTCTTGGTATAGCTTTGTTGTCTTCCAAGTACTAACCAGACTTGATCCTAGTCTTGATTATGCAGGCCACCAAATGATGAGAATTACAATCAGAAGACATTTGGAGAGTCACATATTTTCCAGCTCTGCAGTATGATTAGCCCATACTGCTCCTGGAGCATTCTCAATTAGTTGGGGGAAGTGATACAAATTCAAAGTGACAAAGGAATAAAGTAACATAGTCTGCATTGATTAGTTGTTGTTTTTTTTTTTTTTAAGGAGGCTGCCTAGTGTAGCTTACCAGTCAGGTGCAGGACACCTTTGGAAAAAAAGAAGATTCTCTGCCTCATCTTTTGATCTAAAAACTGGAGCTGGAAGATATTTATGACCTCAGCTATCTCTCAGTATTTGCATCTTGAGGGTTTCCATTGGGGGATGATTTTGGAAGCAGGGAAGCTTTAGAAATACCACGTGTAATTTTAGAGAAATTGATACTGAAGGGCAGTGTAGCATCATAACTTCCATGTATATGCCATAAGAAGTGGAGGGGCTGATGTCTAGAGGAGATGCAACTCTGGTTTGTTTACATAAGGAGAGAAAAAAAGAAGACATTGGGGGAACGGGAACCCTGGCAATTCATCAGACCTCTGCTGCTGTCATAGAAATAAACCTATTCTGGAGAGAAAAGAATTGAAGAGGTGAGGTGGAATTTCTACTCAGCCATGGATTATGTCCAATGTTGAGAAAGATTCCATCTGGGTAGAAAGAGGAGGGAAGAAAAATGATAGTGGTGCCTGGCTAGTGGCAATGAAATGGATTGGTGAATTTCTGAACATACACATTTCTTGGCCCAGAGCTTTGGTTGACTGAATTCTCTCTCATTTTGGTTAGAACATTCTGTCACTCCTGCAAGGTACTGCTGATTAAAATGTGTATAAGATACAAATGTGCAGCATTGTCATTGGTTTCAATAGACTCTTCACTCTAACTGAACATATTATGATTCATAGTCTTGTCAGATCTGTGAATTTCAGTGATGCATCTAAATATCTAGGTGTGTGTTGAAACTGAGACTTTTGCAATATGTTCTGAAATTATCTAGCTTTTCTGAATGAGTTCTTCCCTCATATGCACTGTTTCCACTCTACCCTACCCAGATAATAGGTTTCTTACATGCTGCTGTTCACTTATTTCACTTGTATGTCCTTGGCTTCTGTGGTGTAAAAAACCCAGAGCAGATTCTAATAGGTACTGAAGCTCTTATTGGCCTTGCTTTGACATGTCCAAATATATGAGTAATGTGAGTGCTTAGAATCTATTTATGTGTGATAGATATTCAGGAATTAGGAATCTCAAATTGTGGGGAATAGAGACAGGAGATGGAGCAAACCTTAGTTGTTCAGCAAGATTAATGGAGAGGAACACTTTTATTTTAATGAAAATGTACTAGGTTAGATGGGATAAAGGCATGAGAAATTGGATCAAGTGCTGGAGAGAAAGAAAAGTGAGAGCAGCATCTCCCAATGATGCAGTAAAACCTAACAGCTTCCTGGGAAGATCTTAAATGGCTTCCTGAATCTCTTTGAGCTTGATTGATATCAGAGAATGTGAGGGCAGAGTTCTTCTCTGTCCAAACAAGACCTTTCTGATTTCACCATGAATTCATTCACTTTCCCTTTATCCAAAGAGTCTGGGTTTAGAAAATAACTTCTAAAACGTATGAATTAAGTTATAATGTCAAAAGTAACGACCATTATAGTTATAATTTTGATAAGCAACTCATTAGTTTACTGTTTCTCAAAAACAAATAAAATAAGTTCCCTTGATATTTTATCATCTATGATTAGTAAGGGCTATCTTGCTCATTTCCTAATCCTAAAAGAAAGCTAGTTGTGCCACATGAACTGATGGTCTGTGAAAGTACAGCATCATGCAAATCTGTTATAAGTAGCAAGAGTGGAGCTCTTCCCTTTAGACAGTTGCTTTTACCAAAATGTAAAAAATAAAAATTGAATGCAACAGAGTAAGACACAACACAGGCCAGCATTTAAACCATGAGATATTCCTGTTCCACATCCTTTTAAGTACAAATGTAATGGAAGAGTTACAGTTACCTTCCAAAATGAATGAAATTATCTGTATGTTGTTATCATAAAGTAACTTAATTATGCATTCATTATTGGAGGGGCAGCATTAATATGATCTGTGCTCGTGATGACAGGCTGGGAAAGACATACTGGGATGTTTGAGTGGAAATGTTGATGTGGTTATGAAAAAGGTGAAGTCCATGTCAAGGATCATTAGGAAATTTATGAAAAATAACACTGCCAATGTTGTAGTGCCTCTGTGCACATCTGTGGTGTGTGATTTAGAAAGTTCTAGATGGGGTGATGGGGTTCAGTTTGTCCTCTCCAAAGTTTTATATTTCTTTGAGAATCTGGAAAGATAACTCCACTTCTTGTAGCTATCAAAATGTCACCACATAGTGAAAGAAAAAGATTATTTCAGCATCCATTTCCACCAATATGGGCTACATAACAGGAGACACTCTGCACCTTAACAGTTGACAGTGTATTAATTCTTAACAGATTGGTAGATAAACAAACTAGTATTGGTTATGGCTAGATGCTTATGCTTCGAGATTCATTAATAAGTTTCATTTTTTAATTTGCTGACAGTGGTTGGTAAAATAGAATAGTGAGAGCTGTCAACAAACATGCAAAATATTTCCAGATTGCAAGAAGAGAAGATGCCAGCAATAAATAGCAGGGTGGTAATCAGATGCAGAATGTCTTATCTTTTAAGTAGCACAGCTTGAAAGATGGCCATGGTGGTAGATAAACATAAAAGAGACTATGAAGCTAAGGATGAATAGAGCAATATCTTTGGAACAGGGAAGAGTTGGAGCACAAGACCCATGTGTGAAAAATGTAAGAATTATTGCCGAAGAAAGATACCTGCAGCTGTCAAGCATTAGATTGTGACAGAGTCTGGACTGGACTGATAGGAAAGATAAATCAAAAAGGGTGTTATTATTCCCATTTGAAAGTTCTTCTTAATATGAATAAGGGTAAAGCTGAAGCTGTCATATATATGGACTAAGGGGCAGAGTTTGCTATGTTTTGCACTTGAACTAAATGGGATTTCTGCTTCTTTAAAATCATTCTACCATTTTCAAGTTTACTTTTCAATTTTTTAAAAAACTTTATTCTTAAGACTGTATAATTATGGGCTAGCCTATTCCAAACCTGGCTGCATTAAGGAGCTGATTGTATTTAGGACTTCACCCAGTTATGTATGTGGTCTGTGCAGTTTTTGCTCAAGACTGCTCTTTGTCCATTGTGGGTAAATTCAAAAAACCTCAATTCTTTGCTTTGTGATAAGGGAATCAGATCACTAGACCAGACACAAAATAATGGATTCTATGGGAGTCCAGAGAAGATGAGTTCTGTAATAGAAGCATATGTGGAAAGAGAAACCAGGAAAGTTTTTAGATCAGAAGGAGAAGGAAAAGGAGAAAGAGAAGAAACAAGTGGCAATTAGAGGAAGTAAGCTGCACAGTAGTGGATAAATTACTGTCCCCAACTGGCTGCTTAAAGGTCTTTTGATTCAATTACATGTGAGGTCACTGATCAAAAGCTGTTTGTGATTTTGACCTATGAGAAATGTCTTTTTGACCAAAAAGGGCAAGTTATACTTCATTCTGTCCAGCAATAACTTCCCTCTCTGTAAGAGGCCAGCTTTAATGTTACCCTGGAAATACTCATTTCTGCCTTTGTAAGTAAATCCTAACTGCAAGTGCTTCCCTCTCTCTGTCGCCCTCCCCCCCCCCTTTTTGAAGAAGTATACTGAAATCCATAAAAGCTCACATTGATTTAAATCTTTTGATCTTAAAGGTGTGGCAGTGGTGTAGTTTTTCTTCTAATTTTTGTTATAGATGGTGACAGACAAGCATGGCTGACTGTTTTGTGTCCTTATGAGATACAATTTTTTGTCTCTCTTGTAACTTCTGATAACCTGTGGAAGATGCTAGTAGAATGCATGGGAAACCTTGCTATCACGAAAACCAATTTACATTAAAAACCTGTTGATATTTATTGTGATGGAAAATGTTGTACAGTGTGAATTCAGGCATCACAGTTAATTCTGTTTATCGTTTTAGTAGTTGCCAGCTCACTCCCTTGCTTAAAGGTATGTCAACTAATTTTCACATCATTTATTCTCATATAAGTTGATACCTTGAGATGTCATGCACTCATTGTGCTTCATTGACAGTTCTTTAAAAAGAAGAAGAAGAAGAAGAAAGGAAACCATTGATATTCCTGCTTCAAACATGTTATAACTCCTTCAGACCCAGCTATTGGCAAGTGTTTGACACAGAGTTTAATTGCAGTGGACTACCAAGATAGATGAGATAAAAATCTTAACCATTTCCTGTCACAATGGTCTCGATAAAAAGAGACAACTTTGGAAGCTACTGTTTTGCTGGGAGGGAAAGCTTCCACTGATGCCCATGGAATGTTATCAACAGCCTTTCATTGAAGCTAATACCATGTTTGAATGTTGGGAGGAATCTCCACTGGAACTGCAAGAAGAAGGGCTGACTTTCCCTGTCTGTATACCAGAGTCACCACCCTGATCCCCTGTCCATGGTACAGCTATTATTTGTGGCAAATTAGACATCTACAGACATTTGTCATTGTATATAATTCTATCCTCAATCTCACCTTGTATTATGGAATTTTTTCCTGCTCCTCTGCTCTATTTTTTACAAAGATAAAAATCTCTTTAAACAATTTTATTAAAATACTTAAATAAGATTTTGTCTGAATATGAACTAATCCAGCTATTCATCGATATTCACTGAAAACTCTTGGTCAGCTTTCTTTCCTTCTTCTTTCCTGATCTTTTACATGGCTGTCTGTTTTAGAATTATAATTGTAGGATTCTTTTCAGAGGTGTTCAATTCTTTTCCAGGTTTTGCACATACCAGTAAAATTAGCTATATAAAAAAGAGAAATGTCTGAATATGTGCACATTTATTAGAGTTTTATAGCCCCCAGAGCTGAAACCCCTACCATGAGAAATCAGTCATAACAAATGTCTGTGTGCTGTATTTTACAAAGAAAAGGTATGCTTCATACAAATACTAAAAAACATACTTTAATACATAAGAAAAATCAAAGATTTTAATTAAGGTGAGTTGGTACTAACACAGCCTAAAAATTGGCACCATCCAAGATAATGAAATCATTCCAAGCATGTAATTTGCAAGAAGATGAGACAACGATGCTTTTTTTTTTGAAGGCCTGAAAAAATTCTAACTAGATGGAAACAAGATGAGATCTTATTAAAAAAAGAAAAAGATAATGAACTCAGAATCTTTAGCCAAGTGCAGAACTTCCATTCATGACAAGACAGAAAATAACTTCCTTTAGTTGTTCAAAAAAACATCAGACCAAATGTCAGAGGTAAGAGTCAAAGCTCTCATGAAGGGAAGGAACAAGATTGTCTCATCTGTATCTTCACAAATATTTCAAAAACCAGACAGTCATAAAGCTGGTTGAGCATAGGGATCAAAGAAAGAATTTGTGAAGAGAAGGAAAGAGCTAGCAGAGATCAAACCATATTAATGTCCAAACAGTGGCATAATTCTAGCAGAGAAAAGAAGCAAGGTGAATTTCAGAGACTCAATGAAAGCATCTTTCCTGAGCCAATCTTTGTCATATAGTTATGATGTAGTCCAAAGCATCCTGTCATGCAAGTGGTTAAGGAGAGCAGTGCTCAGTTCCTCAGACTTTTGGGATAATAATTTGCAAGTGCCATCAGATTTGGCTTCACATGACTTTCTTTGTCCCGTTGTGTACTCTCAAAAAGTAATATTTTCCTTTGCTAATAAAATGGCTATCATATTTTGCCTTGCTTTTTCTGCTGCTTCCATGGACTCTGTGTGACCCAAACAAAACCAGAAATGCAGAAGTACCACACTTGCATTTTGTAGATAAATTCCCAGAAGCAGTATACTTATATTTCTTGCTCTCTGCCTTGCTTACAGATGACTTTTACAAATTTGAGGCTCTCAGTAAAACTACAGTATATCACAGAAGTGAGTACAGCCCCTCACATTTCATAAATATTTTAGTATATCTTTTCATGTGACAACACTGAAGAAATGACACTTGGCTACAATGTAAAGCAGTGAGTATATAGCTTGTATAACAGTGTAAATGTGCTGTCCCTTCAAAATAACACAACACACAACTATTAATGTCTAAACCGCTGGCAACAAAAGTGAGTACACCCCTAAGTGACAATGTCCAGATTGGGCACAAAGTGTCAATATTTTGTTTGGCCACCATTATTTTCCAGCACTGCCTTAACCCTCTTGGGCATAGAGTTCACCAGAGCTTCACAGGTTGCCACGGGAGTCCTCTTCCACTCCTCCATGACGACATCACAGAGCTGGTGGATGTTAGAGACCTTGCACACTTCCACCTTCCGTTTCAGGATGCCCCACAGATGCTCAATAGGGTTTAGGTCTGGAGACATGCTTGGCCAGTCCATCACCTTTACCCTATAGGTTCTTTAGCAAGGCAGTGGTTGTTTTGGAGGTGTGTTTGGGGTCGTTATCATGTTGGAATATTGCCCTGTGGCCCAGTCTCCAAAGGGAGGGGGATCATGCTCTGCTTCAGTATGTCACAGTATATGTTGGCATTCATGGTTCCCTCAATGAACTGTAGTTCCCCAGTGCCGGCAGCACTCATGCAGCCCCAGACCATGACAATCCCACCGCCATGCTTGACTGTAGGCATGACACACTTGTCTTTGTACTCCTCACCTGGTTGCCACCACACATGCTTGACACCATCTGAACTGAATAAGTTTATCTTGGTCTCATCGGACCACAGGAAATGGTTCCAGAAATCCATGTCCTTAGTCTGCTTGTCTGCAGCAAACCGTATGCGGGCTTTCTTGTGCATCATCTTTAGAAGAGGCTTCCCTCTGGGATGACAGCCATGGAGACCAATTTGATGCAGTGTGCGGCGTATGGTCTGAGCACTGACAGACTGACCCCCCACCCCTTCAACCTCTGCAGCAATGCTGGCTGCACTCATACATCTATTTCCCAAAGCCAACCTCTGGATATGATGGTGAGCACGGGCACTCAACTTCTTTGGTCGACCATGGCGAGGCCTGTTCTGAGTGGAACCTGTCCTGTTAAACTGCAGTATGGTCTTGGCACCATGCTGCTGCTCAGTTTCAGGGTTTTGGCAATCGTCTTACAGCCTAGGCCAGCGATGGCGAACCTATGGCACACATGCCACAGCTGGCACACACAGACCTCTCTGTGGGCACGCGATCCATGAGTCACCATCGAGAAATACCCGTCCTCCGATCCCAGATTTCGTCACTCCCCTCTGCTGGTGCAGTGGTCCAGCGGAGGGGTGCAATGGCAGCCATTACCGGTCTAGCCCAATGGGGGATTGGAGGACCAGTAAGTATTTCTCTGTTAACCCCTAGACAAAAAACAAGCATTTAACCCTTGCAGTGCAGGGGCAGTTGTTTTTTCTAAACTAAAACCTCATTATTCAGGTTTAATTGCAGTGTTGGCACTTTATTTATTTATTTATTTATTTATTTATTTATTTATTAAATTTATACCCCACCCATCTAGATTGAAGTCTACTCTGGGTGGCTAACAATAAAAAATAAAATAAAAACAATATAATGAGATAAAAAACAACAATAGTAATATAGTTCAAGATGGGGAAAAAATATTCAAGTGATGACAGGAGGGAAAGCCTGCCTAAAGAGCCAGGTCTTAAGTTTGCTCTTAAAAACACCCAGCGAGGGAGCCAGACAGATCTCTGGGGGCAGACTGTTCCAAAGGCGAGGGGCCACTGCTGAGAAGGCCCGGCTTCTTGTTCTTTCTCTCTGGGCCTCCCTCGGCGTTAGGCCCCTCAGCCGCCCTTCCTGGCTAGAACGAGTGATTCGGGTAGATCTACGTGGGAGGAGGCATTCCGCTAGATATCGAGGTCCTAAACCATTTAGGGCTTTATATGTCATCATTAACACTTTGAAATCAATGCGGAAACGAACGGGCAGCCAATGCAAGGCAGCCAGAGTGGGGGAAATATGCTGATATTTTCTCGTCCCACTGAGAAGTCTGGCTGCTGCATTCTGCACCATTTGAAGCTTCCGCATCAATCTCAAAGGTAGCCCCACGTAGAGTGCATTACAGTAGTCTAATTTTGAGACTACAAACGCATGGACCAGAGTGGTGAGTGCCCCAACATCAAGATAGGGACGCAGCTGGGCAATCCGCCAGAGATGGAAAGAGGCGGAGCGGACCACTGACGCCACCTGGGTTTCCATGGTGAGCGCCGGATCCAGATGGACCCCCAAGCTGCGAACCTCACTCTTCGCAGTGAGAGTCACTCCCCCAAAAGAGAGGGAGTTTCCCAAACCACCAATGGAGGGGCCACCCACCCTCAAGACCTCCGTCTTGTCTGGGTTCAGCCTCAGTCCATTCTCCTGCTTCCATTGCAGTACAGCCTCTAGGCAGCGCTGAAGGGACGGAATGGCATCCACTGTGGTTGGAGAAAAGGAGATGTTGAGCTGGGTGTCATCAGCATACTGATGGCACGAAGCCCCACACCTACTGATGACCCCACCCAGCGGCCTCATGTAGATATTAAACAGCATTGGGGAGAGTGGTCGTCTGACCAGATGGGCGGGGTAAAAATACAATAAATAAAATAATAATAATAATAAATAATCGAGCCCTGCGGAACCCCACAATTGAGGCTCCACGGGGCCAAAACACTCTCCCCAAGCTGTAATCTCTGAGGACAGTCCTCCAAGAAGGATCGGAGCCAGGCAAGCGCCAGACCACCGATTCCCAGCTCAGAGAGCCTCCCCAGGAGGATACCGTGGTCGACAGTATCGAAGGCGGCTGAGATATCGAGGAGGACCAACAAAGACATTTTGCCCCTGTCAGCCTCCCTCAGCAGGTCATCAAACAGGGCGACCAATGCCGTTTCCGTACCGTGGTGCGGCCTGAAGCTTTGAAATAAATAAGTTGGTTTTGTGTTGCAGTTTGGGCACTCAGGCTCAAAAAGGTTCACCATCACTGACCTAGGCCATCTTTAGGCAGAGCAACAATTCGTTTTTTCAGATCCTCAGATAGTTCATCACCATGAGGTGCCATGTGGAACTTCCAGTGACCAGTCTGAGAGAGTGAGAGTGATAACACCTGCTCCCCCTTCACACCTGAGACTTGTGACACTAACAGGTCTCATGACACCAGGGAGGGAAAACGGCTACTTGGGCCCAATTTGGACATTGTCACTTAGGGGTGTACTCACTTTTGTTGCCAGTGGTTTAGACATTAATGGTTGTGTGTTGTGTTATTTTGAAGGGACAGCACATTTACACTGTTATACAAGCTATATACTAACTGCTTTACATTGTAGCCAAGTGTCATTTCTTCAGTGTTGTCACATGAAAAGATATACTGAAATATTTATGAAATGTGAGGGGCTGTACTGACTTCTGTGATAAACTGTAAATGCTTTATAATCTAACTAATATAATTGTTTGCTCCAATCTGTCATTTTTACATGTTGGAAAAGCAACACCATGAACATAAGCCTGGCCACATCACATTTATTTTTTTATCCATGTATCCATTTGCCAAGGTCAAAAATATGACACTTGAACAATGACTTCCAAGTACTATAAAACTCTTTGCTAGTTGAACACAGAATCTTTGATCCTGATTAGGCACCATGGAGCACAATTGGTTTTCTGAATACTGCTCAGCAGTGACAACATCCACCGCTGAATTTTGATAGTATATTAAAACTCTCTCATGAGTTTTGTCCATGCATTAACCACCAAATATGCCAATTTGGCACTTATTTGGAGCACCCAGAGCCAGAGATCAGGATTCGATTCCCCAATGTGTGTGCTGGGAGGAGAGTCAGACTGTGTAGCCTTAGGCAAACTACACAGTCTCGAAGCACCCACAAAAGGTGGGATAGGTAAACAACCTCTGAATATTTTACACTTGGAAAATCTTGAGAAGGGTTGCTGTAGGTGAGAATTGACAGTTTATAATTATTATTAGTTATTATATTCCTAGATAAGGGCAAGTCTTTTTGAACAGGGACTCTATGCTTCTTGCAGAAAGCAGGAAGAGCACACGGGCTCCTATTAGTTCTGTGAATGAGATATTAAGAAGGGAAAAAGAACTTTCACTACCTTCTGCTGTAGGCATTATTTATGCTACTAAGCTTTGAGGGCATCGGTTTGGGATGGAAGCACAAAATCAATCCAGTTATGACATGATGACATTGTAATGGTCATTATTATAATCTCTGCCATGCTACTTGTATATGTGCAACATTTGTCAGTCAGAAATTATGAAGTAGGGATAGAGTGGCTGTGATGCAGAGGTTACAAGAACCTAGTGGGTACATAAAGATCCTCAGAGATAAATAATTTAATAGGATGCATGTTGCTTTTCACCCGCCATACAGCTGAGGTGAGCAAAACATCTTCAGACTTTGTTTGGGCTGCAGCTCCCCTCAGCCCTTCCCATCATACTCAATAGTGGAGAATGCTTGGAGTTGCCATTCAGCAACATTAAAATATTACACATTGTCCACCGTTGCTACAGAGCAGATGTGGACAACTTTGGCAGGACTAGGAGCCCCAATTTTCAACCCCACCTTTCTCCATGGGCTGTACCATGCCCAGGAACAGCCAAATATAGTCAGAAATGTGTGTGGGAGTGAGGGAGATAGGAAGTGACTGGATAACCCCTTCCAGTTTAGATTTTGTTTTTGGTTTGGTGATTATTTAGTGTTTGGAAGACAATGCAAAAACCACTGCTCATGGACCTTCAGAAAAAAGATTTATTTTATTTTTATTTTTTTACAAACACAAGCATAAAAATCATCATAATCAACAACAACTTATTTTTTGGGGGGAAAATAGCCGAGGGGGCAAGGGGATTCCATTGAGGTTTTGGGATGCTCAAAAATACCTGTACTATAGATCCTTTGTTACAAGATCATGTGAGTTTCAGAATAACATGGGGGCACGGGTGTGACTTCTTCCATTGAATATCTGTGCTATGTAGTTCTTTGCTGACATGAACCCTAAACCACCCACTCACTTCTGTCTAAATCATCTTTCTCCCAAGTTTCCAAAGTATTAGATGTCAACATCCAATATACAGAGAAATGGCAACACAGAGAAGCCAGTGTCAGAAGCTTTGAAAGGAAATTGAATGCAAGTGTTCATCAGTATCCAACCTCATTTCACACCATATTCCTTTTTGATAGTTTTACCAGAGAAAGTCAATATTCATTTCCTTTGTCCCCTTGATTTTTCCGTTTTTGGTTTCATGTTCTAAACAAGTTGATAGATTTCTTTTCCTTTGAAAGAGTGCTGAATTTGGTGTCCAAAGGCTAGCTTTTGATCAAAATATACTGGTCAATCATGTGACAAGAAGTAGTTTGGAGAAAAATAAGAGTAAATGTTTCTGATTCTGTTCACTACCACCACTTTTAGGGTATTGTGTGAAGAGATATTCAAGCATTGTTGCAGTGAGATGCATACATTGCTATAGTTCACATATCCTTCCTTGCTGAATTATCCATTTGCACTTTGTCCTACAAGTGGAAGAGGCAGGTCAAATATGAGTGCTACAACTGGTTCCTAATATTTCCTATAATGTGCAAAAGTCATTTCAATTAAAATCCTTTGTGCTTTCAGGAATTTAAAAGCAAAATAAATAAACCTCCTAAAATATGCATGCCACCAAATAAAATTGGTTTCCATTACTTCTGTATCCCCTTCACGGATTGCTGCCTTGTCGTGGCGAAGGGGCTTGAGTAATTCAGAGAAGCTATAGGCTATGCCGTGCAGGGACACCCAAGACGGACAGGTCATAGTGGAGAGTTCTGACTAAACGCGATCCACCTGGAGCAGGAACTGGCAAGCCACTCCAGTATCTTTGCCAAGAAAACTCCATGGACAGAAACAAAAGGCTAAAAGATATGACACTGGAAGATGAGCCCCTCAGGTCGGAAGGCGTCCAACATGCTACTGAGGAAGAGCGGAGGACATGTACAAGTAGCTCCAGAGCTAATGAAGTGGTTGGGCCAAAGCCAAAAGGACGCTCAGCTGCGGACGTGCATGGAAGTGAAAGGAAAGTCCGATGCTGCAAAGAAAAATACTGCATAGGAACCTGGAATGTAAGATCTATGAACCTTGGTAAGCTGGATGTGGTCAAACAGGAGATGGCAAGAATAAACATTGACATCCTGGGCGTCAGTGAACTAAAATGGACGGGAATGGGCGAATTCAATTCAAACGATTATCATATCTACTATTGTGGGCAAGAATCCCATAGAAGAAATGGAGTAGCCCTCATAGTCAACAAAAGAGTGGGAAAAGCTGTACTGGGATACAATCTCAAAAATGATAGAATGATTTCAATACGAATCCAAGGCAGACCTTTCAACATCACAGTAATCCACGTTTATGCACCAACCACTGATGCTGAAGAGGCTGAAATTGACCAATTCTATGAAGACCTACAACACCTTCTAGAACTGACACCAAAGAAAGATGTTCTTCTCATTCTAGGGGACTGGAATGCTAAAGTAGGGAGTCAAGAGATAAAAGGAACAACAGGTAAGTTTGGCCTTGGAGTTCAAAACGAAGCAGGGCAAAGGCTAATAGAGTTTTGTCAAGAGAACAAGCTGGTCATCACAAACACTCTTTTCCAACAACACAAGAGGCGACTCTATACATGGACATCACCAGATGGGCAATACCGAAATCAGATTGATTATGTTCTCTGCAGCCAAAGATGGAGAAGCTCTATGCAGTCATCAAAAACAAGACCTGGAGCTGCTTGTGGCTCTGATCATCAGCTTCTTATAGCAAAACTCAAGCTTAAACTGAAGAAAGTAGGAAAAACCACTGGGCTAGTCAGGTATAATCTAAACCAAATCCCTTATGAATACACAGTGGAAGTGAAGAACAGATTTAAGGAACTAGATTTGGTGGACAGAGTGCCTGAGGAACTATGGATGGAGGCCCGTAACATTGTACAGGAGGCAGCGACAAAAACCATCCCAAAGAAAAGGAAATGCAAGAAAGCAAAGTGGCTGTCCAACGAGGCCTTACAAATAGCAGAGAAGAGAAGGGAAACAAAATGCAAGGGAGATAGGGAAAGTTACAGAAAATTGAATGCAGACAAGAAGAGACAAGAGGGCCTTCTTAAATGAACAGTGCAAAGAAATAGAGGAAAAGAATAGAAAGGGAGAAAACGGAGATCTGTTCAAGAAAATTGGAGATGTTAAAGGAACATTTCGTGCAGAGATGGACATGATAAAGGACAAAAATGGTAGGGACCTAACAGAAGCAGAAGACATCAAGAAGAGGTGGCAAGAATACACAGAGGAATTATACCAGAAAGATCTGGATGTCCTGGACAACCCAGATAGTGTGGTTGCTGACCTTGAGCCAGGCATCTTGGAGAGCGAAGTCAAGTGGGCCTTAGAAAGCATGGCTAACAACAAGGCCAGTGGAGGTGATGGCATTCCAGTTGAACTATTTAAAATCTTAAAAGATGATGCTGTTAAGGTGCTACACTCAATATGCCAGCAAGTATGGAAAACTCAGCAGTGGCCAGAGGATTGGAAAAGTTCAGTCTACATCCCAATCCCAAAGAAGGGCAGTGCCAAAGAATGCTCCAACTACCGTACAATTGCACTCATTTCACACACTAGCAAGGTTATGCTCAAAATCCTACATGGTAGGCTTCAGCAGTATGTGGACCGAGAACTCCCAGAAGTACTAGAGACCAAATTGCTAACATGCGCTGGATTATGGAGAAAGCCAGAGAGTTCCAGAAAAACATCTACTTCTGCTTCATTGACTACACAAAAGCCTTTGACTGTGTGGACTACAGCAAACTATGGCAAGTTCTTAAAGAAATGGGAGTGCCTGACCACCTTATCTATCTCCTGAGAAATCTATATGTGGGACAGGAAGCAACAGTTAGAACTGGATATGGAACGACTGATTGGTCCAAAATTGGGAAAGGAGTACGACAAGGCTGTATATTGTCCCCCTGCTTATTTAACTTATATGCAGAATACATCGTGCGGAAGGCTGGACTGGATGAACCCCAAGCTGGAATTAAGATTGTCGGAAGAAATATCAACAACCTCAGATATGCAGATGATACCACTCTGACGGCAGAAAGTGAGGAGGAATTAAAGAACCTCTTAATGAGGGTGAAAGAGGAGAGCGCAAAAAATGGTCTGAAGCTCAACATCAAAAAAACGAAAATCATGGCCACTGGTCCCATCACCTCCTGGCAAATAGAAGGGGAAGATCTGGAGGCAGTGACAGATTTTACTTTCTTGGGCTCCATGATCACTGCAGATGGTGACAGCAGCCACGAAATTAAAAGACTCCTGCTTCTGGGGAGGAAAGCGATGACAAACCTAGACAGCATCTTAAAAAGCAGAGACATCAACTTGCCGACAAAAGTCCCCTGGACTGCAAGGAGAACAAACCTATCCATTTTGAAGGAAATCAACCCTGAGTGCTCACTGGAAGGACAGATCCTGAAGCTGAGGCTCCAATACTTCGGCCATCTCATGAGAAGAGAAGACTCCCTGGAAGTTGGGAGAGTGTGAAGGCAAGAGGAGAAGGGGACGACAGAGGACGAGATGGCTGGACAGTGTCATCGAAGCTACCAACATGAATTTGACCCAACTCCGGGAGGCAGTGGAAGACAGGAAGGCCTGGTGTGCTCTGGTCCATGGGGTCACAAAGAGTCGGACACGACTTGACGACTAAACAACAGCAACAACTTCTGTATGGTGTTTGTTTATTCTATGAATTACTAGGTTGTTATAGATGTAGCAAAGATTTTAATGTGATTACCAGAGGTATAATATATTTCTATTGTTGTTTAGTGGTGTTAAAATCAGGCCTTATCTATGTATTTATTGTATGACAAGAAAAATACTATTTTGTATTATTTTGGTTTTTGATGAAAATGCCTGCTGGAAAAGCTATCATGCTGTGTCTACTCTTCACTTATAAATGTATGACAAATCATTGAGTGAAAAAGGTTCAGGAACAATGTGATGGGTTGTTAACTTGTGGCTCTCTATTAGGGATTGATGGTTCTGGCAGGATTTGATTTGTGCCACATGAGCATAAAGCCTAAAGAATCAAGCCTCAATAACAACAAAAAGTAGCACAATGCATTCCTGAACTATCTGAGAAAAATAAATTGCCACTAAAAGTATTGAGCCAATATTAATGATTTTTAAAAATTTGATACATTAAAAAAACCAAAGCTTTTTTACTTTTACATTTGGGCAATTGCTGAAATATGAATAGTTATAATGAGGCAGGATCATTCATATATCATGTCTTTGAAAGAATATCCAAATTGTAGACCCAGCATTAGTTCTATTCTGCATATTCACAGACTTCACAGAATATTCACCTCCTAACTCTGGTTGGCAACTACCTGAGCTAGGAGGTAGCTTTGAGGAAGGAAGAGAGACACAGTTCCCTGCCTAACACCCTTGAGATGTGTTGGCCTACATCTCTTAAGTCTGGAATCATGAGAGTGTCCCGATGGTGAAATTGCATGCCTCCTATAGCTTATACCCCAAGAACACATTCTTCTCTTTTTCCTATATATATCAGTGGGTTTGGATCCTTATTGTTCCTGTTTATAATTTCAATTTGTAAACTGTATTATATTATTATTTCTTTTGGAAGCCGCTTTCAGAGCACTGCTGGCTCGCCATGTGTTGGGATGTAAGGTTATAGATAGACAGACAGACAGTTAGATAAACAGGTCTAAACAGTGGACATTTTAGCAAATGCTTTATGGAGGAGGAGTAAGAACCTTTCTCCATAAGATTATTTTCTTCCTTCCTTCCTTCTATTTTCCTGTCTGTGAGAAGTGTGAATTAAGAGTAGAAGCCACAAAAATAGTATTCATGTGCATGCATTTTTATGTGTGAAAGCAAGAAATGAAAAGATGACAGGGCAGGTGCCTTCCCTTATTAATACTTGCCATGACTGCAAGTTTAAAATGTAGGATTGGGCACAGGGTTTGCTGCAAAGTGGCTTGCTTGCCTGCCTTTCTCTCTAAAAATGAACATCACTTAAGGACAGTCCCTCCAGCTTTGAACCACTATTGATAAACAGTCACCACAGCATGGATACAAAGACAGGATAAGACTGTGCAACAAATCTAGATACCAACTGTATCACAACATCTACTCTGGCAGCACTGTTACCACTTCCACAGTGTTACCCATAATGACAGGGGCTCATTTACTCATTCATCTTCTAATGTGCTATATGCCATTCTCTCCCAGCAGTGCTCCTCTGCCCTCTACATAAGGGAGACAGGACAGTCTCTGTTCAATAAAGTAAACAAACACAAATTTGACACCAGAAATGGCAACACAGAGAAACCAATGTCAGAAGCTTTCAGCATCCCAAAACACTCCGATATAATATAACCAAACAGATGACTGTGCACATGGACATCACCAAATGGTCAATATAGAAATCAAATGGACTGTGTAATTGGAAGCAGGAGGTGGAGACACTGTATTCTGTCTGACAAAAAAAGACCAGGAACAGATTGTGGTACTGATCATGAACTGTTAATATCAAACATCAAAGTAAAGCTGAAGAAAAGAACTAAAAGAATCCTATTGTCAAAATATAATTTAAACAAAGATGAGGAATGCTGAAAGACCCTCAGGAACGCTGAAAGACCATCAGACCATTCTGTCTGACCAGGATAAAAGAAAGAGGAAGTGGAAACAGTATATTGAAGACATATATACAAGAGATAAATGGCTGATAGAAAAATGATTCATTTGAAATACAGTGCCAGAGAAGAGCTTTGTGGATACCCTGGACCACCAGAAAGACAAGCATGTGGGTCCTAGAACAAATCAAGGCTAAATTAATTCTGGAGGCAAAAATAACAGACATGATCTACTTTGGGTATATCATGAGAAGGCAAGATTCTCTGGAAAAGACAATAATGCTCAGAAAAGTTGAAAGCAGCAGGAAAAGAGGAAGACCAAATATGCAATGGATTGACTTCCTAAAAGAAGTCACAGGCTTGAGTTTGTAGGAGCTGAATGGTGCCTGTTGAGGACAGGACATTTTGGAGATCACTCATTCATTGAGTCACCATAAACCAGAGGCAACCTGATGGCATGTAACAAGAACAACCTTTGAACAGAGGTGGTTAACGTTTGGTACTCCAGATGTTTTAGACTACAACTCCCACAGTCCTTTATCATTGGAATGCAGTCTGTGGATTCTGGGAGTTGTAGCCCAAAACAACAGTGCCAAATGTTCCCCACCCCTGCCTTACTGGTGTTACTATGCAATTATTATTTTCTGTTTCCCATTTCACTTATCCCCCACTTCTATCACCACATGATGTACATTATACATAAACCTGTGCCCCAGATGTTATACTCCATGTATCTGAAGAAGTACATGAAAGCTCACACTGAAATAAATTTGTTGGCCTTACAGGTGCCACAGTCATTTTGCTTTTGTTTTCAATGAACATGGAGTTTTTAAAGGATCTGCCATATTCTGTATGTAGAATCAGAGCTGATGAACAGCTTTGCATCCAAAAGTTAAATGTACCCATATGGAGTTTTAACACATAATTATTTTTCCACTGAGATAAGACTTTCACCACTCATCTCAAGATAGATAATTCTTGGAAATTAGTATATTTTGCAGTCCCCAGGATCAACTAAAACATGGCAAATGGCCATAGGAATCCACCTGGTAATTACACTGTAAGAGATCAGTTTTATATCAGAATATATCGGCACCAAGGTGGCATGATTGTAGAAACAAACTGAACACAACAAACCTGAGTCTGCCTAGAAGCAGGAATGCAATGAAATTTTAAAGGCTAGGACTGAGCAAATATATTTGTCCTCCAGGGCACACCATTTGGGAATATATCTTGCTACAGATTCTGGTTCAGTACAGCATTCATCTTGTTTCCATATATGATACTGTGTCACTTGCCCACCCCACCCCATGTATTGTTACACTGGATGCGTACCATTTCAATCTTTTTCTTCTGCACATATTGCAAGGCTTGGGTGACAGAGCAACACAAGAGAACACCAGAGAACTGTTTGTTGCTGTAAGTGTACTGCCTTACAATTAGTGTACTGCTGTAAACAGTACACCAATTCTTTAGAAAGATAAACACAGATTGGTTTCACTGTATCCTCCTAGGCATGCCCCAGTTAAAGCAGCAAAGGCCCAGGGAAGTTTAATACCACTAAAAGGAACTAAGATCTTGGTGTGAAAATGGAATGAAAACACTTCCCTGGAACTGTCTTATCAAGATTCAACCCTGCAGAGAGAGAAGGTGTGATGTCACCCTGAGGCAAAGTATTTCAGATTGTTGAAGAGACATTTAGGATTACTTAATTTACCTTCTCTGAGAGGAACTATAGCTCAGTGGCAGATCACATCCTGTGCATGCAGAATTTTTCAGAGTCAATCCTCGTAATTTTTTTTGAAAGGGTTAGTTCATGAGGGAAGACATCTAATTTAGCGGTCATCCAGACAGCACACACACACACACACACACACACACACACACACACACAAACACACACACACACACACGTATACATACATATATAACTCAATTGAATCCTGATAGTATTCTTCCTACCACCCAGATGACACAAGCCTCAAATTGCTACTACCCACAGCAATAAAAAATGAGAAAAACCTGATTTTCCAAACAGATGGTGAGGGGTTTTTGTTTGTTTCAGTTTGTTGCAGGGTGAACAAGAGCTGCCTCAGAGAGAAAATTTCAGTGTGAAAACAGACAAACCCCAAATTTCAACAGAGAACCTTTTTTTTTTTTTTGCAATGGTTTCAATAGTTTCCTCAATAGTTTTCCAAAGGGTGGCATGAAAGACAAGTAATTTCCCAAGCAGATTAGGCGCAAACCTCCACCGCAGTGGGCTCAGATTGGGAACTTTCTATGTTAGCACTAATCTACTAAAAACAAAACAAAATCCAGCAGAAAGAATCATTTTTGAAGAATTTCCTTGATTTCCCAAAACAGCTAATTTCCAAAGGAGATTAGGAGTGGGGTAAACTTTTGCTGGAAAAGGCTCAGATTGGAAGCTTTCAGATCTCTACTAAAAACAAATCAAATAAAGTTCGGCAGATAATCATATTCTTTGGAACCTTTTTTAAAGTATTGTTGTGAAAGATAGCTGATTATGGGTAGTAAACTTTTGCTAGAAAGACTAGGCCTCTGATAGATAGATAGATAGATAGATAGATAGATAGATAGATAGATAGATAGATAGATAGATAGATAGATAGATAGATAGATAGATAGATAGATAGATAGAAATGTATGTGTATATAAATGTGTATATAAATAATAATGTGTATATGTGTATGGTATTATATATAAATACAGTACATTTTGAAAGAATATATGTGATTTCTCATAATAACAAGAGGCATAGGGTTCTGTCAGTAGGCACGGTCCTAGTAATATTGTGCAGTTGCAACAAAAGCTTTAAATGAAAGCTTTTTGCTTTAAATGAAAGCTGATAAAATGGAGTTAGAAGCTTTAGGAAGCATTCTGATGTTCCAGGAACGTTCCAAATGGCTGCGATTTACAGTATAGTCAGGGTCACAAAGCTGGTTTGACGGCTGTTCTTTTGCAGGCCTCACTATCTATTTCTTTCAAAGTGGAACAGGTGCTACTGTAGCACATTACTGCAATATAACTTTTCCCCACAGTGATGCACTTTAATTTAAAGAGGCCTCAACACAATTTCCAGCTCCACTGAAGATTGTAATAAGCCCAGTCTTTCTGCTGTCCCATAAATTCCTTCTCCTTTTTTCATAGGATGGAAGTGTTGCATTCTGTTTCCCTGTTTCTTTAATGCTTTTGTCCTGTTTTGTGCAGCTCCTCTGGTTTGAAATTGTCAGTCATTCAGAACGTGGCACTCAGATTTATTGTGTCCCATACATACAGTTGCTCTTCATGTGGGTCAGCAGAATAAAATGACATTCAAACCCAAGGACTTGTTAAGTTAGTCTCAGAAGGCACTTGACAAGATCATTGAGTTCTGAGTCACACATGAGCTGTCTTAATGCCTCAGAAGAATGGTCTCAAGTGTTTGGCTGCTAAACAGAACTAATAATGAGCTCATTCACAAGGGCAGGATTTTCATTTCTTTTCACGCTCTTATTGTTAGGAGAAAGAAACAGTAGAAAATGCAACAAAAGTTAAACTTTTATTTACTAATATTTCATGCTTGTATCAGCTGAAAACTACGAATTCATAGTTGGACTGCAATACGTACAATGCTGCGCTGTGCATGTCTACTTAGAAATTAGCCCAGTGATTTCAGCGAGTGTTATTCCAGGTAGTTCTGTATAAGATTGCAACCTTAATTTTTTGGATAAAGCAAATACTTGAACAGCAGGTTTAATTTTTTATATATATATAATTAACAAAGTGATTTTAGAATGAGTGGTTGTGTAAACAGAGTTTCCTCCATTTCTCCTTCATAGCAAGGGTTGTCTCTTCTTAGACAATAGTGCATAGGCCATTCAGAAATATGTGTGTACATTGTCTAAATATAAGGGAAGCATGCCTTTTCATTGAGAGCTATTGATTTTAATCATTTTGTGGTTCTTCTAATCAAAATCAGTGAAGAGACTTCCACTCATGCTAAATGTCATCCTCTTGTTTTTCTGTGCATCAGCAGAAACCTCCATCTCTTCTCCAAAGCCTCCCCAAACTTTCTGGTGCATATTTGCTGGGGTGCTATTGCTGGGTGGTTCTTGGGCAATGGAGATCCTATCATTGTATCTCAAACCAATGGGCTTTGTCTATCTGTATCTTAATCTGAGTATTCTCTCCTAGAGGTGACTCAAGGTGACGCTATGGTTTTTCCTTCTTAAAAACTCTTTCTAAAAATATCATGGGTTGGCTGTTGCATATGGGCAGATTATTACTTTAATATCCACTACACAGAATGGTATGTCTTCATTTTACAGCCTCATTGAATATATAATCATATGACACATAGAACATGAACAGCTGTTTTGAAAAGGATATAGCCTATTATGATTCAGCAAGCAATGAAATATCTGAAATCAGACCACTTAAAGAAATAAGACTTAATGAATAGTCAAGAAATGTGCCCCCCCCCCCCCAGTCCTCTTGTAATGGCAGCATCAGATGGCAGTTGCTGATGCTTTGCTATTTAGCCTGTAAAAATATAAACAGCTTTCAGAGTTCACAAATCTTGTCATATTTGGGTATGGCAAGAAGCAAAATACTTCTTTCGCTGATTCATTCAAATGATTGAAGGATTCCTTACCACAGTTTCTAAGTGTACCTATGTATCACGGTTATGCATTCTGTGTTTAAACTAGAGATGGGTACAGTTCCCTAGGCTTGAGCCTGGGTGGGAATGGCCGGCAAATAAGGCTTGGAGTGCAGCTTTCTTTTCTGAGTATTTTAAATTTGCTCTGTCTGACATACGCCTTCATGTACTGTAACCCACTTCATCACATAGGCATCTGTTGAATTGGGCTGCAATAAGTCTATGAAAGCTTACACAAATAAATCTTGTTGGTCTTTAAGGTGCTACAAGACTCTTGTTTCTGCTGCAGATGACTAATGTGGCTGCCATATGGAAATTTAAATTTGCTCATAGTTACCAACCCTCCTCATAAAATTCAAAATCCCAATAAACTCTGGTGGCTGCTCAGAGTTGCTGCTGTTGCACTTTTTGTTTCACTCATGGCAGTGTGTGTGTGTGTGTGTGTGTGTGTGTGTGTGAGAGAGAGAGAGAGAGAGAGAGAGAGAGAGAGAGAGAAGAGAGAGAGAGAAGAGAGAATGTGTTTGAGGGGAGAACTCTTCTGCTACATTTCATAGTAAATCAGAGGAGGAGGAGGAAAAAGAGAAAGAGGAGAAGACAGAGACCAGCAAGCAAGGGTCAAATCCAGTTGTTGTTCCTAAGCAAGAGGGGGGCAAATCTAGTTCTCCATTTCATTTCATTTCATTTATTGTATTTATATCACGCCCATCTGGTCAGTTGACCATTCTTGTTCCTAAACTGAGTGGACCCATTGAGTCAATGAGACGTATGAACATATTGACTTATCAACTCCCATTGAGACACTGGGTCTACACTAGTTCAAACTAACAACTAGATTTAACTGAAAGGAACCCCTGCATTATCATTTTTATTGACAACAATGTCAGTGAAGCAGTAACTAGATAAGTGGGTTAGTGAGCTGGTAGATGGCATGGATGGAATATTTTTTCCTCCATCTCATACCCCATTTCAGAGTGAGGTGGAAAAGAACAGGGGTCATAATGTCTACATCATTTTAACTCCAAGGGTCTTCTTCTGAGCCAAGCAGCTGCAGAACTCTGTGACATCTTTGTTTAAACATTAAAGGGAAAATCCTGTAATTCAAGTGAAAAATATCACTATATCATCCAATAAAGAAAATGCCTGTAGGAAAATACAGATGAAAAAATGTTCTAATAATGTTGCTTGGCTATCTGCCAATGTGGAAGTTATACACATTTGAGAAGATAAGTTATTGTTACAGGGTTATAAATGTATATTTCAAGTTTATTTCCTGTAGATTCATTGTTTTTGCATTCCACAAATATTTGGTGTAGCTTGGCAGGTTGTGACTGGAGCATTGGTGTCTCTCTTTCACAAATATTCATATATGAAATTGTGAGAGGAGATGCCCGCTTCTTGATCCATGAATCAGCCCAGGCTATGCTGCCAATTGATGCTTTTTCTTTGCCTTGACTGTTTCTTACCATAATCATGCAAGTCCACGCATGGGCAATAGTTTTATAGCTATTCTTCCATATAAACTGCAACTCAGGCTTTTACACATGCCCTAAAGGTCTTTGGGCTTTTCAGGTATTTCAGTCAAATATTTGTAACCCCCTAGGGGACTAGTCACATGTTCATTTGGTACATTTTTTAAAAGACCCAGGAACAGAACATGGAAAGATCTGTTCTAAAGTTTCCAGGATCCCTCACCCAGAATGGCTGTGCCCCCCTCCCAGCTAGCTGGGGATGATGAGAATTGTAGTTCCAAGATGAACTTTATCGAAGTCTGCCCATGAAGCACTGACTTCTTTTGTCCAAAATAAACATACACGTGCACAACTCATATCTTGAAGAAGGAAGATCATTGGGGTTGCATACAGAAACACAAAACATCACCTTTTCCTTCCAGCAATGTAATTAACTCCCATGACCCATGTCTGGAAAACACTGTTTTTGTGCATCGTCTACTACCAGGGAAGAGGCTTCACAGGTTCTCTTGCTCAGCAGGAACTTAAATATGGTATATCTTTTTAAAATGAAGGTGTAGGGCATGCGGTAAGGTTCTTGGTCTATGGCAGGGCTTTCAGCATTCTACATATCTGTGAGAGCAATTGCTATCTTTTCCAAATTTCTTCTCCCCAAGCTAGGTTTTTGATTTTGGTTGCCTTAGGTGATAGAAAAAGAGAAAGTAGAGGCAATATTGTGCAGTTCAGGAGTGCAAACAGAATTAAGTTGAGCTGTCAACTTGCAGCAGACTCTGCTTACCTGATTCTACACTTAGGAGTTAAAAATAATTATGTGCCACCAAGTCAATTCCAACTTATGATCACCCTCTCATTTTTTTAGGTGTTGAGCACTCAGGAGTGGTCTACTATTCACTTCTTCTGGTGGCATTCTAGGACTGTGCAGCTTTCCAAGTCTACACAGGCTGGCTCTTCTCTCAGGAGGCACTGTGGAGAATCAAAGACCTGACCTCAGGTTTTGCAGCCAAGATACCAAACTCACACTGAATTATCTAGCTAGAATTAGGGCAACAGTTTTCATATATTTGGGTACCCCTGCATGAAATTCTTGTCCAAACAGTATGTTTCACAGTTTGATTTCTACGGGTTTCGAGCAAGCCAAATTGAGATATTAGAACACATAAGGGAAACAATCAGGATGGAGCTATTTGAATTCACATGTGAGCTGGGATAGTGTAGAGGATTAAAATGTTCTTTCTTTTTTTGTCTTGAAGTCAATAGATAAACTATAGGATTCAAAAAGGACTGTGACAAAGCCTCTGTTGCTGTCCATGTAGGAAATGGAGGAACACTTTGCTGTTTTCTTTGTTTTTATGAGAATAAATAGGTGGTGGAGCCAAGGTGTCTAGTCTTTTCGCCTTTGCCTTATTCAACATGTGTGTTAACATTAGTTGCCTATTAAGGTACCTAATTAATCTCAATTTCATACATTAGGTTCCATGTAGACAGCATTTCCTGTGACCTGTAGTCATAATTAAGGATGCATAAGAAATTCAGTCAATATGGACTGATCCAATCATCATCTCCTGGACTATTGTGCAGATTGGAATATAGTTATTCACCAGTTTTGAACTTTTTGAATCTTGTTTGGGGTTTTTTTTTTTTTTTTAGTTCACACTTCAGGTTAAAACATTAAAATATGTTTAAGATGCAAATTCAGATTAAATTTAAAAATGAAAGTACAGAATATTTATTTTATTTATTTATTTATTAAATTTATACCCCTCCCCATCTAGACCGAAGTCTACTCTGGGCAGCTAACAATAATAGATAGAATAAAAACAATATAATAAAATAAAAAACAACAGTAGTAATATAGTTCAAGATGGGAAAAAATATTCAAGTGATGACAGGAGGGAAAGCCTACCTAAAGAGCCAGGTCTTAAGTTTGCTCTTAAAAGCACCCAGCGAGGGAGCCAGACAGATCTCTGGGGGCAGACTGTTCCAAAGGCGAGGGGCCACTGCCGAGAAGGCCCGGTTTCTTGTTCTTTCTCTCCGGGCCTCCCTCGGCGTTAGGGAATAATGGTTAAACAGGATATAATGGGCTTACAGGTCAACATACATGATGGTGACATGGACTAGAGATATACTAATTCTTCTGTAATCATAATCAGACAGCCACAACAGTATTGTAGGATACATAAATGTTTGTCCTCATATCTATTTGTGCACAGTGGAATGACTCTGCTAATTTTTTTTTTAATCTTGGCTGCATGCTGATTACATGCAAAACCATGTTGATTTGATTTCTGTACATCTTCTGGTTTATCACAGACATAAAGAGGCTAAGGGAATATTAAACACAACACATCACCTTGGAATCTTTATTACTTGATTGCACAGCAATGAATGCAACACCAGAAGTGAGGCATTGACTGCAATACACAAATTCAGCACTGTGAACAGTACCACTGGAATACCTCTGAACAGCATTTGGATTTTCTTAACCATCTTCAAGGCAGCTTACAGTTTAATATTTTTCCCTAAATCAAAACATATATGGCATGTCCTGGGATATCCCCCTGCTATTAGTTTTTCACATGGGTCTGTTCATCTCTCTTATCCTTAGAGGATAGTCCTGTGGTGGAACCATTGTGAACTATCTTCAGTGGTTACCTGAATATGCAGGCAGTTTCCAGTATAAAAGATCACTAATAATATATTTTGTTACTGTTATAAACATTACATGTCACCAGGTTCCTTAGTCTTAAGATGCTTCTGGCTATAGTGACAGTGAGCAAGAGAAAGCAGTTTATGCAATTATGAGGAGAGAAACTACACCAAAGGCTACTTCTGCATTTTGAGATCAGAATAGTAATGCTCTCATCAGACAGCTTGTCCTGAAGGAGCTATAGAAGTCTAGTGTGCAGATTAATCAATAAACACGTCACTTTAAAGAGATTTGTGAGCTGCCCCAGCAGTATGTCTGCATCATTATATGTTGCCAGTTGGGATTCAAGAGCTTGGATCTCATTTCCTTTCATGAGATCAGAAGATACCATATTTGTGATAGCTAGTCAAAGTCTGATCTTCCATCAAATTCCAATAAACTAGGAATAAATCCACTGAAGCTCATGTCATTGTGCCAGTATGAATGACAGTGGGATCAGGCCTTTGGGACAGATGTGCAAGTAGGTACAATACATTTTTCTCATTTTTATTTGCAATCAAATGCCACCGTTGACTTGGTTTTATTTACACAAGAATGAAAGTAAAAGTTAGATTCAGATCAGTGTTTTGCAGCAAATGATTCATTTTCTATGTTACAATCGCCTCATAGTTGCTGTACTTACTGTTATCCTATGCTAGATATCCATTAATGCTTTGTTATTCTGTGTAGCTCTATAGAGCAGTTGTTCCCAACCATGGATCCTCAGGCAGTCTTGGACTAAAACTCCCAGAAGCCTTCCCCACTGGCTGTGCTGGCCAGGATTTCTGGGAGTTGTAGTCCAAGAACATCAGAGGACCCAAGTTTAAGAACCATGGTTACAGAGCCTGTATGGGCAGGAAAAAAAAATCCTTTAAATAATCTAAAATATAAAATATTTCTGAAATATAAAATATCAGTAATATAAAGAAGCAACAGCAAGAATAAAAAGAAGAAACAGACTCCTTCAACAAATGTTTCAGTACCAAAACACCAGTAGCAAAAAAGAAGTGGTTAAATTCTTCAGGTATAGAAGAATAGCCACCAATTAAAAGCTATTTCAGTTAAAAGCAGATATAAGCAACAAGGCCCCATTTTAAAATGGTCAATGGAAATAGCTACTTCAGGTAAATTGCCTGGCTACTTTTTTCCTGTACACTATTGGAAATATTATGATTAGCTACTTGAGGCAAATTCTACTGTCATATGAATTTGCCTCATTTCCACAAGGACTCCATCTCTTCCAGCCACCGAGTACATGACTACCACTTTGACTTTTCATCCATACAGAAAGGAGAGACTCAACCTTCATTTCAAGCTGAATCTGCAAACGTCATCTTACCAGAAGCTTGCATTCTAAAATCACAGTTATTAAACCAGACACAATTTTTGGACTCTCTACTTCTTTCCCTTTTCCAACATTTTATACTATTTTAGACTGATGAAGAGTTCCAATGAGCTCACCTTGCTTATAAATTTTTAGTGTCCAATAAAGTTATTATGCAGTCAAGAACTTTGGTTTCTACAGATGGATTGTGTGGCTTCCCATTTTCCTAAAGAGATTACAACTCCTGCTAAGCAAAGTGTGTGTGTGTGTGTGTGTGTGATGTGCTGTCAATTTGGAACTGACTTATAGAGACCATGATAGGGCTTTCAAGGTAAATGAGATATTTAAGGAGTGGTTTTTACCAGATCTGTTCTCCCAGTGAATTTCCATGGCTCAGTGGGAATTCAAACCCTGTTCTCCAGAGTCCTAGTCTCTCACTCTGATCACTGCACCACACTGGGAATCACAAGTGTAGATGTGTATAACTTGACAGCTCCTGGTGCTGTCAATCTGCATAACTGATTTGCCTTTTCCTCCTTAATGGATTTTCTGTGGTGACAGATGAGATGAAAGAAACTGTGGGAAATACATGGGGGTTATGAATGGAAGAAGACGTTGGCTAGACCCCACATAAAATTCTGTGAATGAGGCAGGGTATTTGTAAAATGAAAATTTCACTTGGAAGTACCTGTAAACTCTTTTCTGATCCATTATTTTTTTTATGCTTTCAGTGAGACATTGTGTAAGCTCTCTCTTTTTCACTGCCCCAATCTTTCTTTCTAAATCTTTTCGGTTAGCAAAATGTCATTGTACATGTGATTTGGTTCCTTCCTACTTTAAAATATTTGGATGCTCTGATTTGGATAAAAGAATATAACAATGAAAATTATGAGCCAATGGATACCTTTTTGTTTTGTTTTGTTTTACATTTTAATGTGTTCACTCTGATAAAGCATGAAAAAATTCTTTTCCTAGTGGAGTGTTGAAATGGAGCCAAAGATTCCTTCTTAGTGACTTTACATCTTTTCTACAAAAGTCTATAATGCCCATAATACTATAACATATTAATGCACAGGGATTCCTGAAGGAGCAGTACTAGTTTAAGTAAGAGTGGATTTATTTTCATTATCTAGAGTATATGCCCCCTTTTTTCTTTAGTCTCTTGTCAAACATTCCATGCCCTTGGTTTTTTTTTTTTGAGACAGATACTGAGCTTAAACAACTGGAATGTTCTATACATCCAGTCTAAATGACATCACTATCCAGGTACTCTCCTAACAGTTAATATGAACCTTGTGGTGCAATGGTTAAACTGCAGTACTGAAGCCAAAACTCTGCTTACAACCTGGGTTCAGTCCAAGGTAGCTGGCTCAAGGTTGACACAGTCTTCCATCCTTCTGAGGTCAGTAAACTGAGTACCCAGCTTGTTGAGATGTGTGTGCAATGTGTAGCCTGCATAATTAAATTCTAAACCACCCAGAGAGTGCTTTAAGTGCTATGGGGTGGTAAATATAAGCAGCACAGTTTGCTTTTGCTTTTTGCTTTAATACTACTGAAAATGTATTCAGAAAAGGTTATTTGCTTGGATGATTCACTCCATCACACCAACCATTCAAATGGCTTGCATGAAAGCAACTGCATCAACTCTAGAGATGGGAGTAATCCATACAAACTACCTTATTACTACGCTTTCAGGCTCAAAAGTGATTTAGATGGATGATGGTGAATCCTCAAGTATATCTCAGCTTATGTATTTTTCATGATCATTCCTCTTATATTTACATGCTTTCCTTGTCCAGCCACCAATTGTTAGTTCCTTCTTTCATTTCTTACTGCTGAGGAACTATGGTGGCTTTCAGATGCAACTCATATGTCACTGAACAGGAATGGTTCTATAGTATCATATATAGTGGCAAAGCAGTATCATCTATATCTTAGTATTATTTATATTCACATCTTGCTTTCCAGCTGTTAAACAGGCAACTAACAATAACATATCTATCTATCTATCTATCTATCTATCTATCTATCTATCTATCTATCTATCTATCTATCTATCTATCTATCTATCTATCTATCTGTCTGTCTGTCTAGATAGCTAGACAGCTAGATAGATAGATGACAGATAACTAGCTAGCTAGCTAGATGACAAGGTTGACAAGCTAGCTATTGAAGGAGAAGCATAAATGACTTCCACAGTTTTTGTACTTACAATAAAAAAAATCATCCAGGTAGAATGGTTAACCACTGGATTTTATCAGCTGAACAGGAATTTGAATCAGATATCCTGGTAAATTTCCATCTAGTACACAATGCACTCCACCACCACCCCCAATTGCTTATCATTCAGGCAAATGTTTAGTCTTACAGTCCCACAATATGAAAGTTCACCACCAAGAGAATTAAACAGAGTGGAAGTAAGTTTCAAGGCTTGACATTACCTGGACTGGTTTTAAATATAGAAATGGCACCACCTACACAGAGTAATAAACAAGTTCTTAGAAGGCACTACCTCACAAGGACCCACAAGCCAAATCTTATTCAGTTAATATTCTTTAAAAAAAACACAGTTGAGGGAGGAAATCAAGCCATTGCAAAATGGGAGCAGAGATTTATTTCAGGGCTGACATATGTACACAATATTAGGGCAGATTTGTTTTCAGATCAGTTCCAGTGATAAGGAAAAGTAGCCAAGATCTCATTTTTAAGAGCCATTTAAAAACTATGCTATTTAGGCAGGCCTTCCCTTCTGTCAATTCTTAAATTTTAGTTCTTTGTTTTTTATTATTCCCATCTTGAATACTTTATATTATTGTTTCAATTGTTTTATTGTTTAATGTTTTAATGTTTTATATATTTGATGATATTTGTAAGCCGCCCCGAGTAGACATTGTCTAGGGGGGCGGGGTAGAAATCTAAAAATAAATAAATAAATAAAATAAACAACAGGCACAGTGAACATGGCCTAGAAAGAGGACTGTGACAGGAGTAGACAAGACAAGGGCAGATTATGGGAAGGCTTGGGAGGATTTGGTATTGATTCATGGATGAGTTCAGAATCTTACTTTTTTAAAAGTCGGCAAACCAGAACCTAATGTAAGGTCAACAATCCTCTCATCTCACATGCTCATTGAGTGCAAGCTGTTTGGTTAATATGCCATTAAAAGAACTACAGTATAGGCAAAGTATGGCTGGAATATGGCAGGGTGGAAGGTGCGGGCAAAGAGAAAAATAGACAGGAACAGAGAGAGGTGAGCTTTGCCATAAAGTTGACTGAAGCAAGGGAAAGGCTGGAAGGAGGTTGCTTATACCTAGAGACAATGGAGTTATGGAGAGATGGAAATGCAATGAAAAGCTGTCAATGTACATTGCTGACAATTTGTCACAGTTATGAAAAGCAATACATTTCAGAATAATCAAATAGTGGCAGGAACATTAGAACTCTGTGGGATGGAGGACAGACAACAGATGGTAATGAATTTATTGGGAATGTGAACGGTGGTGTCTAAGGGCAGCCTTCAGAATTTCTCCACATTTGGTATTGAAACCCTAACTGTGTTACTGCCTGACCTGCTGTTTGACGTATACCTTTTCTGCTGCCTAAAGCTGTAAGGAAGCTGTGAGAATGGAAATTGGTATCCAAATAGGAAAACTACATTTTGTCATTGCTACACTAAAGTGGCAGGAACAACATAATGAATACTGTGGTGAAAGTAAAAATGTCATTGTAGGTGATTCTAGCACAAAGTTCTGAATGAGTAAAATGCTAGTGCTTTTTGTTCAGAGCTTCTGGGAGCTGTGTAGATATTATCTTGGAAATTGAATTCAGCAAAGCTGTGTGTCAGCTCATAATGTTATATCACATGGGAACTGCAGGACAATTTTGCCTTTTCTGACATTATGCCTTCAATTCTGTGCATACTTACTTGAGAGCAGGTCCAACTGAACATAGCAGGATTTACTTCTGAGTAAAAGAACAGAGGATTGCATGAAAGTTTGGCACTCCTGGGATGAGTGGTGTGTGTTTTGTTTTGTTTTTAAATAATGATCCCATGGGCATGGAGATGAGATTTGCTTTGTAACATCTCTTCAAGGAGAATTAAAAGGAAATCTACATTCTATCAGTAGGTCTTTTCCAAGAATGCAATCTAGGACAAGAATCTTAACCAATGCTCTCTAAACACAGTACTTGTGGCAACGGATTGTGTGAGGTTTCTGAAGTTGCGTAGTCAGTCACCTTGCATAGTTCTTCACAGTTCTTAGACATAACTGCTAGTAAAAGGATTGATTGAGATTGTGAATCTCCATCTCCTAATCTCTCAGCATTTTTTTTTCATAGTTAGAATAGCTTCATCTTCTGTTTGGTTTTCCTGTTGAATTGTTTATTGTTTTTGAGTCTTTTTGTGTTTTATGTAGTGAAATTTTCACTCCTCTACTGACCCTAGCTGCTTTAGATGTCTGATTTATTTCTTAGAGTGATTCATGTACAAAATTGATTTTTCTGTAGTGCTTTTGTCTGTGTGGCTGCAAGCAAGCGTGCTTATTTCATTCACATTTCTGGACCAAAAATCACTAATAATATTACTATGATACCACACATTTAAATTCATAGTGTTAAACACTGTTATTTTATTGCCCATTTCATTTTTATCACACAAAGGCATAAATTTTCTGTTAGAGCTTCTCATTAGTTAAACACATACACACATTATATACATGTGCGTGTGTGCGCTGTTAAATATGTGTGTGTGTGCATGTGTGCATATATATATGATCAACTATATCTGATCATTAGTTTAATCAGGAGGCATTTCTGCAGCAGTAATACAAACACACATTGTGGTATCCTTAGGCCCCAAGGGAAGATTGGTTTATCTTCACCACAGGTAAGGCTTGTAAAGTGCAGTAGTTTTGATGAGACTGAGCAGGGGGCTCAGAAAAAGACACTGTTAGAAGGTGGGAAGAGCACTACATTTTCCATGACAGAGGCAATTGAAAGAGAATGGAAGAAATCTTAGTCATCACAGAGGAGGCAAGGAACTGCTTGGGAGTACTTTGAGGTGGAAGAGTATCCCATGATTGCTATCTGCCTTCCCTTTAGGCAGCAAATGAGCAGAGGTGATTTGCCAAGGCATTACAGCAGTGGCAACTTACTCAAGCATTTTAAGAGGCAACACCAAGTGGTCTTGGTCAGGCAGAAAAGCCCCAGGAGCCAGGCAGCAAACTTACAAACTAAACTAAGAATGAAACCATGCAAAGGCCTGTTTATTTTTATTACATACATTTTGAGCTGTTTTGACCACTATTAATAGAAAAACAGAATCCAGATAAATAGATGGTTATGAATGACCTAACCCATTCGATATAATTCAGTTCCATGTGGGCAGCCAATACCCCCAAACTCACTCAGTGCAAGGATTTTTCTTTTAATCTGATGGATAAGGGTTGAAATGGCGTAGTCAGGTGACTTAGCCTGCACAATTATTTCATATCTGCTAGGAGCAACAAGCTTACAGCCATGCGAAAAAGAAATCACATTCTCTTTGAATTCTATGGTTTTACAGATCAGGACATAATAAAAATCATCTGATCCTTAGCAGGTCTGAAAATTAGGTAAATAAAACCTCAGATGAACAACAACACATATTACATTGTGTCATGATTTATTTAGGAAAAATAAAGCCAAAATGGAGAAACCATGTGTGAAAAACTAAGTGCACCTTATGTAGTAGGAAGTGCATTGTGCATTTCAGAAAAAAACCCATTTTCTGTGAAGTGTGGAATGTCAACTGTAACTCTTCATGCAGCCTACAGCTAAAGAGCAATGATTAGATAGTGCTAGAAACCATTTGTCTGGGGCTTAAGTTCTGTGAAAGAGAAATTTTGTCCCAAAGTAATATTCTAGGAGCAGGAAGGCTTCTGTTTTAGTCTTTAGTCTTTTTGTATTTAGAACAACAAATGAATTACAATAGCAATGCAGTTCTAGGATTATGATGATGATTATATGACTACAAAGTAAATTATAGACATTTATATTATGATTATAGCTGGCTGAATAGCTGAGTTAATTAGGAAATGTTGGGAGTTCAATTCCCAGCTGTGAGCTAGCCTGTGTAGCATTGGGCAAGCTGCAGGGTATCTGCAGAAGAGACTGGAAAACCACTTCTGAGAACCTTGGAAGAGGTCGCTGTAAGTCAGAATTGATGGTCCAGAGTTATTATTATTTTTCTGTTATGACCAATCTAATATTATTGCTCTAGTCACTGTATAATTGTGGTTGATTTGAGGTTTCTGTGTTTTCTGTTATGTAGAAATAAATGTGAATAATTTGCTTTCCCCCGTCCTTTTTGGCAATCTTTCTATTACTACCCTTATTAACTGACGTTGCAGTTCTGTCTTCTCATTCCTGTGAATGAAGTGGAAATTGTCAAAACACAGGCATGCTGATGCACTCCTCTTGTACCTTAACTTCTACTCCAGATGAACACAAGAGTTACATTCCATTCTTTGATTCCCTAAAGAGGGGGAAAGACACTTGCTTAATTAGAGTAAATACAATGAGATTTCTTGAAATCTCAATCAAATTGACTTGCCTAATAAAAATTATGTCACTTTGGACATGTCACTGTGACTTTTCTGTTTGTAGAATTTGACACTGTTAAAGCTCTTTCAACTATTTCACATTGCTAATGATGTATTGTATATGGAGTGGTGTGGCTCCTAGTAGGATTATACTGTAATTTTTCTTTGGAGTAGAAGTTAAAGTCATAAATATGACTGATATTGAATGATAGTGTGAGGGCTGATCTGTGGCCTAAATCACTACACAGTAATAACACTATGCATCAGAGTTGGTATGGTTGAATTTGATGTATTTTCCCATGACTACATGATGTTATGCTAATCATATGGAGGCCTGTTTTTATTCCCAGCACATTTTGATCTGATAACAGGACCGCCTAGTAATCTGTGTTGACTGTGCCCATGTTGATTTGGTTCAGATTCTGCTATGCGATTGCTGTGGAAAGAGGGTTTTCACACCCACTCACCTCTTTGTTTTTATAAACACACACATAGGAGACTGTGCTAGGCTGATTATTTGCTATGTCATTTAAGCACTGTATCATGTTTGAAACAAAGAAATGAAAGGAAGAAACAGATGGAAGTAAGGGGAAAGGGATGAAAGGGAGGGATGAAGGAATGGTAGAGGGCAATGTTAATAGGACAGGATGCTTTGATCCAGGTGATAAGTGCCCTCTGGCATCTTGCAATAAGATAATTAAAACAATTCTCTCTGTTTCTTGATCAGGATATTTAGATAGGGAAAGCTGTGTCTAGGGTGTGGGGAAGATGATAGACAGAGTTTAAAGAGAAATTGCTTGTTTCAATATTTGGGTTGGGAAGACTGAGTCTGAGCAGAGGGGGAGGAGGCACTTCTTTTTAAGAATTCAAGATTTTCATCTGCTCCTTACTAAGCTTTTAATAGTCCTGGTTGGTGAGAACAGTAACAGTGATTTCATCAGAAATTGGTTTTGAAAACTTAGAGCAACCCAATTACATATGGGTATACCTTGCCATGCAGTCTCATCCTGAGTTTGTTTTATCTAACAATACAGTGGTGCCTCGACTTATGAATGTCCCTACTTACGACCATTTCAAGTTACAACCAGCTCCGGCTGCAAAATTTTGCTTCTACTTGTGACCGGAGCTTCCACTTACGAACAGAAAAAGGCAGGGGGAAAAGGCGGGAAATTCAAATTTCTAACTGTAGGTGGCGACGAGGCTGCTTCTTTGTAGCTCTTTCGCCCCAGCAGTTAGAGAGTGTGCGATCGGAGGAGGCTGCCTGGTAAGTTAAGGTGCTGTTTTCTGCTTTTAAAAAACTGTTCTGGGTGTTTTTGCAGCGTGGTTTTGGGCTGGGGGGGTTATGTTTCTGTGCTGTGATGGGTCTTGGGAGGTTTGTTTGTTTTTTGGATTTCCCCCCCCCCATTTCCGATGGGTCTTGGGGGTTTGTTTGTTTGTTGGTGCTTTGCTTTTTCCCAATTTCTGATCTGTCTTGCATGCTTCGCTTGCTTTTTGTGTTGCTCTTTCCCCATTTCCGATCTGTCTTGCATGCTTCGTTTGCTTTTTGCATTGCTCTTTCCCCATTTCCGTTCTGTCTTGCATGCTTCGTTTGCTTTTTGCATTGCTCTTTCCCCATTTCCGATCTGTCTTGCATGCTTTGTTTGCTTTTTGCATTTCTTTTTCCCCATTTCCATCTGTCTTGCATGCTCTGCTTGCTTTTCTCCCCCCCCCCTTCGGCCGGAAGGGATTAATCACGTTTCCGATGGGTCTTGCAGTGATTTTTTTGTTGTTGTTGATTTTTTCCTTCGGGCGGAATGGATTAAATGCATTTCAGTGCATTTCAATGGGAAATGGTGCTTTGACTTACGACCATTTCGACTTATGCCCATCTTCCGGAACGGATTAAGTTCGTAAGTCGAGGCACCACTGTATTCTGCATAGCTAATAGAACCCTTTCACTAATACGCAGTGCTGACAGCAGATTAAGTGCCAAGGGTATAATCTATCCAGACTTATAAGCAGTTAAGTGCATAAGCAACTCGCAAATGCACACCAAAACCACACTGCCAAAAGTCAGGATAGCACTCCCCATCCCATGGGACAATTTCCATATAAATATATGAAGTATATTTCTACACCTGTGTAAAACTCCGGTTTGGTTACAGTGCCTATTTTCATTTCACATTTATTCTGTTCTATTCAAGCCAAAGCAACCTAATTTATACTTCAAGGTTTCTGCCTGACACCCCTTGTCCCATTTTTGTAAAAGTACAAACAGAATTGTAGGTGAATGGCTCTCTTTTGAAGTTCTCTTGGCAATAAGTCATTTAGTACTGTAATGAATGAGGTGTACTTGCCTAGTGCCACAATGGAGTGTTAATTAGTTTCCAATTTTGAAAACAATGTGAATTCACAGTTGATATCACAGGGGGAAAGAACAAAGCTACAGCAATATAACAAAATGCTGGATGATGCCAAATGTTGAGGAGATACAGCATTCATTTATAGTTGTTTCCTCTCTAGATTCACAGCAGGGATGTAGGGAGGGCTCTAAGTCTGACATATGGAGTGACAGGTATCCAGGGTACTTGCAGTATTAGTACAATGGCATCTTTCAAAACAGTGCTGCCTGCTTACCTAATTAAAGAGACATAATTGTAGTAATTGGAGCAGAATTATGCAAAAAACCTCAGTCCTACAAAAATTTGACATATTTTTTTTAAATTAACGAATTGTGGTTCTGATTTTCACAAAGAGCAACATAGGTGCAGAAGAAACAAAGATATGAATATACAATCTATATTGTGATTCTAATCCTGACCCCTATCACATGGCTTCATATATCCATATATCCATTGCCTCCCAAAGCCCTCATCTACACAAATGCGAATGTGCAGTTAGTTTAATGTGTAGTTTGTCTGATAACTAATTTGCACACAAAATTCTGTGTATAAATTGTATGAAATTCTACTTTTCCATGCCCCCACCCTGGTTCCAGTGTTCTGACCATGGCCACCCATACTTGGTAATTCCTACAGCAGATTATTACAATGTCCTCCACCTAGTCCGTTCGCGAACAGTTCAAAAACTGCAGCTGGTCTAGGGCACCGTGTCCAGACTGCTAATGAGAGCCAAACCACAAGGCTGTATTTCATCCATTTTGAAACATCTGCATTGTGCCTCCCACCTTCTGCAGCAAGGAAGGCTCTGGCTTTGCTTCCTATAGAAGAGGATGTGTACAAAGGCCAGTGGTATATGTACATGTTCCCTCCTTACTTTGGACTATGCAGAGCTTGGAAAGGTGGCATTTTGAACTACAACTTCCAGTATCCTCATAACCAGTGGAGCTTTAAAAGAGATGGGCACCATGTGAGCTGTTTCCAGTTAAAACACCGGGTAGCTATTTGGTCTGTCCCTCTTTAGTAGTTTTTATTTTTTTTTAAAGATAAAAATATGGGAAAACATGGGGGAGGGGGATAGAAATGAAAAACCATCTCATCTGGACAAGAGAGCATGTAGTGGTCCTAGCATTGTGCTTTTCCTCCACCAGGGAGGCAAAATGGTGGCTGAATGTCAGGCAGGGAGTGATAAATCACAGTGGCTTCAAATGAAGACAGATGTTGACCCTGTTACTATTTTCTCTCTCTGCCAGGAGGAATAGTAGTTACAAATTTACAATTAATAAGCATCATCCGGAAGCAGCTCCCGCTACTGTATATCCAGGGCTTTAGTTGAAAAAAGAGTGGTGGTGTTTTTTTTAAAACATTGTTTACATTGCACCCAAGCTTATGGATGAGTCTCCTCCCTTCACCCATTCTTTACTTTGAACTCTTTCTGTGCTGTCCTTTTATTAGTTTTAGAGAGGACTGTGCCTATAGTGTTCCTTTCCAAGGAGTGCATCTTACATTGCCATTGAAATGCTAGCCCTCATGCTTCTATTGCACATCTGTCCCATAGGCCTGTGGGACCTTAGGAGAAAGCTGCAAGATGGAAGGGGGACAACTAAAATGTGCACATTTGCTAACACCATTTTAAAATTCAAAACTCTAGTACTTATAAGTACCATATAATGCATGACTATTGATTTTTTTTATTTGTCTCCTGCACTTTCTTTGTATAAGGGCAATTGAATTTAAGATGTTTGTGGTTGACAGCACAGCATTCTCTGGTACTAGATTTGTAACAATGAGCTATTTCTTGTTGCCTGAAAAGATATGTCTAGAAAGAGAGCAATACAGAAACTTCATGGAAACAAAAAGATTTGAACCTCTTAAGGGTCTGAAATAAAGGTTTGAAACAGCTTCCAAAAATGCCAATCTTGGTATAAAGGTTCGGTTTTGTGACATTTTTGTACGACACTGCCAGCAGTGTTATGCACATTTTTATATTGTCTTTAGATGAGAACATTATTTAACAATAACAGTGATAAATTAAAACATTAGCATAATTCCCTAAGCATGCATATAATTAAAGCACTTCATTTTATAGTCAGTTCTATACTATCGGCAGAAGACAACACATTAATAAAAATGAAATAGATTGCACTACCCAAATCTGATGTAGTAGTGCTTACTTATGGTAAGCTGTACTCCGAAACAGGATATGGTAAGATCAGGCAGGCAGGCAGGCAGGCAGGCAGGCAGGCAGGCAGGCAGGCAGGCAGGCAGGCAGGCATGCATAAATAAATAAATAAATAAATAAATAAATAAATAAATAAATCCTAACGATATTAAGTTCAAAAAGCTTTCTTCAGTCATGATGCTAATCAGCAAAGGTTTGTTTTACAAGGTTTATGATGATCAGCTAGTAAATGAAGATAAGGCTTCTCTGCTCATATTAAGGTGGGTGATGAAAAGTTGTTCATTCTGTTCAATTTCAAATGTTTTTCTTTTGTTTTTTTAAATAAAGGGATGATGCCAGTTCCCAGGTTTTGGCATTTGCTGTTAATTTTGACATGTTTTAATGATTTGTTGTATACTGGAAGGTAGACAATAATAAACAACACTGTAAATAAATACTACTGTCAAGACAGTAGGAAAAGAGGAAGACTTATCATATGATAGATTGACTCAATAAAGGAAGTCACAGCTTTGAGCTTGCAGTATCTGAGCAGGACTGTTAATGATATGAGCTTCTGAAGGTCATTCATTTGTGGAGTCACTGTAAATCAGAAACAGATTGCGTAGCACACCACAACACATTGCCAAAGCTCTTCACACAAATCCATAGCTAACTTAATGGAATTTGCTGCCACAAGATGTTTTGAAGGTAAAACATTGAAGGCACAATAAAATAAAACACACAAATAAAGGGAACTATCTCACATCTCTTCAAAGGAGATTAGACAAATTCATGGAAGATGAGATCATCAAAGGCGACATCATTAGAATGGCTATATATCAATCATATCTAGGTTCAGAAACAAAGTACCTCTGAATTGCTATTTAGGTAAAGTTAAAGGTTCCCCTTGACATTTAGTCCAGTCGTGTCCGACTCTAGGGCGCGGTGCTCATCCCCATTTTCAAGCCATAGAGCCAGCGTTTTGTCCGAAGACAGTTTCCGTGGTCACGTGGCCAGCGCGACTAGACACGGAACGTCGTTACCTTCCCACCAAGGTGGTACCTATTTATCTACTTGCATTTGCATGCTTTCGAACTGCTAGGTTGGCAGGAGCTGGGACAAGCGACGGGAGCTCACTCCATTGCGTGGATTCGATCTTACGACTGCTGGTCTTCTGACCCTGCAGCACAGAGGCTTCTGCGGTTTAACCCACAGTGCCACCACGTCCCCACAGCGCCACCACGAATTGCTATTTACTGGGAGACAAAAGAGTAACTTGGTACTGTTGCACTCATATGTGACTTGTGGGCATCTCACAGACATCTGTTTGCCACTGCAGGAAACAGGACGCTGAACTAGATAGACCTTTGGTTTCATTCAACAAAAGTCTCTTGTCTTTAAACAAACCCATAATACATACATCCCTTTTCAGTTATTTTCTCTAAAGATGTATTTATTTAAATGAACAAAAAACAAACATGCACCAATGCAAATCATTGATTTTACTTTAATTCAGTATAATTTAAATCAATTTAACCTTCCAGTTTTAAAATTTCATTATTCATTTATTCATTTATTTCCTAAACAAGCAGCCATTGACCTTGATTATGGTAAAACGTAACATACATTGATTTACAGTTAGTGAATAGACCTATCCCTAGAAGTATAATTCAAAGCCTTCAGGCTAGATGTGTGGCAGAATTATTTATGCTTGTAAACAAGAGACATATTTCTATTGGGCTGTCTCAATTTCAGTACATATAAAAGAATGCTAAGTGATATTATGTATCTGAAATAGAGATGGGCATGAATTGAAAAATGAATTGCAGAATTCATCAAAAATTGCTAGTTCATCACTTCGTATTCATACGAATCAATGCCCCCTGATGAATATGAATAAATGAATTTTAGAGATTTTTGATTCATTGATTTGTTGGGCTATAAAATGGCACCCAGGCATCTAAAGACACCAAAACCACAGAGAAGCTTCCCATGACTCTCCTCTACAATACCTCTCAGTTGGTGAAGATTGGGCTTCCCCAAGTAAGCTGCTAAAGGGCACTTTCCTGCGATGCCCTCTTTCTGGGAGTATAACTCAGACGGCTGAAACCCAAACTTCACCAAATATGCAGGGCTTGTAGAGGAGAGTCAGGGGAATCTTCTCTGTGATTTTGGTGTCTCTAGGTGCTGGGGGGCATTTTACAGGTTTTATCAGAAAAACGTAAATTTTTTATTCATGATTTGTTGACCTTGACATATAAAAATGAATCGTCATTTTTCTGATTTGTGTCCATCTCTAATCTGAAAGCTCAGCCTACACATTTATGCACAGTTATTTAAATATAGTCCCATTCACTTTTCCTAGCTCTACCAAGAGAAGAGCCATTGAAATGAATGAGATTTGTTAATCACAACTAACTTAAGGCTCATTTATTTATATGGATGTACTCTATGTAGAACTAACATTCCTTTAGTCCTGTGTCTCCTCTTGCTAGAAAAGTGAAGAGTCACAATAAAATTTAATGTTACTATATAGTATAATAAAAAATATGAAGTATGTTTATTTCACTCCTTTCTTAAACTGCTGTACAATTTATGTAACAGATTGTTATGACTCCATCACCCTCTGTGTTTGCTGATTATTTTGCTACCAGTAGTGTGGCTACCAGCAAAATATGCAGTATCTAGTATGGGATTAGACTAGTTTGGGCTACCTATGGAAACTATTAGGAAATTTCAGTGGGTCCAAAACACAGCAGTCAAATTACTAACTGGGGCTAGATGCAAGGATCACACAACTCCAGGGATCACACTGGCTGATGATGTGTTTCCGTGGAGAATTCAAAGTGCTGGTTCTAACCTATAAAGCCCTTAATGGCTTGGGCCCAAGCTATTCCAAGGACTGCATCTCTCTTTATGGTTCTGCTCAAGTGTTAAAATCATCTGGAGAGGTCTTCCTCTTGGTCCCATCACTGTCACAGGTGCATTTGATGGGATCACGGGAGAGGATCTTCTCTGTTGCTGCTGCCCAACTCTGGAACTCCATCCCACAGGTTTTTAAAATGAATTGTTGTACATTACTGCATTGACTGTGTTTTGGTGTTGCTTATGTTTATAGTTTATTAATTGGTCCTTTTAATATTGTATACTAATTTTTACTAATTTAAATACTGTCTTTTAAATGTTGTAAACCACATTGGGTCCTTTTTAAGGAAAAAAGGTGGGTTAAAATTATCTTAAATAAATAAAAATAAAATAAAAAATAAAATAAATAAATAGTGTTATGCTATTTCTCACATGTCTATTAGCATCTAATTGATTATACCTCAGGGTCATATTTGTCTTATATTACTCCCTTCCTACCTCAGATGATGTACAGGTTGGGACAGTGGCCATTTATTTACCCTAGTAAATAACTAGGGTTATCTTACTTTTTCAGTTGTATGGTCCATCTATGATTTTGTTTCATTTATAAACCATGCCTCTATTCTATTCTTTTTCATTTTGACTCTTTTTTTAACTGGTTACATTTAAAGCCTCATTTACCTTTGGAATTCTCTTTCTACTGATTTTCTGTCCATTCTTTGTTTATATTAAAATAATTTCTTAACTTATAAGAAGAGGCATTCCCTGGCTTACATTTTTGCATATTGTTTTGTTGAATCTGTTGACTTTTTAGTAGGGGTCAGCAATAAGAGGCCCAAAGATGCATCTTGGCCGAGGAGATTCAAAATGGTAGAAATAGCGACAGCTGATGCCAGATTAACCCAGGCCCAAGTAATTTTGGTTTTTGTCCCGAAAACCAAAATTATAATTCCCTAAATCTAATTATAACATTAGGACAATTTCTTAACATTCAGCAAGGTTATCATATAGCATAGCTCAACCGAAAGCCTGCTATCTGATGTCTCTGATGAATCAGAATGAAGAGAGAAGATTTGGCAACAAGTAGATAGAAAAAAAAATGAAGGAATGTGGTTGTATTGCTCTTGGTGCACCCATGAACAGTAGAAAACATGATCATGGAGAAGCATGTCCATGAGCTGGCTTATCCACACCAGCTTTCCCTTCTCTCTCTCTCCCTCTCTCTCCCTCTCTCTCTCTTGAAGTGTGAGCCTTTCAGCGGGGCTTTTAGTATTTATTTCTGTTTATATAAGTATAGATACAAATACTAACAACAATGATTTATTTAACAGGGCATTCTTGCCACTGATATATAAATAACATTATATCTCTCCATCACAAAGTGATCGCCAAAGCATTGCAATCCAATGATTGATACAGATTTATTGTAATATAATTTCAGAGAGAAAAAATTAACAAATTAGGCAACATCGGTTTAATCAACCTTTGGCACACTTCTTATCTTGGAAAAGGATGTGATTAATGTGAAACAGAACATATGTCTTAAGCCAAGGACACTGGCAGATCGTTATATTTATGCACAAACAAATATGTCAAATAACTGTACTTTGAGAAGAAGGTTGAATTTTCATAGATTATCAATATGATTTTTTGGGGCTTCTTTATCATTATTGAAGGATTATAAAATATAACAATTTTCTCACTCTTCCTGGGACAGTAAAATGAGAACCTTGCTTGTTAACCTTAGTCTTGAAGAACAAGTGCTGACCGGTTGAGTTTTAGATCGGATCATTTACAGTATTGTGTTTGTTCATATATTGAAATTATGGTCTCTGCTTTGAGGTAAATGCTGTCACAAAAAAACCTTGAGTAGGAAGGACAAAACCATTTTTATCCATGAAATATATGTTTTCATCCTTAATTGTTTCTTTCTATATTTTTTAAACACCCTGAAAAGTAACGAAGCCTGTAACCTCTTCTATGCTGTTGAACAAGAACCTTCAAACTGCCTTCTGAGACTGGTCCTCCAAAATGTACCAGAGCCAATGTAAGTCAGTGCCACCATATCCTATCACAGAGAAATGACCCAAAAGGATACCATGGTCAATAGTATCAAAGGCTAGTTAGAGGTCCAAGAAAACCAAGAGGGGCAAACTCCCCTATCCAGTACCCAATGTAAGTCACTCAGAAAGGCAACCAAAGCTGTTTCTGCCTCATATCCCATATTCGAGCCATATTGGAATCTCTGGAGCCAGGAAGTTACTGCATGATCTTGCAACTGCCTCTGTTAGGCAGATTGGAATTTTGCCTTCTTTCTTTATTTATTTTTTGGCGCTTTTTTGGTATAATTTTTAGTTCTATAACAACAACAACAACAAACAATGGAATTCTTCCTTCTTCAAGAAAGACATTCACCACTTGTTTTATCCACTTAGCCAGACCTCCCCTAGCTGCTTTTATGCACCAGGACAGTCAAGGGTCCAACATGTAAGTGATGGCTTTAATCTCTCAGGGGTCCTGTCCACATTCTCTGCTGCACAAGTTTAAATGTATCCATTAATACTGGATGAGCAGGAGCCATAGTTACACCCACTGGAACTGCCTGAATTATAGCATCTAAGTTGAAATGGATTTGTGTGATTTTTATCTGCAAAGTGCAATGAAAATTGTTCAAAGTGGGCTGTCAAGTGGTCTACAATATCCTCCTGAAGTCCAGTGCATAATAGGCCCTTGACCACTTGAAACAGTTTTGCAGGATGACTGTGAGCAGATGAAAACCACCAGTAAAAATGATTTGTTTTTTGCTATACAAATGCACTCCTGGCCATGGCAGAGTTTGTTTGTTTGTTTGTTTATACCCATCTTTCTCTTTAAAAGGACCCAAGGTGGCTTACACAATTAAAAACAGTATTTAAGTTAGCAACAATGAGTATACAATACTAAAAGTATAAATGAATACAATTCCAAAAACATAAGCAACACCAAAACACATTCAGTGCAACAAAGTACAACAATCCATTTTAAAAAAACCCACTCAACAGCCATTCACAAAGAGAAAGCATTCTTGAAGAGAAAGGCCTTCACCTGCTTGCAGAAGGACAATAAAGATGGGGCCAGTCTAGCCTCATGTGGGAGGGAGTTCCAGAGTCTCACAGCAGCAACAGAAAAGGCTCTTTCCCATGTCTCCATCAAATGCATCTGTGAAGGTGGTGGGACCAAGAGTAAGGCCTCTCCTGATGATCTTAACACTTGAGCAGGCTCATAAAGGAAAATGTGGTCCTTGAGATAGCTTGGGTCCAAGATAGTTTGGGCTTTATAGGTTAGAACCATCACTTTGAATTTTGCCCAAAAATGTTTTGGCTGCCAGGGGAGCTGCTGTAACAGGGAGGTTGTGTGGTGGCTTTGTCCAGCCCCAATCAGCAACCTGGCTGCTGTTTTCTGGACCCGCTGAAGTTTCCTGACACTTTCCATAGGCAACCCTATGTAGAGTGTGTTACAGTAATCCAGCCAGGATGTAACTAAGGCATTTGTCACTGTGGCCAAATAAGATCTCTCCAGGAATGGGCACAGCTGGTACACTAGTTTTAATTGTGCAAATGTACTCCAGGTGACAGCCAAACCATGGGCATCCAGATTCAGAGACAAATCCAGGAGAACCCCGAGGCTGAGCATCTGAGTTTCACGGGGAATGGCACCCCATCCAGCTCAGGCTGCATCCCTGTTCCCTGATTTGTCTTTCAACTGACTAAGAGCACCTCTGTCTTGGATTAAGTTTCAGTTTATTCACCCATTACTGATATTTGATCTAGAGCCAAAACAGCTTCATCAGGTTTAGATGGCAAGCAGAGATATAGTTGGGTGTCACCCGCATACTGGTGACAGCAAACTCCAAAACTTCAGACAATCTCTCCCAGTGGTTTCATGTAGATGTTTAATAACATAGGAGAAAAAACAGAACCCTGAGATACCCCACAGGCCAATGGCCATGGTGTTGAACAGGAGTCCCCCCCCCCATGCCATATTTTGAGGTCTCTCCTCCAGGAAGGGCCTGAGCTACTATAAAACTGTACCCCCCAATTCTCATCCCAGAGAGACAGGACAGAAGAACACCATGGTAAATGGTATCAAAAGCTGCTGATGTGTCCAGTAGAACCAACAGAGATACACACCTCTTGTCCAGTTCCCAGCATAGGTCATCCACTAGAGCAGTCTCAATTCCATAACCAGGCAGAAGTCAGTTTGAAATTCATCTAGATCATCAGTCTCATCCAGGAACCCCTGGACCTGAGAAGCCACAACCTACTCCAACACCTTGCCTAAGAATTGAATATTAGGGACAGGTCAGTAGTTTTTCAGTACTGTGGGATCTAAGGAGCATCTATAGCATCTAAGTCACAGCAGATCTGAGCAATTTTGTCTGCAAAGTGTCATGCAAATTCATCACAGCAAGCTACAGTATGGCCTGCATTCCATTCTTCGAGCTAGCATGTGGCCCTTGACCACTCGAAAGAGCTCTGCTGGGCAACTCTGTGTGAATGCAATGGTGGCAGAGAAGAATGACTTTTTTGCCACCGCCACTGCCATGGAGTAGGCCTTCCAATGGCTCCTAGTCTGTGTTTGGTTGGATTCATGTTTTCCACCATTGCCATTCAAGTCTATGTCCTGCTCGTTTCATTGTCACCAGCTCCCTGGTAAACCAGGCAGCCAGTGTGGCTCTCCTTTGTGGGAGGAGATGTTTAGAAGCAACCCTGTTAATGGCTTTTGCCATTTTCCCATTCCAGAGATCAACCAGGGCTTCAGCAGAATTGCCTGCCAAAGCAACATGAAATTCCTAATAAACCATCAGGAAACCATGTGATTCCATAAGCCCCCAGAGGCAGACCATCTTAATTGGCCCCTCCCCTCCCCTAGGAAAGCTGTGAGTTACACAACTACTTTAAGCCATTTGTGCTGAACCCTCAAAGTCTTCTTCAAGCACAGAAGAGGTTGGAAATATCACTCCCTGTGATTGCCCATGTGAATTAGAGTCATACACTAGGAAGCAGTTCTAGAGGTCATATAAGCCTGCCTTGTGCTCAGTTCAGTAGCTGCAATGCAAGATTCAATGGCATAATCTCTGACAGGTTGTCATTCAGCCTCTTCTTGAACATCCCCAAGAAAGGAGAATCTACCAACTTCCAACAAAACTGCTCATACCATTAGGGTTTCTCCTAATACTGTGTTTAAATTGTCTGTACAGTTGACTGAGTGAACTCTGGGATACTTCCACAATATTGTCATTGCTATTTGTCATTCCTTTCATTTTTACCCAATTGCTTTCAACAGAGCGTCCATTCTCAGATTCATGGATCTCCATACAGAGATATACATTATCATTGCCCTTCTTCTGGGTCTATTCCTTTTGAACTAAGTCTATTTCTTACTTTTTACTTTATCACTTTATTTAATAAATTTATTTTCCACCTATAGAAAGTTTTCTGACAAGGCAACTTACCAAAATATATAAATACATAATGTTTGAAATCCTGTTGCTTCGTGTAGTGAGTTGCACTAGAGTAGGCTCATTGGGGATTTGGTGAGTCAATTCCTCTGAAAGCACTATTGATTCTAATGGGTTTCTTGTAGTTGTGACTTACTATGCTAAGCTGTAGCATTTCAGCCAATACATGAATTATATAATGTATAATTATACATAAAAAACAGAATTAAAGCAGATAACTGCAGCCAGCAGTAATAACAAAACATTAGAACTATATTTACCATATAATAAAAAAAGTTGTGCTACCATAATGACAAAGCCCCAAATAAAATCCTTAACATTAGGAAAAGGCATCAGTAAACAAGGTTTAATGTCCAGTCAAAGGTCTTCTTGACAGATTTATCTAACCAGGCACAAGACTTACTAAACTCTATTACAGGTACCTAAGGGCTCGGTTACATGTCATAATACTCAGTGGAGGTAGTGGTGGTGTTTAGTGACAAGATAAGTGAAATATTTAAGGATGGTTGTATCAGCTCCAGTCCCCCAGTGAGTTTCCATGTGTGAGCAGGGATTAGAACCCTGGTCTCCGGAGTTCTCGTCCTGTCTATCAATCTACATGACATACAGCTAAGCATAAAGTTTTTTTTAATTGGGAAGCCTTTTTTTAAATCAGAAAACTTCCTTTTTTAACACCTGCTAGAGGCTTGTTTATTTCAACTGAATTATGAATGAGATTTATTTTGAATTGTTTTTGTATGTGTGTTTTCCTGCATCTGAGTAAATTGTGTATATATTTGTCAACTATTGGATGCCAGGATCATGGGCTTCCAGGATGCAGAGTAACTTTGTTGTCTGATCTGGTTTTTCCGTCCTATCTGTAACACTGATCTAGCGCTATTCCACTTTGAAAATAATAATAAATAAATAAATAAATAACATATTACAACTTGACAAGGGACCCAGAAAAATCACTTTAACCCCTTCTGGCCTACCTATCCTTTCTCTCTTCCTCCAGAGAAGTGGAGAGGCTGAGGCAACTGGTTTCTGGCTGAGAAAAGTGGCAGAAGAGGGGAGGTGGTTGTTACTACACCTTGATAGAGGCAGCATCTACATTCCCAAAGTGAGAAGAGGAAAGAAAAAATGAAAGAAAGAGAGGCAATGGTAGTGGCAGCAGTGGCAGTAGTGTGCCGTTGCCACTTCCTTGCCTCCCCCATTCCCGTTCCACCACCAGGCAGTTTATTATCAGATTAAAAGTCTCCCAAGAGAACACACACACACCAAACAAAAAGCCACATGATTTTAAAACAACTTCAGAAACCCCACTCCAGCTTCCAATTTATTTCAATAATGTAACCAAGCCCTAAAATATGTATTTTTACACTGAAAGAGAGAGAGAGAGAGAGAGAGAGAGAGAGAGAAATCTCAGGCATATTACACACACAGTGTGGTGCAGAAGACAGAACATCAGTCTGAAACTCAGGTGACTTGGACTCCAGTCCTCAGTCAGCCATGGAAACAATGGACAGTGCAAATGTAAACCACTCATTGAACATCTCACATATCTCAAAAATCTTATTAAGGTTATCCAGAGTCAGAAGCAACTTGATGGCACATAATGACAAAGTGCATACATGTGTGAATGACAAAACCTAGGGCATTGTGTTTTTTACCACTACAATGTAAAATAGTAAAAACCTTAATTATACACCAAGAAAGTAAAATCATTATACATTATGCACATCACATATAATTATTCACTTCAATGGCAAAATGTTTTTATGGAATTCTGAAGTTTGGCAAAGAATGGAATGGAAAGGATCCAGAAGATATACCATTGGGCAAAACCATAATGGCTCAAGTATTATTAGCATGCTGGCTCATTAAAGTCAAGATCAATGCCACAGAATACCTTTGAAATGTTATGATAAAATGAAGCCTTAGCTATAGCCTCTTTTGCATCAATTCCTCTTGAAAAGAGCAAGGATTATGTCTTGTTCCCTCTTCAAGACACTACTTCTATCTGCACACACTCTTGTCATGTCTGATTTTGATATACGGTAATTAATTTCTAGGGGCTCTTTATACTAATTCACCTAAAAGTTCAAGGATATTATTCTAGCATATCAGCTAATTAATCATAGGTTACATGTTGGCCATTAATCAGCTTTTTTTTAAACTGAAAAACATGCAGTAATGAAGGCATATAAAAATGTCCTAAGTAAATATATTCACTTTCCAAATAAATTTTACTACTTAGTTTATTGAGAGGATAGGATAATGTCTGTGCAAGTATTTCTGCCACTAGTGGCGACAGTGGATGAAATGTGGTTTTGAGACCCTTGGCAATTCCACCCCCCCAAAAAAATTGTTTGCCTTTGCTATGTTTAGCTTCTTCTCAAATATCTCCCTTATATCACAAAGCTTATCCCCTGTACGAGAATGCCCTGACCAAATGTGCAGTGGATGATCAAAGCCCTGGGACTTCCTGAGTAACAGGGACAATGATGTCATCTGCCACCTTTCTCAAGCAACATTATTTTCTTTGAATTTAGCTGCAATCCTCACAGTAGCTGAGAGCATAAATGGAATTTCCCAGGAAAAAGGAAGCCTTTAATCTTGAATGAGCAATTAAAAGACCTATTCCTCATTTGTTGATAGGGACCAATCTAGTGCCTGTGTTTTTGGATGAGCACCTGCACTTCCAAATTTGCCACTATAACCACTTGTCCTAATTCTCTGTGTTTCATGTTCAGAGGGCTGGAAGCAATACTGTTAGAGAAAGCAGTTGGGAAAGTCCCTTTCTGCCAGTCCCCCTGCACTGTGCCTAAATCTGGATGCACTTCAACAAATAAAATAATTCCTGTTTCTGCTGAGACAGGTAGGAGCCTCTTAACCAGAGGTGCCAGAGGTGAAGCACAGGAACATACTGACCAACCTTTCAGGGTTTATTTAAGGATTACTAATATGCATGTGATATGCTTAGAGAACTCAGAAGACAGTGACATTTACACATTGTTATTACAGAACTGTGAATAATAGCCAGAGCCGCCAGAGCCAGAATGGAGCAGAGCTTATACAGAGCAAAATTGGGTACAGAACAAGCAACACAGTTGTCTCCCTTAAGATATATCAGTAGTGCTAAATGGTACCTTGGCCACAATACAGTCTTGAAAAATATGTGATCAAAGTTTGATAACAAAAAGTTTGTGATCAAGAAACATACTCCCCCCCGCCCAATTTGATAGTTAACTTTATAAAATCATGTCACAGCCAATTGACTGGCAGAACCTCTAGGAGTTTTGCCCAACTTGTCAAGTGCAGAAGGAAGTTGTACCTGTCAGAGCACACTACCACCTTCTTGTGCATTCAACTGTTCAGAATTTAAGACTGGAAGTAGAGATGGAAAAGTATTTTGTTATGTCAATAATTTTAATGAAAATAGTATTCTCAGCTTTCCAGAGACTCCTCATGGGAAGAAACACGTGTCATCTTGAGCATTCATGCACTTGCAAGGCTTATGGGGCATTTTACAGTGCTTCCTTTATTGGCTGCAAGAAAGATTTTGACTGTGTCCAATGCAGCAAGCTGATGGAATTGTTGGTAAACAAAGGTCTTTATTTAAAAAAATGCTCATATAATTGGCAAAAAAAAAAGAAGAAGAAGAAAAGACAAGAAAATAATAGAAACGAAAGTGCCTGTGAAAATTGAAAATCAGATGACAGGAGACATAAAGATACAAAAATGAACATGACAAGGATGTATACTTCTAGTGCTGCTTTTCAATTTGTGCTTTGAAAACATCTTTAGAGAATGTTTGCTGATTCAGATGTCAATGGAGAGGTCACTGGCCACATCTAAGATATGGAAGGAATGCAATTAAAGATCCAAAATGAAACTGTGAAGGGTGCTGTCACATAAGCACCTTGAATACTCTGAATGATCATAGCCAGGCAGTAGAAGTCAGAACAGGGATGGCCTTGAGCAGTTTCCTTAAGAAGAAGAATATGACACACAATAAAAGTTTAAAATGACATTGAGAACATGCATTATACAGTGCTATATATTCTTGGCTTTATTTTGTAGGCTGGAATTGTGGATAAGCAACTATAAAAAAGGTATAAATGTATGAAATAAGGATTGATCACAAGATGCTAGGAATTTCTTGGATTGCAAGAAGCAGTGAAAACTTGCTAAAACTAATGAATGAGGTCCAAGAAATCATAAATCACAAAGCTAAAGTACTTAAGTCACACAATGAGAAATAAAAAGTATGGCTTTTATTATAGCTGATCATTAGGGGTGAAATACATGGGGAAAGAAGTACAGAAAAAAGTCCTTATTGGCTGAAGAGCCTGGGACACTTGTTTGGATGGAACATCATTGTTTAGAGGAGGAGAGGAACACATTGAAGAAGATGGGGCATTCTGTAAAAATAAAGTGTGCATCAAACAATGTGCACCTTGTTATGTGCTGCGAAGCCACAAGTGAGTTATATAAACTCTTATAGGATTTTTAAGGTAAAATATTTAGAGTGGCCTTTAACTGTTACATGCCCAGTGAATTTCCATGGTGGAATTCGAACCCAGGCCTCCCAAGTTCTAGTTTGTCACTCTATTTACTATAACACACTGAATACCTAATGGCTAAACTGCACACCATTGGAAGAGAAGCACAAACACTCTTTAGTCAGTGGTTGGAAATGTATATATTAGGGAAGAAGTGAAAATAAATGCATATATTAGGAAAATGCAATTTAAAATACGTACAAAATCCCATGTAAAACTCACAGTCTCACAACTCAATACGAAATAAAAAGATAGAAGGATATGCAAGTGGGATTCAGAGAAATGCAAGAAAATAGAAACAGATTTTCATATTGCTAAGGAGAGAACAAATTATGGGCACATAATTTTCCCCCCAACAGATTATTGAATGGTTTTGGATAAACAAGCAAACATTTTGCCCTACTCACATGCAGTGTTCCATTCCTGACTGTGTCAGAGTTGCTTCTTTATTCAACTTTCTAAAGACAGCTAAACAAATCAGATCATCTTCATTTTTCACAAGCATTAGATGTCTCTTGTTTTTATGTATTTCTTTCTACTGTATAATCAGTACTTTCAATAGTGGTGTTTATAACTTTTCGTTCAACAGCAAATCAACTGTCCAAATGATGATTTATGAACAAGAAGAACTGGGGAAAAGCTTCTAAGACACTTTTCACTGTTAGTACTGCAGACCTATAAGGAATGCATCCAAAACAGCCTTTCAGAAAACAAAAAAGAAAAACCAGGAGATGAATACGTATTAAAAAAACCCCATTAACTATGTTGTGAAACTGAATTTGAATGTTGTGTTTCCAGAATGGGAAACTGAATAGGTGGATAAGAGAAATCTGTGTATATCAGTGTCATGGTGTTGCTGTTGCTCAAAAATATAAGAGCCACCTACTGTACCATGGCATAAATATTAGTCTCCTCTAGCCTTATGTTATTTACTCTGACTGGCAGCAGCAATGTAAGATTTCAGGCAGCAGAGATTACCATTAATTGCTATTTGATCCTTTAATGGGAGATGGGAGGGGTTGAACATGGACCTTTTGCATGTAAAATATGTGGTCTACCACTAAGCTATAGTCCCTTCCCAACTTTCCTGCACTCAGGAGGAACCTTTTTTAGGACCAAAAGGCACATTACAGAATATCAAGAGTGTTGTGAACAGCATGGTTTTGGATATACACAGATTTTTTTCACTAAATAAATATTTCAATAAAGAAAGAAAGAAATATTCAATAAATACAGTGTTGCTATTTGTCTCAGGGAAGTGGCCTGCGAAAGGTGGGTTTGGGACTTACCAAAGCACCTGTTGTTGGCCATGTGGCAGTCCCTGGTCTGATGGTGGTAATTCTGCTGGTCCCTTTTCCTGGCATAGTGGCTATACATGGAGGCCAGGGAAGGTGCTGGGGCATGCCAGGAGGCTAATGTGGGTTGGAGGAGACCACAGTCTCTCTCTCTCTCTCTCTCTCTCTCTGTGTGTGTGAATCAACTGTTTATGCTCTGAAATTGTGTTTGAGGGGGCATAAGAGTTTTACATGGATTTTGAAGTATATGGAGGTCTGGCACCCCTAACCCCAGTGTTGTTGAAGGGAGAAGTGTACAGTATATGGATTATTTGCTTCATAGTAAATACTTTCGATAAAGTTTAAAAAAAGATTAACTTAAATTCTCTTTACATATTGCATATTATGCTCACACATATACTTTGATACAGTAATCTCTTGTGGACATGGATGTTTCTGAGTGCAGAAAGAAGTTTTCCCATTCATTTCAACCTGTGCATCAATTCAGCATGTATAAATAGCCCTTTCATTGAAATGAATGGGGATGATAGCTTCACACTAGAATGCATATATAGCTTTAGATTAGGGCAATCTGGGTAACAAAGCAGCACAAAAGGGGCTATAAAGAAGGAAGATAAAAATCAATGTTTTCTAATTTAAATATAAAAAATAAAATGTGTTTTGTTGTCAAACTATTAAAAAAAAGAAACCACATCTTTCAACAAATGAAATACTTATCTCCTCAGAAATTAGAAATGCATGAAATGCTATGATTGTCATGTTCATTTAGCAAGCAAGAATGGTGATTTGTATTTTGCTCTTTTCTTAACAATGAATCTTTACAGATGAACAATGCTGTATGGAATATTTATAGACAGGCATTTGTCAATGGTCTATTGGCAGCAGTGGAAGCAGCCAACACAATTAATGCAAAATGTAATACAATTGAAACCTGGAAGCATCATGTCTAGGGTGAACAATGCTGAAAATGATCCATCATATTATAAGCTGAGAAAGAGAATTACTAGAATTATTCTAGTAATTAACCTCTTACTATTATCTAGTGATACCCATATTTTTTTAAAAAAAAATAGTTGCATTGTATGTTTTGTTGTATATGGATATGAGCTTTCACTATCACTCTAAGATTTGGTAGACAAATATTGTCAGCCACAAATGTACACAAAAAGTTATGCACATTCTGAGATTAAAAATAATAAAAATTGGAAGCATTAAGTATATTGATTTTCTTAGCATTAGAGCAGCCTTCAGAAAAATTACAAAATAATTCTGGAATGTATGTGTGTTCTTCAACCGGTCCGTCAGTCCTTTAGGTCTGCATAAAACCATTAAAAATCCCTATCCCTATGCAAAAAGAAAATACTAACAGAAAGGACAGGCATAGATGTTCCTGAAGGATTCTTAGAAGATTTAGCCAAATTGCTAGAAAGGTGGAAAAGACCAAAACTGATTCATTTGGATTCAGTTATGGATGCAAAATCCTTTCATCCCGGCTTCCTATGCCAATTATTGGTTGGGTGGTTGTCACTCATCAACTCAGGTTTGATAGCACCCTTAATCCTGGCTTGCTTTTGAAAAGCTTCCAGCTGTGCTTTCTGGTCAGTATCGCAGCTTTCTGTCTACTGCATTTGCCATTCCGGAGGTCATTATTAACCTTCTGAGCATTAGATAGTTCATAATTACTTAGTCTATGTTCCAGCCACGTCCTTACAGCAACTTCAGCCTAAGACTAGAAACAGCCAGGCTTACTTGTTTGCTAGGTGGAATTGCCAGACACTACAGTCATATAACTGAGTGGGAGGATAACTCCTAGTTTTATTTATGTATGACAAGGAAGAGGTACCAAAACAAATAGATGGTTCCAGAATTGGTAGTATTCAAGTGTACAGTTGCTGATTGGCAAAGAGTACCAATGCAGGTACAGGGTGTTGATGTGAGCAAGAGTTGCAAACCTGAGAGGAACTATGTGATTGTACGATACCATCTGTCTCTGTTGCTGCTTCCTACCCCAAAGTCAACCCGCAGCAGCTTGTGGCTTTGCATAATCTCACCAGCTGACGTTGGGAATGAGAAGACAGGGTTTCAATGAGTTAGTATATAAAAACCTTTTAGTGTCTTAACCAATAGGGAATGGAATGTCTAGAGAGTCTGGGAAATCAATTTTATTTGTTATTTATTACTTTAATTTCTATACCGCCCCATTAGTGCCAAAGCACTATTCTAGGTGGTTTACAATTCACTGTGAGTGTATATTCAGAGTCCAATGAAGTCCTTTGAGAAGATATTTTTTCTTTAAATTCTTATTCATATGTGAAGCATCCAAAGAACATCCATTAATGGAACCAAATGCATCCTGCTGATGAGTTCATTTGAACACTCAAAACAAACACAGTGCAGAGAGGCATTGACTGAGCATACTAATCACACTGAGCATGCCAAATAAAGTTTTCAGCAAAACAACCCCTCAAGTTAGGCCATTTCATGGTTTGTTTTGTGGCACTTTGGGGAAACGTGCCTGCTCAGAATGAAATGAAATGCTGGACTTATACATACTTGGGCCAATCCAATCTTTGCCAAACTTTGCCTAACTCTTGAGATGACTCTCCTCTTCACTCCCCTCCAAGATTGGCAAAGATTGGATTTGGGGTGTCTGAGTTATAACCCCCAAAGCAGGTCCCTTGGGAAAGTGCTCTTTAGAAAAGCTGCTAAAGAACACTTTTCTGGGGATAACTTTGGGGGGGGGGGGGAATATAACTCAGACATCCCAAAACCAACCTTTGCCAAACTTGGAGGGGCTGGGGAGGAGAGTCAGTTTAACACTATGGGATTGGCATCTCTGACTCATGTGGGGGCCATTCTACTGCCTCTGGAACTCCCAAATCACACAAACCACAGAATGGTTCATTTTGTCGGAAAGTTCATGAACGTTGGTAGCTCATACTTTGTGAATAGAGATAAAGCAAGAACCATCATGAACTGCCATTTTCTTGGATCATGCCCATGTCTATATGTGAGTGCTTGCCTCTCTCTCTCTCTCATTTCTTCCCCCTCCCTCTATATACCAAATTTTGCCCTGGCTTTGCCTGATCTCCTGGTTCCACTCATCAATTTATTTATTTATTTATTTATTTATTTATTTATTTATTTATTTATTTATTTATTTATTTAATTGGACTTCTACCCCGCCCATCTAGACCAAAGGCAATTGGCTCTGGGCCTTCCATTCTAAACACGGTGTGTGTGTGTGTGTGTGTGTGTGAGAGAGAGAGAGAGAGAGATCGACACAGCCTTGTGTCTTAAAAATTCATGTATTTGGGTATAATAAGAATACCACAAATATCCAGTCTGTTCAATTCAACTTTTTTTATTACAATAGGTAAAGTTTCTACCTACAGATAAAATTTTAGCTGCTATCTGGTTTGTGAAAACTTTTCAGAATACCTTCAGGAAAAACTGAAGTTTGTTTACAAGCACATACAAGAGGTCATGAGTAAAAGTAATTGCATTATTTATAGTTATTAAACCCTGCCTTTTCTGCAAAGAATTCAGGGTAGTGTCTGTTCCCATGCATCCACATTTTATCCTCAGAACCAACCCAAGTGGTAGGGTAGGCTGACAATTGGTGACTGGCCAGTGAATGTTAATGGGGATTTGAACCAGCTCTCTCCATCACTTTAAATACTGCACCATATTGGTTATTTAATGTATGGGTATGAAGAAATCTTTGTAAAACTGTTTTAGGTTCCTTCAAAATTCTGTGGATGTTTTGCCTGAGTTTGTACATCCAAAATTGCTTTGATTTTTTTTTTTTGCTTTAGGTGAAACTCAGCAGTTGTTTAGGGATTTTTGCATACATGAATACACAAACACTAGAGGTGTCATTAGCCTTGCTGAAATGTTTCTATCTTGTCTTAAAACTGCTCAGATGTTTTGCCTGGGCAGATAGCTCCAAAATCACCTCAGAAACTTGCTTCAAGTGAAATTTGATGGGCTCTCAAGTTTGCAAACAGAAGAGCAAGTAAAGATACATTGTTAACATGGTTGCTTGCTTGTAATGTTCAGATCTTATCAGCAAGGAAGGAGCTGTGAAAAGTGGTGCATCTGCCCATGGCACATGGTATGATTTTCAGTGAAACAAGATAGGAACTGTAGGTAGATTGTATGACCAAGACATCCCTGGGATTTGCTATTACATAACAAAGACAAACCCCCTCATAATAAATAGAAGAGCCTTCTCTGCAGATCTTAAAACACTGACAGACTGGACCCCATGATGATTAGGATTTTATAAGGAGGCTATTGGCATCTTGAATTGGATCCAAACAGGCAAGCAAAGAAGTTCCTATAGGGCCCTTGTAATATAATCCCATCTTGCTGTGCCTGCTTAGTTTTCTCCACTAGTTGAAGCTTCCAGGTTGTCTTCAAGGACAGCCCTGTGTACAGCACATTCAAATCAGAACGTTTCCAAGGCGGAGACTGCTTTAGCCACAATCTCTCTTTCTACATATCAGGGTGACTCATCTCAGAAAGGTGGGGTGATATGCCCACTTCATGAGTCATTGATGTTGTTTAGGAATGACCATAGCCAAAACTGGTAATGGCCACTCCAAGTCATGGAGGCTACCTGAATCTCTAGTGTCAGAACTGGATCCAGGAATACTCCTAAGCTAGACAGCTGCTCTTTCAAGGGCCACACATTTCTAGCTGGAGTGTTTTGCATAAGCAGTAAGCAAGAATCACCTACCCACATGGCCTCCATCTTGTCATTATTGAACTTCAGTCTTCATGTAGTTTTCATGTAGCCCAGTAATGCATCCAGGCCTGATCAAATGCCAAGGGGAAAGAAAGCAGTTGTTTGTTTAGGGCATTAAATTCTGAGATCCATGCTGGTATCCATGCTGACTCCTGGTTGTCCATAAACCTCTTGGTTACACAAATTCTCTCCCTCTAGAAGGCAGGTGTGTGTGTGTGTGTGTGTGTGTGTGTGTGTGTGTGTGTTGACTTGTCCTTTCTCTTTTCATCCTTCCACTCTGTAACATGAGAAGAAGGGATACCTTGAAAACATGTGTGAGCTCTAGTTTCACAAATCGGTCATGAATCTCCCACTGGCCAAGGAGACGGGTAAGTTTTCTTCTTGGTTCAAAACAGCAAAATATGAAATGAAGAAGCATGAGTCAACCTTCCTGTTTCTCTTAAGAGCCTTAAGTTGCAGGCAACATGATCTCCATGTAATGACTGGTTGCATTAAATGGTGTGTGTGTGTGTGTGTGTGTGTGTGTGTGTGTAAAAAATGTGTTTTCTGCCATGATTGATGTACTGATATGCCAAAGAAGTTTCGAAATGCAACGGCAAAGGGCAGGATTGCTACAGCACAAGCTGAGCTAATCTCTCTGGGATTTATTGTGGTGATTAATCAGGAGCTGGCTTGGAGGCCAGCTTCGAAACACAGTGTACTTTCCTCCTGAGAGTCTACTTCTCTCTGCCCCATGCTGCTGTTCTCTACTCTAGCTGCTTCAAGCACAGAAAGGACTTGCATAAACATTTTAATACTGTATGAGGCTTGTCTAAGCCTGAATGATCGTGTGCATGTTAAAATCTTGGCATACAAGTGACCCTCTAGAGAGAATTCAATACTCATGGTCTTTAGTCACCACATAGGACCCAACTGCTGAATTCCACCTTCCAGCAATAATCTGTCAGGCAAGAAATATTCCACACTTCTCTGTTATAAGTATTTTTAGCAAGGAATTACCTCTAAACTAGCCCCCCAGCAATGAAGCCTCCTGCCTTAGGGCTAAACTGGAGATGGCATTAATTGAGTGGATACAATTAAAGTGCATACTTTTTGTTATATCAGTAGCAGCCACGGGTGGGGGGGGGGGACAACAACAGATCAGCCCTGGCAGAATGTTAACTTTTTCTCTACCTAATACAGTTCCAACAGATATCACCTCTCTGAAGCTATCATTTTATATTTTTATGGAAAGAAACAGTTAAACACCTTTTCCTCAGCCAATGTTCACCCTGTGGCTGCGTAGGCTTCCCTTAGCTATTTACAATCTGAAATAAATGCTACATTGCTTTATTCAATTCATAAAATTAATGCCAGATTTGGAATATGTCCAGAGAAGGACAACTGTGATGGTACAAGGTCTGGGAATCAAGATTTCTTGGGAATGCTTAAGGAGGTTTGGCATATGTTGTTTGGATAGGAAAGGGTTGAGAGATGATATCAGAGCCACCTTCAAATATCTCAAGGACTGTTACATGAAAATGGAGGTCATGACTATCATATGGAAGATGGAAACCTTGTTGCTTGCTGTTAAAAGAAAATGGACCACATGACTGTCTCATGGAAAATGTATAATCTGCTACTTCAGAGGAGAAAGTGTGAAGTATCATCATCATCATTTTAGAATTGCAGAGCTGGAAGAGCCCCTATGGATCATCAAGTAAGTCCATCCCCTCTAAAGGAAGCTCAGTGGGGAGCTGAACCTCTGAACTACTAAACTATTCAGCATTTCACATAAATGATTCCATTTATAATAAAGGAGGTTGCAATTAAGCCTCAGGAAAAAAAACGTCCTGACGCTAAGAGCTGCTAGATGGACAACATGTGGCATGTGAGCCCCATGCAGCCTTCCTGAGGCATTTTTGTGTCCCCTAATTTTATTTGGTTTTCTTAATGCCTTCTAGTGGGCATGGGGGCAATTCTGATATGTTTTGAGACCCGCAACAGTGCTGCCCTTCTGTACTCCCATTTTTTTTTTAAAAAAAGGTTTTTATTGCTACTAAATGAAATGAGGGGGCTTGTTCAGTAAAAAACCAATATATTTAAAGTGAAAACTATTTTTCAGTTAACAAAAATGTATTGTAGCAGTCTTTACCATGCCTAAAAAGGAATTTATTTTCAAAGTAATAATAAGAATGACAATAAAAATAAAAGGAATATGAAAATTAACTACCTTGGTCATGCACTTCCACCTTTAGCCTTGGTGTCTTGGCAGTGGAGCCATCAAGTTACCAGCAAATCAGCTACCTTGGGTTCTTTTTAAGGAGAAAGGTGAAATAAAAATACTTTAAAGAAATAAAATAAATAAAAATGGCCTGTGGGCATGATGAGTTCTCCCATCTCTGTGTTAGACAGTGGAATGGACTGCCTTGGCAGGTGGTGGGCTCTCCTTCACCAGAAGGTTTCAAACAGAGAATAGAGATGGTTGTCCATCAGGGATGCTTCAATTGTGGCTTTTTGTGGTGGCAGGCATGGGACTATGATTCTGTGATCTTGTTTAGCCCTTCCTTTGAAGAGTAGAGAACAGTAACCTGACATCTAGAATGAAATCCATATCTCTGATACCTGACTTCCTTTATAGTATGACCAATAGTCTTTACTGCCATACTAAAACAATGTAAAACAAAACCAAACCCCTGAACGCTTGGCTAATTTCTGCGAAAACTTTTGCTGAATAAAGTATTATTAAAAGTGACAGAACTGACAGAATGAGAGCATAGATATAAAGGACAAAATGAGATTACAAGAGAAGCTAGTTTAGAAGAAGCAAGGGGAAGTGGAGGGCAGTCTGTTCATCCTATGGATCATTTAGTAGCTAGGACACTTTCTTTTACTACCAGTATGAGTTTTACCAGTCTCCACATTTCCTAAAAATACAGGGTAGTTTCTTTGCTCTCTGACATTAGTGACCAGGACCTTCTATCCTGGCTATAAGTTGATGCTACAGATCCCCAAATTGTATCCTCTACAGTTCTTTCCTTTAAAGCCCTTCACAGTCAGGAAACCACACATCTCTGAGCCCATCTTTCTCTCTGATCAGAGCTCAGAACATTGCATTACAAAAGGAACCCACTGCTTTCCTCACTACTTCTTGGCAGCCAGGTTGCTGTTATTTATTGTTCTGATCACAAAAATAATGTGTTGCATGTTACCAATGGGATATTTTAAAAATTGCAGAAAAATATTTTCACATTTCATTTTGTGGCCAAATATAACATGGCACTATGAAAATATGTATAAAAATATAAAAGATGAAACCAAACTATACATCCCTTGCCATTTAGGACTGATAAGAGAATGGCACAAAATCTGGAAAAAAATGTGTCAGAATACTTGTAGAAGTTGTCTTAAAAATTCATTCTGAACGTAATAATGTATTGTTATTACAGACTGCTTAAGCACTATAGGGTGGTATATAAGCAGCGCACTCTGCTTTTGTTTTTTATTCACACCTACGTAACTCACCTCTCATACTTGAAAATTACTTTGTAACTACTAGTTATATTACTTATGACCCAAAATTAACTGATCACAGATAACTATGTTACTTGCAGCTAGTTACTTCAAAGCTATGTGAGCCATGCCATTTTTTATGGTCTGAAGACTGAACTACATGTGGTAGGCACATGTGCGTTAAACAATAGTCTCCAAACTGTTTTCACTACTTCAGAAGATTTAGAGCAATTTTTCCCTGGCGGATTGCCAGAAAGGGTGAAAAACTGATATATTGAAAAACTGTTAGTGGCTGAGCCAACACACTATTTTACTTTCTACTGTTAAATTGTGGGGGTGCCATTCCCAAGGTTGCTAAGCCACATGGGTGTTGTAGTGAGAGAAAACTCTCCTAGCAACATGGGGCTGCTTCTGAGGGGAGGAGCTGCCACCATTCTTCCTCTTTCTCATTATCATAGAGAGCTTGCCATAGAGGCCTTTCCTTAGGCCAATCATAGAGGGCTTGATTAATTGCCTTTCCCCAGACCAATCCTAATAACATGATGTAACCATTGTCCTATCTGAACCCTGTCTACTATCTGTAATGCTGTCACTACCTGTGACCTTGTAATGTTAATAAAAGGACAGTCTCCTGGGGGCAGGGCAGAATGCATTGGGAGAATTCATTGGGAACCCATTCTGTGTTATTCTGCCTCTTCTACTAGTAGCCCACCAGGAGCACTGCTGGCAGAGATCCCTGCGTGTGTGGCTGACTTCTTTAACGTCTATCTCTAAGAGACTCTTTGCTATCCTAATTATCTGGTGATCACCACAAAGCCCATCAGCCTGCTAAGTTCGTGACTCCAACAATAAATTTTGCATTTTAGTGTTTCCTTTATTACTGGCACACTTTTAATATTGTAAGCCACGGTTATTATTGGCTTGCTTTTTGCAATATATTAATCAATCGCTTAAATAATACAAAGGGTTAAATCCAGTTGTTAGTGTCACTTAATTAATAGGACTTCAATATCTTGACTCAGTTCTATTCATTCAGTGAATCTATATGAGTGGGAATGAGCAGTTGCATTTAGGCCAAAATATTTGAGAACTGGAGGAGACATGAAAAGTTGTTCAGTGTTAAACAGAGAAAGCTGCCTTATACAAAAGCCAAATTGTTCATCTGCCATCTAGTCATCATTGTTGTCTGCACTGGATGGGAAGAACTCTTGGGTTTCATACTTGAGAGTTTCTCAGTCCTTTCTGGAGGTGCCAGAGATTGAATCAGATTCACATGGAAAAAATATGCTCCACCACTGATCCAAGTGTAGGTTGTTTCCATGCTGATCATTTATTTTAGTTATTGGCCACATTTATTCATTCATTTACTGTGTGGATTCCAAACCGTGTTCCTACTATTGACAAGCGGTTGTGTTCAATTGTTTTCTGGGTTGTTTTTTTATCTTTTTAAAGTAGTGTGAATTTTGTTGTTGTTCTTTGGTTTGGTTTTACAATAAGCAGAGTTGGAGTGCCAGTCTGGCCAGTGTGGACTGGGAATGTACAGCAGGAGTGCTCCATGAGTCAGTTTGTTATAGGTGTGATGACAGCCTGGTTGTTTTTGGTTTTTTAGTTGCTTGCCTCTTCGTTCCTGGATACTATCAGTGCTATCATTAATAATGTCTGCTGAGCATCTCCTACTCTTATAGCTGGAGTTTTGCCTTTCTCTTTTTCTAAAAACTTATTTCAATAAATTGAAAGTGCACTAGTAGAAACAGTGATTTGGGTTAAATTCAAAATGTTATCCCAAACTAGTGCAGATCCACTGAAACCAGTGTAAATGTTAGTGTTGACTCTGTTCATTTCAGTGAATCACTTTGGCTGGGACTAATAACAGTATTAGCACTTTTTAGAAAAATATCAAGACTAGTTTGTTTGTTTTGCTAAAGTGTAATAGGGCCATTAACAATATAATTGAAAAACAAAACAAGGAAATGGTGGGATTATTCTGACGGCAAAAAGGAAATAAGTAATTAGAGGGCTAACTTGCCTGGAGGGAACAGGAAATATTTAGTCGATTTGTCCACAGAGCTACATGAACTAGTATGGAAATAGTTTTTCTTCATATATCAAGCTAAGAATATGAGATACTTTGGCATTCATAACTTCTGTGCCATGCATCAGTGGGGAAAACCGTGGAAAGGAAGGTATCCATATGATGTGTCATGTGTCCTCATTTATCCATGATGCCACTGATGTTCAGGTGATGTATAGCTTACAGGATAAGGCCTCTAACAACTGGAGCCTGTCTACCTGTCTTTGTTCTTGCCCAGTAACTAAGTTGCTATTGTAGTCTTTTTCAGTAATTCCTGCCTGTTGAATTCCAAGGATAAAGACCCATAAGTATGGCTAGCTTCTAATGAATAATGTAACTCTGCATTAAATCTACTGGGCACGTAGTATTTGTGGAGTTTTCTGAGTCCAGAATGCACCCAGCCCTTCACTGCCCAAGTTCATCACACAGCCTTCTCTGAATATCTTTTTGAAAAAGGCAGTAGAAGAAAAGAACTGGTAGCTGCATCACAGCCCCCCTTTTTTGCCCTGTCATACCTTGTTTTGGATAGCACTATTCTTTCTTTCGTATATTATGCATTATTTTCACTGCATAGAGCAAATGTAGTTAAAATGGAGAAATAATCCTAATATGATTCAACAGTTATCCATCTGTCTGTTATTCATTGTGATTGAAGTATTTTAGGCTGTGCAGGTGTTCCTGCAAATCCACAGTTAACATTGCACATTGGAATTGCCGGGGCTCATGTAACTCCCATAATTGACATGGTTCCATGGGTCCATGCTATGTCACGTGTGCAGTCTATCTATACAACTGAACTGCAGAAAGGAACAACTGTTGGTGCATTTCCAAAAGCTGAGTCTGATCTGTAGCTCAGCACAGTGCTAAAGATGGGTTGTCACATGCCACCTCATTGCTTTTTCATCTATTCTGTTTTGGGACACTTACTCCTTTTAGAAGACATGTACTCTGGTTTGAGACACATAGCTGCAAATATGGTTCCAAAATGGATGTTATTCCATCTGGTTGAATAGCTCAGTGAGTTGTGGAGCCAGAGGTTGAGAATTAAATTCTCCCTTCCCATGCCTCCTGGGAAAACAGCCTGCCTGCATAGTCTTGACCAGGATGCACAGTCTCAAAGCCACCACAAGAAAGGAATGGTAAGTAATTTCTTAACACTTTATACCTAAATCCTGAAAAGAGTCACCATAAGTTGTAACTGAATTGACAGCACAGAATTAAAACTATTATTCCAAATCCAGAAAAACAAGCATAACTTTTTACTATTTACCTTGTAAGGTAAACGGGGTTGCTGACAAACTATGCAAATAGCATCCAGCAAACAGATCTTGCACTACAAAATATGGAGCAATCACTTGAGTAACTCAGCAAAAAGTAGAGACAGAGGATATGAGACTAATTTTGAAGTATCTAATTAAATTTCAGCACTCGCTTAAAGACACTGGTTCCTTTTAAAAAGAGAATATTTAGTGTTCTATAGGGATATGGAAATATGTAAATCGTCAGCTCTTATGTGCATTCCATGCAAAATGCATGCAAATACTCATTTGTGCTTGAAGTGCAGAGGCCCTTTCCCTAGTGGGAAATGAGAAACAAGGCTGTTGCAAAATGTTTTCCCCAATTTACAGCTCCATTTACAATTAATAAAGTGGGAAAGGAGGGCATTTCATCATTTTTCAGGTGAGGAGTTAAAATCTCAGAATTATTTCCAAATGTTGATTTTTTAAAACCTTAATGGGCCTTCCTGTTCCTCTTTTTCCTTGACAAATGGATGGGTGGGGGAGGTACACACACTATCCAGCCAGGTCACAGAAAGTCCTTACAGCCAGCTTACTTTTATTGCTGCCATTACATTCCCAGGCAGTAGCCCTACTACAGTCATTTTCCATGTGGTTTGAAATATGTTGTCATCTACCCCAGTAAATCCTGTGTTGGAGCCTTCAGAAGTCTGCTGTGACAAATTTGTAAGACACTTATGGAACAAAACTGCCTACTTTAACATCAAAATCTGGTGAAGTGTCAAGTGTACCATGTAGTCTAGTTACGAGGGATCAATTTCAGATTTTGAGGACTGTTGATATGGGCAAGATGATCAGGGCTGTTAATTCTGTGTTATACTATCTCAAATGTTCCCTATTTTGGCCTAGCCATCATGGTTTGGTAGCACAATGAATACATCTTTGCATGATGAACTGGTGTCTCCTGTCTTGGAGGAGGTAGCAGTCTGTCCAGTCCTGAAAAATCCCTCCCTGGATCAAGAGGTTTATGTCAGCTATGGACCAATCAGGTGATTGAATGAGTGGTGTCTATTAATCTACAGACATTCTTGGAGGAAATCAATTATTTTGACCCATTTCGGACTAGACTCCAAACTAATGTGGTGAGTAGAATCTGTCTTGGTCCCATGATGGATGATGTGGGGAAAAGGGAAGGAAAGTATAACTCAGCTGATCCTGCTGATTTTTCAGTGGCTTTTGACACTGTTGACAACACTATGCTCCTGAATCATATCTGCAAGTTGAGAATTGGGCCATTGTTTTACAGGGTTTATCTTCCTTCTTGTGAGAAAAGGAAGTAATTTGAGGGTACCGCACCTCAGCATTCTGGCTATTATGTTGTAGGCTGCTATGGTGTTCCATCTTGTCCCAGTGAAATTTAATATCATTATGAAGGTACTGGGGTCAGTCAGTAGGCAATGACATAAGGAGATTGTGTGGCGTTTAACCCATACTTCTGTGCACCAATACCTTGGATGAAGGCCAGCTAAGTGAATCTGAATCAAGATGGAGAATGTATAGGAGGGTAAATCTGGGTATGTGAGGGGGCAAATTTGTCTACTCCAAATTGGGTTGCACTCTCTTGTAAGGAGTAGGTTTGTAGTATGGGGGTGCTCCTGGATTAAACACTGTTATTTAACACCCAAGTCACCTCTGAGGTGAAGAGTGCCTTTCAAACAGCTTTGGGTGGTATGCCAATGATGCCCTTTCGTATAAAGGGATTGCTAAACCACTGTAGTCCATTTGTTGGTAAACTTGCGCTAGGACTATTGTAATGTACTTTGTGTGGGACTACCCTTGTACATATTCTGGAAGCTGCAGTTGGTACAGAATGCAACTTTTGGTAAGTGGGGCAGCAAGCTGCACAGATATTACATTGCGGCTGAAGCATCAGCATTGACTGCCAGGTATTTCAAAGCCTTGATACTCATAACCTTGGACCAATAGTCTGGAAGACTATTGATGGATAGTCTTCCAGACTGTAGATCCATCTCAGAATTAGCCTTGTTAGTTGTTCGATAACCTGCAGGTTACCGTTTGGTTTATGGCAAACCAGAAACAAACTTTCCCTGTGCAGGCCTCCACCTTTTCATTTTTATTTTATGGGTTAGGTGTAGGGATGGGGGGAAAGGGGGCATGGGATAAACACGGGGTGCAAATCAACATAAACATTTTAAAATATTTATTCTCATCTGTTACATTTGATAGATACATAAGTTCCCGGTATAACTTAATTATAATATACATTCTATTTCTAAATTGATCATAGGTTTTCAATTATCAAATATTAATTTGCATTCTATTTCTGAGCCGTTCATAAAATTTATGCCAACAATCCTCATGGTTCGTCTTTCTTGTTGGATCTAACCATTCTGATAATTTATCCATTTCCGCTGTGTCCAGAATTTTTGATATTAACTCATCTTGTGATGGATTCTCCGGCTCTTTCCAATGTTTAGCAAAGAGAATTCTTGCAGCTGTCAAGATATGGATGGCTAAATATGTTTTCATTGGTTCTACTGATTCCAGGGGACGTGGTGGCGCTGCGGGTTAAACCGCAGAAGCCTCTGTGCTGCAGGGTCAGAAGACCAGCAGTCGTAAGATCGAATCCACGCGACAGAGTGAGCTCCCGTCGCTTGTCCCAGCTCCTGCCAACCTAGCAGTTCGAAAGCATGTAAAAATGCAAGTAGATAAATAGGTACAACCCCGGTGGGAACAGCGTTCCATGTCCATTCGCGCTGGCCACGTGACCACGGAAACTGTCTTCGGACAAACGCTGGCTCTATGGCTTGGAAACGAGGATGAGCACCGCCCCCTAGAGTCGGACACGACCGGACTAAATGTCAAGGGGAACCTTTACCTTACTGATTCCAGAATTATGTTTAGAAGAAAGAATTCAGGGGTTACAGTTGTTGGACTCTCTAGAACCTCTTGCAAAAGTATTTCAACCATTTCCCAATATTTTTGGGCTTTCCCGCATGACCACCACATGTGATAGAAAGAACCTTCTTTTTGTTTACATCTCCTACAGAGGTTTGAAATTTTTACATCCATTTTGACTAGTTTTGTGGGAGTTATATACCATCTGTATGGTATGTTTTCTTTAAATGCTACCGACTTGTAAGTTTTATATTGTTTCTCCATATTTGTTCCCACTGATCCAAACTTATATTGTGCCCAATATTCTGTGCCCACCTTATCATACATTCCTTAACCACCTCCTCCTGGGTATCAAAATCTAATAACAAATTATATAGGGCTTTAATATGCTTGTCTTTGGCATCCAGGAGGATTCTGTCAAAGGGAGTATTGTCCACATAGAAACCTTGTTGCTTATCTTCACCGTATTTTGAAATTAATTGGGAATGTGACCACCAATCCATATCAAATCCCTGCGCTGCTAATTCATCTTTGCTTTTCAGTGTCCCATCTTGTTTTCTCTCAAGTTCGGAAGAGAAAATGCCTCCACTGGTGTTACCCAACATGGTATTTTGACATACATCTGTCTTTGAACTTTACTCGACCATAGTAAAGATTTTCTCAAAATATGATTATTAAATTGTTTAAAATCGTTCACTCTGCTGTACCAAAGAAAGGCATGCCACCCCCATTTCAAATCATGACTTTCCAATTTTAACAGTCTTTGATTTTCCAATAAAATCCAGTCTTTGATCCACGTTAATGAGGCTGCCCTGTAATACACTGTAGCAGTCAGTTCGGGAGACCCATTCCTCCTCTCTGTTTCATATCCTGAAGTGCCTTTAATTTTATCCTTGGTTTCTTCCCTTGCCAAAAAAACTTAGAAATAAGCTGGTCGAGTTCTTTAAATATTGATTGTTTCAAAATCACTGGAATGTTTTGAAATAAAAAGATCAACTTTGGTAGGATATTCATTTTAACTGTTGCAATCCTGCCCATCATTGTTAATTGTAGATTCCGTCATCTAGTCAGATCTTTCTTTATTTCTTCCATAAATTTCAGGTCATTGTCTTTCATTAAGGTACTTGGTTTTTTGGTGTTTTTTTTGGTAAAGTTTATTCCAAGACATTTTACTTTCTTTCCCTCCTGGAAATTTTAAAATTCAAAGGGTCATCTATTTCTTTACATTGCATGTTTTTGGATAGAATTGTTGTCTTTCTATGGTTTATTTCCAGGCCTGCCATTTCTCCAAACTCTTTTAATTCTTTCATAAGTGCTTTAGTTGATTCTTGTGAATCTTCCACCACTACAAGTAAGTCATCTGTGAAGGCCTGTACTTCAAATAACTTGCCTCTAATTTTGAGCCCTTTGACTTTATCAGAAATTCTTATCTGATGCATTAAAATTTCGATTAGAATCAAAAACAGCAATGGCGATAATGGGCAACCTTGTCTCGTACCTTTTTGTATTTCAGTTTCTTCTGATAGTTCTCCATTAATTCTTATTTTTGCTTTTTGATGGGAATAGATCACATTTATATTGTTGATAAAGGATTGGCCTGCCTCCATTTCTTCTTATTGAAATATCATAAAGTTCTAGTTTATTTATTTATTTATTTAACTTGTATGCTGCCCATACTACCCAAAGGTCTCTGGGCGGCTTACAACAATTTAAATACAGTAAAAAGATAAAAAGATAAAACAATTAAAATACAATTAAAAATACAGTGCCTGTTATCAAAGGCTTTCTCTCCATCGATAAAAAAACAATGCTGTTGATTTTTCTGGATGTGCCTCATAGTATTCAATGAAGTTTATAAGATTCCTCACATTGTGTGTTAAATATCTTTTTGGCAGAAATCCTGCTTGATCTTCATGAATTACATTGATCAATACCTTCTTCAATATTGTAGCTAGAATGGTTGTATATGTTTTATAGTTAACATTAAGAAGAGATATTGGTCTGTAATTTTGAATCTCTTCAGGATCAGTATTCGGTATCATTTTCTCCTGTTGAATTTCGTCGAGTAGTTTCTTAAAAGGTAAAATCAATATTTCCTCAAACTTCCTATAACACCCTGCACTAATCCCATCACTTCCTGGAGATTTCATAAGTTTTTGTTTAGAGAAAGCAGTTGAAATTTCATTCATGGAGTATGGTTAATTAAAAATTTCCTGTTGTTGTTTGGATAATTTCAAATGTTTTTTTTCCCCTGTAAGTATCTTTTTTGATCTTGGGATGGCAGTCCCTTCTCCATGTAGAGTGTTGTATAGAATTTTTCCACTATTTTAAAAAAATCTTTAAAGTTTGTATAGGTTATGAAGGTGCTGTTTTCTTGATTTGTTATTGGTTTTGTGTACTGATTCAATGTTTCAATGGCCTTTGGCTAAAAATTTTGAATAAAATTTGAATTTGAATTTAAAGTTTGTAAAGTTCTCACCCACTTTATTCTTAAGACTTTGAATGTAGTTTTTCTAATGTAGAAATTAGAGGCAAGTTATTTGAAGTACAGGCCTTTGAATGTAGATCTTTCTCTCTTCAATTTATATGCATGCCATCATCCTGTTTTGTTGGCGTTCTCAAAATAATTTTGTTTAACAAATTTCAGTTTGGTTGCAATATCTTCTGTCAAAAGAGTATTTAGTTTATGTTGTGTAATTTGAATTTTCTGTTTTATTTGCGCTGCTGATGGATTTTTTTTCATTTGTTTTTCTAAATTTGCCAATTCTTTCTCCAAATTCTTATATCTTGCCTCTTTTGACTTCCTTCTTATTGCTCCAAGTCTTATCAAAATGCCTCTAAGGACCGCCTTGCTAGCTTCCCATACCGTCCACATGGGCATTTGTTCGGTGAAGTTCCTCTGAAAATAGTCTTTCATTTCTTCCTTTACTGTCTTGGCAATTTCTTCATCTCTAAGTAAGTTTGTATTCAGTCGCCACAGTATTGGTCGTTTAGATGTCTCCAGCTCTAACATTATTATACAATGGTCTGATATTGTTCTAGGAATTATTTCTGTCCCCACTAAATTCTTTATTTATGTTTTCGGAATCCATAAAGCGTTGATTCTGGACCAAGATTAATGTCTATTTGAGAAGAAAGTATAATCTCTAGACTTTGAGTATCTTGTTCTTCATGTATCTATCAATGAGAGTTCATCCGCCATCTGTAGAAAAGATTTGGGGATTAAGGTTCGGCTTTCAGTTCCTTTTTTGCTCTGTATCTTGGATGAATCTCTTTCTTTGTCAAAGACCGCATTGAAGTCCCCTACTATACAGCATTCCTCATATTCTCTAATTGTTGTATCTTTGTATAATTTTCAAATAATGCCTTTTGGTTGCAGTTCGGTGCATAAATGTTTACTAGCAGTACTCACTTTTCTTCTTTTTGAACTTCTACCATTAAAATTCTTCCATCTTCAGATGCATGGATTAAGTTAGGTTGTAATTTTTCTTTAACAAACTTTGCCACTCCCTTCTTTTTCTTCTCTAGGTTAGAAGATAAGAATAGCTTTCCCAGACCTTTGTTTTCAATCAGTTTGGAGTCTTGTCTTTTTATATGGGTTTCTTGGAGACAGATTATATCCATATTCAGTTTTCTCAAATATTGAAATGCTTTGGCACGCTTTTGAGGCGAGTTCAGACCATTGATATTCAAAGAACAGATCTTCCATTTTCCCTTAGACATCTTTTTTTATTATTAATTTTATCATCTTTCTGGTTCTTGGTTTTGTCTCTTGCTGCCCTCAGTGGTGCTGCTGCCGCTCCTATCAGATCCTCTTCTGGTTGGCATTCTTCATCTTGTAAGTCTACCAGGTTTTCTTCTAGGTCTGACCCTATTTCTGATTTATCAGAATGATCAGATTTATCCGTATGGTCATCCTTCTCTTCGTCCTCCTTGGTTTTGTCCTTAATTCTTCTTAAATTATTCACTTTCATAGTAGAGTTGATGAAGTATCTCTGAGACTGATATTCAAATGTAAGTCCCTCTGGTGTGATCCATCTATAAGGAATTAAATTGGTTCTGAGGAAAACCATCAGTTTTCCATATTCTTTCCTTTTAACTCTAACTTTCCATGGAATATGTTTCAGAGCTTTAACATTCCTACCATCTTGCACTAACTGTATATCTTGTGTTGCTCTCAGGATTCTGTCTCTAAAAGTCATTTAGATGAAACAAATATGAAGTTCTTTGGGTAAACGGTTCTTTCTAATATATGCTGAAGATGTCCTTTTCACCGAATTGATATTCTGTGATATCTCTTTTCTTCCAATTCCAGACCATGTGACAGGAGTTCGCTGGTGACTTCCAGTAAATCCTCAGATTGTTTCTCAGGGACATGTTGAAGTCTTAAAATGTGGTTAGCTTCTTGCATTTGTATTTGTATCAAGTCTGCCTCATCTTGTTGTCTGCATCTTTCACTTTCTTCTAGGGTCTTCTTGACTTCATCTACTTTTTGCTCTGCTTTTTGAGATGTTTTAGTTTCCTTTTGTATCTCTTTTTTTTATTGTCTCCCTCTCTTTTCATCTGGGCTAGCTGCATAGAAATCTCTTTTGTTTGGCGTGTCAGTGCCTCAATGCTTGTTTTCATTTCCTGTGTCTGAATATTCTGCTGCTGAAAGAAAGTGTTCTTCTGGGTCATCATTTTTTTGAGCATTTCCTGTGTGGTGTTTTGCATTGCAATTTGCCCATTTAGATACTCTTGTGATGTCAATTTTGCCAAATTGGAATCTAGAGTGGGGGATGAGCGTCCACTCCCTCCTCTGCCCTTAGAAGTCATCTTATTAGTATTATCCCAACAATTGACTCTAATAATTTCTCCCTTTGACTCCTTTTCTAATTTAATTCAAGATCAAATGTCTCAAAAGGGAGCTAGTAAGATTAGTGTAACAAATAATATTTTTCTGACCTAGCTGGGTATGACTAATATCCAATCAAACAATTTAACCAAATGCATATATGATAGACATAGCCAAAATACATATACACACAAACCATCCAATGCCTAAGCAACATTCAGGTCATAGTTCATCATTAAAGCAAATTCTATCTTATAGAGTCTCCCTTTGATATAAGGTCCACTTGCTTGTAGCTTCTTCAGAGTCCGTTCAATGTTATTTATAATCCAGTAAAGTTTGTAATCCAAGCAGCTCTGTCAGCTTGCTCTGGTCCCTCTCTCGTCAGCAGCAGATCAGCTTTTCACTTGACCACAGTTCAACCAAATAACCACAAGGTGACATCATAGTTTTAGTTTTCTTACCAGGCAGATCTTGTCAGAGATCAAATTACCCAAGAGTTATTTTCAGGGTCATTCATTACTCCCAGAACAGCAGACAAAACAACAGGAGCAACTTCATCTCAGTATTTCCCCCTCCAGAGCCAAACCGCAAAGAAACGGAAAGGGGGGAGGAACAAAGAGAGCAAACAAAGAAAAAAAAAAGAGCCCTCCGGACTAAAGCAGGAAGGAAAAAAAAAGCGGTATGAGGATCCAAAATGAAGATAGGTAGGGATTCCTTTCTATTTATTAATCCTTATCACTAAAAAATGGGTAACTCCACCATTCAATCTCTGTTGCAAAGATCAGCTCCACCATAATCCACAGGTATCGAGAGAAACACAGTAGCTGTGTATCAAAGTTTCTCTATTGACCTCTCTCAGAACAGTCCATAGTCACAAAGATACTGAGCAAGGCTTCAGCAGCCGGGGGGGGGGGGGATCTTGGGAGAGGTTCTTGCTTAACAACAAAATGAAACGACCTCCAAAGCAAACTCAGTCTCTTGCTTTCCACATTCAGCTTCAGCTTCCCCCTCACCCCCTCTCCTGTGCAGATTTTCGCCAAGTAGCTCAAGTAAATAAGAAGTGCCCTTGATATAGTATAAAAAGTTCAGATACCTCAATTATCCACCAGTTTATCTTGTTTTAAATAAGTTCATGTTCTGCTGTTTGTGTGGAGCAATCACGACTCAGTGCCATATTTTTCGACCCGTTCCGGCAGCTCTGCCACAAAGGGAGATTTCCCCCAAGCTTTGGAGGTTGTCCTCAGACATCTCCTTTATCAGCTCAGGATCTCTCTCTGTTTAGGATCACCAGTCTCTCCTGATTGGTGATAAATTCCTTTCAGGATCACAAAAACTGCATGGGGGATGGGAGCCCTTTCCAGATCTGACCTCGCTGTCATTGGCTCCTCCCCTCCCAGGCCTCCACCTTTTGGAATGCATTTCTTCCTGGTATTCAGGGGACACCAACAGCAGCACCATTTTAGATACATGAGAAAGAACAGCATTTGCTTTGCCCAGAGTTTTTCCCACTGCCCAGTTTGAGAATTATGTTTTGAGGTTTCTGCACTTAAATAATTTAAATTATGATTACTTAATGCTTTCTATTTTCTTGTCTGTATTTTTTCTTTTTTTATACATGGTTTTTGTTTTCTTTCTGTACACTGCTTTGAGATAATATTTCAGATGTGGTGAGCAATATAGAAATGAGCTGTTAAAAAAAACACAAAATAGTTCTCTGAAAATTATGTCCATAAACAGTATTTTCTCACTGGTGCAGCAGGTGGTAGTAGATACATTTCCCACCCAATCTGAATATGCAATGGAGTAGTCAGAAAGTAAAATATAGTTTCCCTTGCTATCCTTTAATTCCCTGTCATTCTACCTTCTACTAGTATTTTAAGACTCATATTCACTGATGCGTGGCAAATAACGTGAGTGCATAAATGGGTAAGTGGTGTGTTGTTAAGAATGTAACAATATCTAAAAGCAAATGCTGATTTCCACTTACCCCTGCTAACTTGAAGGGAAATGCACTCACCATTTAATCAATGGCTTTGTGTACTCTAGGCTACTTACTCTAACAGTGGTTCTCAAACTTGGGTCCCCAGATGTTCTTGGACTGCAACTCCCAGAAGTCCTGGCCAGCACAGCAAGTGGTGAAGGCTTCTGTGAATTGCAGTCCAAGGACATCTGAGGACCCCAATTTGAAAACCACTGCTCTAGCACACTGTTGGGTTGTGGAAAATTAATGTCTTATTTACTCCACAAACACAATCTTATTTTTCTTTTTTAATTTATTTTTTATTTTTTAAAAACTAGGGATAAGGTAAGGAATACAGAAGGTAAAGGGGGATGTGGGGGGGGGGAAGAGGAGGAAGGAAAACACAACATGTACTGTCATCCAAATTGTTGTTCACGTTGCAATATCAAGGCCACTTTTCGCCTTTGTACAATTTGATTGCCCTCCAGGTTTCTACTTACAGTTACATCTTAGTTTAATTCTATGTTACTCAAGCACTACCTGCTGACTGAAGCCATTTATGTAACAAATCCCATCGTTCAGTTGCTTTTTGTATTGGACAGTCTTTCAACACTTCTGATAGAATATCCATTTCTGCCGCTTCCCATATCTTCTCGATGAGTTCCTCTTGTTTCGGTATCTCCGATTTCTTCCAGTTCTTGGCATAAAGAATTCTGGCTGCAGTGACTATATATATATAACTAGGTAGTTCTTTCTCTTATCTATATTATCTGGTATAATGCTTAGTAAAAACAATTCTGGGGTTAGTGGAATATTACAAAGCAATATTTTTTGTAACAGAGTATGTACTGCTATCCAATACTGTTTTGCTACTCTACAAGTCCACCACATATGGTAAAAGCTTCCCTCTTGTGCTTTACACTTCCAACAGACATTTGACACATCTGTATAAATCTTTAACAATTTTTTCGGAGTCATATACCACTTATAAAATATCTTATATATGTTCTCCTTAAAATTTACCGATTTTATGAGCTTTATGTTATTTTTCCATATTTGCAACCATTGATCAATATCAATATTATGTCCTATATTTTGTGCCCACCTAATCATGCATTCTTTTACCATCTCTTCTTGCATTTTAGTTTCAAGCAAATAATCATACATTTTCTTAATTACTTTGTCATTTGAACCCAGCAAAAGTTTATCAAATACCGTTTGTTCTTTGTAAAAGCCCTCTATTTTATCTTTTGTGTACCTAGATTCCAATTGTACTCTAGACCACCAGTCTAGATATATGTTTTGTGTTTCTAACTCTTCTTTGGACCTCAACTCACAATCCTTTTCTAATAGATCTTAATATTTTAAAAGTTCCGCTTCTGTCATGAGATTAGGTTGTGTAAAGGCCTCTATAGGTGATACCCAGGCTGGTGTTTTTTGGTAAATCTGCTGTATAATCTTTTTCTAATTCCCTAGTAAGGCTCTTCTTATCATATGCAAGTTGAAACTTTTCTGTTCTTTATCTTTTTTTGTACCATAGAAAAGCATGCCAACCTAACTGTAGATCATGTCCTTCCATCTTGAGTAGTCTATCATTATCTAAAGTTATCCATTCCTTTATCCAGACTAATACACAGGCTCTATAATACAATGTCCAATCTGGGAGACCAAAACCTGCTCTTTGTTTGGCATCTTGCATTGCTTTGATTTTAATTCTTGGTTTTTTACCTTGCCACACAAATCTCATGATTATCTTATTAAGTTCTTGGAAAAATGACTGTTTTAATATTACGGGAATTGTCTGAAATAAAAATAAAATTTTAGGTAGAACATTCATTTTGATGGTTGCTATTCTTCCCATCAACAATAGCTGTAATTCATCCCATCTCTCCAAGCTATTCTGTATCTCTTTAATCAACTTCATATAATTATTTTTAAATAATGTACTAGTTTTCTTTGTGATTTGAATCCCTAAGTATCTGACTCTCTTCTCTTCTTGAAAGTTAGTCCTTTCTATTAATTTCTGCCACTCTTGATCTCTCATATTTTTAACAAGTATTTTTGTTTTCTTTTGGTTTATTTTCATTCCCACCATGTTACCAAAATTCGTCAGCATCTCCATCAGGTCTTCAATTGAATCCACTGGATCCTCCAATATAATAACTAGGTCATCTGCAAAAGCTTGGAGCTTAAAAGTATGTCATCTTACTTTCAATCCTTTTATTTCCTTTTTTATCTCTAATTTGCTCAGTTAATATTTCTAGAGTAAGAATGAATAGTAGTGAAGAGAGTGGGCACTCCTGTCTTGTACCTTTCTGTATTTGTATTTCTTTCATCAGCTCTCCATTGATTCTAACTTTTGCCTTTTGCTGGGTGTAGATTGCTTTAATTAATTTCAAAAATCTTTCTCCAACTTGTAGCACCTCCAATTGCTGTAGCATAAAATTCCAGTTCAGATTATCAAAAGCTTTCTCTGCATCCAAGAATATCATAGCCATTTGCTTTTCCGGATGAGTTTCATAATATTCCAAAGTATTTAAGATTATCCTTATGTTATTTTTCATCTGCCTTTTTGAGAGGAAGCCCGATTGGTCTTGGTGTATTGTCTGTATTAAGATTCTTTTCAATCTAGTTGCCAACATGGTTGCATATATTTTGTAATCCACGTTTAGTAATGAGATCGGTCTATAATTTTTGATTTCTTTACCCTCCGTGTTTTCCTTATGTATGAGAGAGATTATCACTTCGCACCACGTTGGTGGCAATTCTCCCTTTTCTTCAACAAATTCCAAAAGTTTCTTGTATGGTTTAAGCAATACATCTTCCAGTTCTTTGTAATATTCAGCTGGAAGATCATCTGGGCCTGGTGATTTCCTATTGTTTTGCTTTTTGATGGCTTCTACCCTGTTTCCCCGAAAATAAGACCTAACCTGAAAATAAGCCCTAGTATGATTTTTCAGGATGCTCGTAATATAAGCCCTACCCCAAAAATGAGCCCTAGTTAAGTGAAACCCCGCCCTCCACCATTGTGCAGCATTGTGCAGAAACCAGAAGATGACATGACTGTAAAATAAAACATCCCCTGAAAATAAGCCCTAATGCCTAGTCTTATTTTCAGGGAAACACGGTATAATTTCTGCACATGTTAAAGGCTCATTTAAGGACTGTACTTGATCTTTAGTTAATTTCATTTTATTGTATTTCAGTATATATTATTTCTGAGATTCTTTGTCTACTTCCTTTTTACTGTATAAATTTCAGTAGAAGTCCTCTGCAATCTTTTTTATTTCTTCTTGTTTAAATTTCTCAGTCCCTGTTTCATCTTTCAGTGTTTGTATTGTTTTCTCTTTCTCTTTACTTAATTTATATGCTAACCATCTCCTTGGTTTGTTTGCATTTTCAAAAAAATTTTGTTTTGCAAATTTAAGCTTCTTTGCAGTTTCCTCAGTGAGCAATATATTTATCTGGTGTTGTGCTAACTTTATCTTCTCTTTCAAATCTGTGTTTGATGGATTTTGTTTCAGCTGTAGTTCATCTGAGGCTAATCTATTTTTCCAAAATCTTATATTTTCTCTCTCTTTCTCTTTTTTGTTTTGATGCAAATCTTATGGCTGCTCCTCTAAAAAATGCCTTACTTGCTTCCTAAATCATTGTCATTGGTGTTTCTGGCCTCATGTTCTGTTTGAAGAAGAAGTCCATGTCTTCTTTTATTTGCTTGATAAACTCCTCATTTTTTAAATGTGAAGTATTGAGCCTCCAATTAAATTCTCTTGATTTGCTACCCAATTGTAATGAAATGGGATTATGGTCTGCAAATGTATTAGGCAAAATATCTGTTTGCTCTAATTCTTTCATTAGGCTTGTTGAGATCCAACATGCATCGATTCTTGACCACGATTTATGTCTGTAAAAAGTATAGTCTTTTGTCTTTGGGTAACATGTCCTCCAAGCATCTATGATATTTACTTCTTCCTCCAATTGTAGAAAATTTCTTGAGATCGTTCCTCTTTTTTTTTTTTTTTTTGGTTATTTTATCTGATTTTGTATCTAGTTCTTTGTCAAAAACAGCATTAAAATCTCCTATCACACAATAGTGATCATAATCTTTGTTTGTTAGATCTAGTTGTAATTGTTTAAAGAAATTATCTTGATTTCCATTTGGAACATAAATATTAACAATTAGCATTTTTGTTGATTCTCTTTGAATTTCCACCATCAATGTCCTTCCATTGTCTGAGGCAAACATTAGTTTTGGCTCCAGTTCTTTCTTTATATATATAGCCACACCTCTCTTCTTTTTACTTATGTCTGAAGCTTCAAACAATTTTCCTAACCTTGAACATTCCAACAGTTTCTGATCTGCTCTTTTCATATGAGTTTCTTGTATGCAAATTATGTCAGATTTCTGTTTCTGCAGTTGTAGAAATGTCTTTTCCCGTTTTTGAGGTGAGTTCATGCCATTTATGTTGACTGAAAAGATCTTCATTTGTTTTTTAGTCATTTTGTTGTTGGTTACTACCTTTCTGTTTTTTCCTCGTCATGCCTCTGGTACGCCTTGGCTCAGCTACTTCCTGTTTTTCTGGCTCTGTGTCTGATTCTGATTGTGATGAATGATCTGATTTCTCTTGAGGTCTTTCATCTGATTTCCCCTCCTTCTTTCTCTCTCTCTGTTTTGTCAGTTTATTCTCATTTTTTCCCATAAAGTTTTGCACTTTTATCGGTGAAGTTATATTGTATCTCTGTGTATCAATTCGGAAGAATAAACCTTCCGGAGTCAGCCATCTATATGAAATTCCATTTTGTTGAAGTAAAGATGTAACGGAGGAATATTGCTTCCTTCTCTACCTCATTTGCCAGGGAATTTGTTTTAGGACATTAATTTTCTTTATCTTTATTAGATTTTTACCCCGCCCCCTACTCGGGGCGGCTTACATACCTACTACATACTAGTCTACTCGGGGCGGCTTACATACATAATAAAACATGATAATACATAAGATTTAAAACATCATAATTTTAACATTTATATTAAATTAAATCAGTACCAAGATGAAAGAGTAAAGATCAATTGACTGGAGGGAAGGCCTGCCTGAAAAGCCAAGTTTTCAAATGAGTTTTAAAAACACCCAGCGAGGGTGCCAGACAAATTTCAGTTGGGAGGCTGTTCCATAGCCGAGGGGCCACTGCCGAGAAGGCCCGGTTTCTTGTTCTTTCTTTCCGGGCCTCTCTCGGCATTAGGCCCCTCAGCCGTCCCTGCTGGCTATTCCGGGTGATTCGGGTAGATCTAGGTGGGAGAAGACGATCTGCCAAGTATCGAGGTCCCAAACCGTTTAGGGCTTTATACGTCATCATTAACACTTTGAAGTCAATGCGGAAACGAATGGGCAGCCAATGCAAGGCAGCCAGAGTGGGAGAGATATGCTGAAATTTCCTCACCCCACTAAGAAGCCTGGCTGCCGCATTCTGCACCATTTGAAGTTTCAAATGTTTTCCTGTCTTCTATTATCAATTGTTTATCTTGTGAGGCTCTTAAAACCTTGTCTATAATTGATTTCTTTGTAAATCTTACATGGATTTCTTTGGGTAGGTTATTTCTTCTTTCATATGCTGAGCTCACCCTATAGATTGCCTCCATATATTGTTGCAGTTCAGCTGCTTCCATCCCTATTTCTGCAGCCAGAGCCTTACTCATTAATATCTCTAGATCCTCCCCTTCATTTTCTGCCACATTTTGAAATCTAAGCATCTTCGATGCTCTCTCCATCTCTAGCATTATTAATCTGTCATCACTTTGTTTTTGATCCTTCTGCACTGCCTCCAATGTTTCTTCAGTTTGATTCATTCTGGCATCTGTTCCTCTCACTTTTTCCTCAAGATCTTGTGTCTTTGTTTTGTTCTCAGCTATCTGTTGTTTTGCATCTGAGATCTCAGATGCCATCTCCTTCATCTGATCTGCTATTTGGCTGAGACGTTCATTTACTTGTTGAAATCCTGCTGTTAGTAAGTTTTGCATGGTAGTCTGCCATTCTTTGTCTGGTTTTTGTGCCACTAGTTTTCCCGGATTTTGAGATTGGGCAGGAGAGGTTCCTGGGGTTTGGGGGTTTGGTTTTTTGGAGGCCATTTCAATCTTTTCAATCTCAATATCTCAATTTTTCCTCCTACTGTCTCTGAATGAACTTTGTGTAAGTTATACTATATCCTTCATCAGGATGTCCAACCCTTAAATCTACCACATGCTCTTTCAGATGTTTCCACTATTTTAACCAACAACCAAAACCAGCAACCAAAACCCTCCCCCAGGTTCTTACTCCAATCCTTACACAGGTATTATGAGATATAAATCAGCTTTTAGTACAACAGTTTAAAATACAACCGTAGCAAAAATGTTCCTTCTTCTCAAGAAGCCTAGCAGAGTCATTATGTCTCTTGACCTCTATTACCAGAATCCCACGTAGTCCAAAGAGACGGCCAGAACTAACAACGATCTCGGGCTTTCACACCTCAATATTGTACAGTTCCAACTTCAATACGATGTTCCAGAGTCCCAAAAAGCATTCCATAAATCAAATCAAAGCAAGCAAAAATATCAGGCTTTCACACCTCAATATTTGTACAGTTCCAACCTCAATGCGATGTTCCAGAGTCTCAAAAAGCTTTCCAGATAACAAATCAGATGTATTTGTAATCCAACCTGCTCCTTAGTCAGTATAAGAGGTGTGTCAAGGTTGTCATTCAGCTTTTCCTCCAGTAGGTGTCTTTATAATCCACCGTATGTTCCTTCCACTAATCCATAAATCCAGTCAGCAACTCCAGTCCTGGTTTTTCCTGTTCCACAGTCTACCCTCAACGACATTATCTCTCTCCCCTTGAAATGAGTTATTATAATCTAGCCCTTTATAGCTGTAGCCTCTGAGGGGGATCTCCCAAAGCTTCCCCCCGCAGGGATATTATACAGCTCCAAAGTTTTGATGGAGCTCCGTCTATACTGTTAAGAAATCTGGCAGCGCAATGTTATGTTTTTCAATCTGTTCTCCTTACTGATAACACCTTTAAGCCCAGTCCGTGGTTATATTATGTCACCCTGGGATTATTTCCAAAATCATTTTTTTCTCTCGGTCTCTGTGTTTGGCCTTGACCAGCCTGCAAGCTAGAAGTTAGTTTCGCTTTCTGAGGCAGCAGGACTGGTAAGCAAGCTAGCTGCCTCTTCTCTTCTTTCGGCCAAATATTTTGCACTCTAGTTTCTCTTTCCATTTTATGGGGCTGTTCATAAATCAAAGGCTTCAACTTACTTTATTGTTGTCAATTTTCAACGCGGTATCTGTTTGTTCTCCTCTCCTCCATAGGGGGTGGGTTACTCACAGCTTTGCTGCCAAAGATGGCTCCCACATCCGATCTGTGCTCAAGGTGATTTCTTCAGAGGGAAGAAATACCAGGTTGCTGCCCAGCTTCCTCCCTCTCTGTTGCTCACCAGCTGCTTCAGGGAGACTTCTCCTAGTCTCCCCTTTGTGCCTTCATCTTCTGAAGGGCCCCCAGACTGGGCGGTTCCAGCTTTCCCTGGGAGCTTCTCCGGGAGCTGCTGGTAGCGCCGTGACAAGCCCCGCCTCTCCCACAAACACAATCTTACACATATTTCTTTGGAAATCCCACTCTGGTCAGTTGGACTTAATTCTCAAAGAACATATGTAAGGTTGCAGATTTCATGATCAGTTTTATCAGGAAAGTGCAGTCACTTTTGTATTAACCTTCACAAGTGGACTCTTTGGTATTCACTGAAGCAAGATAAAACTGACTTTGCTTCCAAACTGGTTTTTTTCCTTAATTAATTGCTTGCAGTGTTCAGATTGTGTCCCACATACTGTATATTTTGCATTACACAGGATCTTTAAGGACTGTTTAGGAAATGTTACCTTACTCTTAATTTTATAAAGCAGTGAAGGTTTTCAGTGCAGGGTAGTTAATGAAATCTCTTAATCCAGTTTAGCATATTTGATATATTAAACCAATGATGTCTAGAATATTTGTTGAATGTAACTAAAAAATAAATATAAAACTACAAGTATCCCCTCCCCTGCTTCTCCAACTTCTCAACTTTAGAGCAAACTGAAAGCATTGAAAAAGTAATTTCCCATTCAAAACTCTTTGCAGTAACCTAATTTGCATCATACCCTTGTGCACATGGACATGGGAAATGAGCATGGGGGCTGTTTGTGAGCAGCTAGCATTCAGAAGCATCTTCCACTGCTCCTGGGGGACCAGTGTTCCTCTTATCAATGCAGGTATCTTGCATTGGACTTGAGCAAGGTCATCCTCCCAATTAAGAATCTGAACCCTTTCGTTCAGTAACCTTTTTATTGGCACCTCCTAGGCTTTAAACCAAAATAACCTTTATTATTTGTCTATAGAAACAGAAGTTTCATTATTTTCAGTAAGATTAAGAAATACAAAATTATATTCTCTGTCTCCCCATCACAGTGTTTCATATTACTTCCATAGATTTTTATTTAAAGTTTTTCTAAGGCTCAGACTCACAAACAGAATTTGGGCTCATCTAAAAAATATGCATTTGCAGTCTCCTTAGCATCACCACTGCATTTATTTGATCAGACTGGAATCAGAGTAATAGTATCATCTTTCTCAAGGATGGTGCAGGCAACATGGGGTCATCCAGATGTTGATGGACTGTAATTCTCCTTATCCCTCACTATTAATTATGCTGACTAAGGATAAGGGAAGCATTTAAGATTGGATCAATCATTTCAGTAAATTAAATAGCCCGTTCAGGATCAGATTGGCATGCAGAACTCCCTTCAAAAGAAACTATGTTGGAATTCCTAGATCAACTTTATACCTAGCTTCCCAGATTTTGTTTCTGGGATCACATGGTTTTTCTGGGACTATATTTCCCCATGCCTTTGTCTTGATATTTCTCTGTGAAAGAACTACTCTGTCATCAACATGAGATATATTCAGCCATCACAAAGTCACCAACACATATTTTCCCCATGCAACTCTTTCACAATGTGATTGAACTGCCAATAGCAATGAAGCAGTATGAGGACCAAACTACAGGTAATGTTAGATGTGTGTGATAGAATTTTCTGACATATTTTCTTTGGTTAAAATTAGCCAGGGACAGGGCATCATTGGATTGAGGTCATAGTATGTGGGAGTTAAAAATAACATTTTTAATGGAGGAACAGTGTGCAATGGATCTGGAGAAGAACAGAATCCCAGACCCAATGAAGTTGTTGACCCTTGTTTTTAGACTAAAGAATACCTTGTAAAATGCATTCCCACATCCCTAATGACATATCCAGCTGCAACTTGCTACACTAAGCAAAAGCCAATATTATGGTATCAGGAGATGGATATACTGAAACAGATGTGACAATTTCTGTAACCTGTAGTTCTAATGATTCATGTCATTCCCCTATAACCTTACACTTCTTCACTGTCTACACTTGCTGCATTCAATAGTTTTTGTGTTTGCTGACATAAATTTAATGCATAAAGAAGCTAATGAAGGATGAAGGATCATCCACTTGACTGGTCAGTTGATTTCTTTAGCTTACGTGTATCTGTACCAGTTTAGAATTTTACTTTGAGGCATTGTCTTTCTGAATCTTGTGACTACCCGTGTTTGCCTATATTATTAACAGTGCAATAGTAATTACCTGCCATTTTTGCTGCACCCATCATCCAGCAATATGATCAAACATTGAGCAAAGTTTGCCAGTTATAGCAAGGTTTCTTATGCTCCTTTGAGAAATGAGGAGAATTTATAGATCAAGCTACTAGTTACTTCTCAGCAATTGAATATAGACAGAAGAGTGAAGATTGGAAACATCATATATAAATATTTGAGTAACCATGACTTAGATTTTCTAATAGTTGAGACTGTCATTTCTTTTCTTTCTACACATTGGAAAAATGTACCATAAAGCAGTGCTCCCCAACCTTTTTAATACCAGGGACCGTTTTTTTTGAAGACCATTCTTCCAAGGACCGGGGGGGGGGGGGCTGCCGCCACCAGCGTCCATGAATGGGGGGGGGCGTCCGTGCGTGGGGGTACTTCTTATGCAGTAGTATGGACTGCCAAAAAGACAAACAAGTCGGTCCAAGATCAAATAAAGCCTGAAGTTTCTTGGGAAGTTAAAATCATGAAACTGAGGCTGTCCTACTTGGGGCGCCTCATGAGAAGGCAGGGGGGGTTCTTTGGAAAAGGCAATGATGCTGGGAAAGGTGGAAGGCAGCAGGAGAAGAGGAAGGCCAAATACGAGATGGACTGACTCCCTTAAGGAAGCCATAGGGTTGAGTTTATAAGAGGTGAGCAGGGCTGCTGAGGGCAGCGCATTCTGGGCATTCACAGGGTCACCCTAAGTGTGCGGAGGGGGCGACTTGAGGGCACCCAACAACAGCAGCAGCAGCAGCAACCAGAACCACCACCACCCCACACTTCAGCAGGAGTGTGGGAAGCAGTAGCACAAGTGGGATTTTGCGCTCCGCAGAACCCCCACCCCAGAACGCCTCCTGCTCCTTGGCCGGTCTTTGGTTTTCTCCTGGCGGGAGGAGGCTGGGCCTTGGGACCAAGCGCGGGGGGAGGGTTTTCAACGGGGCGCCTCGTGCCTGCTGACGGGCGCGGTGGGGCCCACTTGGAGGACACCTCGTGGGGCGGATGAGCAGCCTTTGTATGGCTGTCGTTGCACCAGGCGCTGCCCCGCAGGAGAGCCCCGACGGGTGTGGAAGGAAGGCTAGCCGGTCCCGACCGAACCTGGGGGGTGGTGGTCGCGCGCCTCTTTTCCTCCTTCCTTCCCTCCCTCTCTCCCCCTTTGCATACCCTTCTGCCACCGGCTGCTTTGCTGTCCCAGCGGAGGGACGGACGGATGGAGGAAAATGCTGGGTCTCTCACTGCTGCTGGGCTTCAGCCCCGGCCTCCTCGCCTACTACTGGGCGCGCGTCTGCAAGGTCAGCACCGCGGCGGCGGCAGCCCCGGAGCCTCTTCGGCAAGAGCGACGGGAAGAGGGCGGGCGTCTGGAGCAACCCTCTTCCCAGCAAAACAGGGAGTGATTGGTCTGCCGCCCCCGCCAGGGCTCGTCCTCTGGGCACGTACAGAGTGGAAAAGAACTCCCAGGAGGGAGCGGGATGCAGGCTGGGTGGCAGCGGCCCTTCTTCTCTCCGAATCCCGAAGCTCCCCAGCGTTTTCGAAGGCACTTTATGACCCTCCATGTGCACCAAAGAAGGTTTAGTAAACAGCCCAGATAACGCTGTTGAAGTAGCTGGCTTTTGGTCTGGTTTATGTTTGTTTGAACTTTATATTTCATATACTGTCATGATTTTAAATTGTGCAACGCCCTGAGATGAATAAAGAGAGAAGCAGCGGACAGGAAGCGAAGCGCTGGGCTTGATTGCAGCTCGGGAGCAAACTCCCGGCAAGCGCCCGAAATGGTTTGCAGGAGCAGCCGGGCAAGCAGGGCGCTCGGCAGCTGAGGGGGCGAAGTCTCTGGGCATGCACAGAGGGCCTGAAGCCCAGCGCTTCGCTTCCTGTCCGCTGCTTCTCTCTTTATTCGTCTCAGGGCGTTGCACAATTTAAAATCATGACAGTATATGAAATATAAAGTTCAAACAAACAAAAACCAGACCAAAAGCCAGCTACTTCGACAGCGTTATCTGGGCTCCTGCAAACCATTTCGGGCGCTTGCCGGGAGTTTGCTCCCGAGCTGCAATCAAGGAGCGAAACCGCCACGCCTACGCCCTGGTGCGGGTCTCTCCGTCTGTCCGTCCCTTCCACCTGGCTGGCTGTCCATCTGTCCCTCCAGCCGCGACTAAGGGTTGGCTCGCCCAGGCGCACCTACCCTTCTGCCGCCCCCTTGGCCGCGGAGACGGCACCTACCCGCCCACCCGCCTCTTCTCCGGGGCTGCCAGGCGCTCTCAGGCTGGGAAGTGCCAGACCAGAGGGGGGAAATCCCGCTTTCCCTCCCCCTCGGCAGATTCGGTTCACTGCCTCTGAAGCGCCGGCTTCGATGGGCGCTGGAGCGCTGCAGGCGAGGGGCCGGGGGTGGGTGCGTGCGTGTTGCCTGGTTGGCTCCAGGAGTGCCTGTCCCACTGCTGCCGCCGCCGGCGGGAACCAGAGACGCGCCAGGCCCACCAACGACCGTCTTCCCTGCAGGGACAGCGCCAGGCTTGCAGTTCAGGCCCCGCCAAGTCTCACACCGCTTCTTCTTGCTCCCTGTGCTCCTTGGGAGCTTGAAAAGAGGAGCCGCCACGTGGATGCTTCGGGCGCATGCACAAAGGGGTGGGGAGCGCTCACGCCAGCGCTGGCACACACGCACATGCACAAAGCAGCTGTGGGGAGGGGAGGGCGTGCGGGGGGGTGGGGCAGAAGGTCAGTCTTCGCGGCCCGGTCCGACTCAGGCCACGGACCGGCACCGGGCCGCGGACCGGGGGTTGACGACCTCTACCATAAAGGATGTAGTGTTTCTTTTAATTATTTGTGGTTAGGAAACTGTTAATCATCCAGTACTGCATCAGTCCTTGAGTATTGCTCAAAATTATATTAAGGCAGAATCTGAATCCATGGAGTTTCTTCAGGAAAGTTCAGGGGGTGGCCTGTGGAAATTTAAATCCCCTCCTCACCATGGAAACATAGAACTGAAGTCAAATAACAACCAGCTGGTTAAAAAAGGATTGCCATGCCAAATAGTGGCATGGATTTAGGAAAGAAAAAACTTTCAAGTCTCATTTTGATAGTAGCCTTTCTTTAAGAGAGGGCATATTTCCTTTATCCACCATTTCCTATAGACAAGCAGCATTCCATGTCTAAAATATATAAATAAAAATCATTGAGAAAGTCATTCTCAGGCAAAGGACTTTTCTGGCTCTTCACAGCTTTCAAGGATTGGCTAGTTTGTTTGATGATACAAAACATTCAGTTCACTGTATATGAGACAAGTGTGCAAAGAGTACAGACATACTTTTATGATCATAGCCAAACACTAGAGAATTTTGTAGACTCAGGTTTCAACTCTGTTGCTTGGCCCATGTAGTTTCACACAGAGCATATGTTCAATCTATTTTTGATGTTACACAAGAATATATTGCCCTGTTGGAAAGAATGGGACTTGTAAGGACTGGGAGTTCTTCCTTCCCCCCCTCCAAAAAAAAAAAAAAAAAGAGTCCCATCCCATGTTAAGACAATTTACTTTGGCACCTGATATACAAGGCACTCCTTCCTTCACAATAAATAAATAACAATTGGCTGCTCCTTCATGACACCAAAAATCTGCCTTAGCCACCATCTTCCTCTGGCCAATGGTAGGTCCTCCCCTTTTATCTAAGAACTGGAATGGAAGCTCCAAAAAACTAGAAGCATAATTCACTTACTCTTGCTTCTTGTAAAGTCTGGAGCTGATCACACAGAGTATCACAAATTTTATAGACAAATTAGTTCAAAGACATGAAAAGATGGTAGTGGAGTTCAAATTGAAAATAACTGTTCACAATTTGCAGCCATCTCATCTCAGAGGGAATTGTCAAAAAGGTTCTTGCAACAGCAATGGATGTGCTGTTGCTTTCTTCAAAGATGGATATACTTCTACAGAATTCATCAAGGCTGTATTTTAACATTGAGGCATGCTATCTCTAGTAGAAGCTGTTCTTCTTTGTCTACTGCAACTCCTCAGGTATGTGCCATGCTGACAATTCTAAAGAAATGATACATTTGAACATATGTTTGCTGAACAACATCATCATGGATTCAATTTCTACCTGTTGTTGGTGTCACACTAAGTTTTCTGTAACATGTCAGCTACTATATTGTGGACCAATGACATGCAATTAGTATAGAGTTTGTAGAGATGGTGTAGCAACCAAAGCAGTGCAAGCTACATTCAAGTGTCACTTCCATGGTACATACTTGCAATTTTACCTAGGCTTGACAAAAAGAAGCATAACACCCTAGCTAATTAAAAATGGATCAGACCTGCAGAATAAGTCATACCAAAATGCTTTAATGAATAACTGTGGTCTTTAAAAAGACTCTCCTGTGCTTTTTCTTCAGTTTGTAGCAGCTGATTTAACAACAGCATTCAGTCAATGACAGCTACATTTTGTTGTGCTCTTTTAAAAGGAAAATAAAAATAAAGCAAAAAGAAACTTTTACTGCATTCAGCATTGGAGAAGAAAGGTACAAACAGGGCTGGCAAATGTGTTTTTAAACTGAGTTTATTTTAGTGGAGAATTTATCTCTGTTTCCCCATTTCCATTATATTCCCCTTTCTGCACATCAGCAGACCATGAGACAAGTTGTGCTTGTTCTTGTGAGTGCTAGCCATTCTGCTCAGGAGCTATGGAGATTAATCACACATACTAAAGTGAATTTGTAATACATAAGGCCCAAAACTTTAAAGGACATATACCCCAAGTTAGAGGAGAACTTCATGTCCTTGAAGTACCTAGGGTTAAGAAAGGTTTGGTGCTGGGTTTTTCCCCCTACTCTATTTGGTCCCCCTACATCCCCCAATGAAATTTTGTATCTAACATTTCCCTCTTTCCATGGCTGTTACTACCAAACACGAGGCTGTGGATCTGCTGACTTGTAGCTCCATCTGGATACCTGGGTCATGAAAACATAGTTGTGAGAAAGCCCTCTTGTTCATGGCATCAAATAGCTTCTTTGTTACATGGTATTTATAATTGGAATCTTGTTAACTAAGAATCATTGTCCTATGTTTGTTATCCTAGGATGACCACTGGGAAGCTGAAACAAAATGCTGTAGTGTGTACTGGGATGGAATGCACTCTTTTCTATAATATTCCATTCCATTCCTCTTCTCTGTGTTATATGTTTTATCCCCTCCAACAGATATTAAACATTCTGTGGCTATTGAGTCTTTCCCCCTAAAGTGATGCGGTGATTTAATGCTGTAATCCTTGATAACTAACAGGTTTCTGTACCGTATAGAAGAGACATCAAATGATATCAGAGTGTTCCACATCCGCCACCTCCCATGATGTTGGTGGTACAAAATAGACCTTTGTAGCCTCATCATAAAGAAATGAAATAGTGAATTCAGTTAATTTATATACTGCCTTTCTCCCAACAAAGGAGCTCAGGGTGACTTTAAAAATATCATGATGTTTATTATCTACATGAAGCTACTTTCATTTTTCATATTTTGTCTGGATCCAAAGCCCCTTGTGCTGGTATCCATGAAATTATGAATTTTGCATCCCAAATGTAACAACAAACCTGTTAATGTTTCAATAGCTGTCCATTTGCTATGGAAGCTATTCTACAGCAAAGATGATACAGTACATCTTTATGTACTGACTGACCTACCAAGCAAAGTGCTCCAGTCTATTGTAAAACCAGAAATGCTACGAAAGAATTGAAATCTTGCTTCCTTATGAGATTGTGCTGGTTTTCTGTTTCTTGGCAGGTATGAGGTATTGGCATATGATTCTGCTGGAAAAGAACTGTAGGAGAATTGTATGTCTTACCTTTATTTGCCCTTATTCACCAACAGAATGTGTTGCCTGGTACAAACAATATATAAGTAAAAACTTGTGTTGAAGAATTGGGTTATAAGACAGGTACTTGCTCCATTTTGCAAAACAATTGCTTAAATGGAACTAAAGAGAGGTGGGCTCAAGTTTTTCGCATGTTCTCTGTAACATTCTCTGACAGGTGGAATGTTGCTTGATGACAATGGCAGTTCTAATGGCATACATACAAAAATGAAAAGGCAGTTCAGAGCAGTGGAGGCTTATCCATTATGCCAAATGGGGCACTGCCCTCCCACTGGTTCAGGGCTCCAGCCAGACCACTTGTCAAGCAAATTTCTGGATATAGAAGGAAAATACCACCATAAAGATATACACAAATAAGCAAAAAGAATGTTCCTGAAAAGTGAGAATGTATGAGTTATAATGAATTGTGAAGTGGTTGCAAAATATGTTCAAGAGTAATATTTTGCAAAATCCATCAGATTATCAGCCCATATTTGTTTGAAACTGCTGAATAGCTCAGTAGTTTAGGTCTCTGGCTGTGGAGTCAGAGGTTGGAAGTTCAATTCTCTTCTGTGCCTGCTTGACAGGGGCTGGACTCAATGATCCATAGAGTCCCTTCCAGCTCTGCAGTTCTAAGACAATTATCTAAGATTATTATTATTTATAGAAAATGATCCATTGTCTGTATGGATACTAAGGTTGTGCACAGAAAACATTGAGAGTAAAACAGATAATCAAAACAAAAAAAAATGCAAGAAGTTATACAATAGATTTTTTTGAACCAGCTGAAATGTCTTGGTAAACAGAAAAGGGGTTGACACACTTATAGTCACACTTCTATAAGGACAGAATTCTTTCGATGGGGAAGTCACAAGTGAGAAGGCCCCTTTTCCTTTTGACATGTAATGTATCCAAGTTACTTGAAGAGCCTCCCTTGATTATCTTAAGTGACATGAAAGAAATATAGATTTCAATATGAGTCCAGCTGTAATGAAAGAGAAGGGATTAGAAAGCAGCATCACCAGCGTTAGATGACAGGGTAGGAGTGATAAAATAAACTGCATTTCCAGGTTAAAATGTGTGAGGAATGGCCCACATTGTTTTAAAGAAAAAGAATGATTAGAAGCACAACTTTCCTTTAAAACAAGGTGTGTGGCTCTCCTTTTCAACTTGGAAATGAACATAAGTATTGGATTGATGCCAAATTTCATTGTAGCAGTGGGATAGGAGAAGACAAAAAGGAAAGGAAAAAGAAAAGAAACAAAAAGGAGAGTTGCCCCAACCATGACTTATATGGTATTTCATGAGAAAGTGAAACTAAAAGCAGAAGGACCAAGGAAGAAAAGCTTGTACAGTGGTGCCTCGACTTATGAACTTAATTGGTTCCGGAACTCCGGTCGTAACTCGAAATGGTTGTAAGTCAAAGCACCATTTCCCATAGGAATGCATTGAAATGCAATTAATCTGTTCCGGCCGACGAAAAAAATCACACACACAAAAAAATCACTGCAAGACCCATCAGAAATGCGATTAATCCCTTCCGGCCGAAGGGGGGGGGGGAATAAAAGCAAGCGAAACGTGCAAGACAGATCGGAAATGCAAAGAAAGCAAAGCAAAAAGCAAGCGAAGCGTACAAGACAGATCAGAAATGCAAAGAAAGCAAAGCAAAAAGCAAGTGAAGTGTGCAAGACAGATCAGAAATGCAAAGAAAGCAAAGCAAAAAGCAAGCAAACCCCCCAAGACCCATCAGAAATGGGGGGGAACCCAAAAAGCAAACAAACCCCCCAAGACCCATCGGAAATGGGGGGGAACCCAAAAAGCAAGCAACCCCCCAAGACCCAGCAGAAATGGGGGGAAAAACCCAAAAAGCAAGCAACCCCCCAAGACCCAGCAGAAATGGGGGGAAAAACCCAAAAAGCAAGCAAACCCCGCACGAATCGACGAATATATTTGTTATTCATCGCTTCATGGGGGCAACTTCGTGCTCCGTGAGTCATTAAAAGTTGACGACTCACGAAGCGGGACGACTCGCCAAAATGGTGAATCATCTCCATCTCTAATAGCTATCTCTAATAAACTGTGGTCTTTACCATTCATTCTGCAAACTCTTCCCACTTCTTCTCTGCATGGGTAGGATTGCTGGAAATTAGAGTTGCTAGGTCTCAAGTGCCATTTGAAGTTTTAGTGAATGACTACTCTGTGTCTCCAGGAGGAAGACAAATCCCAGGGCAGGCAGCACTGTAGGAAGAGATAGATTGACTTTTATGAGAGGTGACTTTAAAGTCTAGGAACCAGCTATCACCCACTTCCAGCTGGCCCCAATGCTCACTGGCCTAGCAGAAAACTCTCCATATGTGTGTTATTCCAAACAGCACAATGAGTCTAAGTATATGCATCCACCAACTGCCTCTGCAGTTCCCTCCCCTTGATTTTGGATTTTGATTCATCAATGTTGAGTCCACTGTGCTTTCTAGAGCAAGAAAGGGAGTAGAGCATGAGCCTCACAACTCGTGAGACTTCTTGTTGTACAAGCTTTGTCAACAGTGGTGCAAAGCCTGAAAAACAACAACGACTAAACCTTTCCTGACACTCTCATACTTTTGATTTGGGCCTACAGTTTCAGTTAACAGCATGTGGCTTACCTGGCAACATTACTTAGAATGTGCAGGTTGGAGGGAGAGAATGACCGAGAGGGCCAAAGGGTACATTTCTGACCCAGTTTTTTTCAGCTTCCTTGTGATTTTGTTTTTAAAGTTTGAAGCTAAGTCCCAAGGTTTTTGGAGAAAACTCTCCGAGAGAGTTTATAAAATATAAGGCTTATTAAGTGAAGTGGGAATAGGAAATTTAGCTATCATTACTAACAAGGCAACAAGAATCATTTACAATTTAATAGGCTATTTAATTTTGTCTTGATAACTGGCCCAAATATGAACATATTTATAGTGGACAAGTCTGTCCTCTCCACTATAAATATGGAGACATTAGCTGCAGACATTGCAGAAATGTTTTTTTAATATACCTTGCCATTGTTACTCACAATGGCATTCAGTGATACTGCAGCAGTAGAACCAAGAAAAAGTGCCTGTTTTACCACAGCTTTATGAAAAGGTTTGTCCCCTTTCATTCAGGTTTTCATTATTCATGTGAGTCACAATTTTTGATGGATGGAATCCAATTTGCTAAAACTCTATTAGCCCTGGTTATGAATTATAGAGGTGCATCTAAGATTAAATAGCTTTGGGGGACTGACAACATAAAAGCTATTAAAAATAAACTACTACAGGTTAAATTGCTACAGAGGGGATAAAGGCTTTATATATACAGCTATATAAGCATGACCATGAATGGTATTTTTCATAGTATACATAGTGCACAAACAACATTTTGTTGGGAGAGAGGGAGGTCTACTCAAATTTATGAACACTCAAAAATCCAGTAATAGTTAAACTCAAAGTATGCATGTATCCTTCCACCATTTTAATGAAAACAAAGGAAGACTAAAATCATGAACAGGGGGTCAGTAGGAATAAGAAAGGGCTGAACCTTCTCCAGCAACCATTTCTCCTCCAGGAACTGCATTTTTCCAAGTGGCTTGGATACTATTCTGTGATGCTCTTCTTTCTTGGACATTTATGATACCATTTATGTAGTGATGTCACCAGACCCTCACAAGATGAACCTTGTTGACTGACAGTGGTAATCTTATTTCACCTTTCATTCAGATTTAGTCCATATATTCTCCTCCGATTTGGATTTCAGTGTGTATCAGAGAAAAATATGTACTCCGTTGGTGTAGTGGATAGAATGACAGAAAAGGACTCAGAAGACCTGGGTTCAGATCATTGCTCAACCACGGAAATTCACTGGTTGTGGGTGGAATTGGTAAAACCACTTCTCAAGTTTTCACTTACCTTGAAAATTCAATTAGGCTTACTATAGGACAGTTCTTACTTGACAGCATAATATGTGCCAGAGGACAACTCCTTCTTCATGTTCACCTGCTTGACTGCTGCTTTAGCTTCAGCAGACATGTGAGAGGAGACATATTTCTTTTTCCACTATAATTTGGCAGAGAAACTGGGCAATATGATTTTCCCAGGGCACCTGAACTTCACTAATTATGTCTCTCGGGGCTCTTCTTTCCTAGATTATTGTCATAGCAGATGCCAGTAGTAATCTGTTAGTACATGCTTACCAGTCCAACTCCTAATAAAGGAATTTTATGTAGGAAGGCTGAAAGTGTTATAACATTTGTGAAGGATTATGGGGGTCCATTATGTTTCATAATTGAGCTTGGAATATTGTGCAAGCCTATCACTCTTGAAATAAACAGCTTACTGGGCACTGGTAGAAGTATGTAGATGGTAGTGATTGTGTGTTAACCCATTGTTAATTGTCTTTAGATCATTTCATCTCTCTGCCTCACTAGCCACACTCTTTTTTTAATTTCTAACTTTTGTATTGCAACTCCCAAAACTGCATTGGAACTTAGTTGATTTGAAAATTTATCATTAATGATCTTGTCTCACTCCAGAAAGGTTTACATCAGTTCTTCTCTACATGTAATTCTTCTTTATTCATAAATGTGCAACTTCATATTTAATGGAAATAAGTGTGTAACACAAAATGACATTTCAATAATGCAATAGTATGTTTCAGAGGACACAGGACATAAACAACAGCTTTCTTTCTCAAGAGGGAAACATACAGAAAAGTAGATGTTTTAGTGTATTGAAGAGAGATGGAGAAAAATAAGAGCCTGTACTGAAGATAAGAAATAATGGGCAGTTACATATTATAAGAAAATATTGGTAAATGTTTGTATATAATTTCACAGTGTGATTGCCTGGGACATCTCTATTACTATTCCCAGATTTTTAATAGTGCTGAACCAGCAGTGGTTTGAAGAAACAACAGCAATGAATGAGATAGCAATGGATTAAGTGAAGAATTATGAAAGTAATGGCAGGGAGAGGTTGTCTAGATATTTCATCTTCTGAAAGCTCTACTTTCACAACCATAACATTTATCAGGTGAAGAGTTTGGCATAGCACTATGAAGCAAAAAAATATTTCTTCCACTTTTTATTTTGCCATTAATTTTATGAAGGATATGTTTTTTAAAAAAGATCACACTACACCACTTTGCTAAATGCTTTGATCCTGAGCATAGAAACAGAGAAACTACTGAAAAATCTCGGAAGCCTTTCAGTCTGTTTTATACACTCATTGGATGCAGTAATGGTTATGTTTTCCTTTTGCATCATCATCAAGTGGCTCATTATTTGATTTATTTTGAAGAGGGCTATTGAGGAAATCATTTGGATTTGGAAAAGAAAATGGACTGCAGGAGTGGCTTTGTATTATTTATTAAAGGTAGTTCAGTGGGAAGCATTACACGTTCTCCACACACATAATGCTAAATAATGATGCTTTTAACTCTTGATTCGGAAAAGTCATCTAGGCCAAGGTAAACAATTTTGTTAACTGTGCCCTGGCCATGTCGAGGTAGCAATGGAAAGAAAGAAAGAAATACAAACGGGGAGAAGATGAGGAGATGGTGGTTATCTGTCTTATGTGTATTAACATCTAAGAATATAACCAGGCCTGGGGTTTGGAATGAATGTGTCAAGATGATTCGATAATTGGGTTGATAGCAGGAGATAGGAGACAGTGATATGGCAAGAGCTGTTCATTTTACCTGCAAGAAAGCAACATCATGTGTATTCTCTGCAGCTTTTGGTATTACAAGGAGCAAAGGTCAGGAGCAATAAGGAAGGAAGGAAGAAGTTACTCATGCAGCAGAATCCCATTTGGAGCTCTTTGCTGATTCCTTTACTTGGTCTGCATATAAGATGCTGCTGGGTAGGGTTGCCAGACGTCAGGCAAAAGGAGGACATGTCCTCCTTTTTAGCCTAATGTCCTCCGTCAGGCAGGCAAAGATAAAAACCTTTAAAATTTCAGGCTTTTGTATATTTTATGTTATAATTTTGGGTGGGAGGGGGAGAGGTGGAAGTACCCCCCTCCCCCTGTCTTTCCCCGCCCGCCCCTGTTACCTGCTGCCGGTGCCAGAGTGCAGCCCTTGCCCCCTCCCGCCACCGCTGTGGCTGCTCGGCGATCCGCCATGCCCGCCCAACCCACATGGAGCCCAGAAAGGTAGTGTGAGCAGAGCGCCGTCCGCCAAGCCAGGCAGGAGCAAGCAGCGCCCGAGCGCATCGATGGGAAGGCGAATGCCCGGACTGTGTGTGTTCAAAGTTCCTTTCGGGGACTCCAACTCCCACACTCCCCAGCCTTGAACCTATGACCCTCAGGGAGGGGAGGCTGCCTCATTCGGTTTTGCTGGCACTGCTTTCACCCTGCCTGCGCTGGAGCCTTGTTTGGCTGTCCAGATTAGCAAGGTTGCCTCTGAGCCTGTGCAGAGTGCAAGTGGCCGGGGGATCCCGCAGCCGGGCCAGAGTGGGTTCAGGTACAATTGGCTGTTTAAATAATGTTTTTTGGTATTTTGAAAAAAAGCCTCCATTGAATTTATTTTTATTTTTTAACATGACTGTTTCTTGGTTGGTTCACTAAGACAGTGGTCCCCAACCTTGGGCCTCCAGATGTTCTTAGACTACAACTCCCAGAAGCCTTCACCACCACCTCTGCTGGCCAGGATTTCTGGGAGTTGAAGTCCAAAAACATCTGGGGGCCTAAGGTTGGGGACCACTGCACTAAGAGACATTTATTGGCAGCTATTGTAATAAAATTGTATTGATTGCGGGTTTAATCTGGAACGATTCAAATGAAACATTCAATACGTCCTCCTCTGTCCTCTTTTTTGTCTTTCTATGTCCTCCTTTTGGTACCCATGTATCTGGCAACCCTACTGCTGGGGCCAGGAGCCTAGTCTGATCATTTCTGTAAGAAGCCTACTTCTTGACTTTCACTCTTTAGACTCTAGCTCTTCACACGCTTGTATGGAAAGTGGTATAATTATACTCCCAAATGCATTGGACTCAGAAGGCAGCTATTTATGCAGGAAAAAACCCTGAGAGTTATTTTGAGACATGATCCAAAATTGCAAATCCAAGGGTCAGCCCTTGAAACACATAATGAATGAAAAGATTAATCAGGAATCCAAGAATCATTCTGGCTCAAAAAGAAGGTTTGTGCTAGCTCAGCAAAATTGCCCGCCCCTTTTCCCTTTAAACAACTGATTTCTACACATCTTTGTCATCGTCGTCATCATCATCATCATCTCTCCTTTCCAAGGAGAAAGGTGGGGTAAAATTTTTATAAATAAATAAATGAATGGGCATTTTGGAATTATTATCTTCCCACTTGCAAAATGCACCAAAAAACATTCCCAGTCTTTGGGGTAAGAAAATGACTTGGGATAAAAGCACAGTTTTTGCAGTTCTGCACTACACCAAACTTTAATCCTTTCCTTGTGGCTTCATGCTTCCCTTCAGTCTTGTACTTTCCAATATAATAATGGGTTCAAATTATAGGAAGCTAGATTTTTGTTGAATATCAAGAGACACTGTTTGAACAGTATGGCAATGGAACAAATTGTCAGGTCAGGATTCTGAAGCCTGTATACATCCCTAAGAGCCCTGCAGAACTTTATAAACCTCTAGGGATTAATCAGAAACTTGTACTTATCACAGCTGGCATTTATCCCAATTAAAGATTAATTCCAGATTAAAACCAGATAATCATTGACAACCAAAATTCATGCAAGATAAAGGTATAAGTCTTTTCATTGTTGCAATAATTTCAGGCAACATCAGCTTGTCTAATTCTACAAGCTTTATTTATCTACATCTTCTCTATATTCAAAATCTTTAAAAATAAAATGTTAGCTAATTGTTTTGAAAGGACTATAGTAAACTATCATTCAAACCTCAGTTTTAAAAGCACTTTTATTTTCAGGGCTACTTTTTCTATATCCCCATTAATTTTTTTAATGTTCTCTACACACAAAATTTCAAACCTTGACACAATTGCTATGAGAGGTGGTAAGCACTCCAACACTAGAGGCATGAAAGAGAAAGTTAGATATCCATCTGTCAGATACAGTTGTATTTTTGTTGTTCATCTGTGCAAACATATAAATAAGAAACACAAAGCAAAGCAGGAGCAAAAAACTGGTTGTGGCACCTTAAAGACTAATTGCTATATTTTAATGTAAGCTTTCATGGAACATGCTTATATTAACATATAGCAGTTAATCCTGGTGCCACTGCATCTTTTTTTATTTTTTTATTTTTTGCTATTGCTTTATTTTGTGTTTCTTGTTGATCTGTCAGATATACTTTGATATAAATTATTGCATTGAGCAGGAAGTTGGGCTTGATGGCCTAATACGACACTTTCAATCCTATTATTCTAAGAATCTATGAATCCTTGTTTTATCCTGCTTGCAACTCTAAATAATTCTCTCTCTCTCTCTCTCTCTCTCTCTCTCTCTCTCTCTCTCTCTCTCTCTCTCTCTCTCTCTCAAAAAAGCCTTCTTCCTGGAAACTGTGACTGCCTTAGAATGTAAGATGTAATTTTCTTCTGGGAACCTTATTACATTGGAAGTGCATGTTAGATGCAAGACAGGGCTACTTCCAAAAACAGCAGCCTCTGCTGGGTTATCCTTTTTCTCTCTGCAATGTGTAAAAATAGTTTACTTGCTATCGTCATGTCATCACATCCTTATGTTCATTTATATTCCCAGCCCCTGCCAGTGTCAGCGAATGATGAGGAGTAGGAACAGAGAAAGGAACCCTATGACAATATTATAATATGGAGTAAATAATTATTTAGGGGTGTAGTGGGGGAGGAAAGATCATTATACCATCTTCTCTTGCTTTCCACAGCAGCTTCATGTCAAATTCCGTATACTGTCCTTTTCTTGTTGTTACATGCCGTCAGGTTGCCGCCAACATATGGCAACCCTATGAACGAGAGATCTCCAAAATGTTCTGTCCTCAACAGCTCTGGTCAGCTTTCCCAAACCTGAGGTTTTGGCTTTCCTTATGGAATAAATTAATCCCATATTTGGTATTCCTCTTTTCCTGCTGCCTTCAACTTTTCCTAGCATTACATTCATTTTCCAGGGAATCTTTCTTTCTCATGATGTGCCTAAAGTAGGTAAGCCTGTTTCATCATTTTTACCTCTAGAGATAGTTCAGTCTTGATTTGATCTAGGACCAACTTGTTCATCTTTCTATCTGCAAAGCTCTACTCCAGCACTACATTTCAAAAGAACTAAATTTTTGTGTGTCAGATTTCTTCACACCTGTATACAGTGATCTAGAGTACAATAGTGTGGATGATTTTGGTGTTGGTCTCCAGTAACACATTATTAAATATAATTATCTTTTCTAATTCTGTCATTGTTGCCCTTTAAAGTTTTACTCTTCTTCTGATTTCTTGGCTGCTGTCTCCATTTGGATTGACGATTGGGCCATGGTATAAAAATTCTCTGACTATTTCTTCATCGTCAGCATTAAAGTTGTGTAGTACTTCAGTAGTCATGATTTTTGTCTCCTTCATGGTCAGGTGCAGTACTGCTTTGGCATTTTCTTTTTTCGCTTTTACCAACAGTTGTTTCAAGATGGTGTCATCTACATATCTTAAATTATTGGTGTTTCTTCCAGCAAGTCTGCCTTTTTGTGGGATATGTTCTGAATACAGATTGAACAGATAGGGACATACAATCCATCTTTGTCTGACATCTTTGCCTACAGGAAACCATTCTGTCTCTCCATATTCTGTCCTAATAGTAGCTTCTTGTCCAAGTTAATACAAGTTATGCATCAGGATAATCAAGTGTGCCTGTTTATTTCAGAACAACCCATAGCTTCTCATGATTCACTCAGTCAGTGGCTTTCTTGTAGTCTATGGAGTGTAGCCAGTGGATATTTGCCATGTGATCACAAGTGGCTCTTCCTTTTTGTATTCCCATTGAACAGCAGGCATTTCTCACTATGTATAAGGTAAAAGCCATCGTTGCAACACCTTGAGCATCTCTTTGCTTACATGAGAAATTAAAACAATATATACTGAACATTTTGACCAAACTCAGAGCACGCCAGGCCCTCCTGTCTTCCACTGCCTCCCGGAGTTTGGTCAAATTCATGTTGGTATATAAATATATAGGCATATGCTATTGTGAAAGCATATCTCTATCTCTGTCTCTTATATCTGCATATGTACACAACAGGACATTTCCTGCATGCCTTTTTACAAGTCTTCCCATAGAACAGGAAGCACTAGATGTCGATGACTGTGTGTGTTAAATATCATGAAATAGCATCTGATTTATGGTAACCCTATCAGGGTTTTCAAGGTATGTGAGATGTTTAAGGACTGTTCTTGCCAGTGCCATCCCCAATGAGTTTCCATGGCCAAGCAGGGATTTGAAGATAGGTCTTCTGAGTCCTAGTCTAATATTCTGTTCCCTACACCACACTGGCGTTATCAATGATGACCATAGTAGCTTCAAACATCCATAGAGGAAATTAATGAAAAAAAGGAGAGGGCAGTTCTGCAAGGTGTTGTGTTAGTCAATACAAACCATTTTTGGATAAAACTGTGAAGCTAATATGTTAGGTTTTGCCTCAGTTCAACTTTTTGCCGAACATGACAAAGTTTCTAGGGACAGAATCCCTTAGGGCTGTTGAAGTGCCTTAATATGCTTCTGCTGTGAATGAGAGAAAGAGATTTGCAGTAGTAGAAAGACCTTAACACCACTGAGTGTCCGAGGAAGTATACTGCATACCTGCTCTTCATAGTTTCTAAAACCTATCTTAAAACATCCATTATATATACAGTGGTGCCTTGACTTATGACCATAATCCGTTCTAGAAGATGGGTGTAAGTCGAAATGGGTGTAAGTCGAATCAGCATTTCCCTTTGAAATGCGTTGAAACCTGTTTAATCCATTCCGGCTGTTTTTTGGTTGTATGTAGAGGCGCTGGTTGCAAGTCGAAGCATTCGTTCCCATAGGAACTAATGCAAAAGCGGTTAATCCGTCCTCTACCACTAGGGGGAGAATTTTTCTTCTTTTAACCTAAGATGACTTAGGTTAAAAAAAGGGCAGGAAAGGAGGGAGGGAGGGAGGGAACAATGGGGAAAAGAGGAAAGAAAGAAGGTCATCACTGGGGCACACAAACCCCTCAGACAAAGGTTTGTGCTGTTAAGCACAAAAAGAGAAGAGAGAGAGAGAGAAGACAATGGGGGGGGGAAGAGTTTGGAGTCTAAAACACCTTTTAAACGAAAACACCTTTTAAACAAAACACCTTTTAAACCAAACACTTTTTAAACCAAACACATTTTAAATCAAGCACCTTTTAAACCAAACCAAGCACCTTTTAAACAAAACACATTTTAAACCAAACCAAGCACCACAGTACACAAACCCTAGGAGCCACAGAATCCAGCAACCATTATTCCAGCAAACAGACCCCCTCAGCACAAAAAGAGAGCATAGAGAGAGAGAGAAGACAATGGGGGGGGGGGAAGACTTGAGTCTAAACCTCATTTTACACCATGCCAGCCACAGCAGCCCCTAACAGGAAATGTTCTGATTTTAAAACAAAAAGACTTTGGAGTCACATTTTAAACCCACACATTTTAAAACAAAAGAGAGGTCACAGTACACAAACCCTAGGAGCCACAGAATGCAAAAATAAATAAATAAATTTTACATTTTAAAATTACAGTCTAATTTTCACATTTAATTTATTTAATAAATATATAAATAAATAAATTTTATTTTAATATTACAGTCTACTTTTCACATTTTAAATCACTGCAAGACCCATCAGAGCACAGAAACATAACCCCCCCACCTAGCCCAAACCCAAGCTGCAAAAACCCTGTACAGTAAATACAGTGTACTCACCCAGAACAGGCAGTCTCTCTGTTTTAAAAAAGAAAGTCAAAAATCCAAAAAGCAAAAATAAAAAAAAACCCCCAAAAAAACCCAGTACGTACAGTGCAGTACCAGGCAGTACCAGGCAGTATAGTACCAGGCAGTACCAGGCAGTCCAAGGTCTCTCTCTATATCCACACTCTCTAACCACTGGGGCGAACGAGGTACAGACAAGCAGCCTCTTCACTGACCAACGGTTAACTGAAAGCAGTTCAAATTTCCCGCTTTCCCCGCCTTCCCCGCATTTTTTGTTCCGGTCTTAAGTCGAAGCTCTGGTCGTAAGTTGAAGCAAAATTTTGCGACCGGAGCTGTTCATAAGTCGAAATGGTCGTAAGTAGGGGCGTTCGTAAGTCGAGGTACCACTGTATTAAGATGGATGGAAACATTACTGTTTGCTTTTCCTGATTTTTTTGTTTTGTTTCTAGAATTGTCGTAGAAAATACTACACACACTACACTTGATCTTAGCCTTAAGAGGCCTAGAAAATAGACCAGGCTTCTCTGTTCTGGCATATATTATTTAAGAGCTCAGAAGAACTGATTTCATAACATTTCTGAATCAATTCTCAGCCAGTGCCTTGGTTATCAGTCTTTTCCACTTAACAAATCAAACAAGATTTTATAACTCCTAGTAAACATATCATGAGCTGTTGTTGAAAAATCAAGCTGTGTCTCCCATTTATCTTCATTGGCCAATGGTAAAGAGGTTAGCATTTAATCCTGTTTGTATAATAGTGTACAGGTTTGTTTTTGAAAAACATTTCTAAGGCAAAGGGACTGACATAGTCCATGTCCCTGCACCCATACTGATTTCTCCAGGGCCACCAGTGATCATTTTCTTAGAAGAAGGATTTAGACATATAAGAATTCAGATAAAGTTCTAATGACATCTTTTCAAGTGAATTTTAAAATTCATACTTAAAAGGAGACCAGTAACCGGTTAAGAACTTGCTGGGATGAGCCCTACCCTTAGACAGTGCACAAATGTAAATATTTCCTTATTCCATTCTCACAGAATGAAGCAAAGAAAATAAAGAAATTAAATCCCACTCCATGTCCCCTCCTGTCCCCTCCTCCTTCTAAGAAGACACTTTCATTTTTTTCCTAAAAGGAACAGTGCATCTAATAGTTCTTTTAAAGTTTTGCATCTTTTCTTTGCTGCTCCACAGAGCAGCAGAGGACATTTTTAATTCCCCAATTTTGTGAAGTGGCCAAGATGTCTACTTAAACCACTTAATGATGTTGGGAAATTGAAAGCAGAAGAGAAATGTAAAGTGGCAAGCTCCACTTTGGTTTGATTCCAGCTATTGCTCATACTGGAAACGAACCAAAACAGAGTGTTTCTGCTCACACCTAAAAAAAAGTACCTCCCAACAGGGACCCAGAAAGGTGAATGTAGGAATGCTCCATCCCATCCCTACATTAGACAAAACAGCAGGATAAGTGTCCATGTAGTCACCCTCTAACTTGCAAATAAGATATCAGTCACTTGGAGGTGGTTAAAGAGCTAAATGGAAATAACCACTTATGGTTTGTGAGCTGTTAGTATTGTGAAAAGATTTAGTCCTTTGGATTTAAGAGACATTTAATCCACTCTTTGTACGGTGGGTGCCCTAGGAGGTGTAATGACTGAAAGTAGATTTTCTATTACATCTGCCCAATTGTGCAGAGAATACATACGTACGTTATGTCTGCCCTGTACATATTGATAGTGCTGGGGTAGAAGTAGAGAAAATGACTATGTTCTAGTCAAGATTTCTTTCTAAAAATTTTCAGCTTAATTCTGTATGAATTTTTCCACAGCAGTGGTAAGAAATCAAGACTTTTCATTGCAATCCAAGAGTGCTCCTGAGGAAGAAATTGATTAAGAATTGGTAAGATTCAGTAAAAATGGTCTTTTAGGTACCAAATGTTTCCTTGCTTCTTTATTAGTTACATTTATAATCTCCCATTCCTCTGGTGAGCTCAGGATGGTCATAGATTGTTCTTCTCCTCTCTAATCTATACTCACAATAACCCTGCAAATAGGTCAAGCTGAAAGTGGGTGACTAGCAGAAAGTCACCTAATGATTTGCTTGGTTCCGTGCTACAGCCCTGAAGTCCCAGTTCACCACTCTAGGTACAACATGGCAGCTGTCAATTCCACCCATATTACTGGCCCTGATTCTCTTTTCTTCCTTTCCTGTGTAACCACGGCCAGGCAAAAGCATTTCTTAGTAGCCCGCATTTACATTTTTGCACAAATGGAGCAATCCTGACAAAGAACATATTATATGTGCCTGTGAAGTGACTGAAGGACACTAAGTCTTCTGATCATTGTAAATAGTCATGATTATCAATTCAACTGCCTTGCCAAATGTATTTAGAATTTACTATTTCAGCAAACTTTGCTGCTAGTAAATATGCTTGCTAGACTATTCATAGGAAACAAATATAAAAGAGGTGTGAATCAGCTGTCATAGGAGGTTCATCTTAAAATGTGAATGCATTTTTATGAGCACTTTTTGCAGTGTAAGCCAAATATGGAGGTGACTAGCTCAGTTGTACACAATAGTACTATAAATTTCATGAAGACAAGGACCTTGTAAAAAAAAATATAGATTGTTGCTTTGTACATTCAAGCTGGGAGCACATGAATGCTGTTCTCTAAACTTTCTCATCACGGTAACAGCTAAGGCAGGAAGGAAAAATCAAGTAATAATAGGGAACAAAAAAAGTGACTAAATTCCTCCCTCACCTCTACAAATGATGCTTCCATGTATTGCAGTCTGGAAAAAGGAAAGACAAAAGAATTAGGTCAAACCATCTTTTTATCAAAGCTGAGGATGATATTTAAAAATTCAATTGCTATTCTAGGTAATGTGCTTAGGGAAAACATTATCACTATAAACTTGAAATGATGGGCTTTGAATGGATCAATTATCTCTTGCTCTTGCTCTCTATTAACACTTTAGTGTGTGCAATGTGAAGATCTCTTTGTTAATGTTTTTATAGTTGTTTTTTATAGAAAATTACATAAAATATTGTGTTCTCGTATAACTGCCCTTGGGGAAACATCTATATAAGCAAGAAACAAAGCAAAACAAGCATTAGGCAAGATGCCCATGTATGTTAGAGAACAGCCACACTCCCCCTCCCAGTTTTTTTTGTAGGCTACATTTGTTACCATAAAATAGTTCCTGTGTAAGAAAAGAACAATGAATGTGCCACTTTAGTGTAAAAAGTAAAGCCTATGGAAGCAACTGAGTATTTACAGTACACTTGGAAGTTACCTGTCCTCAGGTTTGAAGAGGCATGTCAAGAAGCCCCTTTTGCTCAGTCTGCCCCCATCCTATGTTCGTACAGTGCTTGGCTTATCTGTTGGCAGCTGTGGGGAGCTACAAGCTCGCATTTTATCCCATCATGCCACTAACAAAGCTTCATTCCAGTGCACTGTGAGGAAAATGGCATTCCATATTGAAGCTAAACAGAGAACATTCAGATGGCTTCTCACAGACCATCTTGGCATGGAACTCCATGGTATTTATAAATGGAAATGACCCCTGCCAAGCTGTTGCCCATTTCTTGCTGCTGACATCTGCACATACTAACCATGCAGATCCAGCTCAGCTCAGAGTTCTCAAGTTTTCATCTCTTTAACCTTTTATTTCTGGTTCATCTACGAAGCAGCCTCAAATGGAATTTGTGAGCAGTAGCATTGAACTTTGAAGGAGAGAATGCGTAACTATTGTGACATAAATGCAACAGAAAGCAGAAGTAGGAATGAGTGACTGTATAGCAGAGAAACAATAAACATTGCAAGGTGTTGAAATGTCAGATACTGCCTACTGAAATACTCCTGGTTTCTGAGATTTCAAATAACATAACCCACACTTTTATGGGGGCATGCCTGCTGTAGCTATTAGGGACATATATTTTACCAGATGTGCACTTAATCGTACAAGAAAATTAACTATTATTGTGATGCACTTAAATACTGTATTAATTATAACCTGCTCAGTCAACTTTTTCACTAGCTTTTGGAGACCATTTATTGTTACATCATGAAAACTACTTTGGATCACCAAAACAAAAAAATGGTGCTGTGTTCTTTGCCCTAAAGATGTGGTCCCAGATGACAAGAGACAACATAGTCAGTGTTGTCATATCATCACATAACAGGGCTGATTAGTTTTTACCACATGAAAATGACACAAAGCCAATTCAGAATGAGAACAATGCTTCCTATCTTCACAAACTGCTTTTTGCAGCCCTGTCTCGGTGGCTCTAAATGAGGAAGTACTTTTTTCAGCTACTGAAAGGAGCCCTCTTTCTTAGCAAACTGATTATTCTATATTCAACTGTTCCATCTTTGCTTTATATTCATACTGAAACTAATTTAAGATGTTTGAACAGCTTCTGGATTTAGAAGTTTTCAAGTTTGCCATACACAAACCCACGTATTCAGTGATTTGATTCAGTGGTGGTATAGTAATTGTATTTTGAAAATAGTCTTTAATGACTATCTGATAATTTGCAAAATAGCTTGGATCTGGTATTCCTGAAGTTATCTCTTGTTAGGGTAAACTGAGGTTAGCTGTAACACAGACATTGTCAATAATTTGACCTTACCAGAGGCATAATTTTGATGAACAGAGTATTAACGTAGAATTATAAATACCGTAGAGCAAATATCAGGTGTTTAATTACAAAAAAGTATTTATTCAGACCTAAGAAATAAAATACTGAAACACTGTATAATTGTTAGAAATGCTCCCCCTAGAGATAAATAAACAACAAGCAGACATATTCATATGTGTTTCATTACTGGTTTTAATAAATTCCATTTAGAAAAAGAGCAGAGCAGTGTCGTACATATTTTTTTGCTTATGGTTGGCCAGAATCCTATGTGGTTAGAGCAGTGGTTTTCAGCCTTGGATCCCCAGATATTCATGGATTACAACTCCCAAATATCCTGGCCAGCACAACTAGTTGTGAAGGCTTCTGGAAGTTTTAGTCCACAAACATTTGGGAACCCAAGGTTGGAAACCAGTGGGACAGAGTAACAAACTAGGATTCAGGAAACCTGGGTTCAGTTCTCTGGCTCTGCCAGAAACTCACTGGGGTAGATGGGCAGAACTGTTAAAACCGCTGCTTAAATATCTCACTTACCTTGAAAACCGTATTAGGGTCACTGTAAGGCAGTTCTGGCTTGATAGCACATGACAACAGAAACCTGTTGGCAACTTACACTTCAGTAAGTAAAACTGCATAAATCATGGCAGCAAATTACTGCTAATTAACAAAGTGCTGGTTCCTTTCCTGGGCATGCACCCAGGAGCACAGTGAGCACTATGTTAATTAGCAGTAATTTTCTCCTTTGACTTATATGATTTCACTTATGCAAGTGTAAATGATTCTGCTAAGGTTAGGTTACAGGATATAATTTTAAAATTATATATGGAAAATAATGAAATATAATTCTATTCAAGATAAATGAGCAATGGGAAGGGCAATATCCTCTTCAAATTACTGCACACATAAGAGCAATAATGGAAGCAGCTGCCACAATGTAAATAAATTTAGTTGCACACCCACTCATGTGTCTGTTCACATGACTGCACAAGCAGCCACATGACCAGGTTTACAATTGAACTCCTTTATATTTCAGCAACTCCTTCTATGACTATTCTTATAAGTATGGTAATTTGAAAAGGATATTGCACAAAGACAATTAAAATACAGATAAAACAAACAAACATGATAGTAAGGGACCAGAATAATAATAAAAAAGCTGCAAAGCCTTATAAATCAAATCGAAACTTAACATTAAACTTGAAAGGCCTGGGGCAATAGGAAGGTCTTTGCCTGGTTCTGAAACAATAGTGAGTGCAACTTTGAATCCTCTGGAGTTAGGAGCATTACATAACTGAGACACAACTTCTGACAAGGTCTTTTTCCTGGCAGCTCTCTCTCAGATCAGTGTGGGCAACCTGCAGAAAGTATTCAACAGAAAATCTTGCAGTCCTTTAGGAAACCTGAAATTAAACTGCAAAAGTTATTCCCAGTCTCAAATGTATCATTTTTGGCTAAGAAATGGTGGTCCTGCAACTTCAAGCACTCCTGTGGATCACACTGGTTATCTGGACACATTTCTGTCAAGCTTTTGGACAGGATATGAGACTAACAGAGCTTTGGTCTCTTTGATAGTTAACCTGCATGTGTATTCTACTCAGGTGTAGCTGAAGAGATGTTAGTTGGAAGTGATTCTTTATGTAGAAAGTTTATAGGAAATAAGTGAACTTAATCAGCTTATTTGTTCAAGTTTGTTGTTAGGAAGCAGTAAGGTAAAGGTAAAGGTTCCCCTTGACATTTAGTCCAGTCGTGTCTGACTCCAAAGAGCCAGCGTTTGTCCGAAGACAGTTTCCGTGGTCATGTGGCCAGCGTGACTAGATACGGAACGCCGTTACCTTCCCACCGAGGTGGTACCTATTTATCTACTTTCATTTGCATGCTTTCGAACTGCTAGGTTGGTGGGAGCTGGGACAAGCAACGGGAGCTCACTCCGTTGAGTGGATTTGATCTTATGACTGCTGGTCTTCTGACCTTGCAGCACAGAGGCTTCTGCGGTTTAACCCACAGCGCCACCACGTCCCTTCCAGTAGGAAGCAGTAACTGGAAGCAATAGACTGTTATATGCAATAAGATATTGTGGCTGGCTGAAGAAAAGGTTCAGAGTCCAGAGGGAAATTATATGTTACCACCACTCTTTGCATGATAATTGGCTGATGAGTAACCAGTACAATACAATTCTTATAATCAGACTATATTTCATGGAACCCTCATTTAGCAGTCTAATTCCTTATGCAACACTATGTGTTAAGAGGAAGAGTGTTCAGATCAGTGCCTACATTGAGCTTTTGAGTGCAATGTTTTAAACAAAGCTCACATCAGGCTCTGTTTAGTGACTATATACAAAATACCCAACTAGAACTGGCTACAAAAGTATCTGGCAATGATCTATCATTAGGGATTGGTGGAAAAACTGAGGCAGTGAAATAACTAAAGAAACCCCCATTATTAAATGACTTAACTTCCATCAACAATGAGGATGCTATTTAATATGCAAATCTTGTGCTGCTTTTGAATCAATTATTACACCTGGATCTCTATGTTGTACAAAAGGCTAGCAGCACTTTTTCACTAACTGCATCATATTAAAAGATTGTGGTCCTGCCTTTTATGCAGGTATGGTGACTGTAATACAAATTTGTAATCTTAAGCGCTGGCTACAAAATTATGCAGTCTTCTGGTTTTTCCTTGAAATTGTTAGATCTGAAGTTAGGAGATTGTATTGTTGTTGTTGTTTAATCGTTAAGTCGTGTCTGACTCTTTGTGACCCCATGGACCAGAGCACGCCAGGCCCTCCTGTCTTCCACTGCCTCCCGGAGTTGGGTCAAATTCATGTTGGTAGCTTTGATGACACTGTCCAACCATCTCGTCCTCTGTCGTCCCCTTCTCCTCTTGCCTTCACACTTTCCCAACATCAGGGTCTTTTCCAGGGAGTCTTCTCTTCTCATGAGATAGCCAAAGTATTGGAGCCTCAGCTTCAGGATCTGTCCTTCCAGTGAGCACTCAGAGTTGATTTCCTTCAAAATGGATAGGTTTGTTCTCTTTGCAGTCCAGGGGACTCTCAAGAGTCTCCTCCAGCACCACAATTCAAAAGCATCAATTCTTCAGCGGTCAGCCTTCTTTATGGTCCAGCTCTCACTTCCATATATCGCTACTGGAAAAACCATAGCTTTGACTATGCGAACCTTTGTCGGCAAGGTGATGTCTCCGCTTTTTAAGATGCTGTCTAGGTTTCTCATCGCTTTCCTCCCAAGAAGCAGGCGTCTTTTAATTTCGTGGCTGCTGTCACCATCTGCAGTGATCATGGAGTCCAAGAAAGTAAAATCTGTCACTGCCTCCATATCTTCCCCTTCTATTTGCCAGGAGGTGATGGGACCAGTGGCCATGATCTTCGTTTTTTTGATGTTGAACTTCAGACCATTTTTTGCGCTCGCCTCTTTCACCCTCATTAAGAGGTTCTTTAATTCCTCCTCACTTTCTGCCATCAGAGTGGTATCATCTGCATATCTGAGGTTGTTGGTATTTCTTCCGGCAATCTTAATTCTGGTTTGGGATTCCTCCAGTCCAGCCTTTCGCATGATGTATTCTGCATATAAGTTAAATAAGCAGGGAGACAATATACAGCCTTGTCGTACTCCTTTCCCAATCAGTTGTTCCATGTCCAGTTCTAACTGTTGCTTCCTGTCCCACATATAGATTTCTCAGGAGATAGATAAGGTAGTCAGGCACTCCCATTTCTTTAAGAACTTGCCATAGTTTGCTGTGGTCCACACAGTCAAAGGCTTTTGTGTAGTCAATGAAGCAGACGTAGATGTTTTTCTGGAACTCTCTGGCTTTTTCCATAATCCAGCGCATGTTAGCAATTTGGTCTCTAGTTCCTCTGCCCCTTCGAAATCCAGCTTGTACTTCTGGGAGTTCTTGGTCCATATACTGCTGAAGCCTACCTTGAAGGATTTTGAGCATAACCTTGCTAGCGTGTGAAATGAGTGCAATTGTACAGTAGTTGGAGCATTCTTTGGCACTGCCCTTCTTTGGGATTGGGATGTAGACTGATCTTTTCCAATCCTCTGGCCACTGCTGAGTTTTCCAAACTTGCTGGCATATTGAGTGTAGCACCTTAACAGCGTCATCTTTTAAGATTTTAAATAGTTCAACTGGAATGCCATCACCTCCACTGGCCTTGTTGTTAGCCATGCTTTCTAAGGCCCACTTGACTTCGCTCTCCAGGATGTCTGGCTCAAGGTCAGCAACCCCACTATCTGGGTTGTCCGGGACATCCAGATCTTTCTGGTATAATTCCTCTGTGTATTCTTGCCACCTCTTCTTGATGTCTTCTGCTTCTGTGAGGTCCCTACCATTTTTGTCCTTTATCATGTCCATCTTTGCACAAAATGTTCCTTTAATATCTCCAATTTTCTTGAACAGATCTCTGGTTTTTCCCTTTCTATTATTTTCCTCTATATCTTTGCACTGTTCATTTAAGAAGGCCCTCTTGTCTCTCCTTGCTATTCTTTGGAAATCTGCATTCAATTTTCTGTAGCTTTCCCTATCTCCCTTGCATTTTGTTTCCCTTCTCTTCTCTGCTATTTGTAAGGCCTCGTTGGACAGCCACTTTGCTTTCTTGCATTTCTTTTTCTTTGGGATGGTTTTTGTTGCTGCTTCCTGTACAATGTTACGAGCCTCCATCCATAGTTCTTCAGGCACTCTGTCCACCAAATCTAGTTCCTTAAATCTGTTCTTCACTTCCACTGTGTATTCATAAGGGATTTGGTTTAGATTATACCTGACTAGCCCAGTGGTTTTTCCTACTTTCTTCAGTTTAAGCTTGAATTTTGCTATAAGAAGCTGATGATCAGAGCCACAATCAGCTCCAGGTCTTGTTTTTGCTGACTGTATAGAGCTTCTCCATCTTTGGCTGCAGAGAACATAATCAATCTGATTTCGGTATTGCCCATCTGGTGATGTCCATGTGTAGAGTCGCCTCTTGTGTTGTTGGAAAAGAGTGTTTGTGATGACCAGCTTGTTCTCTTGACAAAACTCTATTAGCCTTTGCCCTGCTTCGTTTTGAACTCCAAGGCCAAACTTCCCTGTTGTTCCTTTTATCTCTTGACTCCCTACTTTAGCATTCCAGTCCCCTATAATGAGAAGAACATCTTTCTTTGGTGTCAGTTCTAGAAGGTGTTGTAAGTCTTCATAGAATTGGTCAATTTCAGCCTCTTCAGCATCGGAGGTTGGTGCATAAACTTGGATTACTGTGATGTTGAAAGGTCTGCCTTGGATTCGTATTAAAATCATTCTATCATTTTTGAGATAGTATCCCAGTACAGCTTTTCCCAGTCTTTTGTTGACTATGAGGGCTACTCCATTTCTTCTACGGGATTCTTGTCCACAGTAGTAGATATGATAATCGTGTGAATTGAATTTGCCCATTCCCATCCATTTTAGTTCACTGACGCCCAGGATGTCAATGTTGATTCTTACCATCTCTTGTTTGACCACATCCAGCTTACCAAGGTTCATAGATCTTACATTCCAGGTTCCTATGCAGTATTTTTCTTTGCAGCATCGGACTTTCCTTTCACTTCCAGGCGCGTCCACAGCTGAGCGTCCTTTCGGCTTTGGCCCAACCACTTCATTAGCTCTGGAGCTACTTGTCCTTGTCCTCCGCTCTTCCTCAGTAGCATATTGGACACCTTCCGACCTGAGGGGCTCATCTTCCAGCGTCATATCTTTTAGCCTTTTGTTTCTGTTCATGGGGTTTTCTTGGCAAAAATACTGGAGTGGCTTGCCAGTTCCTGCTCCAGGTGGATCGCGTGGATTGTATTGTACTTGCAATGAAAGCCATTAGGGAACAGAAAGTGATATTAAGGAGATGTGTTCTTTGAGTCAATCCTTGAGTGGAACAAAACCTTAGGCTGGAACATGGTATAATTTCACATAGAGAGTCCTGGGACAAATAGTGCTGGTATGCATGAGAAGCAATTAAGACTAGCTGGCACAGCAAATACTAAAAGCCCTGTTGTTATGGCCAGGAAGGAAGGAAGGAAGGAAGGAAGGAAGGAAGGAAGGAAGGAAGGAAGGAAGGAAGGAAGGAAGGAAGGAGATAGATAGATAGATAGATAGATAGATAGATAGATAGATAGATAGATAGATAGATAGATAGATAGATAGATAGATAGATAGATAGATAGATAGATAGATAGATAGATAGATAGATAGATACACACAGTAATCTGGAAGGTGTGAATAAGGTCAATTCACATTAAATTTACAAAGATCAGATTTATCAAGCATCCCTATTTGTATCCCATGACTTTGTAAGCTAGGGAGCAAGCTTCTCTCATTTATTCTTGTGTAGCACATAGGTGTTACACATAGGTGTTTCAATAATAATGCTTCTCCCTTCATCTGTCCAGTCCATTGACAGTTCAGGTTCCGCACCTCTACAGTGAGTAGTGACACATTTCTTTTAATTTTGTATTTTTATCTATTTTCCTAGAAGCTTCAATCTGCTGTCAGATTCAATAGTATCTTCAGGTGGTCTCCAACTGTTCTGTTGCTTAGGGAATTGCTTCTTACCATTTCTGTAAAGGTGACAAATGAAAGGGTTATATTATCATGGGAATGAGTACATAGTTGCTATGACAGAGTGTCATACAATATAACTTTGGCAATTGGGGAAGAGTCATAAGGGTACATGAATCTCTCCAGCATAATAGTTACTTCCTTTATGCTTGGATCCATCAGATACATGACAACATGCTTTGCTCCTACGCTTCATATTGTTCTCATATTACTGTCACCAGTCTTCCTTAGATAAATATGTAGTGGTGGCATTTTTAGTTGAGATATTAAGTAAACAACAACTCAGTAACAGCAGTAAAACTGTAATAACAGAGAAAGCTGAGTAGCACCATTCAAATCTATATAGTGAAATTCCTCTGTGGATTGCAATGCAGGAAACTTGGTACGTTAAATTCACAATTAATGTTTCTCATATGATATAGCTATCAATAAGAAGCATTCTGTGGAACAAGAAGCATCCAGATTTTTTAAAAAAGTATGGGAGCATATTTATCCTGTGTGCATATAATTCTTTGTTTTGAGCTATTGTTTTGAACTATTGTGATAGTACTATGTTTCTAAGGCACTTGGATCTGCCCTTATTCTTCATGTCAGCTGATTAGTTACTTTCTTTTTTACTCTAGCCCAGAGGGCTGAGGAAACAAGCAAGGAAACCAAAGTGGTGAGAAACAGTAGTAGCTGGCATTGTCCGCACTGGCTCTTAACCTGGCAAGCAAACAGTAAAAAATGTTAAGGAAAATGAGCTTCAGCCTCTGGTATTTAGGGATGTGCACTGGGAAAAAGTATTTCTTTCATTTCAGGTTCTTTCAGAAGGTGCTTGTTAAATTTTCTTTTGTCATCATACATTCCATGAACAAAACGGAAACAGAACCCTCTTTTGGGTTTCCCATTGTTCTTTCCCCATTTGGGGTTTTGGCACTTCAAACGTCCTAAAAACCATGAAAACTATTCCAAAAAGTCCAAGTAAGGCAACAGATATAAAAAAATAATCAAAGAAAGAACCCTCCCTTTTAAAAAGAAAAGGAAAAAGAAAAGAAAAAAAAAGGGGGGAAGGAAAAAAATCTCCAAAGAAATCATGGAGAAGAAATAAAAAAATAATAATCCCAAGGGGTCACACTGGCACAGGCAAGCTGCCAGGCAGCAGCAAAAACAACAAACATAAATAGGGGGAAATGCTCTCAAAAAACTATTTTAGAAAAAGCAAAAAAAAGAGGAAAGGGTCCAAGATGGATGAATCCAGGCAGGCACCACAGCATGGAGAGCATCAGGACTGCACACAGTAATCACACATGGAATGAATGAAGCAAAAAGACCACTCCTCATTGGGTTGAGACTTCTGACAGATTCGAAATTTCCATTCCCTCTGGATGTTCTGATTGGCTACTGATATGATAGACACTGAAAGGTTACAGGGAAGAGGGGAAACAAAAGAAACACTGATGTTTCATATACCTTGTGTCCATAAACATGAATCATTCATGTTATAGAGGATTTATTTTTCAGCAAATGAATTAGAAAGATAATGTCTTTAACATTTTGGATCTTTTGTTTAAATACAAAAAGTACATTCCTACTGTTGATAATGGCCACACTAAGTGATGATGACTTTTTCATTGGCCTTTTGAGCTGAAACTGTTTATTCTGTCCTGAAGTAGACATTCACACATCATGCTATTTCTGAAATTGCTTCAGGTAGCCATTATGTCACAGCACGAATGTGTACAATTGCTGCAAGCAAGTCAAATTATCATCACCTGATGTGGCATTGCATATGTTGTCATCTGCTGAATCACAGAGAGGGGCAGGATTAAAAAGCTATTTTGATGACCATTTTTCAGCCTATTTTTAGCCTACTTACTTGAGCCATTAAGTTGTTTCCCTGCACAACACACACAGGCAGCAATCCACTTGAAACCAAACTACACTGACAGCAACTTTACTTGAAATGCATATTGTTGAAATGTAATCATCCATGATAACTAGAAATGGAGGTACTAAAATGTTGCCATTTGAGAATGTGAACACAAGCCAACCATGTCCTTCATTCCCATATCTTTTTTTTTTTTAAAAAAAACGTGAATAGGGAAGAGCCAATATTCTCATAAACTGAAGCAAATTTTTTGAGTAATTAACAAGATGGTATTAAGAATGGAAGTCTCTGAGATAACAAAACCATAGCTTAATAGACCTTGCAGTATCGTAGGTTGTGGCAGGAGTTTATAGACAACATCACAAGTCAATCCAGCCCTGATTACAGAACAGTGCACCTGCCACTTTGAGCGGTTTCCCCAACAATAGTAGCTAAGCGAGAATATAATAAATCTATCATAATTTACTTAGCATTTATCTCTATAACTTGAAGACATAAACTCTTCTCCAGAGTGTCCAGTTCTGGCAAAGTAGAGGTGTAAGGACATGTCAAATCTACTGACTGCTCTAGGATGGAGGCAGAAAAAGACAGGCCAAGCACCAAGAAGTAGTTTGGTCCAAATCATGTTTCCAACTACCAAGAGTAATAGTTGGACACATGTTTTTCAGGACTTAGTGCAACTGGAGATTTGTATGTCTTGTCTGTCCCTACTCCTTTTCAGGGTGCTCCCCCATGATCCTTAAATAAACAGCCCTAGTGCTCTGCCAACTAGAGGAGGTTGTCTACCACCAAAAGTGATTCTTAGGGGATCCCAAATGAAAGCAATTTTCTTGAGTGTTGAAACTAAGGAGCCAGTCTCTCTTAGATGGGATTATGCTGGCTACTTCCATCACTTGATTCATGTGTGTTGATGGCCAACACCACTGTATTTCCTACAGCATGGAAAAGTTACCTTTTTGGACAAAAACTCCCAGCTCAGTTGTTGTTGTTGTTGTTGTTGTTTAGTCGTTAAGTCGTGTTCGACTCTTCGTGACCCCATGGACCAGAGCACGCCAGGCCCTCCTGTCTTCCACTGCCTCCCGGAGTTGGGTCAAATTCATGTTGGTAGCTTCGGTGACACTGTCCAACCATCTCGTCCTCTGTCGTCCCCTTCTCCTCTTGCCTTCACACTTTCCCAACATCAGGGTCTTTTCCAGGCTCAGTACAGAAGTTCAAAAGAGTAACTTTTCCAACTCAGTTATCTATAATAGCAAATGTTGGGCCTGGTGAAGTGTATATGAGTTTTGAAATATTTTCTCATTGAGACACACAATGTGTCAGTAGCCTTCTATCTTTATAGCTTCTTCTCTCCTAGGCTTGTCACATAAGTTTTGAAGTTGTCTAACTCATTGTACCATAGTTATTGCTGGAAGACATTCAGTTAGTAGTCTTTTTGAAAACATGTAAAATATATTTTACAGATTTTATTCCATTCTGCAAAACCCTAACTGTCATCATCATTGATATACTGCCTGAATACTTTGTCTTCTAGTAAAATAAAATAATTTTTTTTAAAAAAACTTCATATTACTCCCTAGCTGTCTCTTTCTTTATTCTCCATTTCTATTTTCTTTGAAATACGATCTACTTCATTCTTTGTCTGTTTCTGTTCAATAGATATTTTACACATTCAGATGTGCACATACATATTCACTATTATTACTTATTTAACACAGGCTAATTTCACTTCGGGGCTCCTAGTGTGGTGTAGTGAGTAGAGTGATGGACTAGGACTCTGGAGAACATTGGTCAAATCCCCAATCAGCCATGGAAACTGACTGTGGGGGAGTGGACCTGGTAAAATTATTTCTTAAATATCTCACTTACTTTGAAAACCCTGTTAGGGTTGGTTCCAACTTGACAGCATGTAACAACAACAACAATTTCATTTCACCAAGGTTACTTGTCTCCTTCCTAGACCTTGTTTTCTTTTTTTCTTTGCATTGCCAGAATCACCTGTGCCATCCTCTGTCAGGATGAAGATGATATGTACTTGAAGAGTTACTATAATATCACTGCACATCATTTAACAGTAAATATTTTCTAAAAACTTGCTCATGTTTCTTTCATTTGAACACAATTCAAGAAAGTGATAAGGTCTATAAAGAAAATTATTTTCATCAAGACATACATGTTTACATTTTTTACCATTTTTAAAAAATAAGCTGTTTTTTTGCAGTTTATTACATTAAGCTGATGCTCTTCAAGGCAGGGCTTAAAGAAGTTCCAAATGAAATTGCTTTATATTGAACCAGTCCATTGGCACATTTAGTATTCTCTAAAGCAACTGGCAGCATCCCTCTGTAGTATCAAGCACAAGTATTCCATAGAAGTGACTGGAAATACCATGGAATGAACTCGAAACCATTTGCAGGCAATGGTTGTGCTTTACCACTGGGCTGCAGCCCTTCCACTATAACTCTTTGGAAGTTTATTGTGTGTTGCTGTGATTGCCCTATGTTTGAAGTCACACTAACAAACAGAGCCATGGTGAGACTGAGGTCAGTTGCAACCTGAGGGGGCAACTTTCAACATTCTCTATAATGTGCATAGGTTCAGTAGAGAACACTTAGAAGCTCTTGACATATGGGTCAATATGGAAAATGTTTCCTGACCATCAGATGTTTGGAAAACTTGTGGAACATGCTTTTCTGAAACAGGAATAGTCATTTAAATTTGCAGTATACCTGGTCTTCCCATTGGCACACAATGAGGAATCAGATTCATCCATTTGACTTCTCTCCCCCTTGTATCTTGATCAGCCATCTTCTTTGCACCTAGTTCTCCAGTCACTTTCTCCTCCCCAGCAGCTGTACTCATTAGGAAGCATCTTCATGTTGCACATGATTACGTGCATTGTGTGAAGGCTTTCTTCATTGCCTCTAGTTTTAATTGTGCACTAATTTTAATTGTGCAAATGTACTCCTGGTCACCGCCAAAACCTGGGCATCCAGGCTCAGAAATGTATCCAGGAGCACCCACAAGCTGTGCACCTGTGTTTTCAGAGGGAGTGTAACCCCATCCAGCACAAGCTGGATCCCTATTTTTTGATTGGCCTTTTGACTGATGAAGAACACTTCTGTCTTGCCTGGATTAAGTTTCAATTTTATTCACCCTCATCCAATCTATTACTGATACCAGGCACTTATCTAGAATAGCTGCAAGTTGCTAAGATAGCCCATCCCTTTCTCATTAACTGGCACTTAAAATCTCAATAATTCTAAGACATTTATAGGAGAAAGAATAAAAACATTTCATTATTTATAGTTGTGAATCAACAGCAAACAAAACTTACTTCAACAGACTAAAGAGAGGGAAAGGAGCACTCAGCAGATAGGCAAGACTGTCTTTGAATTCAGAGGTGGGAAGGAATGATTGATTAGTGCTGCATAGACTGACAGAAAAGTCTCTCCCAGCCACACGTTCTACAGGCAGTATGTGAAGTTATAAAAACTCCAATACAAACCAGCTAGCAACCCATGGTCAGGGAATGAATGTGTTTGTGCTTCTGCAAATCACTTCAGAATGAAGCGTTGCCTCTTGCTAGGATCACAGGTTGTCTTAGCCCTAACCTAGAAAATTATCTCACCATATTCAGAGTCTGCCATCTTTACTAAACAACTTGTCCATTTCCTCCTTTTCCATATGTACTCTTCTACTTGATCTTATAGGAGTTTGTTCCTGATTTGGTTTGGTTGGTTTGTTTTTATCAGTAGTGAGTGTGGTATAAATGGCATAGAATCATAGGCTAGTTTCTATATTTTTCACTATAGCTTAATATGCTTTATGTTATCTGGCCTCGGCTACTGGGATAGAAAGTTTGCTGGGGGGAAGGGGATGCTACGATCTTTTAATAAAATCTCTGTATTTACCTTCTCATCCATTCCACATTTCAGCAGCAATTTTGGCTGGGCAGTGAGCCTCATTGAAATCTGCTTACTTAGGAATCCATATACTTACTTTAGAATAAAATAAACAGAATATATACTCAAAAGCATATATTTGAAATTGGCTTATCTGCATGCTAAGAAAATAAATATGGGATACATAACCTTATATTGTTTGCAGCAGCTATCACTGAGTTCAGAATCGTGCATACTGAACTAGTGGACTATTTGCAATAAAGAGGAATATTTTAAGTAATAAGTTATAATAAATAATAATTGAATATGTTTTAAAAATGCATGAGCATGGGCCAGAACTGAGAATTGTAGTGTAGATCCATCACTTCGAATGTGGTTTTGCTATGTATAGTTACAGCACTTAAATCAGGATTCGAAGACTAATTTAAAGAATAAAAGCAGCATTTGGGAGCAGGGGTTAATTAGCCCTAGGACTCATCATAGACATATCTTGTTTGTCTGCAAACGGACCTCTAAGTTCCAGCACTGAAAATAAGTCTTGCTTAGAGAAGAGCACCCAAGGGGAGTGACTGATTGGAGATAAGTGGTAAGCATGAGGATGGTTCAGTATCCTGCACTCTTTCCCCCTTCAGACTTTAAATCAGGCTTTCAGCTTTGTGTGATTGTAGGAGGTTTTTTAGGTACAGTACTAAAACCTACTTGCATCAGAACACATGCTCTTCTTTATAAGCTTCCTCAGCTTGTTAAATGTTAGCTTATAAAACTGGCCCTTTACTAATGAAGCCTTATATTCAATTGCTAGTCCAAATTGAAGTGGACCTATCAAATCAATGGGATTTATGTTAGTGTTGATTTACCTTTCAGCAATTGATCCAATTGATCTATTCTGTATAGGACTAGCAATTGGATTGAGGCCCATGTTAGTTATCTAGCTCCTTCCTTATTATACTGTTCCTATATTACATGTCAGCTTCTCTTCAGTTGAAAAACTGGGGAACCCTTGCATTTTGCATGTACATTTTTTTGATGAGACCCTGTAGGCTTGGGGAAACAAGAAATGTAAAAGTTTTTTGTTGTGTATAAGAAATCAAGTTGTTTTTTGGTTACTCTTAACAAGAGTTTTTGCATATACTCTATAAGAATCATTTTTGCACAAATTGCAAGATGAGATTTTGCCCAAACTGTGATAACTGCTGCTTTTTTGCACGAGACTTTTGAGTAGCAGAAGTACTGAATTGTTTGCTAGTGTATTTTTGATTAATTAGCCAGTTCTGATACACTTCCTTTGTTTGTATGAATATAAATGAATATGTGCCTCGCTTCACAAAGGAAAAAAGATGGTAGTTTTGCACAGAGGCATTTTGTGCAAAATGCAGAAACCTCAATGGGAAAAATCTCTCTAAATTTATAAATTTCTCATTCTCAATTAGACATACCATGATGTCAAGACAGATTTATTGTCTCCAGTGTGAGTATATCTGAAATCATGGCTGAAATCCCAGTTAGTTAAAGACTTCCCTCACCATCCTGTAGCCTCCAGTGGTTTCTCATGAGAGCCTCAGAAGCTTTAGAGCATGGGAATAGGAAATGTTTCATTTCCAAAAGCTCACTGCATCTGATGACATCATCAGCCTTATTTGGTGTATCTCATGAAAAGTCAGAGTAAACAGAAAAGTAATTTTTAAGAATTACTCTGCCGTGTAGTAGTGGTAGAGAATGCTTTCTACCAGAACTTTCAAGTAACCTGTAACAAAAAACAGCATTTCCTGCAATGAGTTACTTTTAAGAGTAACAAGATTATAATAATGTTCCCTTTACAAAATAGGATTGGTAACTTTGGTTTTTCCCCTCTTGTAACTAATGACATATCCTCATTAGTTTTGTGGATTACTATTTGGGGTAAAAATGCTTTGGAGCATATTGAGCAGGGGTTTTTCCTCCAAATTTTAGGCCATTTGTAGCTGGACACAAATCATGTCTTTAAATTCCACACTCTGTTTATGGGAGGAGGAGTGGCAGGGGAGGTGGGTGATTCTACCAAACTTCTCCAGGTCAAGGAGAAATCTTCCAAACATTTCTCAGAGGCCTATTTGCAGTGGTCATTGCACAGCTTTGATTTTTTTCCACCAAATGTGTCGGCAGACATCATTTTGCATCCTTTACAGTGCTTTGCACATAGTGTCCTTCTAGAGCATTGTGGCCAGAAACAATGTCTTCTGGGAAATGTTGGCTCAGTGCTTGCTGCAATTTTGTTTAGGGTGCAGTACCTTCCCCAGGCCTTCCAAATGACACATTTTGAACTGGTCATTGTCAGTGAGTAGTGAACATTGCAGGATGCTGTGTTCATCCCTCCCTCTTTCTTTTACACATCTTATCACCCTGCGATGTCCATGGTTTCTTACACTTCCTGACCTGAATAAAAAACCTGTATAAAGGTTACCTTACAATAATTTCTGTCAGACTTTAACTGAAATGTGGGAATTTGGGGTGGTGGTGGTGGAGAGTACTAGCTATCATGTGGATAGACATGTCATATACAGTGAAAGACATGTCATATACATGCATCCGTTTTCTACCTCATTACTGAGATAAACACAAGAGTTTTGAACTTCACCTTTAAGAATCTGTCCATAAATTTCTTCTCCTTTCAAATCCTTTTCAGAAGAGATTTCCCCCATCCCTCAGATTTGTTCTCAAGCTTCAAAATTTATTGAAAATAATTAAGATTATCATGGGAGAAATGTTTTGTCATAGCACTGTACTGTTTGTAACTTGACTACACATAACTTGATAACACAAGATTTGCTGTATCACAGCTTTAGCATGACTCTGGTAGCATAAAAGCTTCCCTTGTGAATATTAATCCATGAAGGTCCATTCACCCATGCAAGTCTTCACTGGGCGCAATAGTCATCAAAATGAAAATTGTGTGAACAGACCTCAGGCAGCTTTCCCTACTTATCATCCAAATTGTTGTTGTTGTTGTTTAGTCGTTTAGTCGTGTCCGACTCTTCGTGACCCCATGGACCAGAGCACGCCAGGCCCTCCTGTCTTCCACTGCCTCCCGAAGTTGGGTCAAATTCATGTTGGTTGCTTCGATGACACTGTCCAACCATCTCATCCTCTGTCGTCCCCTTCTCCTCTTGCCTTCACACTTTCCCAACATCAGGGTCTTTTCCAGGGAGTCTTCTCTTCTCATGAGATGGCCAAAGTATTGGAACCTCAGCTTCAGGATCTGTCCTTCCAGTGAACACTCAGGGTTGATTTTCTTCAAAATGGATAGGTTTGTTCTCCTTGCAGTCCAGGGGACTCTCAAGGGTCTCCTCCACCACCACAATTCAAAAGCATCAATTCTTCGGCGGTCAGCCTTCTTTATGGTCCAGCTCTCACTTCCATACATCACTACTGGAAAAATCATAGCTTTGACTATGCGGACCTTTGTCGGCAAGGTGAGGTCTCTGCTTTTTAAGATGCTATCTAGGTTTGTCATTGCTTTCCTCCCAAGAAGCAGGTGTCTTTTAATTTCGTGGCTGCTGTCACCATCTGCAGTGATCGTGGAGCCCAGGAAGGTAAACTCTGTCACTGCCTCCATATCTTCCCCTTCTATTTGCCAGGAGGTGATGGGGCCTGTGGTCATGATCTTAGTTTTTTTGATGTTGAGCTTCAGACCATTTTTTGCGCTCTCCTCTTTCACTCTCATTAAGAGGTTCTTTAATTCCTCCTCACTTTCTGCCATCAGAGTGGTATCATCTGCATATCTGAGGTTGTTGATATTTCTTCCGGCAATCTTAATTCCGGCTTGGGATTCATCCAGTCCAGCCTTTCGCATGATGTTAAATATAAGTTAAATAAGCAGGGAGACAATATACAGCCTTGTCGTACTCCTTTCCCAATTTTGAACCAATCAGTTGTTCCATATCCAGTTCTAACTGTTGCTTCCTGTCCCACATATAGATTTCTCAGGAGATGGATAAGGTGGTCAGGCACTCCCATTTCTTTAAGGACTTGCCATAGTTTGCTGTGGTCCACACAGTCAAAGGCTTTTGCGTAGTCAATGAAGCAGAAGTAGATGTTTTTCTGGAACTCTCTGGCTTTCTCCATAATCCAGCGCATGTTAGTAATTTGGTCTCTAGTTCCTCTGCCCCTTCGAAATCCAGCTTGTACTTCTGGGAGTTCTCGGTCCACATACTGCTGAAGCCTGCCTTGGAGGATTTTGAGCATAACCTTGCTAGCGTGTGAAATGAGTGCAATTGTACGGTAGTTGGAGCATTCTTTGGCACTTCCCTTCTTTGGGACTGGGATGTAGACTGATCTTTTCCAATCCTCTGGCCACTGCTGAGTTTTCCAAACTTGCTGGCATATTGAGTGTAGCACCTTAACAGCATCATCTTTTAAGCTTTTAAATAGTTCCACTGGAATACCATCTCCTCCACTGGCCTTGTTGTTAGCCATGCTTTCTAAGGCCCACTTGACTTCACTCTCCAGGATGTCTGGCTCAAGGTCAGCAACCACACTATCTGGGTTGTCCGGGACATCCAGATCTTTCTGGTATAATTCCTCTGTGTATTCTTGCCACCTCTTCTTGATGTCTTCTGCTTCTGTGAGGTCCCTGCCATTTTTGTCCTTTATCATGTCCATCTTTGCACAAAATGTTCCTTTAATATCTCCAATTTTCTTGAACAGATCTCTGGTTTTTCCCTTTCTATTATTTTCCTCTATTTCTTTGCACTGTTCATTTAAGAAGGCCCTCTTGTCTCTCCTTGCTATTCTTTGGAAGTCTGCATTCAATTTTCTGTCACTTTCCCTATCTCCCTTACATTTTGTCTCCCTTCTCTTCTCTGCTATTTGTAAGGCCTCGTTGGACAGCCACTTTGCTTTCTTGCATTTCCTTTTCTTTGGAATGGTTTTTGTTGCTGCCTCCTGTACAATGTTACGAGCCTCCATCCATAGTTCTTCAGGCACTCTGTCCACCAAATCGAGTTCCTTAAATCTGTTCTTCACTTCCACTGTGTACTCATAAGGGATTTGGTTTAGATTATACCTGGCTAGCCCAGTGGTTTTTCCTACTTTCTTCAGTTTAAGCTTGAATTTTGCTATAAGAAGCTGATGGTCAGAGCCACAATCAGCTCCAGGTCTTGTTTTTGCTGACTGTATAGAGCTTCTCCATCTTTGGCTGCAGAGAATATAATCAATCTGATTTCGGTATTGCCCATTTGGTGATGTCCATGTGTAGAGTCGCCTCTTGTGTTGTTGGAAAAGAGTGTTTGTGATGACCAGCTTGTTCTCTTGACAGAACTCTATTAGCCTTTGCCCTGCTTCGTTCTGAACTCCAAGGCCAAACTTCCCTGTTGTTCCTTTTATCTCTTGACTCCCTACTTTAGCATTGCAGTCCCCTATAATGAGAAGAACATCTTTCTTTGGTGTCAGTTCTAGAAGGTGTTGTAGGTCTTCATAGAATTGGTCAATTTCAGCCTCTTCAGCATTGGTGGTTGGTGCATAAACTTGGATTACTGTGATGTTGAAAGGTCTGCCTTGGATTCGTATTGAAATCATTCTATCATTTTTGAGATTGTATCCCAGTACAGCTTTCCCCACTCTTTTGTTGACTATGAGGGCTACTCCATTTCTTCTACGGGATTCTTGCCCACAATAGTAGATATGGTAATCATCTGAATTGAATTTGCCCATTCCCGTCCATTTTAGTTCACTGACGCCCAGGATGTCAATGTTTATTCTTGCCATCTCCTGTTTGACCACATCCAACTTACCAAGGTTCATAGATCTTACATTCCAGGTTCCTATGCAGTATTCTTCTTTGCAGCATCGGACTTTCCTTTCACTTCCAGGCGCGTCCACAGCTGAGCGTCCTTTCGGCTTTGGCCCAACCACTTCATTAGCTCTGGAGCTACTTGTACTTGTCCTCCGCTCTTCCTCAGTAGCATGTTGGACGCCTTCCGACCTGAGGGGCCCATCTTCCAGCGTCATATCTTTTATCCTTTTGTTTCTGTTCATGGGGTTTTCTTGGCAACGATACTGGAGTGGCTTGCCAGTTCCTGCTCCAGGTGGATCGCGTTTAGTCAGAACTCTCCACTATGACCTGTCCGTCTTGGGTGTCCCTGCACGGCATAGCCCATAGCTTCTCTGAATTACTCAAGCCCCTTCGCCACGACAAGGCAGCAATCCGTGAAGGGGTATCATCCAAATAGGAAACACTATTAGCAGCTTTCCTGAACCACTGAAAACCTGGAATACACAAGACTAGTATGGTTGGAAGCCTGATACACACAGGACTAAAATGTTTATTTTCACTACACCTTAGCTTCTATGAACCCTAACAAAATGATTTGGCTGCCTCCATAAAACAGTCAGCTATTTGGGAAAAAGAAATGCCTTATGTAACATGGCAAATGTTGGCATTAAAGTGACTGAAGTTTTTACTAGGTGCTGGAGCTGGCAAGGGATTTCCATATGTCCAGCCAGCTGGTGCATGAGCTGTTTGACAAGAATTTATCCTTCCCTCACCCCAAACAGACAACACATTAGTTTTAATGAGGATTTTCCTTCCATTATCAAAGTCCTACAAGACTGAACACAGAGATCCCAGGTTTTGACGCAACTGTGACTCCAAAAAAACTGAAGGGAAAGTAGTTTTTCCAGCCTCTCTTCATCTTTGTTTCTAGGGCCAGACATTTACCTCCTACAATGGGCAAAAGGTCCTCTTGCACATATCACTGCCTTTTCTGGTGGGGTTCACCATTAGCAATTAGCTTCTTTTTTCATAAGTCATTGGGTTGGTGGGGATGGCTGTTCTTTTGTTGCAGTAGTTAAAGGGGGGTACGTTATTTCCCACACTTTACAGACTGGGAACCAAAGAGCTATGAGGACTCACCCAAGTATGATCAGGATGTCTGTGTTTTTGTGGATTTTTTTTTTTAAAAAATATGATAGTTACTTAATAAATTTTAAATCCACAGATTGAGTCAGTTCAGTAAAGGCATACTTAGGGATGCCCTCATCTCCCAACAGCTTTGAGGTATCCTAGTGAAGAAAGTGGACATTTTGTTTTGTTTTTGTGATACCAAAGAGGTATCACAATCTAGACTAATTTATCTTGAGTTAGAATGTGGCTTTCTGTATGAGTCACTGTAATTGCAGTCACACATCAGATAAATGTCATAAAATGCAATAAGGGTATACATTCAGTGTTTGGTGTTCTTTGTGCAGCCACATCTCCATTTGATTTCTGCTGTCAGGGGTGAGTCCTGGCATGGCAGATAAACTTTAAGCTTGACAACTGAAGCTGCTGTATCGCAGTAGCTCTCTACACACTTTCATCAGATTCTGAACACTGGTGAATGTGCCAAGGCAACTAAGCTTCCTGCCACCTTTAGAAGGCAGTGTCAAGAGACCCATCCCCAGTTATACTAAATATTCATCTAGCCCCAGCAATTGGGATGGAGGAAGGGTAAGAAAAGTCTTACTAGGACATGAGCAGGGATGACAGCTTATGGCCACCTGCCATAGTGAAAGATATGAATGTGGAAATTTTGTTGTCTCATAATTCTGGGTTTGTGAACTCCTGTGTATGGTTTTTTAGTGTTTCAATTACTCCAAGCTGCATCCTTCTAAATGTGTCCCAAACTTATGGTATTGCAGTGAAAAACTCCTGGGGTCTGTTTTACACATTTGTAATCATTGTTCTGGAATTGTAATGCCTGATGGATTTTGCAGAGTGTTATCCAATATCCTGGATTTATTTGCAATTTGATAGCAGCAGGTTGCCTTCTTACAAGTAAATGAGAAAGGAGTGAAGTAAAACATCCTCAATTGCTGAATAAATCAGGAAGATATTACAATCCAAATGGAAATGTGTGTCTGGGCCCTAGACAGAGGGCTATAATGATAATAATAATAATTGTGTGCTGTCAAGTCAATTCCGACTTATGGTGACACGTGTGTTTGGGCCCTAGACAGAGGGCTAGGTGGTTCTAATATTTTATAGAAAGGCACAAAAATATTTATTTTAAATATCCATCTTTGTACTTTCAGAAAGCCACTCCCTGTTGGGTGATTGCACTAGGAGTAGTGTAGCAAGTCAGTGCACTTTACGTGCACATGTTGAGCGAACTGTGCAAGCAGTCCACTTGCTCATACAGTCCAAGCGTATAAATTGCCCATTAATTTGGCAATCTAGTTTTTCATAGGGTTTCTGATCATTTACAGCTTTTGTAGGATTCCACCATAAAGTTATTTATATGACTATTTACTGATGTTTATGGATGCTTGGTAATGCTAATTAAGACTGAACATGCCCTGACCCCACATTTCGTTCAGATGTCAATTTAGGGTTTTGGATTAGATCCTGATTCAGTCTGAACTGATTTGGGCTGCCTCAGATTCATTTAAACTCCTGAATCTAAATTGTAAAACCTCCCATTTAGTTGCACTGGAAAATTAAAATAACTGTAGCTTATTTCAATGTCCATGGACTGATATATATGAAATTTGGGGACAAGATAAATCCTAAATGGGGGAGTAAAACTACCAAATTGCATGGTGTTAAATTCAAATAGTTGCATACTAGGCTCCTTTCAAGTTTGCTTTTAGAAAATTTGGAAGCTGAAGCAATTTATGCCCCATCCAATTCAAACTGTGCTCCTATTCCAAATCAAGTTTTGAATTTCCTTTACTTTGCCCTGGAACTGAATTGGACCACATTACTTCAATCCGGACCACAACAAATTAGACAAAACCAAGCCAATCTGGTTAATTTGGCTTCAGCCAAATCCCATGCACAACCCTAGTGCTAATCATATCAGTCTATACTATGTATCCCAAGACATTGTCAGGAAATGCATGCACACTCTATTTTTTGTAGTTGAATGGGTCCATGTTATCTAAATCCTTAAGGCCAACTAAGCCAAATGGGAGTTTAAAGAAAGGGGGGGAATCAAAATCTACAGGCACACTCCAGTCGGTATGGAAGTACAAGGTAACCTCAACACAAACCTTTCATCTCGAATCTTTAGCAAAATATACTATGGGACATAAAGTTTCTTTACCAGCTTTCTAGTGCTTAATAATATTCCTAACACAGAATTATTTCTGTGACACAAAATGAGAACATTTGATGATGTCTTAACAGCCAAGGCCAAGATTCTATCTGATATTTGCACTCATAGAAGTTGAATTGAGGCAATCCAGACAACAACAAAAATGATTTGTGGAAAAGCACTAGCACTATTCTGAATAAATAGCTAGACAAGCATAGAGTCTATATTTATTTAAGGTAGATTCCTTAGTTCTCCTATTGTTTGAGTAGTTTTGGATGCACATATGAAAAGAGCAAAAATATTTACTCCTGGTAGTTAATTCTTAGCAAAAAGAAAAGGAAAGAGACAGAGAGAAACAAGACAAAAATTTCTCAGTTGCTAAAAAGGAAATAGTACTAAACTAATCTATGCTTTTGCCAGAGGCCATAATGAAACTGTAAGTGAAGAGTGACACAAAATCAATTCGCTCACTATAATTGTATGATTGTGATTGTGCTGTTTGCTTAGATTCAGTGTCGATATGCTAAAAATTGGCTTCTGGTATATTCAGTGAAGAGCTCTTTCTTTCACAACAGTTTATGGGTTTCAGTAATTTTGCTTCCCATGGTGAAATTGGGTACTAAAATTATCATATCTCTGTAGGAAGTTTCTGCTTTCTCTCTACTTACCACTGGCCTCCCAGTCCACCCACCCACCATCCCTACTGATCATCTGATATGAATTAGTACAAAGCTTGGTCATTATCTTTTTGAGAAGACACCCAGCTGTTCACATCATTATAAAGCTGCTGGTCACTTGACATGCGTATGCATCAACAGATTAATCTAGCTGACCACATTTCTTTTCCAGTACTCTTTGAATGTTTAATTTTAAAACAAAGGAAAGAAACCCCCTATAACCAAAAACAAACAAAAAACAACACTAAGGCTTCATTTTGAGAAGATGGATTAACAAAAAAATTCCACTGAATGCTGTATAAAGAAATTCAACATATATATTGGGTTAAGGGCAGTAATGTTTCAACTGTTACAAAAATCTATTGATCTTCAATAGGAATATGAAATAAAGGCTAGTCAAGTCATTGGATTGATTTAGAAAATAAATGAGCTATTTTCCTACAATTAGGAAATAGCTTGGCTTATTTCCAAGTTATTCCAACTTTAAAAATGAGTTGCTGTTGCTTATTCCCAAATCTCCTTTAGCTCATACACCAAGATTTCCACACCTTCTTTCTTTCCTACCACATTTACTGGTTTTATTTGATGGTAGTGCTCACTGGAAGGACAGATCCTGAAGTTGAGGCTTCAATACTTTGGCCATCTCATGAGAAGAGAAGATTCCCTGGAAAAGACCCTGATGTTGGGAAAGTGTGGAGGCAAGAGGAGAAGGGGACGACAGAGGACGAGATGGCTGGACAGTGTCATCGAAGCTACCAACATGAATTTGACCAAACTCTGGGAGGCAGTGGGCATGCTCTGGTCCATGGGGTCATGAAGAGTTGGACACGACTAAACGACTAAACAACAACAAAGTCATTCTGTAGCACAAAAAGAGAAGACAGGCAGGTAGAGCTTTTTGTTTGTTTGTTTGTTCTTTCCCTTTCTTTCCCCCTCTCTAGGTAAGAGGAGAAGTGTCTGCCTCCTTCCCAGAGCACCCTGTAGAAAATAGGGTGGCCACATGGTATTTTTAGGCGCAACAGTCTTCCATTTGAAAGGTTGCCAGAGGATAATCCTCCTTTTAAGGTGTTCCTAATTTTAATCAATTGCAAGTCTTTTTTTAAACTTTAAGAGTGAAGGTCATGGACTTTGGAGCTGCCCATCCACAGTTAGCTGCACCTCAATAGCAGAATGAACTGCAGGTCCAGGTCTTCATCTTGAGAGTGAGATGGTTTATAATTTTAAGTTATAAAAATCATTTCTCATTTTGCATATGTAATTATGTATATAGAAATTAACATTTACAGTTTTATGAAACTAAGCATCTTGTGTTTACGATGCACATTTTGTGATGCACATCCTTGTTACTCGGCAATGTTTAAGTCGCCATCCTGCTAGAGAATGAAGTTTTCCCAATAGATACAGTAATTTAGCAGAAATGTCCTTTAAGAAAACTACATTTGGGGGAAAGGACTATTAGTGGGATAAGAGATTTGGGAGCAGCTCAGAATGATTTGGAAAAGTCATTTAGTCAAAAAGTCCTACTGTGATCATTGTCACTAAGCTCAGAAAAGACCATGAGAGGAGGGGAGGAGGGATACTGCACCTTTGGAAAGTTTTTAAAAATTTATTATACAACTCCAGATTGCCTCCAACAGCTCTCTCCCTCCCTCCCTCCCTCCCCCCTCACACACACAGAGCACTTTTTCACATTACTTGTTATTTTTAGTTTATTTTTTAAGAAAACTACCAAAAATTAAGCAAATGTTCTATAATATACTCTAAATGGCCCAAGAAATGCTTAACACCTCCACAAGTAATGAAAAAAAATATAATAAGTAAAAGTTACTTGTTAACATGGAGAAAAATAACAATGCTATCAGTCGTTACATTATTTACAGAAGAAATATAACTCTGTCCTCATTTTCCCCAACTATGACATGTTCCAGGTTGTTGTTATTGTGTGTTACTTCCCAGCTTTGAGAGATGATGTCATCATTTGTACTGATTTAAAAATCAGAAAATTGTGAACCTTGCTTGCATAATGCCACTGATTCCTGCAATAAAAATATGCATCATTTAAGCCATTTGAAATACTGGGGCTTCAAAAGCAGCTGGAAGGGTGTTTTACCCCTTGGGAAAGAGTGGCAGTAGGCAGGGGTAAGTGCTGAGAAGGCCCTTTTCCTAATTTAATTAATGCCCACCAATCTACTCAAACATGGGCCAAGTAGGTAATCCACTGCTGATCTTAAACCACAGACAACTAAATATAGTTCAGTTGGTCCTTCAGACAAACTGGCCTGTCACTGTACTTCAGATATTGTATGCAGTTGACTTCAGCATTTCAGAAACACTTTGAGCAGGCTGGTGAGACACAAAAGTATGAAGGAAATTAGGTTTGTAAGCTCACTGCAGTCGGAGTAAGCATTTATTGGTCATGATATAAAGCAACTCTATACATGTTCATATGCTAAACTATCTGAGCCATTTTCTAGTTCCTTGCTGCATCTCATTAATGACAGAAAATTAATTAGAAGGTGATGACATTGCCTTGGTCAACCTAAAGTAGGCTTAAAACAGTAGCCCAAAAGAAATGAAATCATTATGCATCCTCTCAGCCATTTAATTCACCTTTACCTTTAAACCACAGTTTTCTGATGTCAAGTGACTGGCTAAAAATAATTTTAAAAATCAGTTTCCTTTTGAATCATCTCCTTTTGAATCTTTAAGGTTTGATCTCTGTGCACTGGAATCACATATCATTTCCTTCTTGCTAATGCAAATAGATCTTTAAAGTTCCAAGGTAATAAAACTATATGTGTTGGCATAGATTGGGGAGAACATTTCTTTCAATAAACCACAGCGAAATCTGTAAGGATATTTGGCTGTATATGGAAAATCCTGCATAGAATAATTCAGTGTAGGCAGCCTAACAAATTAACTGCAGTGGGACTTTGATGTAACTCGCTCTGTGTGTCTGCTATTTCTTTAAGATATATATTCTTTTAACAGCAAGAGTGGCTGACGTTTATTGAACTTGCTTTTGATTTGTCGGCAACATGTTAAAGCCATTTGGAGGACATCTTTCTCATTTCTGGGCAGAGCTGTATGCTTTGCAGCTTCATGTATAATAGAGGAGTTTAACTCAGGCCTTTATGATGAAGCAAATATCTAAGTGGGCCCTATACCTTTTCATTAAAAGTGATGCAGTCAAAGGTGTGCAGCAAGCCAAATAGCTGGGAAGGAGATAACTGAGAACTGAAGAAAATGAAAATGTACTGTCTACATTCATTTTCATAGGCAAAAAATGCTGTCTGTAATGATTTTAATAAAGCAGTATAATTGCATTGCATGCTTCAAAGGTAACATCAAGTTTAAGAAAGTTTCAGGTTTTTGAAAGCTTTCAGATAAGAATTAGACTAACTTCATAGATGTGAGAAGAATCCTCCCATCAGACACATGCCTGAAGGAACTCTAGATGTGTGTTTGAAGTATAATAGTTTGAGTGTTACACTGGGGATTGGAAAATCCCAGTTCAGGTCACCTCTCAGCAATGAAATCACTCCTTTGGGCAAGTCATTCTCTCAGCATAGTCTTCTTCACAGGGTGTTGTAAGGACAAAATGGGGACTAGGAAAGCTATGCATGTGGTCTTGAGTTCATCAGAGAAAAAAGAGTACATTGATGTAACTAATGAGCAGATAAATATGGTGCTCTAACTACATTGTTGTTACATGCTGCCAGGTTGATTCCAACATATGGCAATCCTACATGAGCTCAAAAAGTCAGCAGCATAGTTTAGACTGTTCCAGACTCAAGGCCATGACTTCCTCTACTGAATCAACCTATTTGATTGAATCTCCTATTCTTCTTATCCTAGCATTATAGTCGTTGGATGAAAAGAGTATGTCCTAAACTCTCATCAGTGCAGGCTGTCTTCACATCTTAAGGGTGCAACTTGACAATGAAGTTATCCCAGGGTGTGTCGGACTAAACATGGTAATTTGAAAATGTGGTTTGAGATTTAGAATGATCCACGTGGAAGGATTTGGTGGTTTCAGGACAGGAAGCCACACCTCAAAGCAACCCTGTTTAGCCCATTCCTCCCTTTCAACCTCCATGCCCCCACCTCCTCTCCTGTCTCCCTGTCCCCAGGGAGCATGGAAAAGGTGGATTTTTTTCACCATTTATTGATAAGTTACATATCATTGCATTGGCTTGCTGCCAAAGTGAAACAGCACTAGACTAGATTAGCTCCGAGATGGACCCAAAAATGTGTGGGTAGACATGGATAGGGATTAGGTTCCCATTTGGCTGTACATCATGTGGTTGCTGGAAGATGAAGTGAACCTGCCCATTCCCAGAACGGACCAAAATGCAAGATAAAGTGTCATCTGATTGCATTCTTCAGTCACATTGATTAGGAATGTTAAAGCTGTGCAGGATTCTGCAGCTCTAACTGAACACAAGACAAAAAGTTCTGTTTCAATCCTTTTTTAACTTTCCTAAAATATTTCTTGTGTATATTATTATTATTATTATTATTATTATTATTATTATTATTATTATTATTATTATTATTGCAGCAATTATTATAATTTTGGATAATTGGCATTTTAAAAAAACTAGAAAAGACATTGTTCTCATTACAAGAATTATATTGGGGGAAAAAATCTGAAAATTCCTTGCCATCATCATTTGTGGGGAGAAGAATATTGTAGCTCCTTCTTTTGCCCTGCAAGGACAAGACAAGTGAACAAGAATCCTGATTTGTGTATTCATTCATCACATGTGACATGGAGATTGTGTTAATACTTGAGCTTAAAGTCCTTGGGCTTCATTTTAGGGCTGATGGTGCAATCCAAGCACAGGAATTCTACAGGAACCTCTCCCTGTTCATACGATTGAATTGCTATTTTTAGCTGTTTTCTACAGTTAAGTGCAGTGTTAAAATGCTGAATCAGCAATGCGAGAAGCTTCTGGGGAAGCACGTTTTGAGGTAGCTACCAAGTTCTCTCTTTTTCTCCTTTATAATATAATATAATATAACATAACATAATATATAATATTACTCAAATATGTATGATTCTTTTCAAAACAACATTCTGTGTAGACGGCTGATAGAGTAAAACTGAAACGGTGTAGTTTTTTTCCTCCATTGACTTAATTTTGGCCAAAAGTCTGGTGACAGTTTTGTACCAGAACAATCTTGCAATGGACTAACAATAATGGAAACTTCTTTTTTCCAGAAATAGATAGTTTAAGAATTTTGAAGCCCACTACTGCCTAGTGAGATCCCAAACAATGTTTGCCTGGTTATGGAAATATATGTCTACCCCCCAGGGTCACATAAACTGGCTGTTAAGAAAAAGGTTCCTTTTCATTTGAACATCTGTTGTTGCCAACTATTCACATAACCACGGGATAGTGCAATATATTTCTTGCAATATTTATATTTTGTAGCCAAAATGTCTTCAACATCAGTAGAAGTTTCCATATGTATTCGACCTGGATTTGCAAGTCTGGAGTGGGCAAAACAACAAGCAGGGGAAGTGACACGTTAGAGAGTGCCGCAAGAGAATGTGTTATCCATCTTTCCAGCCCTCACAAAAAGCAGAGACTGGGAAAGTGTATTGCTTGGAAGAGTCAGCAAAACCTTACTCTTAAAAGTCAGCAGGATCTAACCAAATTTATACATCTACTTTCAGTATGGAATTTTTTTTTTGTGAAATGAAAGTATGGCAAGAGAGATATAGGATGCACGTTGTGGCCAATATATCCTACCTCTGGATGATTAGATTATTGAATATCTAATTAATGCAATCCTTCTTTCTCAGATATGTTGCATCTTCATGATGGACAGCTTGTCCAAATATAGCTATACATGAACTGTTAGTATTCTGATGAAGACACAAGTGATAGCAATTTTTTAAACTAGTACTTGGACTGAGAAACCATTCATCCCAAAGGCAAGTCTCTCTCTAGAGAGATATTATCAGATTCATGATAACATAAAGAAACGAGTTTTGTCTGAATGACTAGTGCCATAGACAAGACTTGTTTCTTAGTCAGACCTGGGAGCCACAATAAATTGCAAGCTGTCATATATTTCAGAGCTTAATGAGAACGTGGGTTTTAATTAGATATAAACAGAGTGGGTTATTTTGAAGTCTCCAAAACATCAAACCTTTTTTCCTCACTATAACCTAGAAGTGAAGAGTGTAGGGTAATCTGGCTGTGTTTATAGGATGAGGACAAACATGTTCTTCTGACAAGCCGCCTTTTTTTGTAGTGATGCCATAGTAGTGAATGAAAACCTGTCCTATGTAGCATCAGAATGATCAGCCAAGCCAACTCATGTGTGCTGACATCAAGAACATTTCATGTTGTAGGAAATTATAGATTTCCAAGGATCATAATATTCTTATGTACCAGATATTAAGCATAATTTCTTCACAATAATTCTCTCTGTCTTGAAAACAAGATCCTGCATATGTTGGTTAGTTTTCAGCATACCAAGTATCCGTATACCGTTGTTTTGTCCACATGTGCACAGACATGATTTAATATTGGTCTCTACCTCCCAAGGAAGCTCTCACTGATTCTTTTGAAAGTACATAAGCACACCACCCAACAAATTATCCTCTCACATTGGGGTGGGATAGAGCAAAGCAGGCTCTCAGACATGGCTATTAGGGATTGCAATTTCTGGAAAGCAGTATATTAAATATTATGTGCAGCACCATGAACACATAGACATTAACTTTATGAGTTAGGAAAGAACACTTGGAAGACAGGTAAGTTTTTTCTAAATGTTGATCAAGAAACCTCTTTTGGGAAAGTTTGATTTAAAAAGGGAGGATTGTAGCAATTTAGTTTTTCCTTTTAGTTAGCAGAGTATAAGGCTGACAAAACAACTCTTGGCAGAGTGTTGAATTTTGGCTAAAAAAAAAATCTCTAGCTATGCAGCCAGTAGTGCAGGGCCTATAGAACAGAATTAGCTTTGTACCCCCAGAGTAGACCATACTTTATTGTCTCATCAACTGGCACTTACCGTCTCAATCACTCACTCACAACTATAGATAAGAGAAAGAATAAAATGTTCCATTTACTGGTTTGTATACAAACTAGCACTTTGTATGATACAAATAACTCTAGAAGTATTTAAAATATAAAAAGTTTGCTTACAGTTACCATCTGTAGTTACAATCAAAAGAAAAAAAGGAGGAAAATAGAGTCTCCAGCATGCAGAAGACTCTGCATGTTTGCTGACTGGAGGTTGGTCAGAGGAAGAAGAGAGAGCTGTCAACAAAAAATTGGAAGCAAAAACAAACAGGAAGAGGGAGAGGGAACTTGCCTCATATGCCAGTGTGGAGAACTTTTCTTCTTCAAAATGTCAGAGAGGTATATTATGAGGTCAGAATACAGAACAAATATATAGAAGGTATGCACAAAGAGTTATAAAGGTTAATTTACATCCTTTTCTTCCTTCTAGAAGAAGCCTGAGAATTTTAATTTTTTTTTATAATACCTTTGCTAAAAGTTGGAAAAAGGTACATGTTCTTATGCTCTCCAGTCTTATGGTCTTCTCACAATTCACTGGGGATACCACACTGGCTATCTTTATATAATTATTAAATCCTAACATATATAAATATCTTAAAGGTATAATGAGAAGGGATCTACACACCAGAAGTGGAAAAAGGACATTATCAATCAAGTTAGTGGCAAAGGAGAGTCACATTAGGCTATAAACACTAGGCTATGATTCCCAGCGTTGGTGTAAGCAAGATTGCTGTTGTCCCAACAACTTCATCATAAAGGCACCATCAGTTTTGATAATTTGTTCATTACTATATTTCATTTTGAGCCAGACTGGTGGTTGGTGAGGTTCTTAATTGAGGTTTTCCAAATCAACATTGTCATCAGTTCAGGTAAAATAGGTGAGGGCTGAATGTGGTAGGTAAAATCACAGCTCTGTGAAGATCCTCATTGACTTGTCTTCATATGCTTTGCAGCCTGGATGCTGTTTGTCATGCAAGTAGTTGTGAAATTGAGAAGCTTGTACTGCCAAAGCTTTGCTCACTTACTGGTCAGAATACAAGATGAATAGTAGCACTCACATTGTCCTGGATCAATCATCTGTGGAAGGAGAAAACTAGAAGGGGAATCACGTAAATTGTATAAAAATCAGTGGAATTCTCTAAAGTGTTGGCAATGAGCAACATATGTTAGGGACAAATGTTACTTCTTGTAGGGTACATATGGTCTAGGTGTACATAATTGCAAACACATCTATTAAATATTAGGGTTTTTTTAAGGGGAAAAAGGCTTTTGGGGATCTGTTGGAACAGAGAAGTAGCAGCAGATGGAAATGAAGGAGGGTCCCAAGCCTTTCCTTGACCTGTAGCTTTTATGTTGCAGTTCCTCCACCAGGTGCTTTTCTCCACAGAATTCAAAATGTGAGTTAACTGATGTTCCAATTATGGAAAATGTTGTTGTTTTGTGCTGTCAAGTTATTTCTGACTTATGGAGATCTATGAATTAATAATCTCCAAAATGTCCTGTCATCTGAGGTTTAACAAACTAAACCTGCCTCTTCCTTTAAATCTATCAATCTATGTCATACTCAGTTTTCCTCTTCTACTTGATGTCTTCAATATTTCCCAGCAATATTATCTTTTCCAGTGAATCTCATCTTCTCATGGTGTCCCTCATGTGCAATAGCCTTAGTTTAGAATTTTTGACTACTAGAGAGAGTTCAGGCTTGATTTGAGCTAGCACCCATTTATTTGTCTTTCTGGTGATCTGTGGCACCTCAAATCTCCCCCTCAATACCACATTTTGTTTTTCCCCTGTTAGTTTTCGTTTCAAGAGATGGGTGTGCATGGAATGGGGGTAGTTTGAAGCAGAGAAGGTACAAGTAGAGAGACAGAGAAATGTACTCCCTCTCCTCACAGCTTTTTCACTTCAAATTCTCCACCATACTGAAGCAGCTTTTAAAAAACAAAATAGTGCAATAAATCTGCATGTGTGCATTATGTATAGTTGGCACCTTATTCTCTTACTCAAATTACTAACTGGTTGGCATGTGAACTGTAACTTAGTTCTTCCTCATATGTCAAACAGAAAAGCCCTTTTTTCTACCAATGAGAGGGCAAGATTTAAAAAGACTGATTTTTTACACAACTGTGCAATCGTGTAAAACTTAAAATTATAACCACTGCTATCTTCTTGTGTAGGTGTGTTGTTTTTGTTGTTGTTGTTGTTTTTTTTAGAAAGAACTAACCTTAGGAGGGTTTTTGGCATCTTTTGTGCTTGCTTGGCCTGTGCATATTACTTCAGAAAGTCATAAAGATGCTAGAGATGTTTTGTGGAAATTGTTGAAGCCAAGGTGGAAGAGTTTGTGGTATCTCATGTCACTTGGAAAATCCTCAATAAGCAATCCCTCTATGTTCACTGCCTTGACTGTGAAGAAGATATTGGCAAGATTTCTTTACATCCCTGTTAAGCATCCATGCCTCCCATACCAACATTCCTACAAGGCATAGTGTATACTTACTTTAAAGTCTTCAAGCAAGTAAGAGAAATATTTATGTGATGTGGGAAATGATTCAAATCAAAGTAATTCCCAGGTACAGTCATTTGCGGATATTACATAGCAAGGAGGGTAAAGTATTTCCTTGGCTCAGTCTCTGGCTCTAAACTCAATTCCAAAGTGCTGCAGAAATGCTTACATAGTACTATTAAACTCATGTGCCTGACTGATGGATTAGTAATTTCAGCAGCAGGACCCTACTGAAGGGAGATCAGTAGATAATTGACTGTCAGACAGCTGGGCAATGTTAAGGTCAATTGGTGCTGAAGGTGGTTTATTTGAACAATGGGACAAGTTTCTAAAGGAGCCCTTTCATGCTAATAATAATAGAAACGACAATAACTTTCACTTTAATGGAAATATTCAACATTGCTAAAAGGTGGTGTGGGAAGAATGGTGGAAAGGAAGTGCCTCCCACTCAACCAAGAAATCCTGATTCATTTTTGACTCTTGACAAATATGAAATGTCAACATCTGGAAAAACATTATCAGTGAGATATTAGTAAAGATGGTATAATCACATCCCAAAAAAAAATTCTCTTTTTTTCTGTTTGCAAACTGATTTGGAATTTATAGTGCCCAATATCCACTTTTTTTTTTTAATGGTACAAAGCATTGAACAATATGCATTCTTTCAGTGTAAAGAGACAGGCTGTGTAAGAGCTACATTCCTGCAGCATGATTTTTCTCTTCTAACAAGCTGTTTCAGCTAAAGCAGTATTTTTCAGATGTTCTATCTTGAGGAGAGAGATGGAAAATGTTTGGCTTTTAAAATGAAATTTCACAGAATCCAGTAGCCAGCAACAGAATCTTAAAAAGCAAATATTTCAAAGTCTGTTTCAGGAACTGGGCTGCCTCAGAGAGTGGTGGGCTGTTCATTGGATGTTAGGCATCAACTTAACAAGGATGCTTTACTTATTGATTTCCTGCTTTGGTAGTGGGTTGGATTTGTTGAGCTTTGGAGTCTCTTCTCAACTCTACAATTCAATAATTCTGGGAAAGCCACTTTGGCTTGTCTTTTTGAAACTTCAGGAAGTAGGGACAGCACTGCCATTAGACAGAGTGCAGTAACTGACTCAGCCAGCAGATTCTGAAGAACAGGAATGGCCACTTCTTAGATGTTCCTTATGAACTCCTTAGCTGGAGTTAGAGGGCAGAGTTGTTTATGCTCACACCTTGAACTAGTTTGCTACTTGGAATGTGTGGTGGTGGAGATGATCCCTCTGGAATTGTATATTTTAGCTGGCAATCCAGTTGGCTTCTATACATGGGATAGGGAGGAGGCACCATCTTATCCTTTATACCAGACAGCAAAATGTTTCTGGCTAGCCTTGCAGTGAATAATGGAAGACTCCAAGACATAGTTCAGGGTGTACAGTCAGTTCAGTGGAAGATTTGGCAAGTGACTGAGCTGTATCTTTGCTCTGGCTAAAGAAATAAGTAGTTTTAGATCATGCCCTGTGCTGATGGATCATGTACCTGATGGGGTACATTGTTGAGAAAGATTAGTAGTGGGCAAACTGTCTTTCTGGGAAATTTGTGCAGAATTGTCACTTTTTGGGCACAACATGGATGTACTGTCTTTGGGAATCTGAAGCATTGTAGTCCAACAAAGTAAAGTAACATTTCTGCACTCTGGATTTCAACAGAGTTTGAAAAGAATGCTTGTTGGGAAAATGCTCCAGAGTGGCACTATGTCCAGGACAGCAGCAATGATAGATTCAACAGACAGACAGAGATACAATGCCATTGAATATGCATGTTCTGTTGTATGATCATGGCTGATATCTGTTCATAGGCCAAGATTGCTAAATTGCTACAGTGTTACCAGCAGCTGGAGATAGGAGAAGTACAAAAGTGCGGATACTGCCTTTGATTTTGGAGTTGTTACAACTAGCCTCCAGGAGTAAGTTAGTGATTTGAGCACTGGCTGGTTTAGACCTTCTGCCAAATTGCTCCCAGGAGCAAAAGTCAATTTCATTAAGGTTATAGCTTTTATTGGATCAGCTTATCTTGTGTGATGCTATATATACAAGTCTTAATACAACTTATTGTTCATGTGGGAGTATGAAACTGCAAGTTCTCAAGTTGCAAAAGGCTTTTCATTGGGAAGAATAGCATGACAGTTCACTTTCTGCAATATGCAGTGCAGAGTTAGAGACAAGTTCAAATATTCTTAGTGGGCTGGTTGTGAAATCACAGAACATTTATCATTTAAAATATGGGTGAAACATTGGCCAGCAGGAAATTGCACATAATGACCAAGACTCTTAAGATTTCCATTTAACTCGATGTCCTTTATGTTCAGCATGGTTATGAATTTTAATTCCTCAACATGCCTCCTAGAAATATTGCACAGATATTTTTAAGACAAGGGCTGAAAGGTTAACAGAGAACTTTCTTACTTTTAGTCCCTCTTCACCTAGTCATCTCTGAAGCGGTGCAAGTTGTCCTGAGTTGTGTAATTGAGGATTCAGCAGATGGGCACAGAATGCTCCTGTCTCTGGAATTGGGTGTCTTTGTGAAAGTGTAATCCCTGTAAGCAGAAACTAATTGGCAGGATGTTTAGACTAAACTCCTTCAATATGATATCTTAATTTTTTGTGCATAAAAGCATTCAGTTATGTTATCTCTACCTGCAGTTTGATCTGAAGCCTGGTTTTGGCTAACAAGGCACTTGATTAGGAACAAATCCCACCAAACTCTGATGGAATACAGATTGAAAGAAACCATTTAGGTTAATTCCTTACCTCCATTAGGGAAGATTAAAACATGTGAGAGCACCTCAATTCAGTTCAGTGGTTTAGATATGTGGTTGCGGAACCAGAGGTTAGGAATTTGATTTTCTCTGTGCTTCCTTGACATGGGTTGGACTCAGTGATCCATAGGGTCCCCTTCCAGCTCTGCAGTTCTAAGATTATTAATATCATCATTATCATCATCATTATTATATTTAAATTAATTCTTAACACATCTTGAGGAAACATACTTTGCAGGAAAACTAGCAAAGTGTATGAATCAGAAATCCAAAACTCCGCAACAAAAATAAGTGCATATAGTTTTATTATATGAGACCTTTTGAATAATATTCAACAGAAATGTACAACTGGCTGTGAGAATGCATGTTATGCAGTGCTATATAATCTTAGGATATGGTCACACCAGCGGAATGTCCCCCTGTTTTCTCACGTCTTTTACTCCCTGAGCAGTTGCATATTGCGGTCACGTGACATATATCCTGGGGTGTGCATTCTGACATGTTTTTGAATTATCACAACATTTCCCTAAATTTGATGTGATATGACCAGCTACACTTCAGTACCAGAATATTTATCACTGGGTTGTTTATGTCTCTGGGGCCCCCTTTTTCCTTTAAAAAAATTGTTATATCGATATTTTGGCAACATTTCCTTGATGGGTACAAGTTTCTCTGCTGCGTTTGTGCCTCTTGCAGCAGAGAAACTCGTATTCGGGCTTTGTTGTCATTGCAGTTCTACCATGAGGTCCCCCAAGAGGAAAACATGACCAGCTCAGGGGAAGGAGCACCACCTGATGGAAAGATCCACAAATAAGTGAAGCACAGAGGCCGATGACATAAGTTTTCCAAAGCATTGACTCACTAATTTTTTTTAAAAAATTAAAGAGACATACAGGCAAACAACATCAGTGGTGGAAGCAACACAAGGCAGCTTGCCAGAAAAAGTATCAACACAGCCGTGCACACAGGATGGCACTGTAAAACTGTTGTGCGATAAATCCTGCAACAACAAAAATTAGAAGCCTCCGGGGGGGGGGGGAGAGGATTTGATGTGGAGATAGCACAGAGGCAGACCAAAAGGTTTGATAATGGCAGTGTGTCATCTGACCACAAAGAAGAAGAAGAAGAAGAAGAAGAAGAAGAAGAAAAAGAAAAGAAAATCCAAATTAGTAAGGAAGAACTGGGAAACATTTTGCTGATGTGACCACAGCCTTAGTCATGTGGTATGACATACAATTGTGAAATTTAACACAAGACTACTATAAAAAAGAAAGACACATTTGAAATGCAGATTTATTGCAGGAATTTAAGAAAATCTTCAGTCAAAAGGGTGACCAATATGAAAGTTCCAAGGCAATTTTTTTTTTAAAGGCCAGACTCCTGTTAGGTTACACAATTGCAAATAGGCAGTTGTTTGTTGCATAGACAGCTCTGCCATGGTTTCTCAGTCATTCAAATGACAGATAACAGTTCACATGGGAACGACTTTTGCGATTGCCCTTTGATGATAATCTTAGAACTGCAATGCTGGAAGGGACCCTATGGATTATCAAGTCCAGCCCCTGTCAAAGAGGCACAGTTGGGAATCGAACTCCCAACCTCTGGCTCTGCAGCCAGAGACCTAAACCACTGAGCTTTGATGCATGATAAGACCCAGAAATTATAAAACACATAACATGTAGAAAATTATACTGCTTCAGCAGGATAAATTAAAAGGACAGATTGGAACAGTGAATCATCCAAGGTAAAGTAAATGTGAAAACCGTTGAAGGTTTTTGCAACTTTGCATGCTGCCTTTAGTAGCTTTGGCTGAAAAGGACCTTTCTGGGCTGGGGTGACTGTCAATCTATCCAGCACTAACCAATAATTCCTCCTGCCTCTGAATTCCTCCTGCCTCTCTGCTCTGCCTCTCTTTCCCTCTCTTTAGTCTATTTGAGGGAGTCAGTGTAGTCTGTTGAAGTCTATTTCTGAAAGCAGTCATATTTATCAGTTTGCTTTTTTGATCTGTTCAATTGTAAGTGATGAAACCTTTTATTCTTTCTCCTACTATTGTCTCAGAGTGAGTTATTGAGATTGTTAGTGCCAGTTGATGAGAAAAATGGGTGGTCTATTCTGGGGAACTTGAAGCTATTCTACTCTTTGAATCCCTGCACTTCTGCTGTGCAGCTAGAGGGATTTAACCAGAAATTTAAAACTCTGCAACAAAAAGAAGTTCAGAAAAGCAAAGACAATGTTGGCTGAAAATCCTTAGAGAATGATTTAAGCATAGCACAACATTGGTTCTTACAACTGCATCCAAATCGGAGTGGCTGTGATGATACTGAATCTCAGGCAGGGAAGAAATAACAACAAAAAGGCCTCCTGGATAAACTATTTCAAAACATGATGGGAAAAGGTTCCATGGTACCTCTATCTCTAAAGGGGTGAAGTGCATTGACTCTTTAACTGAGCAAGATCCTGAACAAGTGTCTGAATAATTGCTGCTTTTGTGTTCTAGCCTGTTTCATTCCTCTGTCATCATTTGGACCTTAAGGAAAAATGCAAGTAAAACACTAGAATATGTGGGAGTGTTCTTGCAGTAGCCAAGTTGCCTGTATCTTTGAACTTTACTTCCCAGTAAGATGTTTCATTGTTATTTTACTTCCAGATGCTGACTTACTATTCATTTGAGTCTACTTAACATATTTTTACACTCCAGAACAGCTTTTTGTATAAACCCCAATACTAACTTTCCCAACTACAGATGTTCTGAAACCATTTCATGGTTTAGTTCAGTTCACAGCTATTCTGTTGCAATAATATGAGGAATATAAAGTCCTCATTTGTTTTATCCTTATTCAGATGCATGAGAATTGTAACATTTTTCTCTTTGCTAGCAAAGATAACAACGTACTAATGCATGACACTGCCAATTAGGTTCTTGCAATAGCAACAATGATGTTATGGGGAATAGATGTAATTTTTGCACAAATATGCCTTTTTTTTTGCAAAATTGTGAAACTTATGCATGATTGTTGGTTTATTTAAAAATTTTAAACAATAGATGGGTTGCTTGTTTAATTAGTCAGTATTTTAGTTATTGCTCTGTACCTCTGTACTTCACTTCTCAAATTGAAAAGACACTAGGGAAGATTTATGTGAGCTATAGGGACCCTGGGGGTGCGTGCTCTTTATTTCAATCTCAGATGGAAGCACATTAAGATAGCCTGAGATGATAGGATGGAAGAATTTAGTGAGTAAATATCCTATCCCTAAGTCATATATGGAGTAGCATCATCACAACTTATTTTACAAAATGAAAGGATAGTCATGTTGATCATAAGGAAAATTACAAAATTCATATTAAGGGAGTTCCTTTGTGACGCTAGATCAAAAGCACCAAAACGTGCAAACTTTGAAAATCATCATGTCTCTTAATCAGGCAAGATGTTACCAAAAGCAAGTTGCAGATAATTAAATGGAATTGGGGGGCAGGGAGCTGACTTGCTCTTGAAGTCTGGATTGCTTACTCTAGTTGAGCAGACTTGCTTGTTAAAAGATTTCTGGTTTTACCCCATTTGGTGCATCTTGAGTTGTGGCCACCTCCCTAAAGGCAATTGTTGCCCTCCACATTTTAGGGGAAATACTGTATTACCTTCTTAGTAGACCTTAGATTGTTTGTTTCCAGTATTGATAACTCATCCACCAAGTGGCACAAGGAAGACAGCACCTATCTGCTTAATACAGCACATCTCAGCACCTTCTGGGGTGAGGGTATATTTCAAAGGTCATACTACCCTGTACATTTCATTACAGATAAATCTATAATTCACAGTTCTCTTAGCATCAATAGAAGTCGGGGTTAATTGATTATCAAAGATGATAAAGCCACGCTTTTTTTTCAACATTGGTTCAGTTTCTGACACGGCCTTGGAATGTGTCATACCAGCTCAAATTCAGTTAGGCATCTGAAATAATTTTTACCAAGTAACCAATTTCTCTCACACAGAGACTTCCCCCTCCTTTAAATTACCTATCCCTTTTACAGAAGCAGAACAACATTGTGAAGCTTGTGCAAAGATGTCTATCTCGTGCCTTTGTAAGCAAGAGGAAACCCATTGTAATGAATGGTACATTTCTCTTATGTTCTTAAATCTTTCTAAAGCTGGCTCACTTATTAATTAACCACACAAATTTAATTTGTTCAGTACATATATTCTCAGTAGGGAATGGATGAAACACTCTAATTCCAATCTGCATCAATGTCCCATGCATTCACCTATAAGTTTGTTTTGTCTTATTTCCATCTCTGTTTCCAAAATGCCTGAATTAAAAAAGCATTAACATTTGTGTTTAAGTGTATTTACATAACTTAGGGCAGTATCCTGTTGACCATCAGAGGAATGTAACATTTTACCAGCAGCGACTTCTCTTGATCTCTGACCAACCTCTATTGCACAGGTGATGATTTCAGAGTGTAGCCATTCATGACAAAGGTCTTCCACTTGCCTATGGAAGCAGCAGATAGACATCATTGCAGAAGCTTCATAATGTTGCTCTGCTTGTGCAACAGTCCATTGTGCATGCAGAAAAATACAGTAGGATTATGGTCATAATTATATTATATGCAATTATATGCAATTTTGAATGCATTTTGTGCTAAAAGCACTTAAAAAAAACACATTAAGTACATCATTAAGAGCTATATCACAAAATTCTGAGAAGTAGATAGTTTGAAGGTTAACTTTGTTTTGATCTGCATCTTAGACCAACAGATTTGTCAGCACTTGGGCTTTGGAGTTTGGGAGTTCATACTCAGAATGCCCCTTGTTTTCTTCATTATCTTGCATTCTTTAGAGCAGTGGTCCCCAACCTTTTCGACACCAGGGACCAGTTTAGTTGAAGACCATTCTCCCAAGGACCCGGGGGGGGGGGGGTACTTGTTATGCAGTAGGCTGTTGGAAGATAGCTTTGAATTGAGCTCTTTACATATATTGTGCCGGGACAGATGACTGGCGAGCAGGAGGTGAGCTGCAATTGAAGCTCCACCTCCTGTTAGATCACCAGCAGGTTAGAACCTAATAGGAGCACAGGCTCCTATTAGATTCTAATGCCACAGGCACAGCTGATCTAGCAGCAGCAGGAGGGGAGCGGGGAGCAAAGCTCCACTTCCTGTCAGACCAGCAGCAGCATTAGAACCTAATAGGAACATGCTGACAGGAGGTGGAGCTTCACTTGCTGCTCATCTCCTGCTTGCTGCTCATCTGTCCTGGTGGCATGGTCCTTCCAAGGCCACAGACCGGGACCGATCCACGGACCGGGGTTGGGGACCCGTGCTTTAGAGCCACTGCTGGAATTCATACTGTCAGTCTGTAATATTGTTCCAGCACACTGTGAAAACTTGGGGGAGGGGCTTGAAGAAAAACCTCCTGGCAAACCCCATCTTGCCGTGAACATTTGGACTTTTGGCACTTGCTTTGACGAAGTGGGATTTACCCACGAAAGCTTATATAGTGTATGATTTTTTGTTATTTGTGGCCTATAAAAGTATTGCCTATTTTTGCATTTGTACTTTGTAATGGCCACACGGCTCACCACATTTATATTTCTTATTCTCATGTTTGCTTTGCACTTAGAATTGCTGCAGAACTGTTGCTGGGCATTTTGTAATGTTTACTTCATTGTGCTTTTCAATGTGATATAATTTTCTTAATAACTAGATACATATATGAATGTATAAACAAATAGTATCAATATACTTCAAGTTCAGCCTGTCAGAATGAACTTTTTGGAATGTCAGTCTAACTCAATACCATTTAGCATGTGCAATGGACAAATTCTGAAATCTAGAGGAGGAGATGCTTTCACAATACTTGTCATTAACCACATCCCATGAATTAGTATTTCAGAAAGACTTTAATTATATATTGCTTTGAGACTAATTTCGTTGTCATGGATTACAATCCTCTCTTAGGGGATGCCTAGTCCCACTTCAAATAATTACAGGAAATCATAATAGTTAAATTTGTTTAAAACCAATATAAGCTTGTATTCTGAATTTTTGTATGACACTGAAGTTCTGTGTGCAAATTGTACTGATTTGGCTGGTATAATTTAGTCTCTAAACTATTGGAAAAGTGAATTTAACTTTTTTAAGAGTATGTAGAATTATTGAAAGTAATAAAAATGATAGTGAGATATTTTGTGACAAGAAGTCTAATTTGTGATCTTGAAATGTTCATATTGATTGGTGAAATTGTAACATACAGATTCCTGATGATACTACATATTTGAAAGCTAAAGTTTTTTAAAATTACGTTGGCAACACTTCACAAGATGTCACAGGAGAGTCTGATTTTTCCTCACTAGCTGTACTATGAATAAGCTTGTTTATTTAGCATGAAAAAAGAAAATCTATTTGTTTACTATGAAATATTGGAGAGATTGAATTTCTATGACATTCTGACACTGTGCTCACTTTGGTTATTCCACAATACTCAGAGGAGGAAAGAGCTGAATATTGTGCAGTTCTTTACAGGTAGCTGTAGATCACCATTTGAATGTGAAACGGTCCCATTTATAGTAACTGCCAACTCTCTGATGACCTTGTGCTTGTCTTTGTTTGCTGCAGTCATAATATGATGCTACAGAGATGAACTGTTTGAACACTTGGAGAGAATCATACCCATAAAGAGTCCCCTTTCTCCTTGTGATTCTTGCCTCTGTTGCAGAAAGGGACAGAAAACACAAGGGAGAGCTGATTGTACCTTGGTATAAGAGTCTGACAGATATCACAATCAGAGCTTTTAAAAATTTAATTGTGCATATAATCTACGGATTAGAATTATAATGACAGTTTAGAATTAACAAGCAGGGCTGGAATCCTCTTGCCGTTTGTGTAATGTTTGAGTAACATGCTGCAGCAAAATGCTGGTGTGAAATTTGATTGTGAAATAAAGTGTGTGTTTCAGCACAAAACAGAAACATGTCCCAGCACCTCATCAGATTAGCTACAATTAGCATGAATACAAACAGGATTCAATTAGCAAGAAAACAAACAAAATAAATAAACCACTGTGTGTGTTTATGTGCATGCATTTCACTTCTTGGCCTCACCTCTGCCTTGAAGCTCTATGTAATAATGCAAAAGTGTTTAATATGGCATATATTTAAGGAAACAGAGCATACAAATCAACACCATCCCCATCCTGTCACTGAGAAATACACATATCTCTTTCAAGATGAGTTTTTACACAGTTAAGCAGGATTGGATGGAGAGGAAGGATCAGGTTTGGTGTGGGGAGAAGGAATAAAAGAGTCCAAATGATAATAAACAGCAAGGTAGGTAAAATGGTGAACAAGCAGAATAGAGAATTGCCATTGCAGACACAGGGCTATGAATGTGATGGGTGAGTGTGATACTTCCTTACAGAAGATGGAAAACTGTTAATTTCACAAGAGACCAGAAGTGATCAAATTTTATACACTCTTTGTGTTTATTGTGGTAAATAATAGTGTTTTATATTGTTGGTAACATAACACTTAAACCAGAGCTGAATACTATAGTGTTGCTTTAAACCAGTGGCTCCCAACCTTGGGTTCCCAGATATTCTCAGACTAAAATTCCCATTAGCTGTGCTGGCCAGGATTTCTGGGAGTTGTAGTCCAAGAACATTTGGGGGCCCAAAGGCTGGGAACCATTTTTTAAAACCATTTATCCCCTGATCTGAGTATAAATGGCCAGAACTGATTTGCATTCCACTCCCACTACCCTGGCTCACCTTCATGCACCCAATACAAAGTCAAGCACGCATCAGCTGTATAGCCAGTTATGTGAAGAGGATGATCCAGCAGGAGCAGAAATACCACTGCGTGGTTGCCTTTATGAACACAGTTTTTCTCCAACTGGATTTGGGAAATATAAACTGAGGCAGATTTTAGAACTGAAACTGAAGTTTATTTTCTCAATAAGAGATGCTGCTTGGAGGTCACTCTATTAATGACACAGCTATTTTACAACAGGTTTATAGATTCAATGTATCAACATGACTTTATCAAGGGACTTGCTTGCCAAAAAGTAAGTTACTTCTAGAAAAACAATTTGCTTTTATTAATGCTTTCAAAAGCACTCCTAGTCTCCTTTTCGACCTCCTCTAGTCTGAGGAAAATACAGACGTTGGCATTGCCTGACCAAAACTGTACAAGCTAAACCCAATCTGTCTGTTTTCCTAGCCAAGACCTGTCTGGCAGCTAAAACTGTCAGAAATTCCATTCTAAAAATCTCTCCTCCTCTTGTTTAGCAGGGGCTTTGTCTTGATATAATTGGCTAAGGAGCTTTCAGAAAATAATTTATCTGTTATAGTGAGTGCTGTAGTTAAATGATGGCTGAAGATGGCATTATATTATATGTTTCTTTTGATATATTTTTGTATTAAAGGAAAAAATATGGTGACAAAAACAAAAGTAATGTATTAACTCATGGGAGGGGCAGAAGAAAGCAACAAAGCAAGAATTGTAGAGTCTCCATTGGTGATCTTAACATTCTGAAAGCTGTATTCAGAATAGAAAAAAATTATATATTTATTTATCTTAACTTTGTATCATTTGTAGGCCACCTTTTTCTTGGTGAAGCTCAGAGTGTTAAAACAAGTAATACTAAAAACATAATAAATTGCAGATTAAAAAGCAATTAAACTACAATAATAATTAAAAATCCATTAGATAATTAAAAGCATTAAAAAGCAAACTTAGAGAAGCAAAAACCAAGCAGGGACTAAAGATGGGTCTACAACTGTTGGCAGAAGAATATAAAGGAGAGGGAGAGCAATCCACAACTTCGGAGAAGCCACAGAGAAGGCCTTGTCTTGTCTCCCCATCAAATGTGCCTGTGATTACCATGGAACCAAGAGAACGGACTCCTCTTAAGATTGGAAGGGCTGGAAAGGCTCGTATGAAGAGATATGGTCCTTCCAATACCCTGGACCCAAACTGTTTAGGGCTTTATAGGTGATAATTGAATTGGGCCCAGAAATGGACTGGTGGCCAGTGTAGTTATTGTAGCAGTAACATTATAAAGTCCCTATAACTGCCCCCAGTCTGCAGTCTAGCATCTGCATTTTGAACAAGCTGAAGTTTCTAAACTGTCTTCAAAGACAATCCTACATAGAGTGTCTTACAAGGCAATGACTTTCATTATGAGAACTTCGACTCCTCTAGGCAAAACGTCTTCGGTACTTTAAATCCTATTGAGTTTTATTTGGCATAAGCATTCATCGACTGTAGCCCACTTCTGAGTACTAGCAGAGATAATGTATCAGCCCATAAGCAGGGCAAAGGAAAGCAATGGAACAAGGATAATAGATTTCTGAAGTCCCGAAGCCCCCTTTGTAACCCTTTCACAGCATATGTTGTGTGCACATAGAATCATAGGATAATGAAGTTGGAAGGGGCTATCAGGTCATCAAGTCCAACTCCTTGCTCAATGCATGTGAGAATGTGCATGCATGAGAGAATGTGATCCCCCCATGACCTTTTAGATATGTAAATATTGCATATCGAAAATGGATACAAATACCTGTACTCTGAGCCAGTTATCTCTTGTTTTAGTTGGGTAAAGGTAAAGGTAAAGTTTCCCCTTGACATTTAGTCCAGTTGTGTCTGACTCTAGGGCGCGGTGCTCATCCCCGTCTCCAAGCCGTAGAGCCAGCGTTTGTCCGTAGACAGTTTCCGTGGTCACGTGGCCAGTGCAAGTAGACACGGAACACCGTTACCTTCCCACCGTGGTGGTACCTATTTATCTACTCGCATTTACATGCTTTCGAACTGCTAGGTTGGCAGGAGCTGGGACAAGCGACGGGAGCTCACTCCGTCGCGTGGATTCGATCTTACAACTGCTGGTCTTCTGACCTTGCAGCACAGAGGCTTCTGCGGTTTAACTCGCAGTGCCACCACGTCCCTACATTTAGTTGGGTAGTGAGGTGCAAATGGTCACCCAGGCACTAAAATCACCACACTCAATAAAATCAAATTTTCTCCACCACCACCATCATATGATCGGGGATTTGTCTTTTTGCCAGGAAAAGTGACTCCCTGAGCTATGGCAACTGAACACATTGCAGAAGCCCTTTGAAACATGTAATTTTATAGGACACTGGGAGCAGCAAACATTCTTGAAATCTGAATTCACCAGACCAAGATTCACCTGGAGTGGCAAGTAGCACCAAGCAATTTCCTGCTCCTGTATGCAGAAGATATTGCAAATAAACTTCACTGAATTTCCCGACCAAGATATGCCCATAATACACTTTAAATTAGGGCACATGGACTTCATTTTCTTAGTAATGTTTATGCCATTTCTTCACTTCCTATGCTTCATTGGGCTCCAATAATAATAATGCTAGTCAATCTAGTTTCACTGTCTGATACTCACTGATATGGCTTGAGAGTAGAATGCTCCACTGCACAGATGGCTGAAGGCTGATTGTCATTCCTCAGTGATAAGTGAAAGGATGCCTCCGTGCTCTTCTTTACCAGTATTCCCAGTGGCTGATACTTGACAATGAAAACAAGTTTCTGGACAAAAAACTGGGAAACCTTAGCTCAAATTAATTATCTTTTACACTTGTAGAACAGGGGACATGCTTGACTCCTTGAGACTTTGTGGCTCTGTATGTGTTCCTGGGTATGGTATTACTGAGGCTAACACACCACAATTCAGCACAAACACAATCAGAATTGAATTAAAGCTGAACCAAATTAACTTGAAGCATTAAAATATGTCGAGACTATGCAAGAGCAGCACTTTACATTTTTCATACAGCTCACACAGATAAATTTTCTGTATTTATTTATTTATTTATTTATTTATTCATTCATTCATTCATTCATTCATTCATTCATTCATTCAATTTGTATCCCACTCCCATTAGTGTCACAGCAGTGTTGGTAGATTTTTTAGTCATCCTTCAGTCTCGAGAGACTATGGTAACGTGCTCTGTACGGAGGACTTGGAACAGCGTCTAGTGTGGCTGAGAAGGCCAATTTGAGAGTGACAATCCCTTCCACACTGAAGACAAATACAATCTGGCTCCTGTCCAGCTCCCTGATTTTGCTGTTTTCGAGACTGCGTCTTTGCCTTGGCCTGCTGGACAAGGGTCTCTTCGAAATGGGAGAGGCCATGATGCACCGCCTGCCTCCAGGCTGAACGCTCAGATGTCAAGGTTTCCCATCTGTTGAGGTCCATTCCTAAGGCCTTCAGATCCCTCTTGCAGATATCCTTGTATCGCAGCTGTGGTCTCCCTCTGGGGCGCTTTCCCTGCACTAATTCTCCATACAGGAGATCTTTTGGAATCCGACTATCAGCCATTCTCACGACATGCCCGAGCCAACGTAGACGTCGCTGTTTCAGTAATGTATACATGCTAAAAATTCCAGCTCGTTCTAGGACTCCTCTATTTGGAACTTTGTCCTGCCAGGTGAGACCAAAAATGTGTCGGAGACAACGCATGTGGAACGTGTTCAGCTTCCTCTCCTGCCGTGCACAAAGGGTCCAGGACTCACTGCAGTACAGGAGTGTGCTCAGGACACAGGCTCTATACACCTGGATCTTGGTATAGGCCGTCAACATCTTATTAAGCCATACTCTCTTTGTGAGTCTAGAGAACATGGTAGCTGCTTTGCCAATGTGTTTATCCAGCTCAACATCTAGGGAGAGGGTGTCAGAGATCGTTGAACCAAGGTACACAAAGTCATGAACAACCTCCAATTCTTGTCTGGAGATGGTAATAGAGGGAGGTGAGTCCACGCCCTGGCCCATGACTTGTGTTTTCTTCAGGCTGATTGTTAATCCAAAGTCTTGGCAGGCCTTGCTAAAATGATTCATGAGTTGTTGGAGGTCTTCAGCAGAGTGGGCAACAACAGCTGCATCATCGGCAAAGAGGAAGTCCCGCATGCATTTCAGCTGGACTTTGGTCTTCACTCTCAATCTAGAGAGATTAAAGAGCTTTCCATCTGATCTAGTCCAGAGATAGACACCTTCTGCTGCAGTTCCAAAGGCGTGCTTCAGCATGACAGCAAAAAAGATCCCAAACAGGGTCGGCACGAGGACACAGCCCTGTTTCACTCCGCTTCGGATGTCAAAGGGATCTGATGTTGAGCCATCAAAAACTACAGTGCCCTTCATTTCCTCATGAAAGGTCCTGATGATGTTAAGGAGTTGAGGTGGACATCCAATCTTGGGAAGTATTTTAAAAAGGCCGGTAGGTTGGTAGATTACACTGGTGTGAACAATCTGGAACCTTTTGTTTTGTTTTGATTTTGGTATTGTGAAGATTTTGAATTATATGTGTGGGAACAAGCTTACATGCTGATTCTTAGCAGGTTTCCTAATACTTAGCATGGGTTCCAGGGTTCTTTTTCCATAACAAGTCAATATCTTCATATTTGGACAGGGGTGTAGTAAGTTAGGGGCAAATATTTATCTATATCTTTTCTGACCAACTTCCATTTTGTTTTTAATCTTGCCAATGAAATATTGTGAGAAATATTCTGTGCTCTGGGTAAAACTAGATTGATTTTATGGAATGAAAAATATTCACAAAGACTACATTTGCTGATGAAGAATATAACAAATGTAAATAATGCATTTGATATATGTTTCCTAGACTGTCTTTAAGATTAGAGGACACTGGAGGAATATATTCATAAATAATGCATTTGTCAACAGAAGGAGGGGGGAAATCATCCAGTTCTTTGTGCATGTTATTATCTGTGCTGATATTATTGTCCCAAGTGGAAGGGCTGATTGATTGATTGATTGATTGATTGATTGATTGATTGATTCAGAGGAGATAGAGGGAGATCATCTGGGAATAAATACAGTGGTTAGTGCAATGGGATATTGTGGACTATTGGGCTGAATCCAAATTGCATCTTGGTAACAAAACAGTCGGAAAAAGATAACTTTTCACAAATGCTTTTTAGGCTACAGTACAGATGTAGATAAGGTAAAAATGTCTTGATAGCAGAAGCATGAATAACTATTATGATCAATCTACAATCTAGTTAACTTCACAGTTGCCCATCAGTGAAGACAAGAGAGTACGTGATAACAGAATTTAAAAATGCAGAATTCAATAATGTGGGCTCCCATCTCCCATGAATCATGTGTCCTTTTCTAGCAGAATTTGAATGGACACCTTTGTAGGTCATCCATATATAGATAAATGGATATGTCAGGGTGTTTTTTTTTTTGTGGGGGTGGGTGGGATGGGGACGTAATAGTCCTTGCGAGTGCCAGTAATAGCCTAGACAGATAGATCACCTAAGGTCATTAGCATCAAAGAATGATAGTCCTTCTCCATCCCCAGAGCTCTCTGCCTTCCTTACTATCCCAGGATCTTTTGTCCCTCTTTAGGTTAATCGTAGGAAGGGCAGCAGTGCTAATAGGTACTAAAGAATGAGGGGTAGGGGTGGGGTATAACCAGACAGATATTCAGCTTCTCTTAAATAGAACATTGACATAACAGATTACAAATTAATTTGTTACTTCTAATGCATTAACTTTTTCAACAAAATCATTAGGTGACAACTGTATTTTTGACTAATGATTAGTGCTATGTCTCATGTTAATTAGACAACTGTAAAGGACTTTTTAGTTTAACAGTTTAATGATAAAACCAATATATAATAAATACGTATTCTCGAAGGCTTTCATGGCCGGGATCCGATGGTTGTTGTAGGTTTTTCAGGCTGTTTGGCCATGTTCTTGAGGTTTTTCTTCCTAACGTTTCGCCAGTCTCTGTGGCTGGCATCTTCAGAGGACAGGAGTCAGAACTCTGTCTGTGCAGAGTACTTAATTATACTTAATTATAAAATTAAGTATAAAATACTTAATTTTATAAATTTGTCTTAGTGTATTAAGGGTAGGATATGTTCTTTAACATTAATGTGCTGCAGTTTCCAAACTCTTCCCTGCTTAATGGTAGGCAGAAGAAGGACTTTTTCATATTGCATAAAAACTAGATATTCTTTCTTGTCTCATACACAATTCATCATGTATGCTTTGCATTCTTCTACTGCTCCTTGTACTTAATTTCTTTGAATAGAATTGCAAACTTTTTATTTGCACCCTGAGGAACAACAGGCATGCAGTGCATGCTAGAAAAGTAGTAAAGGTGATAGCAGCCTCTTAGACACAAAGCAATGAAATATTATAATCTTTCTTTATGGAATTGTTCAACAAAATGTAGCACTGTTCATGTTTTCTAATGTTTACACTCCAATGCACTCTGCTGCTTAGAGAAGGGAGAACAGGCCAAAGTAGGGCTATATTCCAAAACTGTCTTGTTAGGAATTTGAACCAAAATCAAATGGGATTTGTCTGAGACTATAAAGACCTCTGTGAGTCATGCTTAAATAGATAAACAGATAACAGTCTATCTGGAAATGAAGACTTGCACCATGTGCAAATCAAATTGTCCACTGCCAAATTAGTTAATTTAGTTATAATTTTAGTTTTAGCTGTCTGTAAAGTAGAAATAATGGCTATATTTAAGAAATGCAATTCTTGATTGTGTTTTAGCTTGGTAATACAGTTATCCCAAATGTGTGCTTTATTATAGTGTGTTTCCTATTATATATTAAAATCTAAGAAGAGAAAAGTATAGTAATATTTCTGTAAATATGTGCCATTGGAGAAAAGTATTGTATTGTGAATATTAAGCATCATAGAATGCAGGCCCAGCTCCTGTTGCTAGATAATCTGAATGCAGAGATCAGCAGTTAGAAATAAACGGAGTTATCCAAATGAGTTAGTTTTTGGGTTAACAGAGGGTCACCCAATTTAAATTCTATTTAAACTTAAACTATCACTGTTAAAAATTTAACAGTTGGAATTTAAATTGGTTCCAAGTTAAGCTGGAACTATAACTAGTTTGTTACCTTACCACACTGAAGCATTGTTACTGTCTATGAAGGAACCTGTGCTTCAGTTTCCATCGGCTTCTCATTCAATCATTTGTCATCCTTCTGTTGAAGGCAGCAGAATATGAGAAGCAGGTATCACAGAATTTGAGAGGTTTTGACCCCTTTTGAGAAATGTTGCCATTCTCCTGATTGAGAAGAGGACATATGCAATTAATTGTGTTCATATAGGGGGAGCGGATGTTTCCTCATTTTCAAAATTGCATCTTTAACTAAAGTTAGCTAGTTAAACTCCTCCTTCCCAATTTCTGCCTTCACTACACAGAAAGACGAATGTATCATTTTCCAAGTGCTGTTGCCAAGTCTGCTAAGTTCCTTGGCTGCTGAAATTCTCTTCGCCTTGGCAGAGTTAGAGGTGAAGATGCCATGAAAAAGAATTGTTTAAAGGACAGAAAGGGTATATAGGTAGGCTTACAGAGCTCTTATTCCACTCCACCACCCACTTACTTTCCAGTAGCCCTTCATCCCAAGCACTTTGCTCCAAGTACTAAAAATGAGTTGGATCAGACAAAAGCTTTTAAGGAGAACACCTGTAGGAATACTGCCGAAGACGGGGACGGATTCCATTAAGGAGGCATAGTGCGAAATCAAACTCCAAACCTCTGGCTCTGCAGCCAGATACCTAAATCATTGAAATATCTAGAAGTTCTAAACTGGAATCTCCTCCACTTTCTAATGTAATAAATCTTGGTTTACCTCTCAGGTACCAGGATTTTTTTTTTAAGGTAACAACTCCTTCTCCAGTCATGATCCACCTGCCCTTTGATTGGGGAGATGGAGCTTTTACTCCATCTGTCTGTCATGGTAGCTCAGTTACAGCTGAGAATCTTCACTGGCATACTTCTTAAGGTAAGGTAAGCCTGGAAGGAGTGCTATTGAATTTTTGTAAATTAATTTTCATGGCTAGCAACATCAAAACCTGCAAAGGGATTTGTAGAAAGAAGCTAGATGATCAAGAACATAATTGATCTGAACTTAAACTGCTGGAACAGCCTTTGCTAAGAGGAGTCCTTTCCTTCTCTATTCTGTAATTCAGAGAAAAGTCTTTGCCAGTATCTCAATGCCGCAAGCTCCAGCATGTTTCTAAAACATACTGCAGGTTTGCATAGATCAAATGAAAGCACTTTACTCATTATTGTTTAAGATTAACCCCCAGGTGGAGAATTACTCTTGATTTTTGGGAAGGGGGGTGATAATGGGAAAGAAATTACCTTTGTAAGTCGAGTGGACCCTCGACTTATGGATGGCTCCACTTGCGTACTTTTCGAGTTACGGACTTCTCCGGCCGCAAAATTTCACTTCGACTTGCGGCCAGAGAATCGACCTACGGACCAGAAAGGGGAGGCGGGGAAAGCGCCATAGGAATGCATTGAAATTTAATTAATGCGTTCCTATGGGGGGGAAGTCAGAAACCAAAAAAAAGTCAGAAAAAAGTCACTTACCAGGTACAGTAGACCCAGCCCCGCTCCTCACAGTGCCTTGGTAGCCCCTGAACAGCCGGACTCTGTGTGAGCAGAGCGCTGAACAGCTGAGAGGCGGCAACCAGCAGAGAGGCGGCAGCCATTTTGAGAGGTGACCACATGGCTGCTGCCTCTCAAAATGGCTGCCACCTCTCCAATTAGCCAGTTCGGTTATGTAGTTTCTGGCTTGCTTGACCTGCAAAACGAATGAACTTTCAAAATAAATGAACAATTTCTGAGCAAATTTGAAAACTTTGAAAGCAATGTAATGACATGCAATGAGTGCTTAGAAGTAATACACCATTTTACATTTTGCAGCGTAAAACCTCTATATTTAATTCACAGTTCTGAGCTCTTTCACAAATACAAAGTTGGAGTTAGGTAATACTTTTGCTGGACTGCTAAAATATCCTTAAAAGGTGAGACCTTTTAAAGTATTTATAATAATAATCTCATAACTACAGAGCTGGCAGGGACCCTATGGATCATCAAGTCCAGCTCCTGTCAAGCAGGCACAGTGGAGAATCAAATTTTCAACCTCTGGCTCCACAGCCAGATACATAAACCACTGAGCTCTCCAGTCATCAGGCCAGGCATAAAAATTTAGGATGGGGTATAAAAGGTAGCCAAATGTTATAGCAATGGAATCTGAAGTTTGTTTTAAAACTATACTCTACACAAACCCATCATTAGAAACTTGGTGGGTGATGTGTAGGATCACTTATTTTTCCCCATCTCTACAGATAAAGGACTTTCAGGAGCACAGTGAACTGTTCATTGCCTTCATTTGAAGCACACTGCTCCTATGCTAGCTTGGATGAGAAGCACCAGGTAACACAGCAGTCACTGGTGTGTGGATATACTAGTTACAAGAGCATGGGTGTATGAATTCATATCCAGGTAACTACGCATAAATGGTTGTGGATTGTACTAGAAAACATTAACTATCATCAGAATAATCATGGGGACTGTTCCTCCCTCTGCTAATATGCCAACAGTCAGTAGAATCCTAACTCAAAGATGTCACAGCACTAGCAGGTTCAGTTTAGGCACAATACATTTTTGTCAGCAAAAATTTCCTTCTGCCAGCAGTAATTCCCTTCTGTTGACAGAAGCTTCTCCTGCTGTCCAGTCTAGCAATCTGCCAACAGAGGAAGCCAAGGGAGAAAGGGAGGAGCAAGGAAGTGACAGTGTATAAGAGAAGCCCAGTTATGACAGATCCATCCCTCCAGCCTATGGACAGAGCCACAATATCAGCACAAAGTTAGGCCATATTAAGGATATATAGAAGTAAGGGACTACACTGAATTGCTCCAGGGTTGGAGAAGTCAGATCCACATTATTTTCCATTAATTACACAATGTTAAAGTCACTGTGAATCATCCTAGAGTTTTTTTCTCCCAAATCTGTAATTTTTTCCTCTGCCACTGGGGCTTCTGGTTTTTGGAATCAGTTTAGGCAGTCTGATTGCTTGAGCTAATGTGGAGAGGTTTATAGCTGTTCTATTAGAAATCATTCCAGCTGGTACAGCAGCAATGAGAGTGGCAGGGCAATGGGGAAACTGGCTGCCATTTGGATCCTCTCCTCCCCATACCTGGTGCCTAGGTCTGCTTGTTTCCCTCTTTCCTTCTCATTCTGTTTGTTTTTTTCTTTCAAAGGCTTGCTTCCCAGTCTCTAGGACAGCTAGATGACTAAAGAGAAAAAGAGAGAGAGAGAGAGGAGAAAGAGAGAGAAGTTTTTAATCAGCCTTGTTTACAGTTTGTTAAGATAGCCTGGTCCTTGCTGTTCAGATTTGCAGGAGGCACAGTTAGAGCAGAGCTATCTTAACAAGCTGGAGACAAGACTGATGGAAAAGAGTCCTCACTTTCCTCTCTGGCTCTTTGGTCACCTAACTGTCCTAGTGCTAAAGCAGCAAACCTTTCAATGAAAAAAAGGAAAAGAAAGGAAAGGGAAAGGAAGGGAAGCAGACCCCAGTGTGTGAAAAGAAGAGGACTTAAACAGTTAGCAAGCTGCAAACAAGGCTAAGCACAAACTTCCTCCTCTCTTTCTGCCAATTTCTGTGTGGTTGGCCAAAGTAAATTACCCAGAAAAACCTGACTGCTCAGGGTGCGACTCCACAGCAGAAACATTCATCTGTTCCCCACATTTTTCATATCCTAATTTCCAACAGCCCTGGGCTGGAAAGGTTTAGAGTCAACCCAGCTTCAGCTGGCCAAGAGTCAGCTTAGCTGATTCTTGGCCATTTTGGCAAGTTACAGTTGTATTCCTAATGAGAATACATTTTCATTCAGTAAAGTAATTTACGAAAATATTGGGTAACCCAACTTACATATTCCTGGTTAATGCATTTTAATTTGGCAATGACCAATCTACCTGATTGAACCTGATCTCCAGCCAAATAGTAATAAAGGAAACATTTATTTCTTCATGAACAAGACAGCAAGAGTTGAACCTAACCAGTGTAAAAACCCAGCCATGTTCCAACCTTCACCTCATGCGAAATATAGAAGTTTGAGGAACAAAAAAAACAACCATCTAGGTACATAGCAAGGACAGCAATTCAATTCACCTCTGCCTATCTCCTAACAGAAGAAATCTGCTCCCTTGAAGTCTGCTACAGGCGTGATCATCCAGGACCGAGCACAGCAGATGGAACGCTGGGTGCAGCACTACTCTGAGCTATATTCCAGAGAGAATGTAGTAACCAAAGAGGCATTAAATAACATCGAGTGCCTGCCTGTCTTGGAAGAGTTGGACAGCGAACCAACTTTAGCAGAAATAAAAGTGATCTTGGATTCCCTCGCCTCCAGCAAGGCACCTGGGAAGGATAACATCCCTGTTGAAGTGCTGAAGTGCTGTAAAGAGATCATCACCACCGAACTGTGTGAAGTCTTTCGTCTTTGCTGGAGGGAAGGTGGAGTACCACAGGACACGAAGGATGCAAACATTGTCACATTGTATAAGAACAAAGGAGACAGGGGCGACTGCAATAACTACCTTCTCAGCGTTGTAGGGAAGCTGCTTGCCCGTATTGTGCTGAAGAGACTACAGGTGCTTGCAGACAGAGTCTATCCAGAATCACAGTGTGGATTTCAAGCTAATAGATCCACCTGACATGGTATTCTCCCTCAGACAGTTGCAGGAGAAATGTAGGGAACAACGACAGCCACTCTTTGTGGCCTTCATAGATCTCACAAAGGCCTTTGATTTGGTTAGCAGGGATGGATTTTTAAAATACTTCCCAAGATTGGATGTCCACCTCGACTCCTTAACATCATCAGGTCCTTTCATGAGGAAATGAAGGGCACTGTAGTTTTTGATGGCTCAACATCAGATCCCTTTGACATCCGAAGCGGAGTGAAACAGGGCTGTGTCCTCGTGCCGACCCTGTTTGGGATCTTTTTTGCTGTCATGCTGAAGCACGCCTTTGGAACTGCAGCAGAAGGTGTCTATCTTCGGACTAGATCAGATGGAAAGCTCTTTAATCTCTCTAGATTGAGAGCAAAGACCAAAGTCCAGCTGAAATGCATGCGGGACTTCCTCTTCACCGATGATGCAGCCATTGTTGCCCACTTTGCTGATGACCTCCAACAACTCATGAATCATTTTAGCAAGGCCTGCCAAGACTTTGGACTAACAATCAGCCTGAAGAAAACACAAGTCATGGGCCAGGGCGTGGACTCATCTCCCTCTATTACCATCTCCACGCAAGAATTGGAGGTTGTTCATGACTTTGTGTACCTTGGTTCAACGATCTCTGACACCCTCTCCCTAGATGTTGAGCTGGATAAACGCATTGGCAAAGCAGCTACCATGTTCTCTAGACTCGCAAAGAGAGTATGGCTCAATAAGAAGCTGACGGCATATACCAAGATCCAGGTGTATAGAGCCTGTGTCCTGAGCACACTCCTGTACTGCAGTGAGTCCTGGACCCTTTGTGCACGGCAGGAGAGGAAGCTGAACACATTCCATATGCGTTGTCTCCAACGCATTTTTGGTCTCACCTGGCAGGACAAAGTTCCAAATAGAGGAGTCCTAGAATGAGCTGGAATTTTTAGCATGTATACATTACTGAAACAGCGATGTGTACGTTGGCTCGGGCATGTTGTGAGAATGGCTGATGGTGGGATTCCAAAAGATCTCCTGTATGGAGAATTAGTGCATGGAAATCACCCCAGAGGGAGACCACAGCTGCGATACAAGGATATCTGCAAGAGGGATCTGAAGGCCTTAGGAATGGACCTCAACAGATGAGAAACCTTGACATCTGAGCGTTCAGCCTGGAGGCAGGCGGTGCATCACAGCCTCTCCCAATTTGAAGAGACCCTTGTCCAGCAGGCCAAGGCAAAGAGGCAGTCCTGAAACCAGCAAAATCAGGGAGCTGGACAGGGGCCAGATTGTATTTGTCTTCAATGTGGAAGGGATTGTCACTCTCGAATTGGCCTTCTCAGCCACACTAGACGCTGTTCCAAGTCCTCCATACAGAGCACGTTACCATAGTCTCTCGAGACTGAAGGATGCCTAATCTAAATCTCCTTTGTAAGGGAGGACAGAACTCAAAAGAAAGAGGTTCATTTTGATTTACCTCTAGTAGCACTGAAACTCAGCTTCCATTCCATCATTCACAATATATAGTCTGGGGGTGGGGGGGAGGGATGTACTGAGAAACCGTTAGTAGAATGGTGCCAAAATCCTAGCAGCAACCAAGTCATAGACATATGTGAGACTATGATAGTGCTGACCAACACTCTTCACACTTCACCTGTCCAATCAATGTATCACTATGACATCCCAGTTTGCATTAGTAATACTACTCATTTTATATTGTAGTAATTTTCCTATTTTTATATGAACATGATTTGCAAAGCATAATGGTATATGGTAGGCCAGCTGCATGTTCTAGTTACAAAATGGTGGCAGGTTGGTGATAAAGCGACTTGACCAAGAATCCTTTGACTATTGGCAGCAGGCCCATCATCCTCACTAAAAAGTAGACTGTAGGCAATAAAAATATGACCAGGTGGCAATCTTAATTGTGAAGTGTGTGCGTATAATTCCAGGGTGCTCTATCCTTAAAAAGCAGAATCTTGACTTTGACTAAAAATGAACTTGTATTTAATGTTGTTTGCTGGAGCTATTGGCAGTTTTCTTTATACCTGTGCATCAAACGTATTTAATTTATAGCTGCCTAATTATTTGGCTCCACCATGCTAATATGGTAGCTTTATCAAAATTAAGTGCTAGGATATCATGCAGAGCCAGATTGCTGACTGGGGCTGGTTACAGGGATCACATAACTCTCCTGTTACAGCAGCTCCACTGGCTGCCAGTCAGCTTCCAGGCACAATTCAAAGTGCTGGTTATAACCTATAAAGCCCTAAATAGCCTGGGTACAAGATATCTCATTTCAATACTAGCAAGGTTATGCTCAAAATCCTACAAGGTAGGCTTCAGCAGTATGTGGACCGAGAACTCCCAGAAGTACAAGCTGGATTTCGAAGGGGCAGAGAAACTAGAGACCAAATTGCTAACATGCGCTGGATTATGGAGAAAGCCAGAGAGTTCCAGAGAAACATCTACTTCTGCTTCATTGACTACGCAAAAGCCTTTGACTGTGTGGACCACAGCAAACTATGGCAAGTTCTTAAAGAAATGGGAGTGCCTGACTACCTTATCTATCTCCTGAGAAATCTATATGTGGGACAGGAAGCAACAGTTAGAACTGGATATGGAACAACTGATTGGTTCAAAATTGGGAAAGGAGTACGACAAGGCTGTATATTGTCTCCCTGCTTATTTAACTTATATGCAGAATATATCATGCGAAAGGCTGGACTGGAGGAATCCCAAACTGGAATTAAGATTGCCGGAAGAAATATCAACAACCTCAGATATGCAGATGATACCACTCTGATGGCAGAAAGTGAGGAGGAATTAAAGAACCTCTTAATGAGGGTGAAAGAGGAGAGCGCCAAAAATGGTCTGAAGCTCAACATCAAAAAATCTAAGATCATGGCCACGGGCCCCATCACCTCCTGGCAAATAGAAGGGGAAGATATGGAGGCAGTGACAGATTTTACTTTCGTGGGCTCCATGATCACTGCAGATGGTGACAGCAGCCACGAAATTAAAAGACGCCTGCCTCTTGGGAGGAAAGCGATGACAAACCTAGACAGCATCTTAAAAAGCAGAGACAAAAGTCCACATAGTCAAAGCTATGGTTTTTCCAGTACTGATGTATGGAAGTGAGAGCTGGACCATAAAGAGGGCTTACTGCCAAATAATTGATGCTTTTGAATTGTGGTGCTGGAGGAGACTCTTGAGAGCCCCCTGGACTGCAAAGAGAACAAACCTATCCATTTTGCAGGAAATCAACCCTGAGTGCTCACTGGAAGGACAGATCCTGAAGCTGAGGCTCCAATACTTTGGCCATCCCGTGAGAAGAGAAATCTCCCTGGAAAAGACCCTGATGTTGGGAAAGTGTGAAGGCAAGAGGAGAAGGGGACGACAGAGGATGAGATGGTTGGACAGTGTCATCGAAGCTACCAACATGAATTTGACCAAACTCCAGGAGGCAGTGGAAGACAGGAGGGCCTGGCGTGCTCTGGTCCATGGGGTCACGAAGAGTCGGACACAACTTAACGACTAAACAACAACAACAAGCTATCTCAAAGACCATATCTCCCATTATGAGCTGGCTCGGGTGTTAAGATCATCAGGAGAGCCCTTTCTCTTGGTCCCACCATGTTGACAGGTGTGTCTGATGAGGACACAGGAGAGAGCCTCTCTGTTGCTGCTCCCAGACTTTGAAACTCCCTCCCACAGGACACCAGACTGGCCCCATCGTTGCTGTCCCTCCACAAGCAGGCAAAGACCTTTCTCTTCAGGCAAGCCTTTCTACAGTAACTTAGCTACCTGGGTGTGATTTTTTTTCTTTTTCTTTCTTTTTTTAAAAAGATGGATTGCTGTGCAGTACTGCTTTAGTTGGATTTTTAGTACTACTTGTGTTTTCCATTTTTGTATTTTCCATTTCTCAGAGTAGCATTTTAAAAAATATATATTTGTGTATATATTGTTCTTAGCTCTAATATTGTATTAATGATGTAAGATGCCTCTTTATTCATTATTCTTTTATTTTCTCTTAACCACCGTTGTATACTCATAGTTTTCAACTTCAAATATTGTCTTTCAGTATTGTAAGCCATCTTGGGTCCTTTTCAAGGAGAAAGGCAGGGTAAAAATAATTTGGTAACTGCAGTACTTGGGGGAAATTTAAAAAGCAGACAACCAGCAAAAATGCTGTCCCAATTTACACACTCAATGGCTCCATCTTGGAATACTGTATATTAAACCACCAGTTTACTTTTACTGCTCCAGAAGGAAATTGATAATATTTTAGTTAGGAGCATGATATTTGTCTTCCCTTTTAATGTGATGTTTAAAGTAGTCGTTTACCATTCTGTGGCTGAAATCCAGTTGTAAGCTGCAACTAGAATAGGCCCTACTCAAGAACCATGGGGAATTTGGTGATTCCTGAATTCTCTTGGTTCCACTGATTCAGCAAGTCTACTCTAATTGTGATTTACTACTGGATTTCATCTCCTCTTTGTTAAACAGATAAGTAAACTACATAGAGTCGATGTTCAGGTGGAAAAAAAGAGGGTGGAAAGAATTAATACATCAAACCTTGTAGGATGACTTCCAGTCTACTGCATACAAATTTAGAAGCAAACCTCACTAAAACTGGAATATATGTCTGAATAAAAATGCATAGGATGGGCTGCAGTGTCTTGATTCCATGCCCAGTTACATACAAAACCAAAGGGACCAGACCTTTTAGAGATTACCAATCCAAATATGTCAAAATCAAGACCACCTTTTTCCTGACTATAGCATATTATTTCTGTTAACATCAGGACTGTGCATCAGCTTCAGCCAAATCTGGAATTTGAACCAACCCAGTCTGAGACAGGCCAATTTGGCTGAGATCTAGATAGAAGGAGGAGAGGCAGGTGCAATGGCTATTCAGACTGAGGCAGTGATTTGAACTTCTAAAGTGGGGAGAAAAGCCAAACTGCTGGGAGGGGATTATGTGAGCAAGTGATTCGGAGGAAAGGAAGGAAACTGGGCTTTGCTTAGTGACAACAGTAACATCCAACCTTAGGGAAGAATTTTACTTCAATTGCAGTACTTACCAGGAGTAAAATTTAAAGGTGTCCGGTACACAAACTCCTGAACCTAACTATCTGGCACGCTTACTGGAAGAAATGATTGGTTAGTGCTGGATAAACAGACACTCACCTCAGGCCAGAAAAGTTCCTCCCAGTCACACAAACTACAGACAACATGCCAGCTTGCAAATAAAACATAAAAAATAGAGAATTCAATCTCTAGGTGGTCTGCCTGTTACTTATTCTGAATAACCTGAACAGATACTACATTTGAGAGGGATGGAAGGTTTGACATAGAGGAGCTCCTGTCCAGTGTAACTATCTCTTGGCATAAGAAAAGCATGGTGGCGGATGTGAAAGGGAGTAGAGGTGGATTTTAGGAAGGGAGTGGCAGAATGTCATCTAAGAGCAGGATTGCTTGACTCTATTTATACAGGATGTAGACCACATTTTGGGGGATGGGATGTTATTCATATAAATATTCTACATGTACTTGATAATCTTTTGATGCACTGGCCAAGTCAAGTGAAATGTTAGCACACAACTGGAACCCCTGCTCATACAATTGATTGATGCTATGTTAATATGAAGATCGACAAAATATGTGGCAAGCAAATCTGAACATGAAACAATAATTTTATTTTTTAGACGTTATTCATTAGACTTTTATTCATTAGAAAGCTTACATGTGTGATGTCCTCTTTGTGGCTTGCAACCTTTATAAATTAGGCACAAGCTGAAAAATAGGACAAGACTCTTCTACTTCTACTTAGATGGGTTGCAATGAGAGTTTTTGTGGGTATAATTTGTCCTACCAATGTGGAAGAAGTTGAATGTTCTAAAATTACCTCTTCAGAATCAGGAGGAAAGGCCCAGGAACCTCATCTCCCTTTTTATATTATTGTCTTATTTTAAGTAGTACAATCCTAGCATTTTTTGAAGACTGCAGCATACCTGTTTTCTTTATGTGTGTGTGTGTCTTTGTGGTTTTTTTGTGTGTGTGGTTTAAGGAAATTTAACAAAAGTTTTGAGTTTCACAGTTGCCAATGCAATTTTCAAAGTAACTACCTCTAGAACATTAAGGAATTTAAAAAGCTGAAATGAAATTTTTTGTGTTGCTAATTTTCTTTAACATTACTAGGTCTAACCAGAATCTGAAGTCTGAAAGTCAATATGGGATACAGAAATTATCGTTTCTTGAATTTCTTAGATGAAGAAAGTATTGGAGCATATCTCCATAATATGGGTTTTTATACTTAATCAATATTTCCTGGAAGCCAGCCACTGATGTTATATTGGCAGAAATGTTACTTACATTACCAATTTTTTTAATTTATTTAACAAAGTAACCTTCTGATGTTTTGCCAAGCCATTAAGATTTTTTATTCATGTTTTTTGGCTTACTTCCCTGCAGTTGCTCTAGGTAGCAGTAATTTTGGCCCTTATAATTGACTGCCTCAACATAAGTTGGCAGAATTCATAAGAACTGGGAATGTGTTTGCAATGTGTGACAAAGGATAATATTGTTTTCTTGTTTGAGTAGCAATCTGTGATGAAATCCACAAAAGTGGCAAGTCTATCTATTGATGCTTGCACAGAAAAAGTTCCCTGCATGGACGAAATGTAGCATGTTGGGGAAAGGACTTTGCTAAACCTTGATCTGTCAGTTTTCTACATGCAGTGATTACTATTACTACTCCTGTTATTACTACTATTACTGCTACTATTATTATAGAATAGCCAGAAATGAAATTTTACTTCAGTTTAAAGTTGTACAGGGAAAGATGCTACCATTTAATCACCTTCTTCTGAGTGATTTGTAGGATAGCTTCTAGAGGCATGAACTGGAGAATGAAGTTAGATAATTCTCTAGATCAGTGGTTCCAAATCTTGGGTCCCCAGATATTATTGAACTACAACTTCCAGAAATCCTGGCCAGCACAGCTTCTGGGAGTTTTTGTCCAAGAACATCTGGGGGCCCTAGGTTTGGAACCACTGCTCTAGATAAAGGCAGGATACAGCTGCAGATGTTATTGTCTCCAAATACAAGAATGTAGCAATGCTGCTCCATGAGAACAGAATACAAAACCAAAATCCACAGTACTTTTAATAGGACCAACAAACATTCTACAAAATTGTGCAAGCGTTTGAGTTCTCTACAACTCTTTATATAAGTTATGTGCATTCCAAATTTAGAGGGTGAAAGAGAATCAGGTAAGTCCAAAACTTTGGTCAGATGTAACTATGGCCATGAACTTTACTGTCATACTCATTCCCAAGGTGGAGATTTAAGTTATAAATGTGCAACAAGGGAAATGCAAATTCAATTGCTTTGAAGTCGATCTGGAGGATTTTGGTCTGCTCAGTTTAAGTGACCACACAGGGAGAGAAGAGAAAAGCCTGCTAGTTTGTAGTTCTACTGAAGTGCCTGTAGGAGGCGCGGTTCAAAGGAACTGCCTTAACCACCTGTAAAGGCTATCCTTCTGTTACCTTTTTCTCTGATTAGCAAACAGGTATGCACAAAATGCCTCTGGGCAGGGATTGATAATAACCAGACTTGACATGGCCTGGCTCCTGCCAAGCCTGGGCTTCTGAATTTTGTTGCCTCTGTCTTCTTCGACTCTGAAAAGGAGTGGGTGGAGAGAAGGAAGAAAGATCCAAGCAAAAGTTGCTGTTGGAGGAAGACACTTGCCCAAAGCCATGCAGTGTGCTTGCTGCCACTGGTTCTGCAGTCTGACAAGATTCTGAGATCAGCAAGGCTGGGGTCAAGTGAGTGCTGTATTGATTTGGAGCTGAGAGATTGAGAGAGAGACTTGGTAAAAGGCGAAGTCTGCCTTTTATCAGCTGAGGCAGATAGCACACCTTCACCTCTGTCTTGACAGGAAATCTCTCACAACACTGGTCCGTGTGCTTGTAATCTTGAAAATATACTATTGCAATGCTCTCTACACGGGGCTGCCCCTGAAGGCGTTTCAGAAGCTGCAGCTGGTGCAGAACGCCGCTGCCAGGTTGGTCTCTAGAACATCTTAATATGACCATATAACTCCTGTCCTGGCCTGTTTGCATTGGCTGCCTGTATGCTTCTGGGCCAAATTCAAGGTACTTCTCTTGGTATTCAAAGCCCTGAATGGATTAGGACCTTCTTACCTGTCTGAGTACCTCTCCCTCAAAACATCCACCTGTTCCACCCGCACCTTTTATATGGGAATGCTCTGGGTGGCCACCCCAGGGGAGGCCAGGAAGTCTTCCACCCAAAATCAGGCCTTATCTGTGTTGGCTGCCTCACTGTTTCTACTACAGGTGCAGCTAGCCCCATCCCTCCTGGGTTTTAGAAGGCAGCTTAAGATCTGGTTGTTCTCCCAAGTCTTTCTTTAGTTTGCCCCAAAGTAATCTTACGTTCACCTCTTAGTTTGCCTCCTGTGATTTTTATTTTTTGTTTTATTTTACAGCTGATGGGCCTGTTGGATTATTGCACCCATTGGTTCTTGTCCATCATGGTCCTGGGATTTCATGTTTTTCCTACTGATGCTTTTTATTGCTTTCTATTATTGTTATGTTTGGTTGTGTTTGCCTCCCAGAGATGTAGCTTTGCTACTAGCTGGATGGAATAAAAATGCAAGCAAGCAAGCAAGCAAGCAAAGAAGCAAGCAAGCTAGCAAACCAATAAATAAGCAAACAAACAAAAGTGGGTTGGTCAGGCAGCAGATCCCTTCCAGCTCTGTAGTTCTAAGATTATTATTATTATAATAATGGCCACTCCAGCCAGAGAGGGGTGGGGCGAGAGAGAGATTTGTAACTTGCAGTGTTAGAAGAACCTTGTGGTAGAAATGTCCTTTTTCTCATAAGAAATCTCCAACTTCTTGTGAAGCTTGTGTCTCATATAGTTTGGCTCTAGTTATATCTGGAAGTCTACAAGTTGGCCATCCCTGGTCTGTAATCATGGGTTCAATATGAAGTTCATTTTACGTAACCTAATGTAAAGCATTTAAAGGACTGATATAAAAAGGAAAACAATTTCCTATTACAAAGACCAAATCCTTCCCCCCACCCCTGATGCACAGTAGCACAATCTTGGAGGTTGCGGTACCTAATGGAAGCTAATTAATGAGATGCTTGTTGCTTTTCTCATCACATGCTGGTCATGCAAACAGATATACAATTGGCACCTCATTAATTAACTTTAGCTACAAAATCTGGGACTGCACTACTGAACACAGAAAAAAAATCAATAGGATTTTAGCCAAGTATTTTAGTTAAGGCAGTGGTATACTGTAGAAAAGGAAAGGTTATCTAATAGAATGTCTCAGGAGGGAAAAAAGTTCTTCCTCAGCATACTTACTTCAGGGTAACTAGCTGGGGATGGGAAAGCAAATACAAATAACGGCAGCATTAAGTTCTTAAGTTGATTTTATGATTCAATCAGTGTAGCTATTGATAGTAAGGTAGATGTTTAAGGCCACTGAACTGAATTTCTGATCATCATATTACTGGTGAACAGGTGTGCTTCTGAGATAGTAACAGACAAAAATGAGGTATCTTATATATATTTCACAATGACATAGAGAGAAATTGGACTGGCCCTCACTCCTACTGTTGATAGCACAGAAACAGTTGGTATCCAAGCCGTTTGAGAAAGGAGTGGGTGGATTTCTATTCTCTGATGAGCTGAAATCTTCTTTGACTTACTTACCATTGTGCAACTTGAGATTGAAAGTTGCCATCTCTGGGTTGCATCTTCCCCAGGAGCAGCTTATTTCTTGAAAACATGGAGAAAAGTGAGTGACTGATAGGTATTGGAGACTGACAGCTTCTTTTATCCCATGGAATTACTCTAGCATATCAGAACATAGCTGCCAGATTTGCCCATCATTCACTTATATCTTTTTCCCCCTTACAGTGCTCATTCAGTTTTGAAATGATCATAATTCTAAGAGACAAAAGAGAGTTATTCTTGCATGTGTCCATGTAGCTGATTGTTAATCAGTAGAAGAGATGCCAGGAATATGTTTATGTTTTTTTAAAAAAAAAATGTTGGGAGGCAAATAAAGCGATAAGATGCCAGGGATCTTGATCCAGGCTCTTTGGCAGCCAGACTTAGCTGAATTAGTCTCTGTGTTGTCATGGCAACTTGAGGCTTTCTGGCATGCTCTCCATTGGCTCCACAGTGTAAGGGAGGGTTCCAAAAAGGCCTAACCAGCATTGTGAATACTGAGAAATGTTGAAAATAACAATATATTTACTCATTACTGGCTTAAAAGTATGGTCAGATAACATTACTGTAGTTATTAGCTCAGGAGGGCAGGGGTCAGGTGACATTGTGGGCCAGTGAGTCTCTGTTATGCTTATAAAGCATGGCTGAGTGATCTCAAGAACCACAGACCAATTTACACACTGGTCAGGTGCTGTAGGGCTGCATTCCCAAGAGGACAGGATAAGGACAGGTGCATGTCCAAAGAGGCTAATCTGCATTTTAAAAAATACTACTAGCAATGTGAAGTTACTAAAATGAAAATGTGTATTTGTGAAAAATTATACAACATGTAGAAATTTATGTCTCTCACTAACTAATCTTTACACATTTTAACTATTGCCCCTCAATAAAATCATAAGACAACTCTATCCTGAAAGAAAATACTTTGGCCAAAATCCTCTTGAAAAGTTATGCCAGCATAATGCAAATGGCTTAACTTTTAGAGGCAATATCTATTTCACCCTTTGTCAGTACACAACAATTTGCCTCCAAAACATGAGCTGTTTGAATTATGCTTGTGTTATTATGATCCTAGAGTGCCTCTGACTCTGGTCATGCTCTTGAGCCTGAACAGTCCTGTGTTTTGGATGAAGATCAACATTTGTGGTCTTCATCCAGTGTTTGAATCATTCTTACCTGCTCATCTTCCTGATAGCTTGCCAACTTAATTGCCAAACTCTCTTTGCCTTCTCCTGGCCACATGTCTAGGTAATTGATGCAGATTTCCAAATAGCATAAAAACCATATCTCAAGATTTGCTCAATTGGTGCGTAGTGCATGTGATATTCATGCCAAAAACCAATGCCATATAGAGGGAAAGAAACTGACCTTATATTTTGGGCAAATATTCTAGAACAACTATTTAAAATAAAAGATCTAAATACCAGTGTATTTTCTGCCACAAAATATTTAGCATGATTTTTTTCTAATTAAAATATAGCTGATAGATTAACCATGTGTCTTAATTTACAAGAACAGTACTCTACTTGAAAGTATCTTGTACATCTGAATCCAGTTTCAAGGTAAAGATACAAAAGAAGAGAGACTTCATACCAGTGCAACAGGCTGAGGAACCCATCACCTAGTTAAGAGTCTTTTCTACTATGCTGAGAAGTAACATATTTGCATTAAATTATAGTCATTGGCCAAAATCCTTTCTGTAATGCCTGCTGGCCTAAAGCAATCAATGTACTTTTTAGCAGTGAATTCCCATATATTAAGGAATTGGTGTAGGCATTTCCTGCATGATTAAATGTGCAAGAGGAAATGACTACTATGCTAACTCTGTAACTTATGGCCATTCACTGCTGAAAATTATATCAATACAGTTACATCAACAGGAGTAACAAATAAGACTTGGGCCATTATGCTTCCTGCCATCATGGAGTCTCACAAACCTGTAAGCTCGGAAGGGTAATTCACTAGGCAGTGCATGGATCATCTGTTGCCCAGTGCTGATCAAAGTCTGATCAGATATAACTATTAAAGATGTGACCATTTTTAACTTAACACTATTGCTGGATGCTATGTTTTCTCCTCAACCATACAGAAAACTCCTAGGTAGCTGCTCCAATCACCTGGCAGGACCCATCACTGCTATCTCCTTTGGATCTCCCTTAGATTTTTCTTGCCTGGTACTCCATGTCACACCAGGTAATGTAGGGTTATGGGGCACTGCTGGACACTTAAAAGGTGGCTAAATCCATCCACACAGTATAGCTTATAGCACTAAACAGATAAGCCCATCAATGTGTACAGGCAGAGGAATATGGCCACCAAACAACACTTGTCTATGGCTGCTGAAACCAAGTGGTAGCCTTGGGTAAAGATTCAAAAGGACTCCATTGAATTAAGAAACACCAGTATCTTATTGCCTCAACATGGAGTAGAAGAGCAATTACATATGTGTCCTCTCCCCTGCTGTGGCAGGCTGTATGGTGCATCTGTGAGACTAGTTATCCAACTGGTCACACAACAGGAAGCTTGCCAGAGTGGCAAGGATGCTTACCCATTTGCCGTATTTGAGTAATAGAATATTGGCCTATGGATTGTAATGAACAAAAGCTAATGTTAAAATAAACGATAAAGATTAAAGATGGCACAAGACTTTTTTTTATTTTATGATTGTGTAAGTAAATTTTTAAAGATGGAAAATTATCTATAATTTATGATCATTTAGTTGTCTTCAGGATGACCTGGTTTCTCTTTGCTATATCTTGACATCCTTCTTTTTAAGAAGCAAAAGGCTTGTTAAAGGCTATATAGTAGTGTTTCTGGTGTTTTCTCAGTTTCCATCAAAAGGCTTTTGTAAAACCTGTTACTGAAATGTAAAATTCTTTCTATAATAAAATTAGCATCAAGTTCAGATTATGTGAAATTATTATTTTTCCTCTGTCAAAATCATTAAAAAAATCTTATTTGAAATCAGCATGTTACTCTTCTTCCCATCTTTTTGTATTTTTAGTAAGAGTATGATGGACTTTTTCCTCAGAACTGCACTACTTGATGTTAGCTCATTTTAATTGAAAGGATTTGGTTGTGGGTTTTTTTCTAAAATTAGTGTTGTTGCAATTATCTCCTCAGCAGATATATGATGACCTGCAGCAAAAACATCATGACATGTAACCAAATGTATTGTTTTGCTGCAAACCAATATTGCAAATTTGAATTGGCAGCATAAGTACTTATTGAATATGTAATTGGAAAAACTTGTAGATCAGCTTAGAAATTGTATGGCAACTACTTCCTGGAAAGCAAGCTATGAGTTTATTATATGGCATGTAGAAACTGGAGTCCAATGTAGTCCAGCAGAAATTGGACTAGAATTATTTTGTAACTACCCAAGACCAGTAGCCACTCAGGAAACTGAGATTCTGTATCAGGACCTCCGTGTGAAAGGAAAGGGCTAGATGTGTGCTTTTACAAAAAAAGAAAAGAAAAGAAAAATAAAATTATATCACATCCATAGATGGATCTCCAGTATACCAGCAACTTGGTAGAGTAGCCCCATAACTACTCACCACAGAGATTAAACAGCAGTCTAACTTTAAGGTACTTCAGCAAAACAGGACTGGATGTCTATTGTGTACTCATTTTCATCAGGAAACCTAATGTCATGATATGCCTCACTGCTGAAAAGAAGCCAGACAGGGCATTCAGCTACATTGCTAGGCCTAGTTCTGGACAGAGAATATGTAGGAACCAGCTGTTTACAGTCTCAGTTGTATTTTATGTATCTTACTGAAGGTCAAGGAAAAGATGGTCTAGCATGATACTGAACAGAAGTGGCCAGGCAGTAAGTTACTGAAGTTTCTCTAAATAATAATGAACATCTTACCACAAAGAAAGGTGTGCTAACATGTACATATACAGTGATGCCTTGAGTTACGAACTTAATCCGTTCCAGAAGATGGTCGTAACTCAAATTGGTCGTAATTCAAAGCACCATTTCCCATAGGAAATCTCAAGGCGCTAGTCGCAAGTCAAATCATTAGTTCCCATAGGAACTAATGCAAAAGCGGTTAGTCCGTCCACTAGGGGGAGACTTTTTTTTTAAACCTAAGATGACTTAGGTTTAAAAAAGGGCTGGAAAGGAGGGAGGGAAGGAGGGAGGGAACAATGGGGAAAAGAGGAAAGAAAGAACGTCATCACTGGGATACACAGACCCCTCAGACAAAGGTTTGTACTTTTAGGCACAAAAAGAGTGAGGATAGAGAGAGAGAAGACAAAGGGGGAGAGATTGGAGTCTAAAACACACTTTAAACGAAACACCTTTTAAACCAAACACTTTTTAAACCAAACACCTTTTAAACCAGACACGTTTTAAAACAAAAGAGAGATCCCCCCACTAAAAAACACACTAAAAAACACACTGCAAGAGCCATCAAAACACAGAAACATAGCCCCCCCCCCCCAATCAAACAAACCCATTCCAGCAGGGACTAAAAAACACACTGCAAGACCCATCAGAAACGCAATTAATCCGTTCCAGCCGAAACCCCCCCACTAAAAAGACACTAAAAAACACACTGCAAGACCCATCACAGCACAGAAACATAGCCCCCCCCCCCCGAATCAAACAAACCCATTCCAGCAGGGACTAAAAAACACACTGCAAGACCCATCAGAAACGCGATTAATCCATTCCAGCCGAAACCCCCCCACTAAAAACACACTAAAAAACACACTGCAAGACCCATCACAGCATAGATACATAACCCCACCACCCAGCCCAAACCCACGCTGCAAAACCCACCCAGAACAGGCAGTTTTTAAAAAGCAAAAAGCAGTACTTTATCAGGCAGTCCGAAGCCTCCTCCGAACGCACACTCTCTAACCACTGGGGCGAAAGAGCTACAAAGAAGCAGCCTCTTCGCTGACCAACGGTTAGCAGTTCAAATTTCCCTGCCTTTTTCCCGGTTGTAACTCAAAGCTCCAGTCACAAGTCAAAGCAAAATTTTGCAGCCGGAGCTGCTCGTAACTCAAATTGGTCGCAAGTCAGGACGTTCGTAAGTCGAGGCACCACTGGTACATATTTGACAGTTGTATACAAATTGATTAACACAGAAGATTCAAGCTTTGACAGAGACACCTGTAAAAATTTTCAATTGAAACAATGAACTTGCATTGTTTTCTTCTTTCCCTTTTTAAGCAAGTGTATTATTTTCAAATGCATATTTTGAAGTACAGTATCTTGTGTAAAATGGAAAACCAACTAGAGTTTTCTTACTGGATTTGATACTTTTATGTAGTAGAAGTCTACAATATATAATTCATGTTTGCATCTTTATTAAATAGTGGAATTGTATATATGTTCACTGAGATGTGTTAGGTCTCAGTGAACCTGTGGAGCCTGGAAGTTAGATTCCTCACTGTGCCTCCTGTGAGCAGAGTCAACCTGTGTGGCCATGGGCAAGCTACATACTCCCAGAGCACTCCCAGAAGAAGGGAATAGTAAATCACTTCTGAATATTATACACCTGGAAAACCCTGAAAATGGTTGCCACCATAAGGGTTGACGTGATGGCATGTGATTATTCACTGAGAAGCAAGTTCCTTTGATTACCTAGAGCTTACTCCTTAGCAAGAGTGGTTAGGATTACAGCAGGAAAGAACAGTCCTATGAGGCAGAGGAGGGAGAAGACATAGTGATTGAGTCACTTCTTCCTAAAGTTTAGGTGTGCAAAGCACTGTTCATTTCTATGTGTCTACTCATGAGTAAGCCTCAGTGCAGCATCTTGCTGGATGTGCAATTCATTAATGCTGCTCCCTTGTGCTGATAGCAGTCTCAAAATTATTCAACCGCTTCATGACAAATATCTTTAGTACTTAGTAAATCACCCTTTTGCTGTTATGACCTGCTGCAAATGAGATGCAGAGCCAGACACCAGGTTATGACAGCATTCCTGAGGAATCTTAGCCCATTCCTCATGACCAATGGCCTCCAATTCAGTAATATTCTTGGGTTTGCGTACTGCAACTGTCTTCTTCAAATCCCACCAGAGGTTTTCTATGGGGTTCAAGTCAGGTGAGTGTGATGGCCAATGTAGAATCTTCCAGGACTTCTTCTGCGACCAAGCCTTGGTGGAATTTAGGGTATGCTTGCGATCATTGTCCTGTTGGAAGATCCAATGATGCCCAAACATCAGCTTCCTCACAGATGGCATGATTTTTTCTCCCAGGATTTCCAGATACTTCAGTGAACCCATCTTGCGTTTCACACACTGCAAGTTTCCAGTGCAGAGGATGCAAAGCAGCCCCAGAGCATCACCATGCTTAACTGTAGGCAGAGTGTTCTTTTCAGCATATGCTTCATTCTTCTTCCTCCAGATATACCATGGATTCATTGGGCTGAAATGTTCTACATAGTTTTGTTTCATTGCTTCATGGAACAGAATCCCAAAACCTCTGTGGCTTATTTGTATGATTTTGAGCATACTGGAACTGACTTTTCTTGTGCTTTTGGGTCAGTAATGGTATACGTCTTGGAGTTCTGGCATGGAAACTTTCTGCATTTAGTACCCACCTTACTGTGCAAACTAAAACCTCTGCACCTGTTGCCACCAAGTCTTGCTGCAGGGTTTTGACAGTCACTCAAGGGTTTTTCTTAATCTGCCTTCTCAGAAATTTGGTTGCAGCCATTGATCGCTTCCTTTTTGTGCCCAGGTAGTGTAACCACTGTTCCTTTAACTTTGAACTTGTGAACTATGCTTCCAATGGTGTCTCTAGGAAAATTCACTGCCTTCACTATCTTTTTTGTATCCTGTTCCTTACATGTGAAGGGCGATGATCTCTTCTCTTAACTTTTTGGACCTTATTTTTACAATTTTCTAGCATACAGTCAAACGTGACACTCACCAAATCCCAAGCCAGTTTAGATATTTCATGTGTTCCAGCTCAAGCACACCTGGTGCAACTAGTGAAGCTCTTAATTAGTTGCATCATGAATGTTTGAGACAATACCTGTTTTGCATATTTGTGCTGTTGTGAGGGATTATGTTCAGAGTTGAATAATTTTGAGGCTGCAGAATTCATTAAAAGTTGCATTTTTGAGACTTCCAGCTTGACGCTGCGATGAGACAGCAGGAGGAAGATGGAGCTCCATCCCCTGGGCTCAATTCCAACCTGTTTGGGACCCCCCCAGGTGGCACAAGGCACGGCAGAAGATAGAAACAAGAATTGGGAAAAGACAAATAAGAGAAGGAGTTACTTAGAAAGATGAAAAAGGAAAAAAATATTAAGGTGGCCTTCAACGTTGAAAGCATGTATATACCTAACTTCTGAAATTGTAAGGGGGCATATCCTATATATTAGAAAAGGGAATTAAACTGGAATAAGGGATCACCTCTTAATGAGGGTGAAAGAGGAGAGCGCAAAAAATGGTCTGAAGCTCAACATCAAAAAATCTAAGATCATGGCCACTGGTCCCATCACCTCCTGGCAAATAGAAGGGGAAGATATTAAGTGACAGATTTTACTTTCCTGGGCTCCATGATCACTGCAGATGGTGACAGCAGCCACGAAATTAAAAGACGCCTGCTTCTTGGGAGGAAAGTGATGACAAACCTAGACAGCATCTTAAAAAGCAGAGACATCACCTTGCCGACAAAAGTCCGCATAGTCAAAGCTATGGTTTTTCCAGTAGTGATGTATGGAAGTGAGAGCTGGACCATAAGGAAGGCTGACCGCCGAAGAATTGATGCTTTTGAATTGTGGTGCTGGAGGAGACTCTTGAGAGTCCCCTGGACTGCAAAGAGATCAAACCTATCCATTTTGAAAGAAATCAACCCTGAGTGCTCACTGGAAGGACAGATCCTGAAGCTGAGGCTCCAATACTTTGGCCATCCCATGAGAAGAGAAATCTCCCTGGAAAAGCCCCTGATGTTGGGAAAGAGTGAAGGCAAGAGGAGAAGGGGACGACAGAGGACAAGATGGTTGGACAGTGTCATTGAAGCTACCAACATGAATTTGACCAAACTCCAGGAGGCAGTGGAAGACATATGGGGTCACAAAGAGTCGGACACGACTTAACGACTAAACAACAACAACAATCAGGGTAAAGGCATAACACAGTGGTTCTTAAGGTAAATTGAAGCTAGATATAAGGATGAGGTAAAACAAATAGTACTTAACGAACATAGATTAGATATGATATTGATATAGACATGATAGAAAATGTGGAGATAGAAATGGCTAAACAATTATATAAAGAAAATCTGTATAAAATGCTTTAGATCAGGGGTCCCCAACCCCCGGTCCACAGCCCAGTGCCGGTCCGTGGCCTTGGCCGAACCGGGCCGCAGAGACAGATCTTCCGCCCCCCGCACGCACTCCCCCCGCACAGCCCCTTTGCGCATGTGAGCACGTGTGCACGCGTGCCCCCGCGAGCACCCCCCGCCCCTTCACGCATGTGCATGAGTCTGTGTATGTGCCGCACAAGCACCCCAGCCCTTTGCGCACAGACCCCATCCCCCCCCAACCAGTCCACGGTGTCAAAAAGATTGGGGACCACTGCTTTAGAAAACATCTATTATGTGTTAGGAACCTATTCAGTTATTACCGGTATAAAATACAAAGTTCGTCGGTTAAATCACCTCAAAATTATATAAATTTGGAACCGGAATTACTCTTATTAGGTATGTTATTAGAGGATTTTGAGAACATTGTATACTATGAGAGCAATATTATGATAGTAGCCAATATTGTATACTAAAATACACACATGAATGGTTTAAATGTTTAAAAATGTATAGATTTCGAAGGGACAACTAAGAAGACACCAAGATGCTAATAATAATAATAATAATAATAATAATAATAATAATAATAATAATAATAATAATAATAATAATAATAATAATAATCAACCCATGTAACACGATGTTTAACAAGCACAAATTGAATGTAGATAGATTAAAAAACTAATAAGATGTGTTTTTTTAAAAGTTGCATTTTCAGTTGAATTTGGGGAAACCACCTGAAGCATTCATTGTGTTGCGCTATTTCAATTGCTTTTGTTTGATTTGTTCATTGCAAACAGCTGAAAGTCTGTACATTTTGACAATAAACCTGATTTGCAATGAAGTTTGAATAATTTTGATTACAGCTGTAAATCATGTAGCATGGCATGTAGCATATTTAAGGTTTAAGGTCTTCTTATTTCCTTTAACATCTTCTTAGTGCCAATCACTGATTAGAGACAGATGTTCATGGGCTCAGTGGGGAACAACTACATGCCATGTCTGGCTCATGGGCCAAAGGTTCCCCACTTCATCAATGCTGCTGTCTTGTGCTGAGAACGGCAGGAGGTATGGGAAAGCTTTTAACCTATTTTCTCTTTCCCCCCTCCCCCAAACCATTTCCTTCTGGTTTATCTTCTTTAAATGTTCTCTCTTGTTTGTTGCTGGCGGGGGGGGGGGGAATCAATCAATCAATCAATCAATCAATCAATCAATCAATCAATCAATCAATCAATCAATCAATCTTGCCAGGGCAGGAAGAAATCTCAACAGATGCTCCTGGCATGGTGAGACATGGGAAACCACTGATGACGATAAATTTTGCTAATGCTTGCCACATTTCTAATTCATACTATATTTTTCTCTTACTGTCCTCATCTGTCACCACTTTGTAAGATTATACAAGTCTATATACCCATATACCCAACCATTGGCAGTAGGGGTGAGGTACCCCACATTTGGACTGTTACATGCTGGTGCCCAACCATATGTACAGAATCCAAGAATGTAGTGCCTACATTACTGCTTGCATTATCAAGAATTTCTATAAGCTCTAAAAACTTTTATTTTGGTTTATGGCAAAAGCACACATTCAAATTGTTTCTGATGCTGACCCTTCACTGTTAATAATTTCTAATTGTTTCTTCCCACCATCTTTAAAGCAAACTACACTCACAATTCTATAGATCTGTTAGCTGCGGAAAAATTCTCCTCTTTCTAAAATATTAATTTGTTAGTGTTCTTCTTAGAGAGACCAAAATACAATTTTAATATGTATTAGAAAGAAAAAATTAAAGAAAAAAATGAACAGAATATTGAATTGGTTTTAAGACTTGAGTAAAAACAGTGGAATGAAACTGCTCTGCAGGATGACCTGCCACAGGTGGTATAATGGAAGGTGTCATTGACTCATCAAGCACAATTTTGTTTCTTACAGAAAGGAAGAAGAATAGTCTGTTTGAACTCAAGAAAATTTTCATCAAGACTTTAAAATCCTTGGTTTTTCTTAATAAACTTTATCTTAACTATCAGTGCATATATGCAGATGACACTATATTAATGGCAAAAAATAACAATGAAGAAGAAACTGAAAATATTTTTTTATAGCTTGGTTTAATAATCAACCCAAAGAGAGACTGCAACCAAGAAATCAGAACAACACTAAGAACTGTAGAAATGAAGGGACTAGAAATGTTCTGGTTTGATAATACTCACAGAGCTTATCTTTTTTTTATTTCTCATGCCTCTAGGCTTTAGGAATATCCAGTGTGATGTAGTGGATAGTGTGACAAACTAGGACTATGGAGAACAGGATTAAAATCCCCGCTCAGGCATGGGAACTCACTGAAGTAGTGGAACTGGTAAAACCACTCTTTACATTTCCCACTTACCTTGAAAGCCCTTTTAGGGCTTCTATAAATCAGTTGCGACTTGATAGCACGTAACACACATACACATAGGCTTTGATTACATGTAGCACTGAACCTGTACTGATATTTATTTTATGTATTTTAAAAATTGTGGAGGGGTGAAAATGCAGTACATAGTCATAATTACTACTCCAAAATCCTGCAGCATGTCTGTGATAGAGGAGACAGCACATTCAGCAGCTTCTGTGCTTCTAGTGTTTGGCTTTAGTGTGGCTTCAAGACAAGTGAAATTTGTGTTGCTACTCCTTCCACCTCTGGATGGGGGAAGGAAAAACCTTCCAGTTCGTTATATAATAAATGGCCCTACCAAAATACCTAGATGTTTTATACCAACTTGCTTTCCTCACTCCCCTTGAGTTTATGACTGCCTAAATCTCTTCCTGCTACAGTGAAATAACTTTGCTCCCATTTCTGCCGCCCAGGTTCTGTGCTGTTCAAAAAGAATTTCCCAAAGTGATTACTGAAAGGCCTGAAAGAGAAATGATTACAAATGGCTGACTTAACTGCTCTGGACGGCCTCATCAGTCATCATAATGCAGCCTCAGCACAAGTCTGTTCAGGACAAGCAACTTGTCATGTCAGATGACACCTCTTTAAGGAGACTTCCTCCAGCCCTTACAAAGGAAGATGCTTGCAAACAGCAGCAGTAATCTTAAAGAAATCCCTGCCAGCTGTACATAGGTTAGTTGTTTTCCTAAACAGAAGGCACATTTCTGAATGAGGAAAGCTACTTACAGCCTGCATCTAGTGGTCAAAGCACTTTTGTAGTGATTCACTTAAAATGCTTTTTCAAGTGAATGTATTGAATAGGCACCCGGATAGGAAGTCTGGCTGTTGAACGGGACAGGTACAGAATTGAATTGCATGGTCAATTGCATTCTGCATCTCTGACCTATAAATTGAAGATAATTCCATTGGCCCAATTCCATCCCTAATCCATTCCCCAAACTGTCATTAATCATTTCTGTAGCAGAAAGTGCATTACAGGAGTTAATTTCTTTAGTCTCGTAACTGTGAAACTCCATAGGGTGAGGGACAGTGATGTGCCAAATGCTCCTGGATAAGCCTATGACTGAAGAAAGATTTGAATCTGGAGCCTCAGCTCCAGGCCAAATATTGTCTGGCGCTATTAACAATTTTTGCATGTAATCTGAGGGCTCTTCTGAAAACATTTGTTATATGTAACAGGTTTTTTTTTTAAACCACAACTATATGTTGTTTCTTTAATAAGAACAACATTAACATTTTGTAGTTGGAAAGTTTGCGGAGTGTTGAATTTCTGGTAAAATTCTTTTTGCTACACAGTAGAAATACAGAGACTCATAGAGAAGAATAGCTACAACTTTCCCAGATAGCCCACCCCTTTCTCATTAACTGGCATTGAAGATCTCAATAATTCACTCTGATACACTTGTAGGAGAAAGAATAAAAAACATTTCATTACTTACAATTACAAATAGCAAACTAACCACAAACTAACAACTGGCACTAACAGACTAAAGAGAGGGGGGAAGCACTCAGCGGGGGGGGGGGGCTGTTTTTGAAATCAAAGGATCTAAGGAATGATTGGTTAGTGGCGGATAGACAGACAATCATCCCAGCCCAGAAAAGTCCCTGCTAGTCATGCAAACTATAGGCAGCATGTCAGACTGCCAATAAAAATCCCAACACTGTGTTCAGCAGGACTAATGTTTTCATGCATCATGCTGTTCCTTGGAGGGAAATTGTTAAAACAATAGCCAACATCCTGTTGGTCAACTACATTACCTCAGCTTGAGGTTGTGCCTATGGTAGAGGCAGAAATGCAATCTCCAAAGCACTTCAGTCAGCATGTTGCAGAATCAGTCATGCCAGGGACATGTGACTATTTGCACAATTGCATAGTGGAATTCCTTGTTGCCAGGCCTAATGCCTGGCATGTTTTCGGCAGTGTACTTAGGTTACACCAACATGAAATGGAGGAAAGCATGATTTTGCCCTATATTTATCAAGTAAATTCCTAAAGAAAAAAGAAGTAGGAATTGATTTCAGAACCTCATATGTTCATAATATCTATGCTCCCTGTTTACTGTTTGTCAGTAGCAATATGAGAGAAAAATTGTTATTCCACTCATACAAATTTTGTCTCCTGGAAGCCAAATGGACCTTCTCTTTCAAGTAAAATAAAAGCTAGTGAGTGAGTAAATTTAAGGCATTAAAAATTATGGCTGTTGCACAAAAACAACCTACATGCACAGTTTTGCATATTGTCCACTAAATCCTGTACTCAGCAATTATTTTACTGGAATGAATTATGGTATCTAAGCATATTTTTGGTATATGTTTTTGCAAAAATATATACTGCTTCTGCTTGTGTCATGCCAAATTCCTGCATGTGCTTCTTAACTGTCCCCTTAGTTATGAGATTTCACCAGTTATGGTACACATTTTCAACAATATTATCACAATCATAAAGGTTATAAAATTGATTCTAACTAACAAATGTGCTGAATTTAATTATGTGAGAAAAGAGGTATGTTACGCATGATAAATGGAGGAATGCATGAAGCTATGTAATGCCATGCAGAACTGGGGAAGAATTGTTTTCTTGAAGTACAGCTTTCAGTATCCACCATGCTGGCTGGGACTTTCTGGGGGGAAAAGTGATTTTCCCGGCTTATGATCCCACATGCAGTGATGTAGCCTATGGACAGTGACAAAGATCAGACTGGCTGCAGATGCCTACAAGTTAAGAAAATGAATGTTATAGTCTCCTCTTTTGATATATCTTACAGAGATATCCCAGGGCTTCAAGAGATCTCCCAATGCTGCCTCTCTCTTTCTTATGACCCCTGTTTCCAGCTTGAGAACAAAATTATGAGGCAGTATAGCTTCCCCGTCCATAGCTTCAATTTGCAGTCAGTTTGAAGGTGCCTATCCGGGTGAAAATAACAGCTTTTCATGTTTTGCTCAGGTGTTTTACAGCCTTCATTTCAGGAACACTTACAAAACTTCCATGAGAAATGCTTCTATGTATTTAAATTTCTCAGAGTTGTAGCAAAGGAAGATATCTTTCACCTTAAGCAAAGCAGAAATAGTGTTCTGAAAACAGACAACATAAGTATACTGGCATCTTTCCCAGTCAGGAGAATATGAACAAAGTTTTATTGTTACTGCCAGGACAGCTGGATTTTAGATGGAACTAGCAATCTCATCCTTTTGCTTTTTCTTGGGGTAATACAGCTTGCCTGCTCATAGCAAATGGCCAGTATTCTTTCTGCATCAGAAACATCCTGTGAATACATTATATTTTTGATATAGGTATTTCTCAGCCCTAAAACATAATGTTGCTAATAAACAGTATTAGATACACAAAATGTAAGAAATTCAAAGGTACAGTACCCTACAGACATTCTAATTTTTTTCCCCATTGTGGAAATGTATTCTGTAGCATTCTGTAGCATTGGCTTTAATAGCCTGAACTTTTTTCATGGTTTAGAATTAAAATAGCATTACAGACAATTTCTTATTCTCAATAGCAAGAATACGTCATTAAGCAGTCCCTCTACACTTCTGGAACATGTCATACTCTTATACTAGTATAGGGACTAAATGGAACCACTGTGAGAAGCTGTGCTGTCAGGGTGGTTTTTAGTAGTTTAGCTTGAGAAAGAGAAGAAGATTTGGACATTATAGGAAAAAAAATTCTAAAAGAGTGGAGTGTTTATTATATGATGAAGTTTCCCACGGGACCCTGTCCTTGTCTGCATTAGTAATTTGTAACTGATTGGGGGAGGGTAGTCCCCTGAAACATAGACCCTCACTGTTAGGAATCTGTCATCTCCATTACTGTTTTTCATATAACCTCTCCCCAAGTTTAGATTCTTTGTATTTTGGAATATTTTTTAATTTAGGAAACATTACGCAACAATTTCTATATGTCACAGACAACACTTCCAAAGTTATTTTCTCATGAGTAACATTTTAAAATTGAAAATCTGCACCCTAAGAACAAGGTAAATATTATACACAGAGAAAGATATGGGTACGGTTTTTTTCTTTAAAAACTACCCAAACCCTGAAACAAAGCAAATATAAATACAAATATTGTGGTGTACTTCCTCTTTAAAACCAGAAGATCCGAGTGCTAGTAGACCATGTTATTCAGTTTGGATGGGAATGATTTCTCTCCAGAAGCTAGTATGACCAGCTGAAGCATGCATCTAGAGTCAGTAGCTTCATTATTCCTTAATTATCAGAGTCAAAATTTAAGACTCGAGGGGTGCAGATCACCCCTCTGGTCTCAAGACTGAGATGTCACACCAGTAAAGCTTCACAACAACAAAAGATTTCACAAATGACAAGAAGTGTGGCACACACTTTGCCTTGCTCCAAATGGCACAAGCAGCCAATATTCCTGCACCTACCAGTTATTTCCCCAGTTCCCTCCCTTTGTTCCTAGTTGTGCTGATGTTGTACAAGCATAAAACACATACAAATATATTTGCACTGACTCAGTGAGCCTTGGTACCAACTGGCAGCAATTAAAGGCAGATGTCAGACCTTTTGACACACAATAATAAAACTTCCTCCTCCAGCACTGCTTGCCCTGAGATTTCTCTCCCACACCTGGGAAAGCATACTAATTCCATGATATTGCAGCCAGCACCCTGAGACCTGGCAACCTTCCTTGCATCACCTCAGAGGCCAGGACAATATGACTGGAATAGCAATTTTGGACAACTTGTGTTCCATGAGAGTTAACAAGGAATAACTGTTAGCTGAAGACATCTCTGTGCAGTTCTGTTTCCTGTATTTGGAATCAGTTTTGGGGGGCCTTGGGTATTCTAACCTTCAGGCCACCCAGGATATGATGAGAAATAAAGAACAAATGGTTTATAACTATTTTGTGGTTTTGTATATTGAACCTTATTAAATTTTATTTTGAAAATGTAAAAGAGAGAGAGAGAAAAAAAAATAAAGACGAAATAAAAGTAGCAGTGAAGCAGCAGCACCTCCCCTTCCATAAGCTTAAAAGGGTTGCAGCAGAGACAGGTGGTGACACTCAGTCTGGTGCTCTCCAAAGAAGTTCCAGGTGATGCTGCAGCAGCAGCCATTTTTGTTGTCTGGACCACACATACATTCCTTTGGCGAGTGCCAGGCTGAAAAATAAGTAAATTGAAAATGGCTTTAATGTGGTGATGCTGTCTATGCTGGTGGACCCTCCAGAAAGATGGACACACAATTCTGTTTCTTGTCTATGTTGTGTCAGTTTGTTCCATCTTGCATTTTTATGTATCTGTGGAACATATAAAAATGTTTGTTATTTTCAATATTTTGTTTTACTAAATGTTGCATGTGTTTTAGTTGAAAGTATTCATTTTTAAATGTGTTTTGGTACATTTCTTTTTTAACTAGAAAACTGGGAAGTGCAAACGCCGAAGAATAACTACATTCCAGATCATTTATTAGTCTGGGAAATGTGAATCAGATCAATCTGTTTAAAAATGTGCAATAAACAAAATCCTCCGGTATCTGTAGTGCCCTCGGTCCCATGAACTTCCAGCATGTGCCCAGCTATATTATGTGTGGGAGAGGACAAATGGAAGGGGAGTTCCTGGAAAGGGGCACAGCTGTCAGAACATAGGTGTCTTGAACAAGAGTGCTAAAGATTGTACCATTTTGTTGAAGAACCCACCTGTCCTCACTTAAAAGCACCAAAGGAACACATGAAGCTGCTTTATACTGGGTCAGATCAGTGGCCCACATAGCATTGAGTAATGACTGTTCTCCAGGGTCTTGGAAAATGATTTTTTTAAAAACTTTCTACTTTTAGCTGGAAATCCTGAGGATGAAATGAAGGATATTCTTTGAGCAAATAAGGGGCTCTACACTGACCTGTACCAGCCAACACAATAAAGGGCTTCACAGATTTAAAAGCAACATAATCTTAAAACCATCAGCAAATGTTCCCAAGAGAATGAATTCAAAGAAGGCAGAAAGTATTTTGATTGATAATATCATTACCACTATGAATAAACTTTTAAGAGAGAGCAGACCCATTTATTCCCATAAACAAACAAGAAAAGATTCATAACAACAGTGTATAAAAGGATAGATAGAAATATGTTCCATAGCAATAGAGCTAGTCAGTGATTGGGAAGGACCAGCAGCAACTGCAAAATACTGCACAGCTTGCCATGGTCATGTGTATTCCTCCACTAACTCACACTTCAGAAACACAGTCTTGCCCACATTTATGACACCTTAAAAGTGCTGCTTCATATACCCAAACAGAAGACCTCTGGCCCAAAGACATCCTTGGTGCTTCTAATGTACAAGCTCATGTGTTCACTTTTTGCAGAGTCATTTTTCGGATCGTTTCAAATATTTCTAAATTTGTGACTTTTTCGAAAGCTAGTCTTGAAAAGCAATTTATTAAGTAGCTTAATGGGAAAATATCTAATTAGCATTATGATTTGGGGAAATATTGATAACTTATATTTCTTTATTGCCATTTTAAAAGCTCCTTTTTAGAACAATAACCTATCTAAAAAGAAAATGGCGTAATTATTATTATTAGTTTTAGGAGGGTCAACTCAAAATACATCCTGACATTTTCAGCCTTCAAAAATAATCAGAAATAATGAATAAACATTACTATTTAAATGGAGGGGAAGTAACATTACCAATTGTTCTATTATTTATGAATGGTCCATCATTATGTCCTATCATTAAGTAACATGATACAGGCAACATTGTTAATTGTAATACATTACTATCAAGTTCTGAAATTTCCCATTACATCTCTTGACCACAGTATCCTGACAGAACTTTTAAAACAGATACACAGTGTGAAAGGCAAGCAGTGTGAAAGGTTGCAGAGTATATCTACATCCCCCACTCCACAACCCATGTTGCTTGGTTTAAAAGTTAATATAACTATCTGTGCCCATGCTGATTACAGCTAAAGGAGGAGATGTTCTTCATAACTGTTTTCATCTCTCAAGATGACAAGAAGAACAACAAGGGTGCACTGTTTTTTCCACAGCCCACACTCTTCATGTGAGAAACCTCTACAACCTACCCACTCATTCAGCTGAGGCAAATGTAATTATTTAAATATACACATTGGCATTATAGCAGGTAGGATAATTGTAGATAGCTGCCTGGTATTCCTTGCTTATCAGAACTCCACAGTATATGAATAAAACCTGCTTTGTAATCAGTCTATTAAGTATGGCTTCTGGACAGATTCCATGCATGTCATTTTCCTTTGCATGGAATTCCTTCCCAAGATCCTTTGAAATATTTCAGGACCAGCCATTAAGTGTGTAAGTTCACTTGTAGTTTATTTTAAAATGTGTGATATTTTCACATACTGGTGGTGGTGTGGAATGAGCAGTAGGGAAGGAGAAAACTGGTAGTGATTTTGAGGTAGCAATTTTTGAAAAAAATCATAACAATAGCATGAAAAATGCTGCATTTGGGGGTCAGAGGGAGGAAATGAAAGAGACAAAAACACCATAAATCCACATCTGCACAGAGACACAATGAATGTATTACAGTGCAATAAAAACCCTTTCTCAATAAACTAAGTCAGACCAAACTTGAACTTTCCAAAATCCCCCTTTCTGATCTGTTTCAAAACAAAACTAATAACAGCAAAACTCTTTCTCATATATGAAATACATATATATGGTTGTCATTTTAAACTTTCTACCAAGTTTAATAGACCTACAGGAAGATTTTTTTAAAAGTCTGAGTTTCTCTTGAGTGATCACACAAAAACATATAAAGAGTTTATGTGTGAGGCATTTCTGACCTGAATTCTGAAGGTCCAGTGACTTTCTTTTGTATTGGCAAATGCAGTATTTCCTTTATCACTGAGCCACTTTTTCTTCAATGGATACCTTACAAACAGCTAAAACACACCTGTGGAAACAAATGTGATAAAATGTGCTTTTAGCAGCCACCTTTAATTTCCTGGGGCTCCAGTTGCCCCATGTATTTCTTCTTACAGAACCAACATGTTTTCTAAAGGAAATTACGGAAACCCAGAAAAGGACAGGATTGTTGTCCACTTTATAGGCGTAGGGCTGGATTCCACCAGTTTCCACTATCTAGGTAGATTCAGACAGTGGTTAGACAGGAAACAGAATATTATATTTATAAAACGGCAACATGAGCTGGTAGACTGACAGCATTCAGTCTTTCTGCCACTCTTGCATTTCCTTTAATCTTTCACTGAATTTTGTATCAGCATGTTCTTACACCACACCATACTCTCTCCCTCTCAAAAATGTGACAACTTCTCTCAAACTTCATATTCTCTCTCTCTTCTCTCCCCAATTTTCACTCTCAGTAACTGAGGCTAATTCCCCTCCTTAACCCTCTTCACAGCTTTCCAAAGACTGTGGCAGGCTGAGACACCATTGCACCATTTTGGAGTCACAAGCTGGAATTATCCCCACAGGGCTTGAAAACATTATGTTTTCAGACTCCAACTTCTAGAACGACCCTCCCCACCTGCAAGGACACTGACCACCTTGTGGGGAGGAGTTCCCGAAGCTGTGGCTTGAAAAAGTAGCTATTCCAAGTTCTAATGGTATAGTGAGTGGAAGGTATGGGCATTTAAACATGGATTAAATCAAGTAGTTAAAGGCTCTGTGCTGCTTTACCCCTGTTCTGCATGCCCAGCTTTTCCAAACTCCAGATCAGCTGTATTTAAAAGCAGGGATATGGCCTGTCTTCAGAGAAAAAGAGCAGAATGAACTGAATCAGCTGTACTCTTCTTCTTTTTTTGCCAACAATAGGGCAGAGCAAGACATCACCACTAGCCCCATGCATGGCATTGATAAATTCTCAGTCTCCAAATCCATAAAGTAGAAGGGATAGCACACCAACTTTGTACATCATCATCTTAACAGAAAGATTGATTCCATGTCAGTTCCAAAGAGTGAATTGAAATCTTCCAAAGGCAATGATGGTTTTAGAGATTCATTAGATCATTTCATTGTTGCTGAGAGCACACTGGGAGGCAGTGCTTCCAAGATATGTGAACTTATCCAATGCAGAAAAGTGGTGTTTGTATACCTAGAGCAGGCTGGTACATCACAACCTTCTTATCAGGATTTATCTTCAAGCCAAAATTGTTACAGGCAGAGGAAAATCGACTGAGACTTGTTTGCATATCCAGTTAGTGGGGTTACATTAAAAGCACAATTTTCAGCAAACAAGAGCTCACACACTGTTCAAAATTAGAATTTCGTTATGGCCTGCAGATGTCACAGATGAAACGGTTTCCATTAGTGTGATATCAGATGTTTACCCCAGGGTTTCCTTAAGCATCCCATAAGACTGAAAAGACTTGGAGCAAGAATGCAGCCTTATTTTATGCCTCTCATAATGGGAAAAAGATCAGAGAGGATACTGTTATGGATGGTGTGAGCTTTCATACTATCATGGAACTGTTAAGCAATACATGTGAGCTTCATAGGACATCCAAATTCCTTCACAATGTTTCATAGACTTTCTCTGCACACCATGTCAAAAGCTTTAGTTGAGTAAAGGTTGACATGTTGCTCTTAACACTTGTAGCTGTCGAATGGCAAAGGTCCTGTCCATAGCTTCTCATTCCTTACAGAAGTTACATTCAGATTCTGATTAGGAGGCCTCTCTCCAAGTGCCCTGTGAGATGATTCAGGGAGATTCTTTTCCCAGCAGTATTTAGAAGTGAGGGGCCTTGGTGGCTGTCACAGAGTTGATGCTTGTTTTTCCGTTTATAAAAGTGGACAAGAGTTGCATCTTTTAAGTCTTGATTTTGCCTTGTGTCCACATTTCTTGAAATAGGCACATGAAGTGTAGAAGTTTATCCCCACCTTTTTTTATTCATCAGGGCAGATTCATCTGGGGCTTCTCTGGTGGAGAGCTGGTTAATGGCTTTTTGTGTTTCTTTCAGAGATGGAGGGAAGGCAGTGGGGCAGGGAAGTCCATGGAATTGTTGACTGGTACTTGTGGCAGCCTGCTAATCACCTCTTCACTAATTTCAGGTGGTCTGCTCAACACTTTTTGAAAATGCTCAGCCCATGTTTGAAAAGTAGTGAGACCTTAGAACTGAGGAGGGGCAACACGCCCACAGTTTGAGGGACACAGATGGTCTTGATTTCTTCAAAGAATTGTTTAATTTCTTCCCAACCACCAAGTCCTGAATCTTCTCAGTCTTCCTACTGCACCATAAGTTCTGCATTTTTCACAAATTAAACTGCAGCTTGTGACAATTTTTTTTTTGAAAGCAGCTTTATTGGAAAGTGATTTGTGGAATTGATATGGTTTATAATGTTGATGTTTTTGTTAAAGAAGTTTCACAATTCCCTCCTTATACTTGTCAAACCAATCCTGATGGACACATTACTTAATGTGCTAGAATTTTTCTAGCATTTCTTTTATTTGATTTATTGTACATATATCCTGCCCATCCTGTGGTGAACCACTACTCTAGGTGACTTACAAAAATATATAACAAAACATTCTACCCAAAATAACATATAAGAGTAACAGAGCAGACATCATAATCATAAAGTAATATAGCAAACTCCCCACAGATGGCGACAGCAAATCAATTAAAAATTACATAAAATGGGATAGAACATCTCTCAGGAGGGGAGGATGGACATGAATAGCTGTTTCAAAAGTACTGTTTTTACCTGGTATATATAGTATCATGGAGGGTTTTCCATCGATTGGCAATGCCCCTGTTTCCAGCTGGAATTTTATTTATATTTGCTTTTTTTCCTCAAGGATCAAGCAAGATTCCTCATGACTAAGCTGGGAGACATTTAGGTTTGTAGATGCTTGTTTTCCTTGTTGGCCTGTTCATTTTGAAAATAAGTAGCCAATGTTCTGCCCTGCATTCTGCTCCCCTCACCACTTTAGTGATGTGTACATCTTGTCTGTCTCTATGTCTAATAATGATGTGGTCTAATAGATGCCAATATAGGGATCGTGGATGCCTCCAGGTTGATTTGTTGCAGTTTCCGGTTACAAGTTTTTATTCATTTTCAATAGGAGTAGGGACTGGGGTGTGGATACAGGGAATGGGGGGGGGGGGGTGAGTAAGGATGGGGAAAGTATAAAATTCCAGAGAGTGAAAGAGTATTCTTACATCCACTTGGTTATGCTAAACAGGGAAATCACATAAGTAAACAATATAACAATTTTTCCAAAATATCTATAGTTACTACTCTCTCCATTCCTTTGGACCTTCTCATTCTTCTTTTATCTATACTTTCCAATCCATATTTCGGATCCAGTTATAAAACCGTTCCCATTTTTTGAGTCCTTTTTCAGATGACCTTTCATTTTATGCTTGTTAGTACATCCATCTCCGCCACTTCCAGTATCTTTTCTATCAATTCCTCGAGAGACGGTACTTCTTCTTTCTTCCAATATTTTCCATATAATATCCTTGCTGCCGTAATTACATGTATTATCAAATATCTCATTTCTTTATCTACAATTCTAGTCATAATGTTCAGTAGAAACAATTCTGGTTTAAATGGTATCACATAAGATAAAGATTTTTTTTGTAACATTTCATGTATTGATCTCCAATACTTTTTTGCTTCACTGCATGTCCACCAGATATGGTAAAAAGTACCCTCCTGCATTTTACATTTCCAGCATTTCTTGGAGGGTTTTTTTGTACATTTTAGACAATTTAGTTGCAGTCATATGCCATCTATAAAACATCTTATATATTTTTTCTTCAAAATGTACTGATTTTGTAAGTTTAATATTATTCTGTCAAATTTGTGCCCACTGTTCTAAGTCAATATTATTACCAACATTTTGTGCCCATTTTATCATACAATCTTTCACTACTTCATCTTCCATTTTCATATTTAAGAGATATTCATACATTCTTTTAATTACTTTATCATTTGCCTCTAACAGTAGCTTATCAAATGTTGTTTGTTCTTCATAAAAACCCATTTTTTAAATCTTTTGCATACCTGGAGTCTAATTGTAATCCCGTCCACCAATCTAAATAAATTTTCTGCTCCTCTAACTCTTCTCTAGTCTTTAACGCCCCCTCTTTCTTAAGCAAATCTCTGTACCTCGCCAGTCTTATTGAGTCCATTAAAGTAGACTGTGTCAATGCTTCTAATGGTGACACCTAGCCCGGAATTTTATTATATATTTGCTTTTGTATCGTATTCCAAGTCCATAACAAAGACTTTCTTATCATATGATTATTGAAGACTTTATACTCTTTAGCTTTTTGATACCATATAAAAGCATGCCATCCTAGGTTAAGATCATGTCCCTCCAATTTAAGCAGTCTCTCATTATCCAGAGTAATCCATTCCTTAATCCATACCAGTACACAATCCCTATAATAAATTTCCCAATCCAGAAGACCAAAGCCCGCCCTTTGTTTGGCATGATGTCAAAAAAAAGAGTGAAGAACATCCTAAATTTTCTCTTTGATGTTGCCCTTTTTCTGAGAGGTGCATTTCACTAAAGGTAACAAAGCCAACATTATAACATTCATGTTCTCTGGCCAAAAGCACCTTTCTCCTCTCTGGTCTGCTATTCCTAGAGTTATCTAAACAGAAATGATCATTCCATGTCCCCATCATAATCAGGATAGACTTTCTTCTTCTTTTGTTTTGTAATTTCCTGCTACAAAGTGCGGGATCACCACCAAATGTGGCTAGTTGTCCAGAGAATAGCGAAGCAGATAATGTTCAGGACACCTTTTTAACTACTTCCTCAACATAGAGGTGAGCAGACTGATCCTAAAAGAGGCTGCTTAGTCACTCATGGGGCTGCCAAACTCTGTGGCTACTTCAATCTAGTTAAAAGCAGCCCAGATGTCCTATCACATTATAGGATAGGCATGTCCCATAAAATCACAAAGTTCTAAGCCCATTGGCTTATCCTCATCTGGTTTAACCCAACTGTTGTGTGGTTTACCAGGATGTGGCTGCTGCCCATGTTACAGCTACTTGGAGCCATAGCTACTTGGAGATGAGAGCTGAGTGCCAGGTGAGACCAGCATGGCAGGAGATGAATAATAACAAAAAAGGACGGACTGACTGACTGTTAAGAAAGGGCACAAAAACCCATGTGATGCTTTTGGTTCCTGAAAAGACAACACAAGATAGCAGCAGTTACATTTTTGAGTAACTTGTGCAAAATATGCAATTTGTGTAAAATAGTCCAGAAACTAGATTCCCTTTCAAAGGACAGGAGAAAATTTTTGGAATCCCTTATTCTTTCCTGCAAGAACAAGTGAAGCAAGGATTTATATCCCTAGTAAATGAACCGAAGTACTTTTACAGACCAAATGTAGGCCAAAGTAGCGAGATGCCGATCTACAATTCAAATGAAACATTTCCTTAAAGTAAAATAGAAGGAGGCTATGGAGCTGAACTTGGATTATAGATGTGGTCGTTGGATACAAAAATGCCTTGTGCCAATTTTTCCATTCTAAACTATGCCCTCCAAAGCTTCTAATTGCCTCCTGGAGATAGCAGAATAGGTAATATTTCATCTATTGAGTGGAAAGCAACACTGAGGAGATTCAGATAGGGAAACTGAAAGTGGGATGGGTAGCGTGGAGTGGGAATGTAGAAACAATACCCCACCCCACCCCCACCCCGAGCATTGCTCTGCAATCAAACATGTCCATTTGGTCCTTAATCTAGCTTTTCTATAAATTGATCTGTAATGAAAATATAAAACTTGCATTACTGATAATTTGCATTTGGGTTTCTCTTGCACATATTATTTTACATTATTAACAAAATAAACACAGCGTAAACAGTACACAAGGTCAGAAGATTTATGTTGTCTTATCTGAAGCCCTGTTTTTAACAAGGGCTGTGATTTGAATAAGTGGGATACTTTAGTAATAATTACAGGAAACACTGGAATTAAAGAATACTGGAGTTTATGTTCAGCTGTACTAGAGAAAAAACATACTCAGGAATTTGGAGTAAATGAACAAGCTGATCACAGTCATACTGATCATAGTGAGTCAATCGACACTGTCAATCACTATAAATGTTTCCAAGCACATTCCATTTAAGTCTCTGGAATGTCCTGTCATCTGCTGGCACCTACTAATTGTTATCTGGAGATACACTTTTCTCAGCAACAGTCCAGCACAGGTTTTTTGTCACCCATAATATTGTTTATTTGCACTCATCAAACTTTCACAGTGTGACATAAAATCATTGTAACTTAATACATTATTTAAACATGATTTTCAACTGGAAAAGATAAAGTGACAGGTTGTCACAGAACATTTTAGAAAAAGTGAGTTTAAAAAGGGTATTTAGAAAAAAGTTGTGCACCCTGATGAGTCAGGTGGATAGCTATACACTAAAGTAAACTAGAAATAGACTAAACTAAATAACAAAATAAAGGGAGAAATCTGTCCAAAACTGGGCATGTTCCAGTCCTATCAATTTCAATGGAAAACATTTAAACATAACTGTAAGGGCTTGTCTAGACTGGCCATTTTGGTATAGGCTGGATTGGGTGCATTATATCTCCCTTCGGGCTCAGCCTGTATGCAGAACTTATATGGAAAGCCAGACTAGATTCAAATGAAGGAGGAGTGAAAATTGATGGAAGAAACATCAATAATTTAAAACATGCAGGTGACACCATCTCACTTGAAATGACTTGAAATGACTTTTGGTGAAAGTGAAAAAATAAAATGGCAAAGCAGGGCTGCAGTTGAATGTTAAGAAGACAAAAGTCATGACTACTGAAGAACTGCACAACTTTAATGTTGACAATGAAGAAATAGATATTTTGCATGCCTTTTCTTTGCATCAGTCCAAATGGAGATTGCAACCAAGAAATAAGAAGAGTGAAATGTGGAAGGGCAGTGATGACAGAATTAGAAAATATCATTAAGTTTAAGGATGTGTTGCTGGACACCAAGAACAAGATCATCCACTCAACTGTATTCCTGATTACTATGTATGGGTTTGAAAGCTGGACAGTGAAGAAAACTGAGAGGAAAAAAACTAGTTCATTTGAAATATGGTGCTTATGGAGATTTTTGCAGATACCCTGGACTGCCAGAAAGAAAAACAATTCATTCCTAGAGCAAATCAAGACTGAACTATATATGTGAGGTCTTTATTATTTTGACTACTTTGGTCATCCAACTTCCACGAATTTAAAACATAAGTACAAATAATAATATATACACAAGCATGGTGCCAGCTGAACAGACACAGTGCTAGCAGATTAAAAAAAACAAATACAAATACGTACATTCTCCAAAATGCTGGGTTAAAAACAAAATACAAAATACAAAAAGATTAAAATATAATTTCAGTATTAAAAAGCAAGTCATTTCATGTGAATCTTCAGATGAGGTATGAGGTATTCCCACAACGTAAATGTTTATTATAGCCACTGGCCATTGAACATATACATGCACATTAAAATGCACAATAAAATGATATAACAATAGTAAGATTGTACATCTGATAAAATATATAGACTCTAATCAACTTTATATCCTATACCATATCTCTAGTACTTCCTATTCTATCCTTATTACTTAGCCAGTTATCCCTTAGTTTTATAGCCATCCATCCAAATTTGGCCACTCTGTTTGTTACCTCTTTATTCTTATCCTCCAAAAGCTTCTGTAGGCACTCCTTTCTATCTCTGCCATCTAAGGAAGGAATAATAGGTTTAATGAGTCTAGAACAAATCAAGACTGAACTATCTCTGGGGGCAAAAATGATGAAATTGAAGCTGTCATATCTTGGGCACTTCATGAGAAGGCAAGATTCATTGGAAAAGACAATAATGGTAAGAAAGACTGAAGGCAGCAGGAAAAGAAGAAGACCAAATATGAGATGGATTGACTCCTTAAAGGAAGCCACAAGCCTTTAGTTTACAAGAGCTGAGCAGAGCTGTTGAGGACAGACCATTTTGGAGATCGATCATTCATAGGGTCATCATAAATCAGAGGCAACGTGGCGACATGTAACAACAAACAACAACAACAGGAACCTTGGGAAATGCAAGGACCAACTTCCATGTTCCATTAAAGTCAGAGTGTATAACTCTTCTTTATTTTTTAATGATTGCATATAGATACTCTGGGCCACAGTCTGGACTAGAATAACTTCATGAGAAGAGTGGTAGATTAATTCTTTCCTCCATACCATCTTCAATATTCTCCCCACCCATGAAAGGTGTTAAAAAAAAAATTACTCCAGCAACTCAAATGGAAGATTTACTTTTCTTTTGTGAACTCATTTATGGTGTGGATGCATGTATGGGTCCAAATAGGTCCAAATGAGAAGAACATTTTAAACATCTTCTCATTGCGTGTGATAGTTCCAGTCCAGGTGAAAATTGGCTTTATGTATTTCTGATTTTTTAAAAAGTAGTACAAAAATAGCTTGCTCCATGTTCAGTGCAATGTATATTTTGATCCATAAACACTTCAGAAGGTGAGCACACTAGCTTTGTTCTTGAATATTTGTGTTGCCCTCTATATGTGTAGGATGAGTAAAAAGGAGAGCCTACTGCATCCATTGCATTTTGCTGTACTATCCTGAATCTGTGCTGAAAGTCTACAGCAAGAATCTCCAGGGCAGAGGTTGGCAAAGCATGGCTCTGGTTCCATGTACAACCCTTAAATGTGTTTTTATGGCTCCTAGACCCATGAGAACTCCTCACTAGAGATGGACACAAACCCATTTGTGCATCCCAGTTTATAAAGATGGCAGCACAGGTGCTGCTGTTCCCCTCTTTTCCACCTCCTCTGGCTCAATCAACCACTCAACCAGCTTGCTTATTTTTGCCACCTCCTCAACTGATCTTTCCAGCCTGGCAACAGCTTAGGCTTCTCTGTCCCACCCTCTTGGCTAATCTCCAACTCAGACAAAAGGGCGGGGCAGAGAAGTCTGTGCTCTTGCTCGTGACTGGGAGATTAGCCAAAGAGGTGGGGGGGAAAAACAAGCTGAGCCTGGTGAGTAGTTTGATCAGCTGAGGAGACAGGGGAGGGGAGCAACAGCACCAGTGTTGCCACCTTTATGAACTGGGATGAACCGAGACAAAACGGTTTGTGCCCACCTCTACTCCTTACTCTTGGGGAAAAAAAGAGTATTTTCCTGTCAAGAACAAGAGCGAATTTTTGCTCCTAGAAGTCTCTAGAAACAGCAACTCACTTTTGTTTAATGAAGGTGACAGGATTCCCCAAAGAGCTGAACACCCTCAAATACTTCTCAAAATTGCAACTGTACTTCCTACTACATCCCTCCCCATTTTGATAGCCCATGTAGCCCCCAGAAAATCATGGAGGCAGAAAATGGACTCAACACACTGAAGAAGCTCATCCCTCATCTAGAGAGAGAAGACATTCTCTTAGATGGAATAAAATTACCCTCTGTACACAAAGGTTGATGGAAAGGTTGACAGGATGAGGGAGGGTTAGTTTCCTTCCTCTACTTGCACGGTTATTCCACACTTTCATACCACCTGAACCTAGGCATTTCTGAGCAACATGTATGGAGACAAGTGTTTGCACAAATACTGATATGTTACAAGCCTGCTTTCAGAAAGCAATGATAGAATGCAATATGGGAGACAATTTTGTGCCTCTCCCTCAGGCAGGAAACTGGAATAGCAGTAACAGCCTATTTGTTCCACTGGAAGTAGAAGCAGATCTTCCCTTTTACACACACACTTTGGGAAAGCAATAGGCTGTGAGTGAAATCAGTGGATTTCTCTGCAAAGAAAAAAGAATTTGCATAATTGACAAAGATCAGTTTGGGCCAGACCGAAATCATCGTCAAACTAAATGAAATATTGCCCATGTATAAAGGGTCCATGTGAAAATAACAGTTTCTCTCTTTCTCTCAGGTTTCACAGGGGGGAAAAATTCTATATCCCTGACCTAGTTAGAAAGCCTCTTTCTTGTAATTCAGCTTTTTGAAGTGCAGTTGTAAGAGTTCTGCTTTCTGCAGCCATTCTTGGAATCACTCATCTGGAAAATGAATAAAGAGGCCCTGAATTACTAGTAAGGTGAATTCTTGGCTTTTATTCAAACAACTGTTCAAGAGTAATTTTGCAATATATCCCCCAAGCTCACCATGTGACCGAATGGAATTTGACCCGAAATCTTTAAACTACAATTCAATTACAGCACTTTAGAACTTTTTAAAATAGCTGCTCCCTAGCCCAATCCCATTACCCAAAGAATGGTTCTACAGCTATTGAAATAAATGGAATCTTAGCTCTGTTGTTTTTTTTATTCACATTTTGCTTCTGTTCTTTATATATATGCTTTTCTTCAATGTATCAGTGTGTAGCAGCCCAACATCATTGTTTAGAGCTGCCACATCCAAAATCAGAATAGCCATGGAGAAAATTCCTTCTCTCATTAGCCATCCCTTCACTATATGCGGGACACTGAGGTGGATCTCTCCATAAGCTCTTAGGGCATGGGCAAGGTGGCATTGGAAGAAATGTGAGACTGCTCAAAGAGAGATCCCTGTGATGTCACCAGGCCTCTGTCTTCCAGTGGGAGCTGCATGGAAGACATCTCACATTACGAGAGACAGCAGAAGACTTTAAGCTCTTTTTAGCCTCTCCGGGCTTAGCCTATGTTTGCTTTAAATGCTCTCTGACATTGAAGACAGAGAGATAAAGAGAACTAGGGCAGGGAAAAAAAGAAGGCTACAAAGCCCACTCGCCCCAACCCTGCAGTTTGTCCCGAATCACACATTTCTTGTATTGTATTTTTTAAGCTTGGATTCTACCAGTTTTAAGATATCAATAAATGTTTTCCGTTATGGTCAAGGAATTCATCTTTGAATATCTGAATGCAGCATTTGACTGCATGTTTCCCTGTAGGTACAAATATTCAAAATGGCTACAACTATAAAGGAAGTATTTAAATTAAAAGCTTAGAGCGCTTCAACATACCATCTTCTCTATGGTTTATTGCACCCTGCCAAACTCTTGGCTACAAAAAATGGAGCTGTCAGCTTCCAGTTGTTAATTCATTCATTTACTGAAAAGGTTAGCATGGCTACAGGAAAATGATTAAACAGCAAGATAAAGGGAGCTAGAAGGGATAGCTGGCATGTTCCAGCTTGATCTGAAAATATGTTGTGATGTTGGATAGTGTATTAGCAGAGAATGGAAGGAAGGAAGGTGTGTATTGTTTAATGTTCTACCTTTGATTTGTGTGCCTATTTTACCTATCCCAGAAGATGCAGAAAACTGTGAAGCAGAGTCACACAACTATGACCACTGCCATTACAGGCAATATGAAAATGTTTGGAGGGTATGACCAGTGCACTCTTTATTCTACTTCTCAGCATAATCTTTCATGCCTGCCCACTGCCATTTTTCTTTTGCTTCTTGACAGTTTCTGCGTCTCCTTTGTTTTACAAAGCCACCATGGCCACACTCCCTTACTCTTGCATGAGTATAACCTACCGAAATGAGCAGAGTGAAGAACATATCTGAACACTTCATCTGCCATCTGTGTCCCCACCACTACTCTGCATTTGCCCTCATGCAAACAGTTTCTTACTCTTTCATATAGGAGTGCAAACATTCATGAAAAATTATCATTTATTTCTTAGTGTGTCTGGGTGCGGGGGAAGCACTGTGCAGCTTCTGGAAGGCTGATGAATGTGAAACAAAGAAATGACTGTTCTTCTTCCTTTGCTAATTCTTCGTTGTGATATCTCACATTCTAGCTATATGCAAACCTTTTACCAGATACCTTTATCTGAAGATAGGTTAATTAGGAAGGCTTCATATCTTCAGATGTAATCTTCTCTACTTCTAGAAGTGCCAGTTATCCAAACTAATACTTTGTGATGAAACTACATTATTTATATACCCATGAAAAGAATGTTCGAAGAGAAAGGAAGGCAGAGAGAAGTAAAATTTTAAGATGACGTCTAATTTTTTAGAACATTGTTAAAGTGTCTCTTTTCAAACAGCAGTGAGGCACTGACAGCGTTTAATCTGAATAAAAGGAACAATAAAACTTACAAAATGGAAAGAAATATTTTATCAATAATTGTATCCCAGTTGATTGGAATGGAATCATGTACCATTGTGATAGCCAGATGTCTGTAAGATAGTAAAGAAACTGGGATAAGCATAAGGGCACCTTGGGGACCAAGCATGGGGAGGGATGCTTTACAAAATATTTTGGGATCAAATGCCTCCTACTTCAGTCATGCTTGCCTATGGACAAACATTGTCAGAGGCCTTTGTCAGCACCACAAAGTCCCTTAGTACTTTATAGAATCAGTTAACAGTCTTGATTCCTTCTAATGATCTTGCTTCCTCCTCTGGCACCAGCATAACACCCAATCCAAGAATCTAGCTCTTCTCCACATACCCCTGTGCTTGTTTTCCCTTTATCATTTTTTCTACTATCTCCTTAAAAATATGGTCCTCTTGATTTCTGCCCCCTCCTATAGCAAGCTCTTCACTTCTGCACCATCCAGAGTTGTACTTTGCCCACAGTCAGTCTGGGGATCATTTTTTTAAACTAACAGGACTGAATCCAGAGAAGCCAGATGTCCCCTTCCATTGTAAAACCCAATTAAGTTTTTCTTCCCTGTTTGAAATGTCTAATGGAATCTGCAGACTCACAACACCTGGAAGGACAATGTTGCCCACCCCGCTGTATGACAAAGTAATATGTGTGGTTTTCCAAAGTATTTAATTTTGAAGCACACCCATCATTGCTCTTTTAACCCCTCTGGAGCACCAACAAAGGGAAAGATTTCATGCTGCCACTAAATGTCATATACTTGAAGAACACAGTGGCAGCAACAGTGGCAGGATTCATTCCTCTCAATGCCACTGCTAAAGAGCAGTCTAGCATGCAGAGCATTTACCAGGAGCCATATACCTCCTTCTTCTGATTGACCTCAGAATAGCTGCTGCAAGAGAGACATTGTGAAGGATAGAGAAGCTAGCTAGCATCAGGTTCAAATGTTACTCAACTGCTAACAAAGCAATCACTATTACATATACAGTACAGTGGTGCCTCGCTAGACGATTGCCTCGCAGGACGAGGAAATCGCTAGACGATGCCTTTTTGCGAGCGCTACTGCGCTTCGCAAAACGATGTTTCCCTGTGGGGAATTTCGCTAGACGATGAGGTTTCCCCATAGGAGTGCGCCGACTAGTGGTCAAAAGCTGTCGGTGCAGCTGTCAGTGCATTCCTATGGGGACCCTCACTCGCTAGACGAGGTTTCCCTATGGGAAATTTCGCAAGACGACTGCGTTTTCCCTTGGAACGCATTGAAGCGATTTCAATGCATTCCAATGGGAAAATGTGCTTCGCTAGACGATGTTTTCGCTAGACAGCGATCCTCGTGGAACGGATTAACATCGTCTAGCGAGGCACCACTATTAGCCATTGGCATGCCTGCCTGTTACATGAGTGAGCCAGTCTCCAATGAGTTCAGCCAATCTAGTTTCCATTTATGTCTTATTGTCTGCTCTGGTAGCCATTTCAGTAACCATTTCTCAACCTCAGTGCTTGTAGAACAGATGGCCAGCAACCACAGGTCTTGGGATGCACCATGAAAATTGCCTAGCAATTCATGGTGGAGGAACCGCTGCTTGTTGAATTGTGATGCAGCCATGCTGGCATTTTGTATCTTTGTGCCCTAAGTACCAGCCAGCTGGCAAAACTGAAAAACATGAGCAGGATCTCATGGTGGAAGTGGGGATGTCCATGTGTATCAAGCATGACTAGCTAACATTGCTATGTATGGCACTGTGTATGTGTTTAGCCTTACTGGCAGGAAGGTGTGTGTTTATATACTTGGGTGATAGGCTGGGTCAATATAAAAGGAGAACAGTTTTGATAGGGGGTCATTCCAAGCATAGAGAGCAGCTTGGCAGGACACAGAAGAGATCAAAAGCAAGAGCCTGAAAGACAGTTTTAGTACAACTATTCAGATGGCATGCTGTTTTCGTCTCTTTCATGAGCCAATAGGAGTTATCTATAAATGCAAGGATAGGACTTCTATTGCAATCAGAACTGTTTTTGTCCCTGTTTCAATTTCCTATGTATACTTGAAAAGAGAAATTAATCTGTCCAACCCAAGCTATAGAAATGCAAAAAGGAATAGATTAGGGTCCTTGTGACATAGCCAGGTCAATGTGTCCCGGTTCCTTTTCAGCTCACTTCTTCTCTGATGAAAGCCACAGAACTGCTAATCTCACACTTTCAGAACCATGCTGGTCTGGCAGGTGATTAGAGTGGATATAGATGAAAACAGACCGTCACAGATGATGTGGGGTCATTGGGACAGGATAATCCCTAAAGGCTTGTGTTGAACATTCTAATTTGTGACACTGAAATGCAGCAGGCTGTGAAGGTACCTGCTTTATGTGTTATCTCTCCAGAGGCTAGGAATAAAGTGAGACATGAGAAATGCTCTGAGGTCAGACCTGCCACCAAGAATCTGAAATTTCAGCCAGAGAGATGTTGCTTATAGTTCTGTGCGGATACTAATATTATCTTCTGTGTTTCCATTAAAAGCAATTTATACTTTGTACTCCTGGTGCAGCTGAGAACTGGGCGATAAATATTCTTTCAAATATGGGTAATTACATTGGATGCATCTTTTGGGTATACATTTCTATCTTTTTAACCTACAGCGGGAGCTAGACAATGCACCTGGATTTCTGCTATTTAAATAGTATGAATCAGGTCTTTTCAGTGGGAATTCTACTCATTGCTAAACATCTGTGCAGATGTGTGGGTGCATGGCATATCAGGGTCTCTTTTCCAGGCAAAATAGTTGCCTGTCCATATTTCAATATTAATGTATATTTCAGTTTTACCACATTAAAAAAATTGTGGGTGCCCCATCACTGGAGGTTTTCAAGAAAAGATTGGACAGCCATCTGTCCGGGATGGTATGAGGTCTCCTGCCTTGGGCAGGGAGTTCGACTAGAAGATCTCCAAGGTCCCTTCCAACCCTACAACACTTCTATGATATGATGATTCTACCTCACCATAATCTCATGGTGGGGTGGAGATTAAATCCCCTACAGTATAGCTTCCCATCCCATCCACCAGGATACTTACTTCACAAGAGCAGACTAAAATTAAGACACATACTCAAAGCTCCTCAATGGGGTGAATGACTTCTTAACAATAATTAATGACTTCCCAGTCATGTAAATTCCCAGTCATGCAGAGAACTTGTAAAGTGTGTATTATATATTGCATTTTTATGCTGACTTTCTCTCTGTAAATGGACTCAGAGAGAGTGTACACATGTATGCACATACACGCCCCCTTTCCGATGCATAATGTGCTGATACCGAGGACAGGATCAATGGTTGAGACTGAGCTATTGGACATGGTACCTTTCCTCTTTATCAGATTGGGCATGCCACATGAGAATTCATCTCAAAATACCTCTAATGGATTGAAGGATGTAAAAATGCAGTGTAACCATATGAATTTGTTTCTGCGTTGCTGTTTTTCAGGGTGATGAAGCCTGTTTAGAATGAGGGCAGACTTTCTTTGACTGACCATATGATTACTTTTAGCCATGTTACTTTTTTCATAAAGCAATTCTCAGAATATCCCAGCCAATTTGGCCACTGGGCATCCTGGCTGTAGAATTCAAAGAACTGTAGTCCGAAAAGGAACTTTTGCCATCTTTGATTTTAGACCAATTGGGAACCTCAGGAAAATGAAGCATATTTATAGTAGTACTTCCTAAACTAAGAAGAAGCTGTGCTTTTGCAGTGATCCTTTGAAAGGCCTCTGAAAGGGAAGTTTACTTTGGCACTAATGAAAATATTTATGAGAAACATCAGCTTCCCAATTTGATTTATAATCCAATTCTAATCTTCTGAAATCATTGTGACTGTGGAATAGGGATGGGCAAGTCTGTCTTGCTAATTTTCTCACTCTTCTTTGTTAAGTTCACTCTAACCCATTTCTGCATCTGATTGCAAATTATTTTTAAGTTTATATGCAAATTTGGGAATATTTTTCAAAATATGCACATTCTTGTGCACATTTTTTATCTATATTTTTAAAATGCATTTTGCAAACATATGCATTATTTTGTTGTCATTCCAGTTGCTCATTGGGAGCGGCTGCTCAGTGTCTTCTTGCTTTATCTCAGTATTGTTTTAGTTGCTTATTCAAAAGAAAAAAGAAAAAACTTTTTATCTTGTTTTATCTTTTCTTGTTGTCATTTGATCCCTGCTGCTGGAGTAGAATTGTTGAAACCAATTTTTCATGCAAAACACTGTTTTTTTTTCCATTGGTAGGATCATTCAAATGCCCAATCTGGAAGTTCAGAAATTTAGGTAAAGGAAGCATGCATTATTTTGTCCATAGTTGCATATTTTTGTATGCTTTCTTGGGTGAGTGTGACCTGCATTACAAACCATAGAAATGGATAAAGTTTTAATTATAAATATATTCAAATTTTGGTTTGGGATTTTGGTTTGGGAATTGTGAATTTGATAAGTCTTCACCAAAGTGTAAATTGAATTAATTTTTTCACCCACTTGTTATATGGAATCACGGATTCATTTCTCCTTCAGTGTAGATATGGTTTACCATTTGCTCTTAAATTGGTGAAAATTTTATGTTGTCAATTAGACTTGTATTTATGAAACTGTGTTGGTTATAAAGCTGCAGTTGCTTTGATCACACAAGAATGATTACCACCCCAAGACAGATTTATATCTACTTCTGGAGTTCCCTTTCATGCATGAAAAGATTCTGCACAAGAGAAGACCTGTAAGCACCACTCATCATGCCTGGAGCTCCTTCATTTGTACAAGCAGAGTTGAGCAATTGAATACTGCTGTCATCTGTGACAGCACGGCTCACTCCTTTACCCCAGGTAATCAGCAGTGTCAGTGCTGACAGTACTAATAATTTTTTAATACTCATTGTGGAAATGCAGCACAAAGTTGCATATTAGGTTTTTTGGACTGGAAGCACTGAATAAACGTGGGTTAATTAGAATTAGTGTTCATTTGCAAGACAATTTAAATATTCTGTCTTATATCTAGAAAATATTTTCCCATTGTTATGGTTCAGTGTGCTTTTAGCTATAGTAATGTATACTTTTCACATCATTTTCTTCTCTCTCTCTCTTTCTCTCTACTTGCAGGTCTCAGCATTCCAGAGTCTCCAACAAATGTTCCACCACGTTCTTTGGAGTTTTCTACTTGGAATTTATCCTGGGTCATGAAAGATTCCACCCCTTTATTCATTCCAAGAGGGCGGCACTGTAAGTACATCCATTTTATATTTTCAGTTTTCAAAAGGAATGGCCTTAGATGGTATTTAAAAATGTATTTTTATGAATGAATCCCACAAATCTACTGATTTCAGTGTATTGTTAACTTAAAGGTATCCTCATATTTCAATTTATGTATGCAATAACTACAGGAATCACTTCATGACATGCATGTAAAAACTGGTATATGAGTTTATTTTAATAGTATTTATCCAACACATTTATTTCTTTTTCTTTTTTCCAAAGCAATGTACAGAAATTAAATATCATGGCCAGTCCTTGTATTGGAATCCATTATTTTCATATTTGTGCAAGGAGGTATCCCATACTTCCTTGCACAACTGATTCTCATGTCATGGTAACTGCAGCTCTAGGCTGCCCAAGAGCCAAGATGGCTGGTGATTGGTTGGAAGGACACCAGAGGTTCTTAGCTGGCTCTTCAACAGCAGGAATCTCTGGTGCCCTTCCAGTCAGTCAACAGCCAGGGTACATTAGGGGAAATTGTATATATAGACATGAGAATGAATAAAAAATGAATTGCTATATTCGTTAAAAATTGCTGATTCATTAAATATTTGTCCCTTTGTATTCGTCAATTCCAGAGACTCCGAGGAATACGAAAGGACGAACATTGCTCCATTTTTATTTGTTCCCCCATAGGAAGATAGGGAAAGCTAGCCTTCCCTCTCTGCCTGTGGCCTTCCCGCTCTGCCTGTGGACCCACCAAACAGCTGATTGGCGGGCCCATAGACAGCCAGCAAGCCCCACAGCAACCCACCCCCACAGTCTGTCCCCCACCCTCTTCCCCTCGCTGCCATCCAGCACCACCCGGCACTGCTGCCATACACTGCCACCTGGTGCTGAGGCCATCCATTGCCGCCTGCTGTGGCAGCCTCCAACTCCACAGCCTGCCATAAGGGCCACTGGCCGCCCTTTGCAAAATGGTGGCTGAGGCTTCCCTTAGGGCAGGGAAGCTGCCGCCATCTTTCCAAAGGACAGCCTGGATTTCCTTAGCCTGCCTATATATATATTTGCACACAAGACATTTGTACAGAAATGCATACAAATTTTTTGTGTAGATTTTTAGAAAATATTTACAAATTGAAGCACAAATTAATGTTGAGGAGCCAGAAAAGCCTTAAGTTGAATTTAAATATACAAGTAAGAATTGTAAGCTGAGCTGGAATGGACCCTATGGATCATCGAGTCCAGCCCCTGTCAAGGAGACCCAGTGGGGAATTGAATTCCCAACCCCTGGCTCCACAACCAGATACCTAAACCACTAAACTATCCAGCAGTCTTAACCCAATTCAAGAATGAGAGTCCTGATGTGACAGGAATAACCTATTGTCATCATTGGCTACCATCAGTCCTACCGTTTAGAATTTTTTTAAAAAAGTCTGTGTGGTCCTTACATAATGCAAACGCAAGAGCAGATGATACCTTTATTAGATTACTCAAAAATGTAACTGAACTGTACGCAATACTCCAGGTGCAGCCTTACCAGTGTTTTGTACAATGGCATTATAATGTTGGCTGTTTTATTTTCAATCCCCTTTTTAATGATACCTAGCATGGAATTGGCCTTCTTCACTGCCACCGCAAACTGGGTTGACACTTTCATTGAGCTGTCCACCAGCACACAAAGATCTCTTTCCTGATCCTTCACGGACAGCACAGAAACCATCAGCTGATAAAGGAAGTTTTGATTTTTTTGCCCCAATGTGCATTGCTTTACATTTTCTTATATTGAAATACATTTGCCATTTTGCCGCCCATTCTCCCAGTTTGGAGAGATCCTTCTGGAGCTCTTCACAATCCCTTCTGGTCTTCACCACCCAGAAAAGTTTCGTGTCAGCTGCAAACTTGGCCACCTCACTGCTTATCCCTGTCTCCATGTCATTTATGAACAGGTTGAAAAGCATCAGTCCCAGGACAGATCCCTGGGGCACACCGCTTTTCACCTCTCTCCATTGTGAAAATTGCCCATTTAAATTACTCATTTAATTTCTCTGCAATCTCCAAGTCCCCTCTTCCCTTCCCTTTCCCTCCCTCACCATCCAGAGGGCCAGCCGCTTCTCTGGCAGGTTTCCTGTTTCTAACATATTTAAAGAAGCTTTTATTATTCCCCTTTATATTGCTGGCCATACGTTCCACAAAGTCTTTCTTTGCCTTCCGTATCATCTTCTTACATTTCTTTTGCCAGAGTTTGTGTTCCTTTTTATTTTCCTTATTTGGGAAGGATTTCCATTTACGGAAGGACCCATCTTGCCATTTAAAGCCTCTCTAACTCCACTCATTAACCATGCCGGCACCCTCTTGGACTTAGTTGAGCCCTCCTTTCTTTGCAGTATACACTTCTGCTGGGCGTCTACTACCGTTGTATTAAACAGGCTCCATGCAATCTGGAGAGACTGGATTCTTTCTACCTTCCCTTTCAACTTCTTTCTAACTAGTTTCCTCATCTGAGGGAAGTCTGCCCTTCAGAAATCAAGGGTTTTTGTGTCAGATTTGCTTAACACTCTCCCCCAACATGCATGGTGAAAGAGATCGCAGCATGGTCACTATTCCCTAGCGGCTCAGTGACATTCACATCCCTAACCAGTTACTGAGTACCACACAATATTACATTCAGAGTCACCTGTCCTCTGGTGGGTTCCATGACAAGTTGCTCCAAGGCACAGTTATTTGGCATGTCAAGAAACCTGGTCTCTCTTTCTTGACTGAGCACATTGACCCAGTCAATGTGAGGAAAATTGAAGTCTCCCATAATTACAATCCTGTCTGTCTTGGACACCTCCCTGATTTGTCTCCTCATTTCAAGGTCCCCCTCAAGTTTTCCATCTGGAGGATGATAGCACACCCCCACTATCGCATCGCTCCTTGGGCCTGGTAGTTTAACCCACAGTGATTCTGTGATGGAATCAGACCCGCCGTCCATCTCCATTCTGCTGGATTCTATCCCTTCTTTGACATAGATGGCCACCCCACCTCTAACACACCCCTCTCTTTCCCTCCTATAGAGTTTATAGCCTGGGATTGCAGTATCCGACTGGTTCCCTGAATTCCACCAGGTTTCCATTATGGCCACTATATCAATGTTATCCCTAGTCACCAAATGTTCCAGCTCTCCCATCTTTGCTCAGACGCTTCAGGCATTTGCATAAAAGCACCTGCATATGGGGTCCCCAAGAAAGGCTGCTTGTTTTTTTCTTTTTCCACAGCTTCTCATTCCAGTGGACCAACTATCACGTCCCATCACACTCCCAGTCTTAATTCCTACACTGTCGTCACTTTGTGGTTCTCTACTCTCTCCACCTTCATTCCACAGGTATGAGGAGTCCCAAACCAGATGCCGCTCGGCTCGTGACGGCTTTCCCCCGGGATTCAGTTTAACAGCTGCTCTGCCATCTTGTTAATGTTAAGTGTCAGCAGTCTGGTTTCATGTTCGTTCAAGTGAAGCCTGTCTCTCTTGTACGGGCCCGGCTTGTCCCAAAACATTCCCCAGTGCCTAATGAATCTAAACTCCTCCCCCTGACATCACCATCTCATCCATGCGTTGAGACCCCTGAGCTCCACCTGCCTAGCCAGCCCTGCGCATGGAACAGGTAGCACTTCTGAGAACACTACCATTGAGGTCCTGGCTTTGAGCTTCCTCCCTCACAACCTAAATTTGGCCTCCATGACCTCACAGCTACATTTCTCCACGTTGTTGGTGCCAACATGCACCACCACTGCTACCTTGTCCCCAGCACTCTCTACCAGCCTATCCAGATGAGATGTGATGTCCAAAACCTTTGCATCAGCAGGCAAGTCACCATGCGGTCCTCACAACTGTCACAGACCCCTCGCTCTATGTTCCTGACAATCAAATTGCCCACTACCAGAAGCTCCCTTCCCCCTTCCCCACGAGGAGCATCCTCAGCGCAACTGGATACAGGCCCATCACCTGTAGAAGGGGTCCCCTCTAGGGGATGGTTTCCCTCTTGTCCAGATTGGCATCCTCCAGCCCAGAGACTTCCAATCCCAGCAGCTGAGGAGCTGCTTGTCTGTGGGTGAGACGATGACTGAAGGTCCCTGGAAGTCTTACTGTGGTCCCTCTCTCCCTGTCTATGCTTCTCCTGGTCCGCAACCAAGACCTCAAGGGAGCGAACCCATTCCCTACGTTCTTGGAGCTCCTTGCAATGAGGACACACCCGTGACTTTTGCCCAAGAGGCATATAGTCATACATATGACGCTCGGTGCAAAACATGGGATAGCCCCCAACCCACTGCTGTATGTCTGACTGCATGCTGATATTTGTTTAGAGCTTGCCAAACCTTTTCTCAAGGGAAGTGACAGGCTGTATCTGGGGCCCTGGCTTCCTTGCCCTGCTGCTGAACTCACACAGCTGGTAAACTCGCTGTGTCTTTTTAAACTGCACTTTGTTGCACTGCAGCACTTCGTTGCAGGAGGCACTCGCACTCGAGCCTTGCAGGTTCATTGTCACTACATATGGAATTGTGAGCTGTAAGTGAAACAACCGCTTAATTCCACTGTAACTAAGCCTAAACATAACTGAAATTCTTTCCTCTCTATTTCTCTCTTCTCTGTTAGTTTTATCTGTCTTAAGCATGTACAGTCTTGTCAAACCTGCTCATTCATTCTAAGACACCATGTGTATAGAAGGGCTATGTCATCCTCTGTCTCCTCTTCATCTCATTTTAAGGTGAAGAACTGTCATTAATTACCTATTCAAGCTGTGATATACCCAGGTTTTCCTCACATTGAGGAGTACCAGTTTTTCTTCTGAACTTTTTATCATACAAATGGGGGGAAAATTGACATTTCAAATGATAACTGCTAGATGTAGCTTTAGCAGCTTTCCAGTCATTAGCCTTCATCCAATTGTTAGTCTTAACTACAGTAGACCCACTGACTCAGTCGAACTTTGGTTTTTGTGACTCCTAAAAATGCATAGATGTTCTTTAGCTGAGACTGAAAGATGGGCTTAGGCCATTGTCATGTGGGAAATGAAAAGTCCTGCCACATCACTCTAGTGAAGCACATGAGCCACTGATGCAATTCTGAACTGCCATTTGGTAGTTGACTACACAAGTTGGGAAGTCAACCAAATGCTGTTAATGGTTTCTTTAAAAATCACCTTTGTTACTTACCAGGGTTCGGATTGTTGTTGTTTTTTAACAGTCCACACAGGCGGAAGAAAGACTACATTCAGCATTCTTTTAGGAACATGAAGGTGGTTGAATCTATCGCTTGCCTCTTGTGAGAACAGATGAGGTGGAAAGAGGCTAATAAGATTTACTCACCCCAAGCCTGTAATTATCTGCTTGAGGGAAAAGTTTGACCTACCTGTATGAAGGCATCACATATTTCTCTAAATTTATGTCTTAGTCTTTTATGTTGTACAGTACCAGCTTTGGGATGGCACAAATTCTCTGCTTCCTGGCCTTGTATCTGTCTGAAGAATGTGGCCATTCTAAAAACAGCTTAAGGGTAACAGATTTTTCTTCCACGTGTGGCTTCTCCAAGGAGCGCTTTTCTTTTATCCTTCCATTATTTCCCTTCACTTGCTTTAGTTTTCTCAGAAACACCATTCTGGGGTTGAAGGACTTACGTTTCAAACACCTAAAAATATACTCATCTTACTTTATTTTCTGTCATGGCATGAATACTGTCCCATTAATACACACATAAATAATCATTTTGCAGGTTTGTTTAAAACTAAGCTAAACAATTTGTTTAAGGCACCTTGAACCTAATTTTTTTTTTACTGAAAAATTGTCAATTTTCACATTAGACAAGAATAAATCTTTTTCTAGCACTTCACAGCCTTGTTGCCTGATTAAGATTACAAGTGAGTGTTTAATAAAACTTCTATTAGAACTTTGTTTGCCTAATTGTCTGATGGGACCCTTCTAATTAAGTGCCTGACACTGCTGAGTGAGGAAATATTAGTCTTTTTAATTACTTTTTCCCCCTGTTCTGTTAATTGATCAATGTCTTTGATTGAAAGACATTTTTTTTTTTTGTACACAATCCTGTCTCTTGAAATTAATTTCTGTGTGAGAGGGGTAAATGTTGAGCATTCAGGTTTTGATCACATCTAGAACTGCATGTTAAGGTCTTCAGAGAACACATTCTGCTTTTATTTTTTTAAGGCTGTAGGAAGATTACTTTAATGCCGATGCATACTTCAGTGCTCATTGTTTGTGTCACCCGTCTTTATTAATGGACAGTACAATTGCAGTTTATTGACACTATACCTATCAGAAATGCATCTTCTACATTCAGAGATAGTATTATTATTTCTCTCATGCCAAGGTCAACTGGTTCCTTGATATCAGTCTGGAAGTAATACAGTGGTGCCTCGACTTACGAACGTCCCGACTTACAACCATTTCGAGTTACAACCAGCTCCGGCCGCAAAATTTTGCTTCGACTTGCGGCCGGAGCTTCCAGTTACGAACATAAAAAGGCAGGGGGAAAAGGCAGGAAATTCAAATTGCTAACCGTTGGTAGGCGAAGAGGCTGCTTCTTTGTAGCTCTTTCATCCCAACGGTTAGAGTGAGTGCGATCGGAGGAGGCTTCGGACTGGCTGGTAAGGTAAGGTGCTGCTTTCTGCTTTTTAAAAACTGTTCTGGGTGGGTTTTGCAGCGTGGTTTTGGGCTGGGTGGTGGGATTATGTTTCTATGCTGTGATGGGTCTTGCGGGGTTTGTTTGCTTGTTGTTTCCCCCCCCCATTTCCGATGGGTCTTGGGGGGGTTGTTTGTTTTTTGGTATTTTTCCTCCATTTCCGATGGGTCTTGGGGGGTTTGTTTGTTTTTTGGTATTTTTTCCCCATTTCCGATGGGTCTTGGGGGGTTTGTTTGCTTTTTGGGGTTCCCCCCCCATTTCCGATGTGTCTTGCATGCTTCGCTTGCTTTCTGCTTTGCTTTCCCCCCGTTTCCGATGTGTCTTGCATGCTTTGCTTGCTTTCTGCTTTGGTTTTCCCCTGTTACCGATGTGTCTTGCATGCTTTGCTTGCTTTCTGCTTTGCTTTTCCCCCGTTTCCGATGTGTCTTGCATGCTTCGCTTGCTTTCTGCTTTGCTTTTCCCGTTTCCGATGTGTCTTTCATGCTTCGCTTGCTTTCTGCTTTGCTTTTTCCCCATTTCCGATGTGTCTTGTACACTTGGCTTGCTTTTCTTTTTTTTGCCCCCTTCGGCCGGAACGGCTTAATCACGTTTCTGATCGGTCTTGCAGTGTTTTTGTTGTTGTTGTTGTTGTTGTTGTTGTTTGGTGATTTTTTTCTTCAGCCGGAATGGATTAATTGCATTTCAATGCATTTCAATGGGAAATGGTGCTTTGACTTACGACCATTTTGAGTTACGACCATCTTCCAGAACGGATTAAGTTCGTAAGTTGAGGCACCACTGTATAGGACTATGCAATAATATGGAAGGGGTTTCTGAATACTCAGAGGACTCTCCAGGATGATGTATATCCTTATATAATTTGAAAGGGGGGGGGGAATGGAAAATGTGACCTACATTCCATGATTTCTAGAAGCATGGAATCTGAAGGTAGTAAAACCATTTAATGTTAAATAGGAACATTAGAGAGAAAAAGAGAAAATGTAGGAGGAAATCAAATTGCCTTGGAGTCTGAAGCACAGATAAATAATGTGCAGCTAGTGGGCCACACAGGGCCCCAAGGGTCCACAGTGTGGCCTATCAGGGTGCCGATCTCTTGAGGCCCAGATAAATATCTCCCCAAAATCAAAATTCATACCCACAAAAACTGGTGAGAGTTGAAATTCTTGTTTAAACATCATCCCCTGACATGTTTTGGCCTTAGAAGACCTTTTAAAAGACAGTAACAGTAGTCAAGGCAAGAGGGATCATATGTTTAAATAGCAAGGTGCACTCCCAGAGAGACCTGGAGTGCAATTTGCCATTTTAGGGAGGGAAAGATCCCATGAGGTTGGGGGCTTGTGTGTACGAATGGGATGCATCTATCTGGGGTCAGGGGAGAACAAAAATTGCCCCCACACTCTTGGAAGTTGCCCTTTCTTGTATTTTAACATTATAATATCCCAGAGAAAAGACTGGAGTCAGGGAGGTGTATTAAACTGGAAGGCACCTGTTCAAAAACTATTCAAAAACCTATTCAAAAACTGTCCCACCTACAGAGGTGGGGAGACCTGATGAAGGTCTTAATCTTATGCATGGTTCATTATGTTATTATATTATGGTTTATATAACTTGGTTCACCTAAGCCACCAGTGGCAATCCTCGGTTGTCTTCCTGTTTTTGTTTGTTTGTGCTATTATTTATGCATTCTTTTTTTATTTTAGTTTGTATGTTTTGCTTAATTATGTAAACTGCCCCAAGTAATATTTCACTAAGGCAATCAGTCTAGAAGCTCAATAGATAAATAAATAAAAGAGAAGAAGGTTATTACTATACCTGGTCTCCAAACTGTTTAGAGCAGCACAAAAAACAACAAATGATAATAATATAATTCATGGAGACAATGATAAGATGATATGAAAAAAAATATAGGCACTTTTCTGTTGCTCAACACAGAACTGAAATAACTTCAAAACATAACAGATAGAAAATAAAAAAATAACAATAGGTAGGAAATATATAATATTTTAATATCAATATCCTAATATGATTTTAACATTTTAAGCTATTGTGTGCTGACTTGAGTTCTTCCACTGGGACAAACATGGGATATGAATAAAGTGAATAAGGAATAAAATAATAGATAGAGAAAATAAGAATAAGAAATGCATCTCAACCTATTATAAGCAATTAATGCCTTTGATTCTCAAAAGAGATGCATTCCAACAATGTAATCTTCTTCAGCAGTTCATCTTAAATCAGTCCCTCCAGAATAAATTCAGAACAGATTGAAAAATGGGAAATGGGCACATGATTAAAGACTCCATGCAATGTTCCTCCAACCAGACTGCAAAGGTCTGAGCAAAAAAAATCCACTGATTACCAGTGATTCATCACTCAAATGTCCATCCACCTTCAGGAAAATAAATCCACTGCTTGCCCTACTATCAAGGTTATCTCTGTGTTAAATTTGCTGTTTGTGTCCTGACCTTTTAAATATTATGCTCTGGTCTTGAGTGGTCAGTAAGCCATTTCTCCTGGTTTGACTTTAAAGGTTATGGTCAATTTCTTGCAACAAATAGCAGGAACTTGATGATACCATCTCACTGTACTCATAAAATTACATGAGGTGCCCTGGTTGGCTCCCAGTACAGATAAATTGAAGTGGGAGACACATGAGCCTGATGTATCATGGCAATGTTCTACAACTTCTGCTCTTCAGACACAAGTTGATTTTTTTTTTTCATGGAAGGGAGCAGATTATACTGTGGAGAGTATGGGAATCAGTGTGTATGATGTTTAGCTCTTAAAGATTAGTGCAAAGGAGTTGCATATAATTGAAGATGGAAATGCATACAGTTAGTTATGTGCCATCAAGTCAGAGCCATCTTATAGTGACTCTAATAGGGCTTTCAATGTGAGATCTTTAAGGTTTTCCAGTTCTACTCACTCAGTGAGTGTCCATGGCTGAGTGGGGATTCAAGCTCTGTTCCCCAGATCCTAATCTGTCACTCTGTCCACTACACCACACTGGGTACCACATATCAACCTAAAGCTAATAAGTAATAGCACAACCTACCTAGAACTAGGCCATGGAACTCAGCTTTGAGCAGGAAGTAGGGCATATGTATGAATTTTCCAGTAGGATAAGTAGTGATGAAGAAGTTGTATTGCATGGTACATGTTTTTAAGCATAGATAAAATAAAAGTATAAGTCATCATGCTGGCAACTTTTCTTATCCTATCTACTGATGAGTGTATTCTCCTTAGTTCAGTATTGAATAAGACTCAGCAAACTGAATTACTCTTAAAAATACCAGTAGAATAAAGGAGTTTAACTAGCACCCACCCTGATTCCTGCAGGTCACGTCCTTTTGGTTCAAACACCCTTGTCCATCATAATAACGCTTAACAGCATCTTAAATATCAAGTAAAAGGAGCCTTAAACATCTCATTTCCAGAGTGTCTGATATGCCTGCTGAGTAGTTGTGTAGTGGACAAAATTATATTCAAGGGCTCCTTGATGTGTGCGAATGGAAACTTGATTTTCTTTTGAAATGTAGAACAACGTATGTCTGACTTACAACTGAGAACATTATGAATTATGGATTATAGAAGCTTGTATTCCAAACTTCAATGACATCACTGATCCCATCCAATTAAAAAAAACAACTAGCTGCAATGGACTATGTTTACAAATTGATATCATAATAAATCTGTTAGTCTAGAACAGTAATTCCCAACCTTGGGTTCCCAAATTTTCTTGAACTACAACTCCCAGAAATCTTGGCCATCAGAACTAGTAGTGAAGGCTTCTGGGAGTTTTAGTCCGAGAACACCTCAGTTACCCAAGGTTGGGAACCACTGCTCTAGAAGGTGCCAAAAGACTTGTTCTAGTTTTTTTATAGCCTTATGTAGTTGCATCATTTATTTTTTTTATTTTTTTATTTATTAGATTTCTATCCCGCTCATCTAGACCAAATGTCTACTCTGGGCGGTTTACAAATTTAAAAACAATAAACCCAATAAGCGTATATTATAAATCCAAGATGGCAAAAGTATAAGAAATTAAGATATGGCAGGAGGGAAAGCCTGCCCAAATAGCCAGGTTTTAAGTTTGTTCCTGAAAACACCCAGACAGGGAGCCAGGCAGATCTGCACTGGCAAGTTGTTCCAAAGGCGAGGGGCCACTGCCGAGAAGGCCCGGTTCCTCATTCTTTCCTTCTGGACCTCCCTCAGCGTTGGGCCCCTCGGCCGCCCGGCCTGGCTGGAACGAGTGACTCTGGCAGAACTGGGTGGGAGAAGGCGCTCTGCCAGATATCAAGGTCCTAAACCATTTAGGGCTTTATATGTAATTGTAAGAACTTTGAAATCAACACAGAAACAAATGGGCAGCCAATGCAAGGCGGCCAGAGTGGGGGAAATATGGTGGTACCATTTCACCCCAGTAAGAAGTCTGGCCGCCGCATTCTGCACCATCTGAAGTTTCCGTGTCAGTCTCAAAGGCAGCCCCACGTAGAGCGCATTACAGTAGTCTAATCTTGAGACTACGAGCGCATGGACCAAAGTGGTGAGTGCCCCCACATCAAGATAGGGACGCAGCTGGGCAATCCGCCAAAGGCGGAAATGTGCAGAACGGACCACTAACGACACCTGGGTCTCCATGGTGAGCTCCGGGTCCAGATGTACACCCAAACTGCGAACCTCACTCTTGGTGGTAAGAGTCACACACACACACCCCAAAAGAGAGGGAGTTTCCCAGACCACTGATGTCTGGGACACCCACCCTCAGGACCTCCGTCTTGCCCGGATTCAGTCTGAGTCCATTCTCCTGCATCCATTGCTGAACAGCCTCCAGGCAGCGCTCAAGGGACTCAATTTACCTGTAATTTAATTATATTATGACTGATATCACTGATTCTGTCCAAAGTGAGCTCAGACCTATGATGAGTGTCGACTGCTTCAGGCAAGGCAAGGCAAGGCAAGGCAAGTGTAATTAATATATTGCTTCAAGCCAAAACAAGATGTAGTTAGCCCAAATGCCTCTGAAGTCAGTAAAGCTACCCAATTAATTTTAGCTGGCTTTAAACCAGGCTCCTATTTGTTGGAATTCCCCCCCCCCCTCACTGGCCTATTTGAGCTTACTCCATCTTACTTGGCAAGGGCTTAATTGCACAAACTCAATGGATTCTCAAGCATTTTCTTTGAGATGATTCCCTTATTTAGACCACTAAAAATCAACCATTCAGCACAAGCTTTCATGAATAAATTCACTTCCTCAGGCATGTACCAATATCTTGTGGAGAGTGCAGAAAAATTAAAAATGAATGCCCTAAAATTGTCATGGCAGAAGTCAGGAAGATATATTTCTTAAGGTGGGCTCAAGGTCATCACAGGGGCACACAGACCCCTCAGACAAAGGTTTGTGCTTTTAAGCACAAAAAGAGAGAGGAGAGAGAGAGAGAGAGAAGACAATGGGGGGAGAGACTTTGGAGTCTAAAATACATTTTAAACCCACACATTTTAAACCAAACACCTTTTAAAACAAAAAAGAGGTCACAGTACACAAACCCTAGGAGCCACAGAATTAAAAAAAAACCAACATTCTAGCAACCATTCCAGCAAACAGACCCCTCAGACAAAGGTTTGTGCTTTTAAGCACAAAAAGAGAGAGGATAGAGAGAGAGAAAAGACAATGGGGGGGGGGGGGGGAAGAGACTTTGGAGTCTAAAACACATTTTAAACCAACACCTTTTAAACCAAACACCTTTTAAAACAAAAGAGAGGTCACAGTACACAAACCCTAGGAGCCACAGAATAAAAAACAACATTCTAGCAGGGACTAAAAATGCTACAACTACACACTGCAAGACCCATCAGAGCACAGAAACATAACCCCCCAGCCCAAACCTATGCTGCAGAAACCCTGTACACACAGTACTCACCCAGAACAGGCAGTCTCTCTGTTTTGAAAAAGAAAGTCAAAAAGCAAAAAGCAAAAATCCAAAAAGCAAAAATTTTTAAAAACAAAAATGCCAAAAAAACAACAACAACAAAACAACAACAACAGTACAGTACAGTACCAGGCAGTACCAGGCAGTCTGAAGTCTCTCTCCGAACTCACACTCTCTAACCACTGGGGCGAAAGAGCTACAGAGAAGCAGCCTCTTTGCTAACCAATGGTTAACTGAAAGCAGTTCAAATTCCCCGTCTTCCCCACCTTTTTTTCCCGTTCGTAACTTGAAGCTCCGGTCGCAAGTCGAAGCAAAATTTTGAGGCCAGAGCTGGTCGTAACTCGAATTGGTTGTAAGTCGGGACATTCATAAGTCGAGGCACCACTGTATTTGTTTTAGTCATTCTTTCCCCGCCCCCCCCACACACACACTCCATAGAGAGCTCAATTATTTTTTGTGAGCACCAGAAAAACCCAAAACCAAAGTGAATGTGTTGTGCATCTTTAAGATAAAGAAAATGTATTTCACTGTGAGCTTTTAGTAGCACTTCTCTGGTCCCCCAGAACTTGGTATATCAAACTCTGTATGAGGAAATATTTGACACAGTGCTCTTTCCCTTCATTTTATATACTTTGTATCTAGAGATGACCACTTTTATTCGTCATTTCTGCTCCACTAGTTTTCCATTAACATAGAACATAATGATTTAACTTACATAAACAGCAAGCACTATATTCTGTTAAGATATACGGTTGAATCCTGATTACAATAAGTGCATTTTCCATGGAGATCAATGGGATGCGATGTCACAATTTAATTGCCACACTGATTTCATCAGGACCTATGTCCAAATACCTTAATTTTGATCTTAGTGCTTAAATGAAATGGCTGTGCAGAAGGACTGTATTAAACCTAGATAACTATCTCAGTTTTCAAATGGGGATTATAAGGCATAATTCAGTAACACCTTTTTTGTGTGTGGATAGTGTTTCAAATATATGATGCTATTGTGTGGGAAGGTTTAATTGTTTGTGGAAATAAAGAGACAGTTTGCACCAACCATTAGTGATTATGGCAACAAATGTAAACTATCTATCAACAAAAATCTGAAATCCATTGCACAGTGAAATTATACCACATGTAGGAGCATTGGTACTATATTTGGGCTGAAGTGATGTGGCCTCAGCTGTCATATACCCAACTTTCACTGCCTGTTCAATCTCATATAAACTACTTCTGGATTTCTGCCTTGTCAGAAGCAGTTGGCTAGTCAGGTGTACATACTGTGACTGATTGTTGGAACTTAGGAAAGAGAGCTTTATCTAGTCAGCCCCACACTCCACATGCTGGATAAGCTCCTTTGCAGATCTAATCTTGTGCCCTGCTTCCACCGCACACCAGTTCCTTCAGAGATATTGCAAAAATCATCCTGGTGTTAGACAAAGATGGAGCTGAGCATCTCATCTTAATTCTTATCAGTTAGAGATTGTTTGCTCACTGAAGCATTAATTCCTTTTCAAATCCAATTTAGCAGTAACATAATACATGTAAGCAGTATGAAGTGTTAGAGCTCTATATAAAACATCCAGATCATGGGTTCTTATGATGCTTAGGCTTTGTTGCCACTTTGCAAATAATTCATTAGGCCATCATTCCCCAAATCCCGAAAAGTTTATTTCTTTTAAAATACGAGATGAAATTTCATCTTGAATTCTTTAAGATGATGAATACTGAAATCTCAGATTACATTATTTGAAGAGTTAAAGTAACTGCAGAGAAAGCGATATAATTTCCATTTATTTTTTAAGTTTACCATCCATGCTTTATAAAGTATTTACACAATACACAGATGTGGAAAGATAAAAACATGTATACCACATACTGTAGTTATGATTGAGATTTTATAAATCTCAGTGATAAGAACTGCAAGCTTTTAACAAATCAAGTCTCGACAAATCTTATTTTGCTTGGCAGCATAGTGAAATTTGTCACAAAGGGCAGATTTTCAGTGTTCCGTTGATGTCCTGCTTTTGACAACCTATTGTCTTTCAAAAGCAATAGGGCCAAGCCTCACCTCACTTAGTGGGTTCTTATTTTCAGGATAATGTGTCTGTCATTTAAGCACATTTAAAGATTTCTTCTTGCACACAGGTGACCCAGAGTTAAAAAGCTGACATTTCAGTTACTCAGAACTGAAAAAGGGGTGGGGAGGAAGGATGGTTTGAGGACTCAGCTCCTTTCTAGACCCCAAGGTGGTGTTTGCAGATGCTGAGTGCGGAATATTATTAGAAAATAACAGAACTACAGAACCACAAAATAGAAGATCATTTTTTACAATCTCAATTCACTACATTGGCACATGACGCCCCTCATCCAGCTGTAATATTTGCCTTCCTTCACTGACATTCAAAATAAACCTTCTATCTTTATGCTGTGGTTTGTAGGTTGAGAAACAATTGCTTGAAGAAGTGAACCAGAGCAGCCTACACAAACAGAAGTATGTAGATTTTTCCACATATATCTCACAGGAACAAAATATCACCCATCCAGAATGCATTCAGCCTTGATCTCTGTTATGTTAAAAGAGATGTCGGCATTGGGCATGGGGGAGTAAAAGTTTCTTATTATTACTTTAGGAGAGTGCAACAATGATCTTGTGCGGCATCCTTATGCAACAATAATAAGAAGCAAATCAACATTCTATAAGGCAATTTTTAAAATGAGGGCAGCTCAAACAAAAGAAAGAGACCCTTTTAAACTATATAACTTTGGATCAGCACCAAATTTGGTACAGTTGCAGCAGACTGTCTACTCTTGCACTGTACCAAATTTAGGGAAGTTTGGGCAAAGGGTTTTTGAGTTACGATTTTAAAAAGTAAAACAGTTCAGAAATAGGTAACTCACCAAATCCATTAAAGCTCATGTAAATTGAAAAGCATGCATAGAACAGGTTTGCCAGCAAGAAATTTCCAAAATAGATAGTGTTGCAGCATCATGGACGGAGAAGGAGATGTTTGGAGAGCTGTAGGGCAGTTATTAAAGGTCACAGAAACAGAGTCAAAAGAGTTTTCTTTAAAGAGTTAAAAAAAATTCAAACCCCTGGCTTGCTTTAAAGAAAGTAATGGAGTGATAGTCTTCCAGAAAGAGGGACATTTTCTCATGTATCTTCAGATAGTTAGCATACATATTCAAAGGCATATTCAAAGTATTTCTGCATTACAAAACACAGTAGTTGTGTTTCCCAGCCCTGAGTGTTTTCAGTATACATTATCTCAGGATTTCTGGGACCAGGCTCCTGAAACAATTTTTTAAAGGGTGAAATCAACTCCAGTTCTGGGGCAATCTGAATCTTTGAACCTGTCAATCAGGACCCAATTGAAATTTTAACTCCTTCCTGGCCAAATACGGATTCATGCTTGCAAAGGGAATCTTGTCTGCTTGTAAAAAAATTTTGGAAGATATTTTAAAAAGAATAAATATTGAGACACTCACTTGTTAAAGCTGTGAAATCACTGTTTTTTGCTTTGTGGCTGGGAATGGTCTTATGCTGGTGCCTATGGTGTCATAATTTCAACTATTTCACCCTTCTTGTCACTATAAAACTGTCTGATGATTTAAAAAAATGCTGAAGATATTATGTGTGATCATGTCACTTCTGATATGTGATGACTATATGCGTTAATTACATTTGAATTGTCCTACCATTTCAGCTCAGATCAGATCTTACAAACCAAAAGCAGTGGCTTTCTTTACTGAATGTCATGTTAAGTTATTCTCTCTTCCTACTGCTCCCCTTTCTAGCGATATTGTTTTTTCAAGTAAGTTCTGCTCAGGTTTGCGAATGAATAGCCGTGGCTTCCTTTATTGAGCCAATCTGTCTCATTTTAGGTCTTCCTTCTCCTTACTGCTCCCATCCCACTTTTCCCAATATTGTCTTTTCTGGTCAGTTCTGTATTCTTATCCTTCTTATGGAAGGATAACCTCAGATTACTTATTTCTGCTGTAGTGAGAGTCCAGGCTTGACCTGATTGAGCACTCGCTTATCTGCCTTTACAGTAATCTGAGATATCTATAAGGCCTCCAACACCACATTTCAAATAAGCTGATTTTTGTCCCTGTCTTATCCTTCATTGTTTTTCCTTTTCATAGTATGGATGGTGTTGACCTTGGTTTCCCGTGACCATCTTTGTTAACTCTGAGACTTCCCCTTTTTATTTCAAAAGTTAAGGGGCATCTTTTAGGAAATATACATACAACATGTCCATAGAACATTTGGTCCAATATAGCTTTACATCTTCAGGTTTCCTACCTCAATGAAAGGATTTGGAAATTGGAAGATAGCTTTCTAGTTAGCATTTTGTGGAGCAAGCATGGAAACATTAGTTTATCTGAGACATTAAAGGGTGTGTATATTTATCCCTTGTATGAGTTGCACTTATGCCTTTGCTTCACTATTTCATTAAGTCCAAAACAGCCCTTCAAAATATTTGTCCCAGAGAGACAGCAGCCACATGACAACTGTTCTTGCTTCTACCCTCCCCTAGCAACCATAGTACAGGTCATGTGCTCATTTTCTGGAATCCTGTAGTAATTCTACATGTTGGAATTTGTGCATAATTTATATATACTTAACCTTCCATTTTAAAAAGCCAGGAAATTCAACTTTAAAAAAACCCTTCCAGTTTATAAATGCAGGATATTGTATGTCTGTGTCCACAACTCAAAAAGCCAGGACATGGCCCAATATTGCTGCACAATATGGTGCCTGCATTGCCAGCAAGAAAAAGGATGCTAAACTTTACATGGAAAATAGCAGCCTAAATGTTGATGACACCAATGTCAGCAGTCAGTATGGTCTGCAGGATACCCTCTTGTGATCACTACCATTCGCAAAGAGCACTAAAGCAGAGAAAAAATCCCTGAACCTGTCTCCTTTTTCCATCAATCACTTCTTACCGAAACACAAAACAATGGTCAAAGCTGTTTTCAACAGGTTCTCTAGGTAAAAGAACTCATTGTTACAATCACTAGAGTCAGAAGTCTCACAGAGGTTTATAATGTCTCAACAGACTGTCTTAACTTGCCTCATAAAGAGCAAATAGTTTAGTGAGATCTCTCTACTTTACTAATACCTATCAGCACTCATCACTTCTTTTAGCTAAAGCTGATTGAATTTACATTCCAACAATATCTGGAGGGCCAGTTTTCCTACCTCCTGAGCAGAGAAGTGTTGCAGGATGCGATACATCTGGACAAAATTCACAATACTCAGACATAAACTTCACTGAGTACTTTGGGAGTTACTACTGAGTGAACTTAGTGGTTCTGAATTATTCTTGCCACTGGAATCGAACTTAGCTCTAAATCGTAGGTGATGTATTTTTAATTTGATTTATTTTAATTAATTAATGTTCTGGCTGCAGACAAAGCAGTCTTTCTCTGCAGCAATGCCCTTACATCATATTTAAAATCTACGTTTATTGAAAGATGATGACCTGAGCTTGGCATACAGACATCACACAGCTATATTAGAAACTATTTCTTGATAATAATAAAGAGTCTTGTGGGACCTTGAAGAGTTACAAATTTATTACCGTGCAAGAACTTTGATTGAACTTACTGTGCTATAAGCATCTGTTTAAATGAACTCTAGTACCTGAAAGCTTTTACACTAATAAAATTGTTACTTTTAAAGATGCCATCATTGCTTTGTCTATTTCTACTTATGTCACCTTCACATATTTATCAACAAACTTATTTTGAGTTTCATTCTGCAATGAAATAATTCCTTTCAATATATATATATATTTATGTTCTGTTCCCTCAGATTTTATTTTACATGTTTTATATATTCACAGCTTGGAAGGGACTCAATGAAAAGAACATAATTACTCATTACCATTTTGTTTAGAGATGGGCACAAAAAAAAACCCCTAATGAATCGGGCTGATTCATGGTTCATTTCACGACCTAGTTCGGGGTCCCATTTTGCCAAAGCAAAAAAAAAACCCCACCAAACTTTTTTCCCTTTGGTGCTTCGTTCACTTTAGCCCATCCACCCCTTTCCCACTGCCCTGCTGCCACCACCACCACCTTCTCCTCCTCCACTGCCTCCACCACCACAGGTGCCATCCTAAGAGGCAGCAGGCCTGGTTTCCCTGCCTGGAACCTATTGCTACCTCTGAGCATCCACCCACCTATCAGCTGGGCACATACTCAGAGGCAATGCCCAGCTTCTCTGCCAGGAGCCTGGCCTACTGCTGCCTCTGAGCACGTGCCTGCTGTGGAGTTGGATACAGAGGCAGCAGGAGCAGGTAGGCCCCACCAGGCACAAACCGCGAAGGGGTTTGTTTTTCCAGGGGTTCGTGATTAGTCATGAACCATCATCAACCACCAGTTTCCCAGTTCGTGCCCATCTCTAATTTTTTTGAATGAGGCAACATTGGTATTTTTAAACAAGTAAGATTTTAATTTTGTATAACAAATAACATTTACTGATTTTTGGATAAATATTACATTTGGAGGAGTTTGGCATTGCAGTTATGTTAGTCTCTTCGTGTTGCAATTACTTAACTTTGCATGTGAGGATTAATATCTTTATTTAGCAGGAACATGTAATGAACAGAATCTTACATTATTTAGATTGTGTAACTCAATTACCGGGAGCCTTCACCACCAGCTGTGCCGGCTGGGGTTTCTGGGAGTTGTAGTCCAAGAACACTTGGATTACCCAAGGTTGGGAACCACTGCCTTAACCTGTTTGTCAAAGCTGTCCTCCAGGGAGGAGATGTTTTTTCACTCTTGTGATATCTGCAGGATGCTCAGCTTTTATATTGACAAGACCGGAGGCTTTTCCACATTGCTCTCTCCATATGCTATGCACAGTAGGGGCTGTACCATCTGAATCAATTTGTGCTTTGTAATTTGCCCCCAATACAAAAGCTAGCAATGGGCATTAAAAAAGAAAAAAGAAAACAGTCTGTATGAGATAGCCAGACATCTTTTGCACACTCATACACACATTCAGTCATAAAAGCATAACATTTAATGAGATCTTCAGGTGCCCAAAGAAGAAAACAAGAAAATTCTGAAACTCACCCAATCTAATCAATAGTGATCTACCGTCTTTGCTATGCCAGGACACAAAATGGTTGCAAGTCAGGTAAATAGGGGAATATATCTTAGTCGATTTGAGCTGTCCCAGGGACTCTGTGATTGAGCTCTCCAGGAGAAGATTCGCTTCATTGGCACTTAAGCTGTCAATCTCCTTCTGAGTTGGTGCGTCCTGATTTTTCTAGTTATACTTTTGTTTTGTGACTGAGATTTTTGTTTTGTGACTGGCACTAAGTGTTCCCTCCCCAACCTTTCAGCATTTTGCTGAGAAAAAAAACATATTTATAGAGGTACACTGACCAATCCAAGCACAACTGGGTGCTTTTTGGACTGCTCTATATCTGCCTTGTCAAGACACAAATATTCCTTCTCCACTTCATCTGTTAGATTTTTTTTTTCTGAAGCCACAGCACATCCTTGTTAATTAGGTCCTACTTTGAGGTATAAGGGTACACTGAACAGAAGGCCTGTGGACTTGTGAACTGAACTGGCTTACAGATATATGGCCTATGGAATGGACTACTGAACTGAGGAATGGCCTGCCTATGGAATGGCATCCAGGAAATCTTTGGTTTGTTTCATACACAGCACAATTGATTGTTTCCTGTTTGCAAAAAGGGCTGAGGATGCATTCCAGTCTGGAATTTTGCATGATGGAATGAGTCAAAACAGACAGATACATGATTGCTGTGGCAACAAGTCTTTGGCTGAGCTGGAAGACAGTGGAACAGTATGGACAGACTACACGTTTGAATACTTTCAGTGGCTCCAGATCCAGAGTGTACCTGATAAGATACTATGGTCACATCATGTGCCGCAGGACAAAGGAATGATTTGCTTTCTGGGAATAAAGAAAAGTGGTGCAATTCCCTTTCTCTCCCAGTTTGCCATCTACCAATTCAGAACAGAGTTTTAGGGGTGAAAGCAAAGAAGCAAGCCAGAATGCTGGAGAATTAAAGACATCAGTGGAGCAAAAAAGTCATTGTAGCTTGGGACTCAGAGTCACATTTTATCACACTCACATCCATGATCACATGCAGATGCTTTTCAGTTCATTTTTTCTCATGTACAGTAATTTTTACTTTTGCAGATTTTGACTGCTCTGGGGACTTTAGGCCTTAGGTTGCCTTGATTTTGAGAGAAGCTTCAGTTTTTACAATGAGGTAGACTAATCCTTCTGGGAGATTCTACACCTCCATTATTATTTCCTTTCACTCTCTCTCTCTCTCTCTCTCTCTCACACACACACACACACACACACACACACACAGAGAGAGAGAGAGAGAGAGAGAGAGAGATTTCAGTATTCTGTTTTACATTATCCCTCTGATTTTTCACATCTGGATTCTTCTGGATCAATTCTCCTGCCCATTCACCTGACTGTTCAGGAACTTGTTCCTTGGAATAGGTACCTATACGTCTTTCTTTCTCAGTCTTTAGGCCAAACAGCTTCAACTAGAGAGCTGGTAGAAAGTTAGGGGCAAATATAGTGTTTTATAAATAGCTAACTTTGGCTGATTTTGCATAACTGTAATTTCATCTGATATTATTTAATACAGGTTTGCACTTTTCATTTCATCATTGCATTGTATTCCTTTAGAAATTCATTGATTTTCCTTTAATTTGTTTTATAGTGTGTCTTCATTTCGTGGATCTTGTTTCCTGTTTTTCTGCTGTGATTTAAATAAATCTTCAAATTAATTGCACCTATGAATAGCCTCAGATCATCTCTGGTTACACCTTCTGCCCACTGGGGCAAATAAAGAACCTTGTTTTTTCAACCCTTTCACCAAGAGACTTTCTAAGTGGGTTGATGTGACTATCCAGTGGCTTCAAAATTGTTAGACTTGTGCTGCCCACACAAATCATACTTGGTCCTCCTCAAAGGAGTGCTACTGAATGCAGTTTGCAGAGTGGCTACATGGTCCCAAAAATTCATCTTCATTGAGCAGTCTGGTTATAAGGGCACAGCATGATCTTCAACCATGTAGTTCTCTCTTCAGCTCAATGATGACACATGGTCCTACCTTCTGGTGGGTGCAGCTATTTAATCATCAGTGTGAGAGTCCTTGAAGAAGAAGAAGAGGTTGCTTATCTGTAATTGGTTCTTTAAATGATCATGTGTGATCACAACCCATCACACAACCCATCGTTCTCCTGTCAGCTAGTTCACACATGTCACCATCAAATAGCCTTTACTCCACTGCACCCATTGCAGGTAAAGAGCTGATGGAAAGGGTAAGAACCATGGAGTCGGTGGAGGTACTGCTGTAAAGTCTATTTCAAACTCTTGAAATTTCTAAATTGCTCTGTGAAACTTCAGAACAACCAATTTATATGAGTTCATAAACACACTTTTGAAGAACCACAGATACAGATAAGCAATCTGTTCCCTTCTTTGTAATTCTTGGGGGGGGGGGGGACGGACACCTTTACGTACTGGATTAGTTAGGTCAGGGAGCAAGAATATACCTCTGCTAGAAACTTCTAGAAATTTCTTGAGGAGGTACAAGAACTATAATCAGAAAGGCCACTGAGAAACTTTTAGGAACTGTCTTTTCTTTTGAAATTAGTAACTGAAAAATCAATGTGTCACTTCCCTGTCATGAATTAAAAGCTTATAGGCACTATAAATTAAGTATATAGAGGTTAGCTGATGTTAATAGAGGTCCCAAGGCTCACTGAACAGAGTACTTCTCCCATGAAAACAATTTAAACTATCTCCTCCCTAGTGCCTATCCAGGAATACATTTATTTAGAAGGTCTTTTTGTAGTGAATATGGCTTAGTGTTGTCTGTTGTACTAATACAAGTGTTTGTGGAGGGTTGATTTAAATTACAATCCTGATTTTGATTGTTACTGTATAGAATAACTAGATTTAACAGTATAGGCAACATAGGGCTGTTCATGAGTTGCTAGCTCCCTCCTCCCCAGCAGATTTGTTATACCCTAGAATAAGTAATGAACATTAAAATTAAAACCCCGAAGTCTAGACATGCACCTAAATTTAACTAGTAGTCTGAATTACAGCAGAGCCAATGAATTAACTGCCAAATGATGAATCAACACATAAGTAGATTCTATTAATTAATAGGTTTATCCTAGTGTGGGCTACCAACTGGATTCAGGCCAATGTGACTTCAGGCATATCAGAATCAACCATACCAATATGCTCATAGGGCCAACTAAAAACACATCAGCTCTGGATTAAAATCTGAGCATGGTTGAATGACTGCAGCATTGTGAGATTGCCACTTACTTTCTTCTGTGGATTACACTGTAATATCTAGTTTTTTCTTAACACCATTGGGAATTTGAAAGACTGATCTTTTCTCCCCTGCTTAAGAAGTTGCCATTGATTTTATTGGTGTGTAAGACAGTGGCTAATATATACATTATTACCTTGATTGGCTAGTCTGGAATATAATTAGTAAGTGCCATAGAGTTCAAAGTTTCTATGTCTCAGAAAAAGTGCTTAGAAGTAACTATTTACAAGCCACACAGTTACCTTTAATGAGTTACTTTTGGGGTAATGTACAGTATAAAAAGCAATTACAACATTTCTACAAACTAGCAAAGTTTTGTATTTACTTAAAAACATTTTAAAGGGGCATTTTAAGGCACTTTTAACAGGAATTTTTCAGTTGTATGATCTTTCTTTTTTCTTCTTTATTCATATCACAATTTAAAATTATTAACATATATAAATTGCTGGTAAAATGAAAAAACAAATTAAAATATTAAGTTAATGAGACTAATTTTTTTTACCAGAACTGGTGTACTTCAATAGCATTATTCAATAGCTGCATTGAGTCCTTTTAAGGAGAAAGGCAGGATAAAAATATTTTAAATAAACAAACAAACATATAATCTAGGCCATTTGCTAGATCTTTTTTTGTATACATGGAGGGGCATAAATTGAATGTACGTAGTTGCTCCATTGATTGGATTTCTCCACAGTCACAGAAAATCTATATCCAAGTAGCCCCATTTTACTTGATTATTCTTTGATCATCCTACTCCGCTTCAAAGTCTATTAAGTGACTTCCACATGGTCCAACTTGAGTCTTGTCCTGGTGAGCGTCCTTCAGCATTCATTCATCCATTCATCAAGGTCTGTGTTGTTTTTGTTCTCCACAGGTTCAGCCTAGCCTCTTCTGGTTTAATATTTAGAGTTTGAGATGTGTGCAGAAAACCTTTCCTCAATTTTTTGTCATCTAAGGCAGCGGTCCTCAACCTTTTTGGAACCGCAGACCGGTTGGGGGGGAGGGCTCCGTGCGCAGGGGGTAGGGGCACCCCTGCACTTGCGGGGGGTTGTGTCGCGCTTGTGGGTGGGCATGTCACGCTTGTGGGTGGGAGTGTCGCACTCGTGGGTGGGAGTGTTACGCGAGTGCGCATGCACGTGAGTGCAACCCCCCGCGAGTGCGACACACACACCACGAGCACGATACGCCCACCTGCGAGCGTGACATACCCACCATGCATGTGGGGGGGGGGCAGAGATCCGTCTCCATGGCCCAGTCCTAGGAAGCCCACGGACCGGCACCGGGCCGCGGACCGGGGGTTGGGGACCCCTGATCTAAGGGGTTGGTGGATAAGTTTGGTGCAGTTGTATGGTATTCTGTTAAGTAGTGATAGAAAATTTCTTTTGTTTTGCCTTTTGTCTTTGGTTTTTTGTTTTGTTTTGTTTTTTGTTAGTGCCTCCAGAAGAAGGACCTAGTAAATCACTTCTGAGTACTTTATACTTTATACCCGAGTACTGGCAAGGATCACTATAATTCTGATTGAACCTATAATAGCTCATTATTAGCATTATTAAGCATTTCCAAGAAACAACATTAAAATTGGCCACTAGAGATCTTCAGACAGTATTTTCCTGCATTTTCCCAGGCTTTCTTGGTGAGGATAATACAATGAATTACTTTTGAGCAATGTTGTAAATTACTTACACATTCAGAGCAATTACAATAAATAAAAAAAATTATGTGGTCTTTTTATACAATCTGAGAACACTGGTGGCCAGTGCCTTTATTAGGCAACTAAAATCTCAGAAGCAGGTGTAGCTTTCCAAGTCCTGTGAGGCTCTTTGGGAGGCTAGGCATTAGAGAGCTTAGGAAGGGTGCAGAAGAAACCCAAAATTCCCATGGCTTGATATAGGGGGTGGCTTTCTTGTTTAGAGAACATTCCCAAAGTGGATGCTGCAGCATTGTGGAGTCAATTTGAGGTTTTATGTTTCTTTTGCATGAGCATCCAGCTCTGAAATGCCTATACTGATGAAGAGTTCTGCTGTAATCAAAAGTTATACTGTTTGTGGAATATTAGTGGTTTAATAAAGGGTAGCAATACTACCCTTGTTTTTGGATAACAACAGTGGCAATCTTGCTGCCAAAAAGTAATGAGTAACACAATGGGTTCCTTTTGTTTTTAAAAACGTAGCCTTTAAACCTTTTTTCAAGATGGATCCATAAGGTTGCAACCTTAGTTGGAATGAAACAAATAGAGATGGACTATTTCCTAAGATCTAATTATGCCAAAGGATGATTCATGATAGTTTTTGGCTGTTTTCTTAAATATTCAGTCTCTTTGTTAGCAAACGTTCTTGAAAATCGAAGCCTTTCATTTCTAGCATACATATCAAAGGTAGATTTTTGGTTCATTGGACCCAAGAGACTCTATGCAAACATTTTCAGCCTGTATATTCTCTATAGCTCTTTGGATAAACATATACAGATGGAAATCTTATGAAAATCTCACATACAAAAAGCTACCATTCATGGTAAGGACTTCCTACACATCATGTTTTTCAGTCAGGGGCCAGGGCAAAAAAGCTGGAATCTCTTCAGGTTCTGTTAAATTTAATTACTTCCCCATAGAGATGGGCACAACTTAAGTTATGCCTCTTTGCATAAAGTAATCTGCATGACACCACATGTGTCATAAGGATCCAACCCCCACCCCTGGGCTGGCTGGGCCACTCACCTTGCAATCTGGACATGAGCTTGGGCTGCTCACCCCCACCTCTTCCAGCAGCTGACCACTCATTGGCTGCATGAGGAGACTCCCCGTTCCACCTCCTAATCGAAGTGGTCGGCTGCCAGAGGAGACAGGGATGGGCAGCCCAAGCTCCTGCCCAGATTGGAGTGCTGCTGGAGAAGAAGGACCCCAGTGGCACATGCTGCGAGATGAGTGGCCCAACTGGCCCAGGTGGGGGGAGGATCCATATGGCACCTGTGATGCCGCACAGGTGACTCATACAAAGAGGCACGACTTACCATCTCTACTTTCTCATATAGGTCTTCTGAAAAGCAAGGAGAAAAAGGTAGCTCTTATTTAAATATAGAACATGCTAATAACCTGAATGTATTTTCCCCCCCAAACTAAATAGTAAGCCCTTGATATAGACTAAAATGTAAGATGTAACAAAGTAAGTTGTGGTAGTATTGTATTAGAAATGTCCTCCATTTTATATATGCATCACTGCAATTAGTTAATTAGAAACCTATCACAAATGCTAAAAGGAATGTTTGATAGGGCTTTTTTTTTTTTTGCAGCAGCAGCAGCCAATGACTGCAGAAAATATATATTTTGTTACAGAGGGATTTTATAAATGTGACTGTATCCTATATCTATGTTGTTCATTTACATTGACCGTGAAGTCTAATCTCAGTTTTACTTGAGCTTTTAATTAAAACAAGCATTTAAAGTAATATAAGGTAAATAAATGTTCTCCCGAAGAAAAACGGGATGATTTTGAAATCTTTTTCTAAGTTTCATTTGCTAAGTTTAGGCCATGAATTTAGACAATGGTTTCTTATTCTTCCTATACAGTAGGATGGTGTTATCTGTGAGGGATCGGTTCCAAGCCTCCAATGTTGAAAATTGTGGATATAGCAAACCCTATAGATAGCATAGTCTTTGGTTCTCTCTAGTGGCCAGTTCTAGTATTACACCTTGGAAACATATTTCTGGGTTTGTTTGTTTTTCTCATATTTTCAGGCAGTGAATGAAACTGTGGGTACTGATCCCTCAGATACTGTGGTCCTACTGTAATATTCTATATACAAGATCAATCTGTAGTAGAAGTAGGAAAATTTACTTTTTGGATTATAAACCATCCCAAAGCCATTGTGCATAGATATATCTACATACACACGTAGAGAGTAAGCACAGAAGGTCTGGCTAATTGATGAAAAAGATGGAAACAGTCCATCCAATGCTTCCAATTTTAGAAGTCAATGCAACAAAGCAAGAACTACTGTAGATTAGTTATGCACTTTGCACAATTTATACCAAAGTAATTTGGGCAAGTACAAACATTTTCACCAAGGCTGACACAAAATATCTTGCCATCTTGCAAGCAAGAAGGAAAATTTTGAACTTTCATGTTTTCACATGAAGGATTCACATCCCTAGTGAAGAGTTTCAGTGTGTGGCAGAGGCTGTTTTTTTCAACTGAACATTCTCCATAGGAAGAGAATTATGAAGAGGTGAGGATGGGGCTAGCCTGCTCTCTTTGCTCATGTAGTAAGTTGACCTTACCTTGAAGGCATGAAGAGGGTGTAGGCTGAATGCATGGAATAGGAATGGGAATGGACTTGTGGATGCTGTCCCTAAATGTCATCTCAAAAGGTTATCAATTCTGTTTAATTTTCTGTATAATTTTTATATGTGTAGGCTGTCCATAACTAAGCAATCACTCCACTTCACACATTGATGTAGAACAAGCCTACATGTAAATAGACAGTATGCAAGTAGTCTCCACCCATGCAAACCTTATGAATGCAAAAGAGATCACAAGGGTGGATGTGCTCATGACTCTGCTGCCCTGTTGTACATTCAGCTTACATGGTTTTTAAGTTTATGAAAAGGGGTAATGTCTCTCCTGGCTAATAATGTGCTCCGAGTTTGTTATCTCCAGACACGTGGTGTGAACAAAGTGCTAGCAGTGTCATGAAAGTGGTAGTATATATGGTAAAGAAAGTGAAATGGAAGATGTAAAAAGGCTAATTCATTTCATTTTGTCATTAAACAGGTGAATTATCTGAAATAGATCAGAGAAAGGGCATGGGTATTAACCTTAGGATTAAAAGGTACGGTGCCTCTAAGAGAATGGGGTGAGGATCATAAATCTATGCAGGCTGGGAAGAAATGAGATGTTTAATAGAGAATCTAATTGAAGTTTAAAAAATGTCTTGGCTGGTTTGGCTAGTGTCAACTTCAATTATTTGGGTTAATCTCATCCCAGGACCAGAATAATAGATGTTAATGAAAATCTCCAAAGAGCAGCGGTTTTCTCCCCCAAAGGTCTGAAATTTCTAGGCCAACTATAGACTGAGGGCAAACATAACTTGAGCACACAAAATAACGCACATAAAAATGACTTAGGTAGAATTAAAGGGTCACATAAGCCCAGTACCGTTTCAAGGAAAAACTCACCACAGGTACCGTGGCATACATTTTCTCAATAGTAAAGGGAGCTACATGCTGTGCCTCAAATGGATAATGATATGCTGCTCTCTTATCTGTTGTTCTGCTTTTTTTTGTTCCTGTGCTGCTCCTTGTATGACCCATGTTAATAAGAAAACAAAGAAAAACAGAAAATTTTGTATTAGAGTGGGCCCACGTTACTAAGAGCATATCCTTTGTTGGCAATCATTTAGCTTTTACTAGTGCTATGAAAACAAAGAGGAAGCCTTCCTAAATCTCGTTACAAGTTGTAGAAATGTATTTTGTTTCTCATTAAAGACTGTGCTTTAGTCACAGTGAGAAAACAGGTACCACTGTATCTAACAATACAATATTTTCCTAATGTGGAATGGACAAGACAAAACAATAACAAAGAGAGACTGCAATGAACTTTCACTTGTCTGTTGGCAGAGACAGACACAGAGATAGATATATTACCATTTTCTCTCTCTCTCAGAATGTTCTGTTTCTCTTTTCCTTTCCTTTCTCCAGTTTTTGACTGCAATTTTGAATCACCCTGTGATTTAGAATATTCCACATCAGTGAAGGAGGGCCATAACAGATCCTGGCAAAGGTTGAGAGCAGATGATCTCTCACAGCTCCTTATTTTGGAAGGTCCAGACCGGGATTATTCAGAAGATTCAACAAAAGGTAAGAGAAACAAAGCAAAATTTTAAAAATCTGTATTCTCCTAATATACTATTGGCTGTCTTAATAGGGTTTCAATGATAATCATATCTTGCAATGTTTTGGTGAGATTACAACCTACTTGCCAATAGATGTTGGGGCAAATTTGTTTGCAATGAAATTTTTTGCAATGAATATATAAAATCTATATTGCTGCTGCAGCTACTGCTACTACCACTATTGCTACTACTACCACTACCACCACCACCACTACTACTACTCAATAATAATAATAATAATAATAATAATAATAATAATAATAATAATAATAACAACAACAAACAACAACAACAACAACAACAACAACAGCAGCAGCAGCAGCAGCAGCAGCAGCATGCTATTTTATGTACAACGTCCTAACTTTGAATTAAGCCTCTGGAATTCTTACTCGTGTAACATGACAAACTCAAACTAGCAGTAGAACATTTCTGGTGCATTCAGATAATTTCTTATAAATTGACATCTTTATATGAAAAGGCTAACATGATGAGAAAAATTAGGCAAGCTGGCTTCCATGTAATATTTGCAAATAAATGGCACAGACTCAAATCCACCCTATGGTTTTACTATGTAACCATTTTTCCTCTTAAAGACCTGGCTGACACCAAGTCATAATATAACAAAGCCATTTCTATGAAGATGCATTATCTGGATTTTGTTCCAAGTGCTTAAAATTCAGACGACATTGAGACTTACAATGGTTTTTATGAGAACTTATTACCATACTCTTAAGTATTGCTTATGGCACCTATGGCACCAATACCAAATTGCTTTTACATAGTTGTTGGGCCTACACATGCATACAACCTACTTATGTTACCCTGCATGAACTAGAAGTACATGGATTTCTCCACATGCATAGTTCTGAATCACATTCAAGCTTATTCTTCTTAAATCTCATTACATACAAATTGAAGTTTGACTATGGGGATGGAATTTTGTGGCAATAATGTATTTGTGAACTATATTCCCTAACATTTAACAAGCATTTTCTAGTCTCTTCTTGCCCCTGATGTGTGTGACTAAAAGAGTCTCTTACTCACTGATAGCTGAGGATGGTAGGAGTTGTAATACAGCTGAACTGCAACTCCCTTACCCTGGCAGTGGTAGGAGCACCACAAGTTCTCTATCATCACATTGGAGAGTCTGCACAGAAAGGATTATGTTGTCAACAAGTGGTCAATTGTTTCCAGGCACAATTCAAAGTGCTAATTTTAACCTATAAAGCCCTAAACGGCTTGGATCCAAACTATCTAAAAGACCACATCTCCCTCTATGAGCCTGCCCTGGTGATAAGATTGGTCCCACCATCTTCACAGATGTGTTTGGTGGAGACATGGGAGAGGGCCTTCTCTGACATCGTTCCCAGACTCTGGAACTCCCTCCCAATTGAAGCCAGGTTGACCCCATCTTTGCTGGTCTTCCATAAGCAGACAAAGATCTTTCTCTTCAGGCAGGCTTTCCCTTAGTTCGTTTTTAAATGGATTGTTGTACATTATTGCTTTATATGTCTTTTGATATTGATTTTGTTTACCATTCTAGTGTGGTATTTGATACTTTTGTAATATTTGTACACTCACTGTTTTTAGCCTTTAAACATTTTCTTCTACTGATGTAAGCTACTTGAGTCCTTTTTGAGGAGAAAGGCGGGGTGAAAATATTTTAAATAAATAAATGGGGAGGGAACTATGTGACCAAATCCAGCTTAAATCTTCAGACAGGGGTTCCCAAAGTGTATTCTGTGGCACCCTTTGGCCCCTTCAGTGCCAAGGGCCACTGCCAAACCCAGCCTGGGGCACCGCAGAATCTTCTCTCTGTCTCTCTGCTGAGTCGGTGGTGCTGTTGTTGCTGCCCCTCTGTCTCCAACTCCTTCATGCTCTTTCACCTCCATGTCCCCCCTGCACCCCTCACCACTCTCCTGTTCTGCTGCCACTGCCACTGCTCAGGGGAACTGTGAGTTGAAAAAGTTTGGAAATCACTGTCTTAGGAGATAGAGAATTGGTTTGAATAATGGGACTACGGGGAGGGAGGTGTCAAAGATTGCCCTTGAAAACATTTCAGTAACAGGTTGTACCGTAAACACACTTTGCTTCCCCTAAAAGTTGGCATAGTATGTTTCTGGCTGATTAGGAGAGCAGCATGCAAGCTCTGGAGTCAAACAAGCAAACCGCGGGATAGTCATGAATAATTTCTGTTTAGTGGGTTGAACTCTGACAAAGTTCCTCTTGTAGAACTGTAGTCTTGAGAATCACAGGTGACTGTTTTCTTTTCTACCTCTAAATAATCACTTGAAAATATTGTGCCTTCAGCTAGCATTTCCCATTTGATTTTAAATCATTTTCAACACAGCTGTTTGGCACAAGAATATTGTGTGTGGTCTGCTTCAATCTGGAATAATTAGGCACAGTAATTTCAACCCCTACAGTTTGTTTCCTGCAAATGCAATTCCAATTAACTGCTTCCCATTTCAGTTCCATTCATAGACTGTGAGTAAGGAGAGTATATAAATGGAGCATGGAGCCACCTTCAGAGACCAACTACACTCTGCAGACTGGGTAACTCAGGACATATTCATTACCAATTAACATAGTTGACGATTATAAAGCCTTTAAAACATTCTGATATTTCTGAACAAAAGAATGGTTTAAGCTTCCAGATTGAATTTCTTGCTGTGTAGAAGTTGATAACACCGACAGAAAATTCAATCTCGCATTACTAAATACTAAATAGGATTAAAATCTTATGAACAGTATTGCTTAATTTCTGTCCATGAGATATAAGCTAGCTCCATAAATACAGATGCTGTCTCTCACCTCAAAATGTATTTTTTGCCATGAGATATGAGAGAGCCCCTGAGTATGTACCAAAAAACCAAGTTTCTTTAGCAGTTTGTTTGATTTGAATGCTTTCCCCAAGATTTCTCCCAATCACTCAAAGTAGCTCATTATATAACACAACAAACATACTATATATTATATATTATGTAACACAACAAAAAACATACAAAAACATAATGCATATTTATGAACAAGAAAATCTGGATTAGTGGCAAGTAAAGAATCAAAGGAGATTTACTACCGTATGATCTAAATCACACACAATTACTGTATAGTTTAGATATATACATTGGCTTCTGGAGCATATCAAGAATCTTAGAAGAAAGTCAGTCTGTGTTTTATAGCAAAGTTTACAGCAAAAGCTTTGACTGTGTGGATCACAAGAAGCTATGGATCATTCTAAAAGAAATAGGTGTACATCAACATGTGATTTTCCTGATGCATAAACAATGCTCTGGACAAAAAAGCTACTGTTAAAAGAGAAAACAGAGAAACAGAATGGTTTCCAATAGGCAAAGGTATCAGACAAGGACATATTTGAACCTGGACAAGACAGAGGTCTTGAGGGTGGGTGCCCCTCCTATCAGTGGTTTGGGAAGCTCCCTCTCTTTTTTTGGGGGGGGGGGCGACTCTCACCACAAAGAGTGTGGTCTGCAGCTTGGGGATCCATCTTGACCCAGCGCTTACCATGGAGTCCCAGGTAGCATCTGTGGTCCGTACCACCCATCTACATCTTCGGCGGATTGCCCAGCTGCGCTCCTATCTTGATGTTGGGGCGCTCACCACTCTGGTCCATGCGCTCGTAGTCTCAAAATTGGACTACTGTTATGTGCTCTACATGGGGCTACCCTTGAGATTGATGCGGAAACTACAAATGGTCCAGAACACGGCCGCCAGACTATTAACTGGGGTGAAAAAATATCATCACATTTCCCCCACTCTGACAGCCTTACATTGGTTGCCCATTCATTTCCGCATTGACTTCAAGGTATTAATGATTACATATAAAACCCTAAACGGTTTAGGACCTTGATACCTGACAGAGCGCCTGCTCCCACCTAGCTGTACTCATGTCACTCGATCTAGCCAGGCTGGGTGGCTGAGGGGCTTGACTCCGAGACAGGCCCGGAAGGAGAGAACTAGAAACCGGGCCTTCTCGGTGGTGGCCCCTCACCTCTGGAACATCTTGCCACCTGAGATTCGTTGGCACCCTCGCTGGGAGTTTTTAAGAACAAGCTGAAGACTTGGTTCTTCAGGCAGACCTTCCCCCCTTCCATCACTTAGTTCCCTGTGTTTTCCCATCTTGGACTTTGCTTACTTCTCTTTTTTGTTTGGATATTGTCTGTTTTAATTCTTGTTTTATATTGCTCGGACTGTAAGCCGTCCAAAGTAGATTCGTTTGAATCTAGATGGGCGGGGTAAAAGCCCAATAAATAAATAAATAAATAAATAAAATATTTTAACTCCCAGTATGTTCAACCTGTATGCAGAATGCATCATATGAAAAGCAGGATTTTGCTCAGGTGAACAATAGGAAAATTTGTGAGGAAATATCAATAATTTAAGATATGCAGATGACAGTGTATTACTGGCAGAAGGCAGCAGTGATTCAAAACAACTCCTGATAAAGGTGAAAGAACTAAGTACAAGAGCAAGATTGCAACTGAATATTTAAAAAAAAAATCAGGTCTAGAAAAGAATTACATGGCAATGTTGACAGTGAGAAAACTGAAATTGTTAAGAATTTTGCATACCTTGGTTCTACCACTGATCCAAATGGAGGTTACAGTCAAGAAATCAGAAGACTGAATCTCAGAAGACCAGCTATGAAGGAACTAGAAAAGATTCTCAAGGGTATGGAGGGAAATCAGGGCACGTTACCTTTAATACATTATTCTTGATGATAGGAAAGCTGGACAATGAGGAAAGCTAACAGAAAATAATTAATTCGCATGAAATATAGTTTTGGAGAAGAGCTTTCTGGTTACCATCAAATGCAGAAAGACAAATAAGTAGGTGTTATATAAAAATCAAGCTTGAGCTCTCCCTAGAAACAAAAATGACCAAACAGTAGTTATTGTAGAATGGTTACATCCTAAGAAGGCAAGAGTCACTGGAAAAATAATTATGATGCAAAAATTTGAAGGCAGCAGGAAAAGAGGAAGACCAAATGTGAAATGAGTTGATTTAATAAAAGAAGTCATAGCATGGAGTTTGCAAGAATTGAGTAGGCCTGTTAACAATAGAACCTTTAGGGGATTGCTAATTCATAGGGTGGCCATATGTTGGAGGTGTATTGACAGTACATAGCAACAACTAACAAACCATAGTGGGGAATATTTGGCTGTTTGTTCCCATCAACCCATCCAAAATGGCTGGTGATAACTATGGGAGCTGAAATCCAAATACAGTGGTGCCTTGACTTACGAACGCCCTGACGTACGAACATTTTGACTTACGAACAGCTCCATTCACAAAATTTTGCTTTGACTTGCAAATGGAGCTTTGACTTATGAACAAAAAAAGGCAGGGGAAAAGGGCGGGAAATTTAAATGTACTAACCGTTGGTGGCGAAGAGGCTGCTTCTTTGTAGCTCTTTCGCCCCAACGGTTCGGGAAAGGGATGCAGTGGCGGTGGCGGTGGCGGCCCAGCGTCGGGAGGCTTGAGCCTGGCTGGGGTGCTTCGGCCGCTCGCCTCCTGGTTCGCCTCCCGTTAGCTCCTCGCCGCCCTCCGCGGACCGATGCCGCCGCTGGTGCCCGACGCCGGCTCCAGCTCCGGAACTGGTACCAGCGGCTACTCGCTGGGATGGCCACGTCGGTCCTTGGCGCTCCTCACCGCCCTCCGCCATTTGAATTTCCCGCCATCGGCCCACAGAGGGCAGCGAGGAGCGCCGAGGACCGAGGCTCAAGCCTCCCGGCCGCAGCAGTCGCAGCGTTGGTGGAAGCCCGGGAGGCTGAGGAGGCTTCAGACCGGTAAGGTGCTGCTTTTTAAAAATGTTTTTGTTTTGTTGGTGGTGGTGGGGGATTGAGGGTCGGTGTTGTTTTGTTTTTGGTGATTTTTTTTTTTTGCAGTCCCAGCATGGGACTTGCTCTGTTTATTTTTATTTTTATTTTGGTTTTTTGAAATGCTGGAATGGATTAATCCTGTTCCCATGCATTTCAATGGGAAATGCTGATTTGACTTATGAACGTTTTGACTTACGAACATCTTCTGGGACGGATTAAGTTCGTAAGTCAAGGCGCCACTGTAATCTGCATAGCTGAATGGTCCCCACGCTGTTCAAAGGAAAGACCCTCCTAAAAACCAGGAGAATACTTAGCAAATTTCTTGACTGATTATAACTCTATAGAGGAGCCTCCCCGAGTGTGGAAGATATGGCAGGGCCCTCCTTATCCAATACTCTGTACCTTCAGGGCAATTCTGTACCTTAAGGGCAACTGATGCATTGTTGTATTCTCCATCCTTGCATCAATCAGACACCTCATTTGGGAAGCCCATGGGAAGATCCATTTCCTCCCTGTGTCCTATGGCTTTAAGGAGGTTGTGCATCAGGTCAGGATCAAAGGTTATCGCCATCCTGGCCCCTGAATCTAATGATCTGATCTGGCAATATTTATTTATTTATGTATTTATTTTTCCGGCTTTTATCCCGTCCATCTAGATTCAACGAATCTACTCTGGGCGGCTTACAGTCCAGTTTACAATCCCAAGCAGTGGAACCCTCTTTACTGAAGGTGAAAATGAATGTTTTTGGAAATTATGAAAGTTTCTGTGCAAGTTTTGTATTTCAGGACTTTTTTGTAGAAAAAAAATAATATCATACAAAGATTTGTAAACAAAGTACATAATTTTTTTGTCCAAGAAAATAATTTTTTTGCTAACGTCACTGCTGACACACACACAAATCAATCTTTTTTCTCTTATGCAGGAACAAACAATCACCCAATGCTGGGCATTTTCAATAGGGAGTTTTGATGTGTCAAGACACCCTTTTACATCAAGGACAAGAACATTTATGAATATTCATTATATCCACACATCTTGCTGCTGCTACTGATCACGAGGCATATCCTTACAAACTTCCATGGCCAATGCTTATTATCAGTTTTCATTATTAAAGCACTCTCCTGAACTCCTGCCTTGAACAGCTGGCTAGTGTAGGTAGCACTTTTAATTAACTATTTACATAAAGGCACTATTAAATACTAGATAATGGGTAAAATGGGTATTAATCCCAAATACTCGATAATGAATCCTGTTGAAATCATCATCCAGCACCACTAATATTTAAATAAATGGAAAGTTCCTTTCCCCCTGTTTCACATTCCAAGGCTCACCAGGGCTCTCCTGGGGAAGCCTTTGGGAGCCACAAGATGCAGGGGTGGGTGTGGGGAGGGAGAGCTTTTAAGAATCAAAGACTGTTGTTGGATCACCACAGCCTTGGTGATTTTTTGTTATGAAAGGCTCATCCTAATGCTCCTAAAGGCTTCCTGAGGGGAAAGTGGAGTCCTAGGGAGCCTTTAAACCTGAAAGAGAGCAATAGAAAACTTTCAATTCCTTTAAATTAAATATTTTCTCTGCCAGATGATGACATCATCTGGCACCATGGTATAACTTTATGCCAGCAGGGTTTTGGCCATTATGAGACAACAGACCACTGTGCAGCAGAATATTTTGTCTACCAGTCCTGTATAACCGTGATAGCAAACTTTGGTCATTGTTGCGACAAAATAGGATGAAAGTATTCTAGTCCTAAGTTCTGCGTATCTACTAGGAGGTTCCAAGGAGAAAGAATCATGTCTTATTGTACAGCCAGAAATAAAGACATTGTTCCCTTTGTCTGTTCCTTGATGAAGATCATCCATCTAAGCAACTTAGATTTTTCTCAGTTACATAACCAGGCTGAAAGGAAAGCTGTAAAGGCTATCCATATACCAGAAATAAGGGGAAATACATAGTTAGAATATGTTATTTATCAACATCCTTGAACCCTTCTGTATGTCTTTTTCAATTAATAAACATGTTTTGCTCCCTTCATTCTGCTACACAGGACAATATTACTCTTCATTGCCCTGAAGTTCTTTGAAGTTCATAACTTAAGAATAAATAAAATAGGTAAATTCCTTACTGTGCCCTCAGAATTGTTCACTCTTAGGTATTGTTGCAAGTCCACTGGCTCTTTGTTTTTTGCAAGCTTAATCAGAGATCTGGGTATTATGCCCTAAAACTCTTCATAGGCTGCACGAATGCTCACAACCCATTCATTAAAAGAAGGCCTGTGAAGAAGAGTAAAAGGGCCTGTTTCACTGCAACTGGAAGGCCCATAGGATTCCTTATTGTTTGAAAATAGCTAGCCTTGCTGATCCCAAGAGACATCGGTATAGCTTTGTTTGTTTTGTTTGTTTGTTTTGGCCTCTTAATAGGCTGGCATGTACTTAGGGAATTTGCCATTTCTTTCAATGCTATCATTAATGTAAGATTTCCAAGCTGGTTTTACTGTATATCTGTGGTTTGTATATAACTCTGTCTATGAGTATTTTTGGTGGAATTCTTTGATTTCTCTACTTCTTGGGGACTGGTCATGAAGGAGATAATAATATCTATGTTTAGTTGTTTTAAGTGAATTCAGAGGAACTGAAGGTGACTTTGTGTGACTTTGTATAGCTCTGTTGATTGAACCTTTGGGGAAGTTCTCCAAATTTACCATAACTGTTCTGTATGTATAAATGTGTTACTAGTTTTACAAGCTTTTTGTTCCGGAAATATGATAACCACCTGATTAATCAAATGTTTTGGGCGTTTCCTGAACCACCTGAATATATGGTGCTATTTTCTAGTAGTAGTGCAGGAAGTGTTGTCTTTATCATATAAATGTTGAATTATGCCTCAATAGTTACACAACAGGATTTTGCCTGACGGAATTTACAGAGTTGATGATTCACCATATCACCACATTCAATGGGTTTACTTTAGTTGTGACTTACCATTGGATTTCTTCCATAAGTAGATTTTAAGGGTTTAAACTATTCACATCTGAGAAGTTAAAACTGATGTAAGGACTTACGTGTTCTCTTTGTCCGATGCTTTCTTTTTCTTTCTTGTGGAAATTCTAAAATATAAAGGTCACAAAATGGAATGTACTGAGACCTAGGCAGAAAAAATATTAGCATCCAGAGACAATGAATTATTGGACTGTGAATGTTTGCTGACTTTAATTTATGGCCCTTTTTGACAGAGAGGGATGAGGGAAACAGTACAGGATAATAAAGCAATAATCCTGAATAAAATATTATATATGAACACAGCTAGGGAGGATAAATCAAGGCGTGCATTCACAAGAAAATAAGTAACAAAGCTTCATATTTCTCATTATATTCATGGTATGAAGGGAGAAGCTTAGCAGTATCCATATGAGTTAGAAAGTTCATGCTAGATTGTAGCAATGATAATATTCATATAGTGAAAATGAAGATTGCCCAAGTCTGCCAGGACCTCTATTTTAGAGACCCGCCAGTTATATCTAACCTACACTACATTTTCAAATGCTACTCTAAGGCACAGGTGGGAAATACTACTCTTCTTGACAGCAGTTGCCAGCATACTGCAGCCAGCATGGCCACTTTCTCCATCTCTGCTTGAATGACTATTCCTGTATCATTAACTAAAAAACAAGGTTAGCAGCTGCAGTGCTTATTACGAGCACTATTTTGGCAGCGAAATAAGCTGTGGGTGCCATTCCTTTGGTTTGCACCATGATGTACAAGCAGTTCATCTATACAAGCCATTCCAAAGTTGACAAGGGAATTCACACATGGAAACCTATTCCTGTGCATTGTTCTTTTTTTGTCAGAATGGGATAAATTTGTTTGAGCTTTAACTTATCCATCCTTAAATATAATTATACCTTCTAGTGCTGATGTGTAGGCTGGTATACCATTGCTTCTGTATCTAAAACAGCAGCATAGGGAGGCAAGTAAAGAGGATAATCCCACTGCTTTCTCCAGCTATGCTGCCCTCCCTCTCCTGAAGGACACAAGGGCATTTCTCTCCCTCCCCCCATTATTTCAAAATGAATTCTCCCCTCCTTGGAACATGGCCACAGTCAGATTAAAATCAGGTGTTCAATAGAGAGGATCTTTATGAATTGTTTGAAAACAAATAGGAGTAATGGCTTAACTGGACTATTAAGGTTCCAAGAACAGTTGAGTGTTCTAAATTCAGCAGGGCCCTTCTTCAGGTTGAGCACTTCAGAGCTTGAGGGGATGAAGAAAAAACAGAAAAGTCTAAAAACTATCCTGATTTGTTCATTGTTTATTTATTCATGAAACCAAATAATTGCTTATAATATTTTCTTGATGATCAATATTACTCACTCTTGTTTTCTGATTTTGTGGCAAGGTCACATAATGCGCCTCTCTTTTCATTTGATTATGAGTTGTTATGTTTCAATGTTGTTTATTGTGTTTTTTGAGTGTATATTTATGTTACTTGCAAGCCACTTTGGAAGAATTTAGATCCTGAAAGGTAGGGTAAAAAATCATTTTAATAAATAAGAAACCAAAATGGGTGCTTGGTCTAGCCTTCTTCCAGAGTTGACTACAGTATTTAGGGTCTGCAAAGCACAGAGATGCAAGGACCCCAAGAATTCAGCCTCTTCTTGTTTAGGATGCCCTTTCGGTTTCAGGAATATGCTACACAGTACCATGTAACAGTTGTATGATATGCACATCCCATAAAATGGGTCAATGTCCTCTTTTTTTAGATAGCAGGTGCTAGGCAACCTAATCAGGATTTGGCTCAAGTCATGCACAGCATTTAACTCTCTAGGCTGTGATTGTAACCCAAAGTGGAGAGTGTCACATTTTTCTCCACCTTCCAGTTGCTCTTTTTAGAACCTCAAGCGGTGACTGTTGGTTTGACCATGGCACAGAGAAAAATTAACTATTCCAGCCCATGCCTTTCATCCTCCCAACTTCATCCTCACAACAGTCTGGTGTTGTAGGCTAGGCTAAGAAAGAGTGACTGGCCTAAGGTCACCCAATGAGTTTTCATGGATGAGTAGGCACTCAAAGAAGGAATCCCAGAAATTTAGTCCCACACTTTAACCACTGCTCCAGTTTACGTTCTTATACAGTTGTAAAATATACAAAAAGTATGAGTCTGTGGTACTATGTTAGCACAAAAATACTGACCTGTCCTTGTACAAAGGTGCTCTCTCAAACTTTGTACATCTTGGGAAAGTAGAGAAATCCCAGATACGAGCTGTTGCTGCATGATAGTAACACAGCAAATCAAGGCATGAGGATAATAGTACCATGTATTCTTTGAATTGAGCCATTCATGAGCATTTCTTTTTATGGTCATGTGTAGAAACCTTATATGTCTGGAGAACTTCATTCAGACTCTCATTTAAATTCATATATAGCAGGATAGATGTGATACCCAGTGTGGTATAGTAGATTGAGTTATGGACTGGGATTCAGGAGACCTGGATTCAATCGCCACTCAGCCATGGGAACACACTGGGGGTGTGGAACTGGTAAAGTCACTCCTTAAAGATCTCACTTATCTTGAAAGCCCTATTAGGGTCTCTATAAGTCAGTTCCAACTTGATAGCACATGACAACAGCAATAGGTTATAGTGAGTTTGATCAATATCTCTTTCACTCAATGTATTTAGGAAGCATGTGAAAGGGCTGGTGTGAAACATGTCACAACTGTGAAATAGTTGACACCCACAGAACAAAGTTGACATTCACAGAACAGAGTTTTGCTAATCACTCCTTTTGTCTGTGGCCCCATATGGCCCCTGAAAGTAGGATGCTTGTGGACATTGGGGCATGCCGTAGAATATGGTGCAGTGGACTGCTGAGGGAGAAAGAGTAGGTGGATATTGTTGCCTCCTTTATATGACTGGAGAAGCCTCATGGAACCCAAATCACTGATGTTAAAGTTGGAGTGAAAACCTGAGCCTTGATGCATATTCCTGAACAAACAACAGTCTGATACAACAGTGCCCGATAATATGACATTCATCACACTGCCATGTTTTTACGTTGTTGATGCTTTTAATTGTTATTTATTGTATTGTGTTTCTGTCTCCACTGCATTTTATCTTATTTGATTTGCACTTCCTAATGTATTGATGTTGTTTTATTTTGTTACTTTGTTGTTCTGTCTAGTTGTTGTAAACCGCCCAGACTGGCCTTGGCTGCCAGATGGGTGGTGTATAAATCAAATAAATCAAATCAAATATTATGATAAAATTGGGGAAAACAGCCAAATTAATAAATGTCTAGCCATTTTGTGTGTGTGTGTTTGTATGTAACAGAACACCCCAAATTAGAAAGTCACATTTCTAGTTCTTCCACCCTGCCACATCCCTTCTTGTGGTTTCCAGAACAATCCATCCATCTGGATTGTTCTGGAATATTAGAGCATTACTTCATGATCTCAGTAGGAAAGAACTGATAGTAAGGAGAAAGGAAGAAATAAAGTCCTGGGAGCAATCATAGAGCAATTGGTAACCTTTGGTTCTAAGAGAGGAGTGTAAACATTCCAAACCATGCTACGAAGGGGCTTGAGACAGTATCCTCGAGAGGACTGATATCAACTGTCACAGACGTGTACCAACAATTTTTTGACTTGTGTCTACAATTTTTCTGCACTGTGGATTGTGCTAAGCCTGAGGAAGCAGAATTTTGCTTGATTCTTTAGTGGTCCAATAAAAGGTATCACCCACTATTATATTTGTGTATTCTCATTTAAGGGCCTTCCTGGCCTTTTTTTCTACTTTTAGAATTCAGCTAGCATAGCTTACCTCACTGTAAGCCACTGTCTGTAATGTCAGCAAAACACCTTATGCCATAAGGAAAGTGATTTATTATTATTTAGTCATTCATGTGATCTGTAGATCTCTGATGGTGATTTTGAAATGCCTCCAAGCATGGAATACATGAGATGAAGTTCCAAATATTCTTATATGGTACAGAATTGGGGTTAGTAAGTCAATTTGAGCTCATTTTTAAAATAATTTTTATGCGGCATGATACTTATAACTATATGAAAATAGATACAGTGGAAGTGCATCTGAAAAGCATGGTACCACCATGAAACTCTTGTGCTTATACCAGCCTAAGGGGAACTGGAAATGCACTAATGTTTTGTGGTGATAAACTTTCTGCTTTTTAGATTGCTAAGTGTGTCATATGTTTTGTTGTTTTAATCATGTTGTATGCCATTCTGTACGTCCTCAGACAGAAAAACAAAGTATAAAGGAAAATAATACGTACATGTATATACATACTGTACATAAACAAACAAATAAGTAAAATAGTAACTGGCAAGAGGGAAACCATCCCAATATTCAATTCTGTTTAAAAACAAAAAGAGAATAATTATGTTAGCTTTAATTCAGTTAAAATGACCAACAGGGATTGTTGAGTGTAATGACTGTGCTTTAGCATAACGAAAACAACTCCATATTTTGTCTTCAGTATCCTTGTATTGCTTTAATGCCATCAGATATATGCCCACCCCTGCATCATTGAGTCATTACCATGGGATCTTAAGGTTATAATTATCATGAAAATTGTTATTTAGAAACAGTGTAGCCTGGTCTTGCTTAATAAAGCACTAGCTAATTGGAGTTTATGTAGGCATAGGGCCAAATTATGTCCTTAATTCATCTGATTGATGAATCAGACTAATCTGGTGAATTATTCAGTTCAGTCACTGTCACTAACTAGTTATGAATCAGATGAAAATAGAATATTTGATATTTAATTATCAACAAATCTGTCAGTTTAAGATCAGAAATAAGGCTATCTTATGTTGACTCAATCTACGTAAAGTGAAGTAGAAGCTAAGGCTATAATTTTAACCAATATGCCTATGATCAGGAATGTTGCTATGCAGTGTTAATTAAACATGCATTCTTACAATTTGCACACCATGCACTCACACTTCCCTTTGGTCTTTCAGAATGATATACAAACAGGGAGGGTGAGGGGCCTGGAACCAGCAAAGATGGCCCACCTTATCCTCACTGTGAGGGTTCAAACTTTGCCTCCTCAGGTTTTAACAGAGACACTGGAGACGTCCACTTTTGAAAATCAGAACTAGGTTTTATTGTAGCATGGGACAACAGGTCCGCGTGATCAATCTCTGTTTCAACATTATCTCTCGCGGCCAACAGTTCCCACGAGGGCATCCAAATGTCCTTTTCAAACGGATTATAATTCAAATTAGTCCAAGGTCCCTTCAAGAAGGGGTTACTGTTCTCTAAGTCACCCGGTTCGGTCTCAGTCTCTAATAACGGGGTGGTCTCCTCGTCTCTCCCCTCGAGTCCAAAGGGGTTCTCCTCTCCTCGATTGGGAGCCCACGGTCCATCCAGAATCCCCTCCTCCGGGTTTCTTCTAGACGCCATAGTCGCCTTTCTCTCTCCTCCCTTTCCACCGCTTCCTTTTCTTCTCGGAGTTTCCTACGCCACTCTCGGGCTTCTGTTTCTCCCCAATATGAAGGGCGTGGAGGTAGACCCCGTCTTCTCCGGTAATCCGCCTCTTCCCTCGGGACTTGCACCTTTTCCCACTTCCCTGTCCATGGGTCTTCCACCCAAATCAACTCCCAACCTCCTGGTATCACATTCGCCTCCCCTTTTATATCTCCCATTCCCGCCTCCGCGACGGACCTCCCTCTTTCTTCTCTTCCCGCCAGTTCCTTCCCCGTCTGAGTGGCTACCGTCATCCTTGACAGTTCCCGCTCTAACTCTCGGGTGTCAACTCCCCATTGCACGGTCTGGACGGGTGGGGTAGGTGGGTCAGTCTGTACCTCTTCCTCCTTCTTGAGGGAGGACAACACTCCGGCGAGAGCTTCTACTCTCTAGCCTCTAGTCTCACACTCACATCTTGTATTTGTATCAGGCAAATCCCCCTGATCCAATCTGGTTTTGCATATTTGTCCAAATACACTCAGAAGGAACACTGAGGAGGTAGTGCAATCATGTGAATTAGCCCTGCTTCCAGTATCCTTATCTCTAAATCTAATTGGGTTGTCAGTGGCACTTGGACTTGAACTTTGCATCTATGGCACCTGGTTTATCTGACTGTCCATTAGGACAATATTTGCTAGATCTCTGCTTTGCCACTTGACCTGATCCTGGACTCCAAAGGCTTGGCCTGTGTATTCTGTTCATCCACCAACCTGCCTAGACCTTTCCTTTGGACCAGCCAGCTTGGGAGAGGACAACATCCTTATTTATGTGATCATTTTGAAAGGTAAAATAGCCCTCTATTAATATGCATATATAACTAAATCAGTCCATATTACCTTTATCCTATGAGACCACCATAGTAATATCACTGTGCTGCATTTGTGCAGAAGATGTCTGTGGTATTGACCCATCTTGCTGACTCTGGCTTTTCCTTTTCTAGAGAAGGCATGTCGCACCAGTTTTTGATTTTCTAAATATAAAACCATTTTTGTCCTCTGTGTCATACAGGATGATGTAAACAATTTAGAATTTTTCATATGAAGCATGTTTGGTGTGAGGAACAAAAGATGATGGTTTCTGACTTTGGTCCTGAATTCCAAAGTAAAACAGAAGCTCTAAAATACTCCTCTTAAAAAGAAAAAAAATAACATTTTTTAAAAATATAGATGCTCACCCACATCTGCCTCTGTCATTTATTTTACTTCACACACTCTTGGCAAGAGGTTTAACAGTTTATATAATTGGCTTTGGGTTGTTTTTTTGTTGTTGTTTATTCTGTCAGATTCTAATGACCACAAGGAATGGATGTGGTAAATGCAATGGGTTAACAAATGTTTCCGTTTGGAAGCTGTGGCTTACTTAAAAATTAATGGCTTCTGGTTCTGCCTTGTGTAATAAAGTATGTGTCTGTTAAACAAGGACAGAGGTCCTGTTTAAAAACTACTTAGTAAATGCACATGATAAATGAAGCTATTTATAAATAAAGGCCAACATCTGCCAGAATAGCAATGCATATGATTCTTCTTGTAGAGGTGGAGTGGGTGCTTTTCACGTGCTTTTATTGAGCCCAGGTTATGTTAGTGACTCTAAGGGATGTAGCCCAGGAGGGGCTGTTTGATAGAATCTATTCCTGTATGTGCTTCCATGTAAATACTCTTTCAGTTTGTATGACTATCATGACTCAAAACAGTAGATGCAACAACCGTACAAATCATAGAGTCATATAGACAGCCGCCATTTGTAGTACCATCTCTTACTAATGATGCCTCTGTACAACACTGCCAAGCCATGAACCCAGCAACTTATGAATAACCACTATGCTAACTTTAGACTAAGGCAGGGGGATAGGTGAGAGTGACCATGTCCTTCTAGAATTCTTGATTTCAAAGGAAATGAAAGCAGAGTGTAGCCACACACTTCTGCTGAATTTTAAAAAAGCCAATTTTAATAATCTCAGAACAAGGATAAGTAAGGTCCCATGGCAGGAGATCCTAACAAGAAAAGGAGTCCAAGAAGGGTGGGAGCTTCTAAAAAAAGAAATTCTAAAAGCACAACTACAAACAATTCCAACAAGAAAAAAAGGTGGGACGTGGCAAAAAAGGCCAGTGTGGCTTCACAGAAAGCTCAAGGAGGACGTAAAAACCAAAAAAGACATGTACAGGAAGTGAAAAGAAGGCCATGCCACCAAGGAAGAGTACAGACAAGTAGCAAGGAAATGCAGGGATGGGATTAGGAGGGCAAAAGCTGAGAATGAGCTGAGGTTAGCTAGAGACACTAAAAACAATAAAAAAACATTCTTCAAGTATGTGAGTAGCAAAAGACAAACAAAAGACATAGTGGCACAGCTCCGCAATGGAGATGGAAAAATTATAACAGAGGACAAAGAAAAGGCAGAAGTGTTCAATTCCTATTTTAGTTCAGTCTTTTCTCATAAGACAGACTATGAACTTCCAAACAAATTGGAAGTGCAAGTGGGGGGGGGGGGGACAGGATTGCAGCTGGAGACTGATAAACAAATAGTCAAGGAATACCTTACCATCTTGAACAAGTTCAAATCTCCAGGGCCGGATGAACTGCATCTGAGAGTACTGAAGGAACTGGCTGAAGAACTCTCAGAACCGCTATCCATTATTTTATTTAAATCATGGGAAACGGGTGAGGTGCCAGAGAATTGGAGGAGGGCCAATGTTGTCCCTATCTTCAAAAAGGGCAAAAAAGAGGAACCTGGGAACTACAGGCCAGTCAGCCTGACATCAATTCCAGGCAAAATTCTGGAACAGATCATAAAGCGGTCATTGTGCAAGCACCTAGAAAGCAATGCCGTAATAACTAGAAGCCAGCACGGATTTGTCAAGAACAAATCGTGCCAAACTAATTTGATCTTGTTTTTTGATCAGGTCACCTCCCTGATAGACGGAGGGAAAGCTGTAGACGTAGTATATCTGGACTTCAGCAAAGCTTTTAACAAAGTGCCCCATGATATCCTGATTAGCAAGCTAACTAGGTGTGGACTGGATAGATCAAGTGTCAGGTGGATACACAATTGGCTACAGAATCATACTCAGAGGGTGATGATTAATGGGTCCTTCTCTAACTGGGAGGAGGTAACTAGTGGGGTACCCCATGGCTCAGTCCTGGGCCTGGTGCTCTTCAATATTTTTATTAATGACTTGGATGAGGGAGTGCAGGGAATGCTTGTCAAATCTGCAGACGATACAAAATTGGGCAGAACAGCTGATACCCTAGAAGACAGAAACAAAATTCAAAATGATGGAGCACTGGGCCGAAAGCAACAATGAAATTCAACAAGGATAAGTGCGAAGTCTTGCACCTTGGAAAAAGAAACCAATTGCACAGTTACAAGATAGGGGATAACAAAACAACGAGCGAGACTGATCTTGGAATTGTCGTAGACAAAAACGGCAAATGCTATTTTAGGCTGCATTAATAGAAGTATAGTTTCCAAATCCTGCGAGCTGCTAGTCCCCCTCTATTCAGCACTGGTTAGGCCTCACCTTAAGTATTGTGTCCAGTTCTGGACAGCACACTTCAAGAAGGATACTAACAAATTGGAGCAAGTTCAGAGGACGGTGACAAGGATGATCAGGGGGCTGGAAACCAAGCCTTATGAGGAAAGGCTGAAAGAATTGGGCATGTTTAGCCTTGAGAAAAGAAGACTGAGGGGTAATATGATAGCACTTTTCAAATATTTGAAAGGCTGTCATACAGAGGAGGGCCACAATCTGTTCTCTATCATCCCAGAGTGCAGGACACGCAACAATGGGCTCAAGTTAAAGGAAGCCAGATTTGTGTTGAATATCAGGAAAAACTTCCTAACTGTTAGAGCAGTACGACAGTGGAACCAGTTACCTCGGGAGTTGGTGAATGCTCCAACACTGGAGGCATTCAAGAAAATCTTAGATAATCACCTGGCAGATATGCTTTGATTGCATTCCTGCATTGAGCAGGAATGCAATCAAATGCAATCAGGGGGTTGGACCATCAAGTCCAACCCCCTGCATTGAGCAGGGGGTTGGACTTGATGGCCTTGTAGGCCCCTTCCAACTTCACTTTTCTATGATTCTATCATTCTATGATAGCACTAGTTCAAATTAAAAGCACAAACACACAACTCCCTAGAAGAAGTGTAGCGTATCAAGTGGTCTAACCTGCACTCACCCTTCCTCCTAATTGTAGGAACATTTTAATCATTTATCTGCAGTCAGGAGTATTATGTTACGAAGGGGTCACCACCTGTGCCCTGAGCAGGCCATCAGAGTCCTAAGTTCCTTGGCATCTAGTAGGATGACAGCTGTCTGTGAGGGAGCTGGCTGTTGAGGTATACCTGCAAGGAGGAGAGGAAAAGGCAGAGGCTAGGACAAAGGAGGAAGACAAGGAGAACTCAAAATGGAGGGACAAACAAAGACTTCCAAGGAGGAGAAGGAGGAGATATGGGAAGAGGTCTTCAAGGCTTGAAATCCCCAATTCTATGGCTCAGCTGTGAAGAGTGATTGGGAGAGAGAAAGGAAAGAAGGGAAGGAGAATGGGTAGAACCACTTTTAATTGATAAGCTATATCACGAGCAAGAACCATGTCATCCTGAGAAACTGTGGTGGAATATGTCCCTCCATACATGGGTAGAAAGCCAACTATGCTTGCCTTTCGATTTGGGTGGTAGAAATAACTTAAGTCCATGATTGTACTTTATTTCGGTGCTAATAGAATGCCCTGCAGATAACTATGTTTATTGTTATGCTAGTGAGTGGTCTAAGAAGAAACAGCAACCCCCCCCCCCCTTGAAAATATGAAGTTAATTGAAAAACAAATGCGCATTATAGTGAGAAGGACTTGATGAGAAGGTTGACTGGAAAAAATTAATTAACTTGCTGCCTAATTGATAATAAGCCATTTTTATCACCCTAGCCAAACAGTTTTTCATGAGGGTACTGAGTTATTGAACACTTCTCTGTAGCTAAAATAACCTTATTAGTCACAGCACACACTGTGGTAAGTGTAGCAGACAACAAATCACTTCTTTTCTCTTGCTGAAGTGACCTTAATAACTTATTCCTCTTCCTCCCTCTCTTTTAAAAGTATGTTCCTCTTTTTTTACCTTGTAGTGGCTTTGATCTTTAATAACCTTCACATCCACCTACTTACTAATATACAGAAATAAACAGAACCTATTATTCTATAATAGCATACATCTTTACAAGCTTTTTAAAAATAATAATAATGAAATTCTCAAAAAAAAATTGTGACTTTTTCTGAGAATTGTGCTAAGTTTTGAAAGGTATAATTTGTGTAAGGGCATAAATACAGTTGGAATCAAAATTATTCAATCCACATTGCAAATTAGGTTTATTGTCTGCATGGCACGGCAGGAGAGGAAGCTGAACACGTTCCATATGCGCTGTCTCTGAAGCATTTTTGGTCTCACCTGGCAGGACAAAGTTCCAAATAGAGTAGTCCTAGAACGAGCTGGAATTTTTAGCATGTATACATTACTGAAACAGCGACGTCTACATTGGCTTGGGCATGTTGTGAGAATGGCTGATGGTCGGATTCCAAAAGATCTCCTGTATGGAGAATTAGTGCAGGGAAATCGCCCCAGAGGGAGATCACAGCTGCGATACAAGGATATCTGCAAGAGGGATCTGAAGGCCTTAGGAATGGACCTCAACAGATGGGAAACCTTGACATCTGAGAGTTCAGCCTGGAGGCAGGTGGTGCATCACGGCCTCTCCCAATTTGAAGAGACCTTTGTCCAGCAGGCCGAGGCAAAGAGGCAGTCCCGAAAACAGCAAAATCAGGGAGCTGGACAGGGGCCAGATTGTATTTGTCTTCAGTGTGGAAGGGATTGTCACTCTCGAATTGGCCTTCTCAGCCACACTAGACGCTGTTCTAAGTCCTCCATACAGAGCACGTTACCATAGTCTCTTGAGACTGAAGGATGCCTAACTAACTAACTATTATTCTATAATAGCATACATCTTTACAAGCCTTTTAAAAATAATAATAATGAAATTCTCCAAAAAAAATTGTGACTTTTTCTGAGAATTGTGCTAAGTTTTGAAAGGTATAATTTGTGTAAGGGCATAAATACAGTTGGAATCAAAATTATTCAATCCACATTGCAAATTAGGTTTATTGTCAGAATTTACAGACTTTCAGCTGTTTGAAATGAACAAATCAAACAAAAGCAATTGAAATAGCTCAACAAAATGAATGCTTCAAGTGGTTTCCCCAAATTCAACTGAAAATGCAACTTTTAGTGAATTCTGCAGTTTCAAAATTATTCAACCCCTTCATGGCAAGTATCTTTAGTACTTAGTAGAGCACCCTCTTGCTGTTACGATTTGCTGCAAATGAGAAATGTTTGCTTCTAAAAATACAGTCTCCATCTTTAAAATTCTTCTTGATCCATATTGTAAGCATCATGTACACTGAAATTAGTTGCTGAAACAAACTGGCTTCTCATAATCATTGAGATACTGACCAAGTTAACATAAATACTGTCCCCTCAAAATGCTCTGTAAAATCATCATCTCTTGAATTTTGACCTTAAACAGTTTACATTCTTTTAAATGTTCTGCAAATATTCAGTACTTGACATCAACATTTAACAAAACCCAGTAGCAATATTAGATAAGTGGCATGCTATCTTTGCTATCAGGATTTGGCAGTAGTTAACATGTAATGGCATTTTGCCAAGGCAGTTTGGCATTTTGTAGTCATCTTAGTAAAAGAACCTGCAGTCCAATTGAGCAAACCCGCGGAATAAATAGGATCTGTTAATCAACATTTATGTCAAACCCTTTAATTCAATGAATTTAGTCCATAATTTTGATTCAAATGTTTTAATTAAATCTATCCAGATTATTTTTTATCAGCACTACAAGTAAAGCAAAAACATTTTTTTAAAAAACTGCAAAGCACATTTCAGGTATAATTACAGCTCTAGCTCTAAATCCACTTGTCTCTGAATCCATTAAAACACCAGGCTTCTCATAAAGAAAACATGTCCTGCTCATTCACTTCCATGATCACTAACTCACCCTCCGTGCTGGTAGGTCTTCTTTGGAATGGCAGTGGGGTACTGAGGTTAGGGTCCCCCCCGCCCCTTTTCAGCACCGTAGACCTTTCTAACATTCCTTCCCAGCTGTAGCACAATTTTTCTTGTTGGATGTACTGGCCATGCATTTGTTTTGTATTTTACCATATTTTATAAGTGGCAAGAATTCAAATTTGACAACTGTTTTTGATAGCTGCCAAAAATATAGTCATCTGGAGAGAACTGTATTAAAGCACTTGGATCAAATTGGTGGGTTAAATCCACTGAAATAAAGGGATTTACATAAAGGCTGACTTAATGTCCCATTGATTCAGTGGTTATACCCTAGTTAGGGCAATGCATTGGACTTAAATATATAGCTGTAATTAAGATTCAAATGCATTCTGCATCCTTTAAATTTTGTTTTTTGCTTTATTTTGCTCTGTTGAACAATCATAGGTTAAATATAAATCCAGTAGAACTGCAACAGTTATTGTGGGTTTGATACCTACTTGTCTGTTTTGAAACTTGATTGACTTATAATATAATTTATCATACAATTACTACTTATGCAATCTGTGTAATTATATAATTATTAATTTTGCAGTCACAACTAATACTATTATAATCTGCATAAATTTAAGTTAGGAGTTTGATCAGAACTTTACCACTATGTGAGACTTTAGAAAAAATTAAATGAGGTTTTATGGAAGTTCTCTCATTCTTCTTGAAAGTAGAAATACATTATTGTATTTTTAAGAGTTGGATCTTCCAATGTCAGTTCTCACTTCCTTGTTCAGCCTGATGGTGTGTATATGCCATGGCCAAAATGAGATTTCTCCCTAAGTCATTATTTTTTTAAAATATCTTTCAAATCATTCGTCTTATTTTCTTACTTGGCCAGCTTTTTCATTCTCTAGTGAAATTTTCTTTAATTCGGATAACATACCTTTTTTGATCACTCAGAGAAAAACACTTTCCAGTGGTGGGATATTTTCCATTTCTGGAAAGTTTATTGCCTGCCTTAGCTATGATTCCACCACCACCGAAACCAATGTTTCCTGTTCTGGTGAGTATGCTGAACCATTATTATCCTTTACCTTCCACCCAAACACCTTGCACATGCTTTAGGTTATAGTCATTGACTGAAATCCAGTAGTAATTCACAACTGGGTAGGTCCACTGAATCAATGGAAGAGTTGATTCAACTTATGGAAGAGTTGATTCACCAAATCCCCACTGATTCAGTGAGTCTACTCCAGTTACAGTTTACTGCTGGCTTTCAGCAAGACTGAGGTACAAATTGCAATTAACTTTGTCTAGCCTGGGGTCAGAATGTTTAGCCAGACTTGTCCTTCTGATTCTTATCTCTCCTTTTCTTATATGAAAATGAACTGAGGAGGAGCAAAGTGTAAATTGTCTTTTCTTTTACTTCCCAGTCTTAAACATATTTAATTGTACATTTTACTTGTACACACAACTCCGCTCTATTTTCAATAGAACTTATTTAGCCATGCTTAGGATCGTACTGTTCCTGATTTGTCTTTGCAGAGTAAACACATGCAAAAAAGTTAATTCAGTCAATATAGCTAATAAACCAGTCATCAGATAGACAGAAAGGCCTGATTAGTTTAAGGACAGACATAGCCCATGTTTTCTTTGCTGATTTCAGAAGAGAATTGCTCTGTTGTTGTAAGCAAAGTAATATGAGTTTCTCCAGATGGAAGGTGCTATAACCGTAAAGTCTTATTATGCTATGCATAAGTGATATTGGATTATTCCCTTTCTTGCCAATAAATGAGGAGTGAGCAGAACTTCATATTCATGTCATCAAGTACATTTCTAATAACATTAAGTCTTTATCTTCCTAAAACCAAATGAAATTTCTCCAAACATAGCTGCCTATCTGTATGCAGTGCACATTCTGCAGAAGACCAATATGCTATTTTTAAGATAGTGAGCAATCACCACAAGGAGCCTAACAGACTCTGCATTTTCCATAATTACACCCAATTTTCCAATTGAATTAGCTCTTGATTTAATTCCATTGCTTGCATCTGGAAAGCCTCAGCGTCATGCAGCTGTTGCAGCTTTGAGAGCTAATTGTTGCTCAACAGATTAAGAGTAACCCAGTTACAATCCATTTTAGAAAGTTGTTGAAACCCAGCTCCATTCTGGCGGACTTACGTTTCAGTTCTTATTTTCAACTCTTCAGTGTACTGGTTAGGAAAGGGTCAATCAACTCAATGTGCTTGGCACCTGTCTTGTTACAGACCACTCTCAGTCACAGTAAATGCATTGATGAGGATTTAAATTGAGAGAAAGATAGGCATGTCAAAATGCAAAGGCTAATACAGAAATGTCAGAGTCAGTTAAGCTTGATGATGTGTAAACTGTTGACAGACAAGGTAAGCTATGCTGTAATTATAAATATGGGAAAAAGAACTGGAGAAATTCTCTGTCAATATCAGGTACTTCCCTGTCATCAGTAGGCGATATGAATGCTCAGATACCTGATTTGGACCATCATAAAGAGTTTGAAGCAGATGCTGAATATAGTTTACATTGACCACATTTGTCTCACAAATTACAGAATAGCCTTTACACTCATATATATGATGTCTACTCTTTTGTTTTCATTTCTGCAAATTCACTGTTTTAGACTCAAGAGGTTGATAATGAAGTTCCAGCAGGACTTGCTTGACTGTCATACATTCTGCCTATTTAGGCACACAAAATGGCGCACAACATTAAAGTAAGATCAAAGAGTCAGGTGCTGGTTTTGTAGGCACAAATACATAAAGAGACCATCCAGGCAAATCATGTATTACCAACATGGGAACACATAAAACACATGAAACTGCCTCATACCTAGGATTTAAATCTTCACTTGCCTTTTCTTCATGTGCAAAGCTGAGGAATTGCAGCAATCTTCTTACTAGTGAGGACAGTAAGATATTTCTTGGTGGTTCTCAGTCTGCATCTTCACATGTACAGGAACACTTTTAGCACACATCTGGATGAATTTTGTAACCTGCTCAAATTCCACAGAGCTATAGTATACGCTACTTTGTTGGTTGGACTTTGAATAGCTCATTTATGTCTTTTGGGACAAACATCCAGTCCTTCCAGGCTTCTGTGGGTGCCAAAGGAAAAAGACACTAGTTTTATTTGCATACATTTTGTGCAAATTAGATGTCAACAGAAAAAGAATAAAAACTTGTCTAATTCCCAGCTGGAGACTGCTAGACAATTCATTCTCAGCTGAATTTCATGCACTTTTAAATTTCATGCACCTTTGATGTGTCTTGGCATGTGAATGCACTTTAAATCAACAACATGGAATTCATCAGATATTCTTCAAACCCCCACTTATGCTATATCAGACCAGAGTGTGGAAACATAAACATTTTATGTCATAATGCCTAGAATTCCTCAGTGAACATGTCTCAGTTTTGTAGTACAAAAAGTAATTTGTTCAAGCTCTGCATGAAACCATGTGTCCATCTAGCTCAGTACAGTCCATTCTGGCTAGTAGGAGCAGGATTTTCTCCCATCACTTGCATTCCTGTGACAGTCAAGTCTATCAGCTTGTCACCCTGAATCTGCTAGATAACAGCTTCATAGTCACATTCCACTTTTAATGAACAATGTTGTGGGACTGGGTATGAAGACGAGAATAATCCTGCTTGCATGGAGGCTCTACATGCAAGCAAAAATCCTGATTTTCCAGGGGTTTTGCTTATATAGAGAGCAAGAACCTCTCCAGACCCAGTTCAGTATGCATGAAGAACAAACACAGCAATGGACAGATGTAAGACTGGAGTTTTCCCCTCTAAGTTCATAGCTGCTGGTTGAATAATGTCTAAATAGAATTATAACATGTCACTAAATCATATTTGAATATTGAAAGAGTCTGATAGACTCCTGTCATCTTCCTCTAATGTTAGTCAAGTCTGGAAATTTTCATGGAACATGCAAAGCTAGGTACCCAAACCAATTTATTGGCAGGAGACTGTATAGTTGTTTTCTGAGAAAGCTTCCTAAATGAATGTGTATACTAATTAGCACGACATCAGTCATTTTTTTCTTCTGTACAAATAGAGGTGTATTTTTTTTAAAAAAAAACCTTTACTTGAAACTGCAGTTTTATATGGGGGCCAAAGGGGTGATCACAGCAGTCATTGGTTTCTTCCAAATTTCCTTACATAACAAGATTTATCCTTTTGAACAATTGATCAAATGTGCTGTGGGTGTCTCTATTGGGTATAGGGTGTGATGATAACAGCAAGGCCATTTTTCTAAGCAATAATTGGGCCAATTGTGTGTTTCATACCATGCAGCTGAAGTGCTGGTTTGACAATTGGGTATTTCCAAAAAGGGTTCTTTTAAATGGGTATAATATTGCAGACATAAGCTATTAGAGTGAATTTAGCAATTGCATAAAACTGGGAGCTTGGTAAGATAAATGCCTTTCTCGTATGCATTGTATCTGTTATTTTGCAATTAACACTCTTCCATTTTGACAAGACTTTTCAGATCATCGTCCTAATGTGACTCTATGAGGATCACTGAAACCTCATCAAATACAGGGATAATTAGATGAATATTATTATTAATATATCCATTTTAAAATCAAAAGCATGAATATACAAGTTGCCAAGGACATACAAAAGTTAATCCGAACTGCTAAGTACAAGTTACTTGATTCCCCCTGAAGTTTTGTTTTGCTGTTTCATAGAATCACAAAACTGTAGAGTCTCTGAGACTAGTCCCCTGACAGTATAGGACTGCCACAACTGAAGCATCCCTGATGGACAGCCATCCAACATCTGCTTATAAGTCTCTGGTGAAAGGCAGTTGATTCCATTGTTGAATGATTCCATTGTTGAATGACACTCATTGTTAGGAGGGTCTTCCTAATATTTAGCTGAAATCTCCTTTCTTGCAATTTAAATCCATTACTTCTGGTCCTATCTTCTTGAACTGCCAAAAAAAAAAAAAAAAAAAAAAGGCTCCATCTTCTAGGTGACAGCTTTTCAAATATTTGAAAATGGCTATCATATCACCTTTCAGCCTTCTCCAGGCTAAACATGCTGAATTCCTCATAGGGCTTGGTTTTCAAACCTCTTACTATACTGGTTGCCCTCTGGACATGTTTTACCCTCTCAGTACCCTCCTTAAACTATGATGCCCAAAACTGGACAGTACTCTAGTCCTAGACAGTACTCTAGGAGAGGTCTGACCAAAGCAGAATTGAATGATATTCTTGCTTCTCTCAATTTGGACACTCTACTTCTGTTGGTACATCCCCGTATAACATTCACTTTCTTCTGCTGCTGCATCACACTGTTTGGCTCATGTTTAGCTTGTCATCTACTAAGTTCTGGATGTGTCCCCTGTTTTACATCTCTCTTTCTCAACACATAATAGGGATGTTTGGTAGTAGAATAGATATGTAACTTTCATTGGCTGCCCTCTTCTCTATTGTCCCACAGAAAGAAAGATTTGCCACTTCCTGTCCTCTCAAGTCAATATCCTTTTATCTTCAAACTTCTCTTGAGGGTGGTTATGTCCCCCTTCTGCACCATGTGCTCCATTCCGGCACAATGTTGGCTATCTCATTTAGGATCGGCTTTCCTATCAAATGTATTTTCTAAACAAGTAAATTTAAAAATGTACTTTAAGTTCAGCCTGGTTTATTGCTCCAGAGAATAGAGAAATACAGTGGATATAAATACCTGCAGGAAATACTGCTGTAACCATACTGTGCTAAATAACGAGATCCCCTAACAGGGCTTCCCAAATCAAAATTTATCAAACACTAAGACCTCTAGATCATTTTTACATGTGTATGTAAAAAGGATCTAGGGGTCTTTACCCATCCTGTATTAGCACATCTAATTTTTCCTGCATAACTACAACATTTCATTTTTTTTCCTGTTGACACTCGTTTTGTTTACATTGGCTCAGTTCCTTAAGCTCCTAAGGTCATTGTGAATCCTGATTCCTTCTTCTGATGTATTAGCTACACCTCTGAGTTTGATGCCATCTGCAAATTTAATTACCATTCCCTCCACATCCTCACTCTGATCATTTATAAACTATAGCATCCTAGAATGGAACCCTGTGGCATTTACTGGTCACTCCCATCCAAGAAGTGATGAAACACTGGTGAGTACTCTTTGAGTTCAGTCTGACAACCAGCTACAAATCCACCGAACTGTAGCCCCATCTAGTCCACATTTTAACACAGTTTGGCCACAAGAATATCATGAGGGGCTTACGAAAGCCTTACTGAAATCAATATATACTATATTCACAGCATTCCCTTTATATACCAGGCTTGTGACTCTATTTTTAAAGGATCTGATTAGTGTGGCATGAATTATTTTAAAGAAACATATGCTGAATTTTGGAAATCACAGTATCCTGCAGAACCAGAGGTTAGGAGTTTGATTCCCCACTGTGCCTCCTTGACAATGCCTGGACTTGATGATCCATAGGGTCCCTTCCAGCTCTGCAGTTCTAAGTCCTCACAGACTGTTTAATTATCTGTTACAGAGCCTTTCTTGGTATGAATGTCAAGCTGACTAGTTGGTAGTTGTCTGGATCTTCTTTTTTTCCCCTTTTGAAAATGGAGATGGCATTTGCTCACTTCCAATCTTTAGAAACCTTGGTTGCTCTGCAAGAATTCTCTAACATTATAGACAAAGGGTCTTGAGATTACATCTGCAGCCTTCTTTAATACCCTTGGATAGAATACATGTAGCCCTGGAGACTTATATTCAGGATGGTTGGACAGTGTCATCGAAGCTACCAACACGAATTTGACCCAACTCCGGGAGGCAGTGGAAGACAGGAGGGCCTGGCGTGCTCTGGTCCATGGGGTCACGAAGAGTCAGACATGACTAAACGACTAAACAACAAAAATGCTCTATCTTAGACAGCAGCTCTCTCATATTTCCTTTATTCTGCTTGTACCAGGCTGGGCACTGTTCTCCCTTTGTGAGAAAACAGAGGTGAAGTATGAGCACAACAGTTTTGCCTTCTCTTTGTTGCCCCTTACTAATTATCCCTCCTTTCCATGCAGTGAACCTGTTTTTGTATGGCTGTCTTTATTGCTGCAGCAGTACAAAATTGAAGAACCCTTCAATCCTTGATGATGAGTTTTTTAAATTCAGAATTTAGGCCATGGCTGCCTGATGACTTCCTCCAACATTAAGGCCTCTCTCCACAGCAGGACATAATTATGGAGACTATTAATCCTCCTGGGATTCAAGGGAGGAAAGAAGCAGATAGTCATTACTTGATTTTGTGTTTCTAGAGCATCAGTCACAATAACTTGTGAGAAGGAGGCCAGAAAGATCAGCTTGTGCAGGGATTCAAATGCCACTTAAACCCACAGTCATTTTACTACTTGCAGTTTCTTTTTATAGTGAGCTCTTTTATAGTGTGAAGCACAGCATGCTCACCATCCCTTCCAAAAGTGAGTTCCTGTGAGTGGAGTGATTATTCTTTTCATAGTACAAAGTATTTTGCAACAAGCTTGCATGTGAAGCATGCCACTGTTACTCCTGTTTTATATATGTGGAAGTCAGTAAGGCTGTCACCTTTCTTTTCTTTTTTCATAGATTTTCTATAAGAGATGTGTGGCAGGCACAGATAAAACACTTGCCATTTCTAGCTCCATGCATGGATTTTTGCCTGACACCTGTTGGACATAACAGTAGTTCCAAAAACAGTAGCAAGTTATCCAAATCTTTGCAACAAACACTGTAATCATCTGCTAGGTAATGATGTACACTATATGTTAGCTGTCAACATACCTAAGTGTAAAGAATAATTAAAATTATCACATTAAACAAATTTAAAAATATCAAATGATTTAAAAATAAATTAAAAGGATATATTTGCATCAACATAGGGCAACTAGCTATGTTAAAATCAGGTATTTTACACAAAAAAGCCTGTTGGAATAAAAATGTTTTCAGTTGCCACCAAAAACAGGGTGGGGGCAGCCTAGCTTCATGGGGGAGGGCATTCCATAACCTGGGGGCAACTATCAAGAAGACGTACTCTTGGGCTCCTGTCAAACATACCTGTAAAAGTGACAGAACTGAGAGAAGGGCTTCCCCAGACAATCTTAAGACCTAAGGAGAATTATTACTGGGAGTCACATTCTTTCAACTAGCCTTACACGTAGGATTCAGTGAGTATGCAAACGTGGGTTGGATGATATGCTGTTTTGCACAAGTTTAAACTGGGTAAGTCATCTTTGTGGTCAAGCATCCTGTCCTTTTGCACTTGCTGTAGTTCACAAAAGATGTTGGAGACATTGTGTATAAATTGCACAGACCACAATGGGGAAGAAAATGCTTGGAAGTGGGAACTCCTGCAGTGTTAAGAGAATTCTGCCATGCTGAGACAGTACTTTTTGATCATAAACAAGATATTGGCAAGATTTTTTCACATCCCTGAACTCAGATACTTTTTATGACAGTCCTCACAGCCACTTCTCCAATAAGGGTCCAAAAAGGCACCCAGAACAACAAACTGGATCTAGCAGTTTTCATGCCTACCAGCAGCAAATCTTCTGTAAAGGCAATGAGTCCTAGTCACCTGTTCAAGACCAAGCCCTTCCCCACCGCCCCAAAGAGTTTGTATTGCTACAGAGATAATGCATAAAGTACATTGCTAATCCTACCCTTTCACCAGGAACTGTAACTGAATTGAGAGTGAAGCTAGAGGGAGGAAGCAAATGATATCATCAGCCCAGCAAATCAAAAAGTGCCAGCACTTTGACCCCTGCAAGCTCTGGTTCTGGTGGACCACTGAATAGAACAGTCACTTTAGGAGCTTTGTAGTGTTTAGATCACTTGTATTTTATTTGGCTTTCTTTGCTGGAAGCAGTCTCCTGCTTTTACTTTTTTTCATTTCTAACCTCTAAAATCCCCTTGAGGTAATTTATGTATTTTGAACACAGTTGCATAGACTCAGTGCCGAGGATTTTTCCTGGATGGGTTTTTGCTAGCTTTAAAAGAAATTACTGTCTTATGTTTAGCTATTCCAAGACTGTGCCAAAGTTCTACCAATAGTGTTGGCTTAAATACAGCGCAACAAGTGCCCTAAAATGGCACCAGGAGCATTGTTTTTATGTTCTGTCCTTAAACAATGTTGCATTGTGCAACATCCATTTTTTCTGTTGATAAAGATGTGGTCTAATTGCCAGGCCCATTACATGAAACAAAAGTATGTATATCCCTGCCAGTTTTGCTGTGATGCTTCTACAATTAGAGCTGCCCCTTGATAACGTGATGTGATTTTTAATGAGACTTGTTACTAGTCTGCTTAAATAAATAAAACAGTAAGCTTCAGTTTGAAGCTGGAAAATAGTAGCAGGAGCAATACAGTCAGGGAATGCACAAGGACAGAAAAGAGAAGGCTTTAAGCAGAAACTAATTTCAAATGCCTGTTGTATTTTATTACTTTGAACATGTTTTGCAATATAGATTCATTCTTCAGGACCCATTCTTCCCACAAATCTATCTCTGTAGGTTTTTTTTTTTTCCTTTATTGCAGCCGCAATGAAGAACTTATCAAACACAACAGGTATGGAGACTGATTTCTCCTTGGGGTCCAACTGGAACAAGAAACTGCACATTTCCCCCCTTACCTGTGAGATAAGGTAAAGGTAAAGGTTCCCCTTGACAATTTGTCCAGTCGTGTTCGACTCTAGGGGGCGGTGCTCATCCCCGTTTCCAAGCCATAGAGCCAGCGTTTGTCCGAAGACAATCTTCCGTGGTCACATGGCCAGTGCGACTTAGACACGGAACGCTGTTACCTTCCCACCGAGGTGGTCCCTATTTATCTACTTGCATTTGCATGCTTTCGAACCGCTAGGTTGGCGGGAGCTGGGACAAGCGACGGGCGCTCACTCCGTCGCGTGGATTCGATCTTACAGCTGCAGATCTATAGATCTTACAGCACAGAGGCTTCTGCGGTTTAACCCGCAGCGCCACCACGTCCCCTCTACCTGTGAGATACTGAAATGTAATCTGTCAGTATACTTTTTGTCAGTGCCAATGAAAGCTCTCACATTTGCAATTTTTTTTTTAAAAAAAAACACCTGTTTATTGCATATTGTGCAAAATTACAAGAGGTGCTGCCTCACTGCTTAGACTTTTTAAAATGCAAACATCAGATGGGTTGTTTTCATCTTCTTGACCATTCAGACCTTCCACACTTGTTCTTTCTCTGTATGACTGTGCTTTGTTTCACAAAGGGAAGTACTAGTTTTACACAACTGGGTTTTGGTGCAAATTGCAAACACTCAATAACACGAGTGATTCTTCCCTTATTCTTGTGCTGGAAAAAAGTCATCTCATGTAGACCAGCAACTCTGGCAACCTGTTTTATTCTTGTTTTGTTTTCAATTTCTTTTTATTTTTGAAGATTTAACATAAAAAACAAAAATAAATTGAACTAATAAAGAAAAAAAGACAGAACAAAAAAAATTAAGAGCAGTAAATACACTAATGTTAGTACTCACTATAAACCACTATTATAAATATGCAATATGTCTAGAGTTGTACCCATCACTACATATAAATTAATGTAGGTGTTCCAGATGTTCAATTATATGTTCTCATGGAAGTGACATCTGTATGTTACATGTTCGAATGTAGCTAGCACTGACTGGTCTTCCAATAAATGTGTAGTGCAGTGATTCCCAACCTTGGGGTTTTAGATGTTCTTGAACTACAGCTCCCAGAAATCCTGGCCAGCACAGCTAGTGGTGGAGGTTTCTGGAAGTTTTAGTTCAAAAACATCTGGGGACTCAAGGTTGGGAACCACTGGTGTAGCAGATAGTGGATGTTTATCCTTCCAAGCTAAGAGTAGCCACCATAACAGCTCATAAAGTCCCACTTCACTACCCATAGAACAAGAATATAATTTAACAGAACATAAATATCTGCAAAGGTTTGCCCAACACTGCAATGATGCAAGTGATGATTTCAAACCAAAATGAATGAATTGCTAGACAAACACAGATCATATGTCTCAAGGATGCATTTACAGTATTACATCTCTCAACATCTGTCAAACAATCCCTCCCTGTTGGGAAGTCCAATATACTCAAAATACTATTTTTTGTTGTTGTTAGATCAATCTCAATTTTCAGTCTAAGGAAACATCTCATACAGATTCTAAGAAAATTTTGGCACCATGTCTTTTTGAGGATGATTAATTGTGTCAGAACTCTTCACATCACATTTTTTCTGTCTCTTAGTTACACCATTTTGCTGTAAGCATTTAATGTGTAAAACATATCTTCTACACCTGTTTGATAAAATAATCAATAAGAATAGTAGTATTCTGCACTGCTTGTGCAGTTAGTGCTCACCTGACATGTTTTGCTTCAGCTCGAAGCTAAAACCCAAATGCTGTTCCCTCCAATACTAGATTTTTCAGAAGTCATGCTGCCACATTTCAGATGTTAATTCCTGGTAATGATCCATATATCAGTGAATCACTTCTTCATCTTACAATTCTGCCTCATCTCGCTATATGGACACGTTAACCCTGTATGTAACATAAAGCATAAGTGTGTGTATGTAGAATACAATGTTGTTATCCAAAGTGAAGTATGAATTCATTAACCTGATTGACAGTCAGCCAATCAGAAGAAAAGATTGGGTGTTACTTCTATGGGATTTGCACTGATGGAGTTACATGGGAAATACCAGCAAATTTACTTCACTACAAGTTTAGGATGACCAAACCTCTGATTGGAAGTATGTATAGCTGGGCAGATAGATCAGTTGTTTAGGTATTTGGCTGCAGAACCAAAGATTGGGAGTTCAGTTCCCCACTGTGCCTCCTGGCTGAAGAGTTAGGCTGTGTAGATTTCGGCAAGCTGCACAATCCCAGGGCACCCCCAGAAATGGGGAATAGTAAACCACTTCTACATATTCTCTGCCTAGAAAATCCTGGAAAGGGTTGCCATAAGTTAGAATCAACTTGATAGCATGCAGTTATTGTTATAGTGCTGGAGAACAGTGCTGTGGTTATTCTTCAAAGCAGATCAAGTGAGATAATTTTGAAATTGCTGAGCTTTTAAATTATATAGAAATTTTCTTCAGGCAAAGCGAAGTCATAAAAAAGTGTCTGCTGATATGAAGCCAGTGAAGCTAAATGTTCTTTAAAGAAAAGGACAAAACAGATTGAAGCAGACCATGTTATCTAAATTTAATGCTGCTTGCTTTCTTCCTAGAAAAGATGAACACCAGGTAACACAGAAGCCATTTCTCACATGATGGGTTGGCATCATGGTTTTATACCTCCTATCTAGCATTGCCAGATATTGGGGCACTGGCTGAAGTCTTCAGGAATTTCTGTTCTTTTTTCTGGGTGTCTGGGCACAAATTGATGTCTCCCAGGGAAGGCAAATTTAAGTGAGGTGGCATTCATCCTTGGTGTCCACCTCCATTCATTCCTGGTTGGGAACAGGACTCATGAGCTCAGCACAAAGGATTTTATAGCTGTGTTCCATTTATGCAGTGTTAACATATTAAAAAGCTAGAAGAGAAGGGAGGGACTGGCCCATTTTTCAGATTTGCTGGTAGCCTCGTGGCTGCCTTCCCAAGGGGAAGCAGTTAAATACGAGGGGATGAGGCCAAAGAGTCAAATTTGCATATTTACTTTTAACTTTTTTTTTTTGTAAAAGTTGCTACAATTATTTTGTTACTTGAAAAATGAATTTAGCTGAATTTTTTTTTAAAGCCCCCTTGTGCCTTCTTATGGGCAAAATTTCCCCACTGATACAAGTTCAGTTGGTGCCTGGATGTGTGCATACAAATCATATAAAGGCAGTGCAGTCACACCTGCACTCAGCTGCTTGCTTGAGGTGACATGAGAGCTTTAGCTGGTCTTAGCTCAAGGTGTATGTGTGCATGTGTCCAGCCAACACTTGGGAATGCTGATTTACTTGTGTTGCCTTCAAGCCATGGAGAGAGGCTTTACCAGCTTGTCTTCTACCAATTAAAAACACCTTTACACTCATGAACTATAAGGCTGTCTGTGGGAAACTTCTGCTTGAAGGTTGTAGCTGCATTCTGTTCCACTGACGTGCATACACTCCTGGCAGGAAGCGGCAGCTGCCAGCAGGTGGGGTAATCCCTTATTCTGCCCTTTCACTTAGAGGTAGAGCATAAGATCAAAGAGTTATTTCAGCCAATCCTGGTTACGATTAGGTAACTAGTATCCTATCTGAATTCTAACAACATACTATGTAATCATGCTAAGTAAATAAAAGAGCTCTCAGGGTGTTGCCTGTAGGCTCCGCTGGCTCAGACATCCGTTGTTGACTCCTTTGTTCTTTCTCTAAGGCAATTAGCCTTCCTTTGTTCCGTGATCACCCACAGCTGTCAATAGCTACCAGTCATGATGGCGATACCTTTGATATCAGAGGCTGTGTGCTTCTGAATTGTTAGGGAAGACGAGCAAGAGGATGCTATTCTGTTCATGTCCTTTTGGTGCACTTTCTGTAGGTGTCAGATTTGTCACTTGTGGAAACAGAATGCTAGACCAGTTAGGCCTGTGGTCTCAAGCAGCACAGCTCTTTTCATCTTAATGCTTTTTTGAATGTTGTAATAAAGTTCTTGGCAGTTTAAACAAATTGGCTGAAATCTGTTACACAGTTGCATAAATGATGTAACTTTTGGAAGCAAATTGCCCTGAGGTAATACATTTCTGTAGATATTCTCTGTTGCAAACTGACTCTGTGTGCAACATATAAGGTGTACAGAAACTACTTAACTTAATGGCAATTTGCCTCTAAAAGTTATGCTGTTTGCATAACTGTGGAACAGTATTTGAGCAATTAAAGTATACCCTGAGTGCTCACTGGAAGGACAGATCCTGAAGCTGAGGCTCCAATACTTTGGCCATCTCATGAGAAGAGAAGACTCCCTGGAAAAGACCAAGATGTTGGGAAAGTGTGAAGGCAAGAGGAGAAGGGGACGACAGAGGACAAGATGGTTGGAAAGTGTCATCGAAGCTACCAACATGAATTTGACCCAACTCCGGGAGGCAGTGGAAGACAGGAGGGCCTGGCGTGCTCTGGTCGGTGGGGTCACGAAGAGTCGGACATGACTAAACAACAACGACAACAAAAGTATAGAATTCAAAAAGTGTTTTGAGAGAAAACCAACTTTTAAATACATATTTTGACAGGGCTTAAAAACATATTTATAGGTAAACATAAGGGAATAATATGGATACAACTATGGTTTTGTATCTATATTTGTATCCATGAAAATGGACACATTTTTTAAAACTTTTTTTTCCCCCAAAGGCATGGATCTGAAATTTGGGGGTGTGAATGATTCCAGCAGTTCGATGTCACTTTAACTGTCATGGCTTTCTGGAATTTGTAGTTCCATTAACTACTTAGGCTTCTCTTCTAGCTTTGCACAATCTTCTGAACTTCAGCAGATGCTTACAAATACTTCCTCAAACTGCAAATCTTGAGATTCTACTGGATGTGGTCACAAAAGTTAAAGTGGTATTTGTGACCTGAAAGTTGTAACTTATGTCACATACAGTAACAAAGCAAACTTTAATTTGAAAAACAAAGGAAAATTTGTTTCTGCCTGTGCTGCTACCAAATGATGTACTGCTGGTTGACAGGAAGATGAATGGCCTTAAAACTCTTTTAAACAATGATCTCGATAAGTTGGGTGACTGCTAAATATTATGCAGACTATGGACTGATGCATAAATCCTTATCTGTTAGTTTTGTTTTCTTTCCAAAACCTAAAGCTTCAGTTGTCTCCCTTAACAAACAATGCCAGATTTAATCACAACAAACACACTCCACCTTTTCAGTTTAGCTGTGCAGGTGAATTCCTTCAGAAGAGCAGAGTAAAACTGATTGACATACTTCTGCAAAATGCTCTGAAATAAGGCATTAATAATTACATGCTGTAAAGATTCTGACTTCTGGTGATCCTTTGCTATGATAAGTACTCAGAAGTGGTTTACCATTCCTTGCATCTTTGTAGCTTGCCCAAGGCTACACCGGCTGCCTCTTCTCCCAGGAGGCACAGTAGGGAATTGAACTCCCAACCTCTGGCTCTGCAGCTAGGTAAACAAAAAATCCCAACATGGTTATATTCAACAGTTTCCACCAGTGGAATGGATACCGCTGGCACATGTGGAAATGCATATTTGCATAGTACAGAAACACATACAATCAAATGCATACTGGTACAAGCTAGGCAATTTTTACCTCAGACAGTTCAGGAGCAACCCCAGCTATGTTCAGGAACAGTATGCAGAAATCACCATCAAATGTAACAATCCAGTGAGTATTAAAGGAGGGCAGTTGTGCCTTATGAAAGGGAATAGGATTCAATCTTGCTCCCATTCTCACCTGTAGTCTCTGTGCACTGTAAGTTCTTCCACATTTGCCATTCTTCTGCAGCAGTGCAGAAACTATTTATCCCCCAGAGAAAAATATATGGGTTTATTATTGCTTATAGTAAAACATGGAAGGAAGCTTCTGGTACATAATATAAAAAACGACATTTTATCTATAACAATGCAGCAGACATAAATGATTTAAATGCTGCCTTTCTTTAAGGATATCAAATAGTAATATTCACTCTTAAAATCCTGTATTTAAAACACCTGTGTTAATTGGAGGTTATTTTGCAGATGGTCATGTTTCTTCAACATTCCTCCTCATTTTTGTCATTTTTTTTATACCAACTGATTGACAGATTCTGAATGATTTTGTGTAAAATAAATATGGAGTGGCAGAAACTTGTAATAAACTCCTCAGTCGAGTCACAAAAACAGTACAGTCAGTGTGTTTGATTTGTTTTTGATGTGGGAGATATATATTGAAGTAGCAAAATCTGTCCTCAGACATTTTAAGAGATAGTTGAGAGGACTTGTAATTGGATCCTAGAAGATATTGATCTTTGACATCTGGAGGGGCTGGTTTGGCTGCTAGGGGGACTTGGAACTGAACCAAAAACAATGGCCCCAAAGGTTGCCCATCACAGCCTATAGACAGGGCCATGAGATCAGCAACATCTCATTCGCTGAGGGACAAAATCTGGAACATGAGGTAGGTCCTTGTGATGTCAGAGGGGTGGGTTCTTGTTATGTCACAAAGGCAGGCGAATGAGCCTAGGATTCAGTTAAAACCTGAATCACCAGGTAATATAGCAACTCAGTACTGAGGACTGAAATAATTTCAGTGGCTGGGCATGCAGAAAAGTAGCATTCTTACTAGGGCTTACATCTGGGATGGTTTCTTCCATATCACATTTAATATGTGGGGAGTTTTTCTAGGCAATGCATCTGGGGCTTGTGGAAGGCTCAACATGAAGTCATGGGAGTTACTCCACCCCAGGCCCTGCACTTCTACTGACAAGAGTAGTACAACAAGAAATGTCATGAGGTGCAGTTCTGATGCTTCATTCTGTTTCTTGTTCCAGATAGCATGATGGGTCTATGTGCATATATCCACCAGCTTTCTTCCCAGTCCCTTCCCCTCTCTCCTACCTTTTTCATGTGCCTTCATACTGAGCCAGTGAGTCCTGGTGTCAGCTAGGAATGTTTGAAGATAACCACACAAAGAATTTAAACATTCTCCTCCTCCAGTACCACTTACCATAAGATTTATCTCCCTTACTGGAAATTGCAGGAAAGCATAGCTGTTCTCAGACACTCCATTTCTGAGACCTGGAAGTCTTACATATATGAATCCAATAAGCAGGATATTAGTGCACCCTCAATATACTCCCCAGCAAAAATACACAGAGGGATAAAAGTACTTCCTTTTATCAGTCTTGAATTCACATTGTTCAGCTTCAATGAATGGGCTCAGAGTCTAGTGTTATAAGAAAGGGCCATATCCGCTTCCCTATACACCGTGCTTAATGGTATACAATTTACCTCCTACATCCTCATTACAGTTGACCCTCAGTTCTAGTGATAAGACAGAATGATTTCTATTTCTGCCCACTTTCTCCACTCCATTCAGAATTACATAACCATCTTTATTTTTTACTTTAGTAATTCATGGATATGTGTGTTCTTGTACCTTGTTCTCCTATAAGGTGGTTCTACAGCAAAATAAAATAAAGCATTTTTAAAGGATTGAATATTGAGACATGTTCAAATCCTGTACATATTTGTTTGCAAATTAACTATGTGATTCACTGAGTTACTGAAATAATTATTAAGATACATCTTAAAAAACAATGGAACTGGAATCTCCAATCCTCCACCACCCCTTTATAAATGTCATCTGTTTCAGTCCAGCAACATTTAGGGACATTCAATGCGTACTGCCTTGATGCTGGGAATTTACTATTTCACAGTTGATGAATATCAGATGCCATGGATCTTCCCCAGGAGCAACATTAAGTGTCCAATTTTCCACTAAACATTTCCATTTTATCTAAACAGGTAACTCATCATACTGAGGGAGAAAAGTCCATGCATGCAGTGTGTAATTGTGGGCATTGTCCCTTGCACATTTTCCAGAGGAGGGAAAAACTCTGAGCCTTCGCAGTCTACTTTAAACAAAGGTAGAATGCATAGTTTGCTCCTGGGGCTGATCAACAGCATCTGTTTTTCGCCAAGCTTTGAATTGTTAGGAGAACTGGGAGCATGGTGGGTGGGATAGAGTACTATTCTGGAAGGAGAAGTGTGAAACCTATGGAGCTTAATCTGAGCGCCCAAAGTCAGGATCCTTAGTTGTTCATGCTACAGTGCTTACAAACATATACATCTTCTAGCTCACTATGCTTTAATTTATTTGTATTGTTTCCATCGTCTCCCCCTAAGAATACTAACATCTAAAATGCAAGCACTTGCAAAATAAGCATTGTAAAGCCTCCATTTACTCTAATGTATTCTCAATAACATTTTACATTTCATCATAAAACATTTTCTTTAAACCTATTTGCTGTAAGCACAGGTGTTTTCAAAGATACGCTGATTTAAATGAAGAAGGCATGCTACGGGGACTGTGATCCATTCTTTTCAAATCACATCTTGCTTAATGCAGTGATGTTACCAGGTCTAGAGTATGTAAACAAAAAATGGAAGGAAATAGAGAGACTGATGTCTAAGGCTTTCATGCTTAAACGAAAAAGGTTTAGAGTCTTTAAATTATAATTGCAATTTTGCTTGACTCTTAGCAATAATTGCCACTCCATTTTTATAATGGAGAATATATTGCCATTGTCATCATAGACCCAACATAAATATTGTGCAGCAGGTAGACAGTGCACAAATGTTATCCCTATACTATTCAGAACTGAACTTACTAATTAACAATATTAGGTTAATTAAGTCACTGGTTCAGGCACTGTTACATATTAGAGGCTTACAACAGAGATGAACTAAGTTTAATAATATTCTTAAGATTCATAAGAAGGGCCAGAGAAACCAATGATGTAAGTAAATCAAAATTAAAAATACATAAAGTCAGATTCTTTCAAACAGGATTAGATAACACAGAACAACTACCATCTTAGATCTGTACTCACAAAACTATATATGTCCCATATTGAAACCATACATTGTTTGCCTGGGTTTTTGTGCTGCTTGCTCTCTGATTGTCTTGCATTTTATTTCATGACTAGCTGCAAAATATAGACTACAATACATTGCTGACCATTGTTTTTTCTAGCCACTTCTCTGTAGAGTCAGATCAGTAAACCATTGCAAAAACAAATAATGAATTGGTGATGAGACAGCAGGTAACCATGTACCCCACCCTACATATAAAAATTACCTTTCTCTTCCATTTTTGCCACTTCTGGAAGAAGCAAGATACTAAAAAGGGTTACCTCCATCCAACCTCTCTTGATGTGGGACTAGACCATATCCATATGTCTCTTCAAATATCACCTAGCAATGACTTCCTCTTTTGTTCTGACAATAGTCAGTACTGATACGTACTTTAAAAGGAACCGAGGGTTAGTTTGGTGTAGTGCTTGAGGAGCTGCACTTTGAGGTAGAAAACCATGCTTCCAGTCTCACTTTGGGTGTGTACTTATTTAGCAAAATCATATGTACCTGCAGTGGTGTGGGTTCTACAAAAATGGCAGAGTTTAGGGGAATATCTAAATGGGAATTCACAGTGGGTTGGCCACATCATTTGGTGTGAAGAGGTGGGGTTTAATTTTAATTTTGGCTTGCTTTTTTGTTAACAATTTATAGTTAACAAAATTAAGAAATGTTTTGAATGAAAAGAGTTTGAGATTTTGAAAAAATGAAAGTGGATGAAGCCAGTGCATCCAGGCAGGAAGACAATACTGTTATTGTTTCAGAGACATGATCATGGCATGACTTGATGGAAGAGTAATCATGCCTGAAAACAAAGCCTGTGTTTACTTTACAGCGATGAGTCCCCGCAAAAGGCAAGCTAATTTGCAAACAGATGATGTGAAAAGCTCATGCTGTCACAAACTGACTGGTTTCAGCTCTTTCCATTTCATTAGAAGAGGGAATCTCCTCTTTGTAATGTATGACTTGACCCCGTACTAGTGCCGAATTAAGGCTTTTAAAGAGAATTAATCTCATATTTTCTGAGAGTGTCTTCATTATGAAGATGGCAGATATGAACATTAATAACATGGTAGATGAGTACAACATGAGCCTCTCTGTGGTTCTAATAGATGTACTCATTAAATTTGGCCATTGCAAATAGGAGTATGTGTTCTATTTCAGTTCATTCTTGAAGGATTTCCCTGAATTAGCTGATTTCTTAATCTTCCAGATAAGATGAAGGCGTTTCCTGACTCTTATGATAAGCAACGGAACCAGTGCTAACAGGTCTGCCATTGGCATAAAAGTATATCACACTCTGTTGACCCCTCCTTATAAATGTGTGGAGCCCTGAATATTTTGGAGTACTTTGCAGCAACAATCATGCCACTGAAAACATGACCTGACCCAAAAAGTGTGTCCCAGGCAGGCCACTATTTCTTCTCTTCATTCCCTTTTCTGTAAAATGGGATTTACAGTAATTGCTTACTGCTTTTTTTCTGAGAGCAAATTCAGTAATGATTATGAAAATATGCAAAGTTAAAATTGCTATATATATTATTTGGATGATATATATTACTAGAATTCGCTGGGTGAGAACTACAGGTATACTGTGCATTCTGGAGCAATGTGCACATTGAAGTTTCAGTTTGAAAAAACTGAATGTTTTTGAGCAAGACATTAGTTTGGGTGCTTCAAGACTATAGTTTTTCTGGATGGTAGGGTAGTAATAATAATAATAACCTTTGAACTACAGAGCTGGAAGGGACCCTATGGATCATCGAGTCCAGCCCCTTTCAAGTAGACACAGTAGGGTATTGAACTCCCAACCTCTGGCTGATGCCTAAGCCACTGAGCTATCCAGCAGTAGTCATTTATTGTTTTCTGATAGCTGTTCTTCTGTCTCCCTGCTGGTCATGGCTACTCAAAATGCCTGACAAAACTCATTGCAAATGGTGCAGGCACGGTGGCACAAAACCAATAAGCTTAGCTGATGCCCCTTCTGTGCAGTTCTGTCCTGCTGCTGCCCTGTCCCCGACATTTCCTATTTAGCATTAAAGAGTAAGGGTGCCCTCTGTTTTAGGAAACTGAAAATCTGTCAGTTATATTTTTATTGGAATCCCATAAGCATTCTTACCTGATCCTGTTTCTGCATCAGGTTATGATGGTTTTCCCTCCCTGCACAGAAATGTCTAAGTAACTTGGATAATTTTTTTCTGATGTGCACAGCCTTTATGCATCTTCCTCACTGATTTATCAATTTGTCCTATTGACTAAAACTACGCTTGTGTGCATTTTTCACATATACTCATTTTTCATTGTATATCTGTTCCCTTCACCCAAATCAAAAGTGGCTGATACATTTTATCCCTGCTGCCAGTCTTGAGAGCTTATGAAATACATATTTCTTTGGGTAATGCAAAGTCATCTAACTTCTTTTCCATCTCTGTTCTAGAAACAGTTTTAATATTACTTCATTTTCATTCCCAGCCTTCAACAGTCATTCATTGGTGGTGTTGATTAAAAAGCAATTCCTTAATAAACTTCTGCAGCATAAATAATTATTTGAGAGTAGCACAAGGGGACCATTATGTGAATATGCAAGCTGTATGTTGTGAAGCAGCTTGGTGTATATTTTATGGCTAGGGAGATTGATTGCAGAATACCCAAGATGTACGGCTAAGTATGCTTCCATCTGACAAGTGGTTGTTTTGCTTAAGGACAAAGAAGGTGCTTTGCAGGAGGTGATTCTCTCTACCTCTGACACTTTTCATTTGATATTTTAAGTGCCTAGAGATTCTGATAGGGCAATAAATCTTAATTAATACATTTTGTGTAGTATTGCACCAAAGCAGTATAGAGAAAAACTAGGCAAAAAAGCCAGGATACAGGAATTGTTCAAAACAAATTTCTTACCTACCAAAGCTTTTGTTGATTCTAGCATTAATTTTCCTGAATTGAGAGTTGTTGCAGCCATTTCAGCAAGCCATATGAAGACTTCTGAGAAAAAAAAAACTTATCAGGGATGTTTTCTTGAGACAATGACAGAATGTTTAACAGTACAAAAAAAAGTATGTTTGCTTGCCAGGCCTTTTTATGTACAATGGAATTTATTCTCAGATACTGATGTGTATCCCCTTGGCAAAGCTTAGATCTCTCATATTTTACACACAATTTGTTTTACCCCAAAGCTAGCATGTGAAGTACAGGGATGCTTGCAACACCATCTTAGGAGTGGGGTCCCTTTGCCCGTGGCAGTAAAGATAGCTGCTTGGAAAATTCAGGAAATCAGATCGAAGGCAGAATTAGAATGAGGACCTCAGTTGGAGTACAGATATTATGTATTCCAAAGAGAAGGAAGTAAAGTGGAAGACTCTTTGTCTAAGGAGCAGGTGGGATCCATATGACCCTACATATATTATTCCTGAAAACACCCAGAGAGGGACTATTACCACTAAGTCCTAACTGGCATAGCCAACAGTGAGGCATGATGGAAAATGCAGCCCAACACCTGCAGAGCCACACATTCCCCATGTCTGCTTAAGGGTTTGCAGTGAACTGGGAGGTTTTCCTTTATACTAGAACACCTGACTTCACGTGACTCAATCCTTACAAATTAGGGGCTTATGGTCATGGTAGAGAACTATATCATGACAGAATTATAGTGTTTGAAAGGACCCCAACAGACATCTAGGCCAACCCCCTGTTTCTCTATATAACAGAAAGTTAGGCACTGCTTGAACTCTCTAGAACAGAATAAAAATGGGGAGCTGTGGCAAAAATAAGATAAAGGAGCCAAGAGCAAACACATACTTACTTACTTGGGGTGGGGCAGGGAGAGGTATTCCCTAATACGAAAGAAAGACAAAGGGATGTTGACAGATGTTTTCTACCAGAGACGCAGGGTACAAAAAAAATATAATATGTAGATTTTTTGTGTAGGGACCAGAGTTTAAGAACTGATACTGCTCCTACTGTAGGTTTTCAGTATTTCCTGGACCATCTTTAGAAGCCAGTTCTACAGATGTAGAGTCAGACAACCTTATGACAGAACTGGCAGTCTCAGACAGCAGGTTCTGGATCTTATGGAAGGGCAAACTATCAGTGATTTATTTTTGTATTTTTGCTGCTAGGGGTGGACGTTGTCTACACCACAAAATTTGTTGGCTTTGGGTTCTGTGCACCTTCATTTGTGTAATTAGGTAGTCACATATACCTTTGGCCAGCCATGTATGGGTGGTCTGCATAGTTTGATTGAACAGGGGACAATTGCAGAGATGAGGTATATATATTTTTTTCTTGAGGTCCCAGTCCTGGTGAATAAACAACAGGAGCTAGTCCTCTGGTGTATTCCAGGGAAGGAAAAGCTAATGTATCCTTGCAAACTTTTTTGCCCAAAGTGACCAGTTTTGTAGTAACTGAACTTGCCAGGCAATACAAAGACTTTAGAGCAGTGATTCCCAATATGTTATCAGACTGCAACTCCCAGAAATCCTGGCCAGCACAGCTAGTGATGAAGGCTTCTGGGAGTTGTAGTCCAGGAACATCTAGTGACCCAAGGTTGGGAAATCATTTCTTTCGAGTCAAGGTGATCAGAAGACATTTTCAAATGGTCTTAGAACTAGCTTTACAGGCAGGGGTGTCCAAAACAATACTAGTAACATCCAAACCATTCAAGCAGTGGTGGTGATGATGGTGGGGTTTTAATATATTTTTGTTTGTTGGAAGATCTTCAGTATAAAATTTGGAGTGCAAGCAACTCCAACTGTTCTGTCATTTAAAATATAGGCTCCCCTGACACTTGTTCTGCTTTAAGTGTTCACACTAACTCTTTGCACATGTGTATGTAAATTGAGGATCTTAGAATACATCAGGGGAAAACCAAAATTCTTATTTACCCACTGCATCAGCTACCCTGAAAGGCAATACATTATATAAATGGAAAAACAGCCATTACTGCTGCATAGTAAATCAGTTGAGGTGAACATTAACATGAAAAGTTTTGGCTCTAAAGAATTACTTAAGGAGATTTTTCTCTTAGATTTTCTTAACAAGTCGTAAGGTAAAAGCTGGACACAAACATTTTTCAAACCTATAACCATATCCTGTGAATGCATGCTTGGGAGTGCTCAACAAATTGAATATTTATTTGATTTATATCCTATCATTCTTCCAGGATAGGAAGCATGGTTGTGTTTCCCTTCAATGAAACTAAGGGTGTGATCAGACAGACATTTAGGTCACTGATTGGTCTGCTGCAGGGATGGGTTGGTTCACTCCTTTTTCTGGCAATCACATGAAGTAATTGCTGGTGCAGACCAAACTATCCCCAGAGCATTCTTACCCACCCCTTTCTGATCCCCTGTCAGGGGATTCTGCTGTTTTGGTCCATCTCCAGCATGTGTGATAGCTGGGAACAGATCAAAAGCGAACCTTCTGGCTGTCATGGCTCCTTCGGGTTTGAATTTCCAGTACTGTGAAGTAGCGTAATAAGCAAGCCACTTCAGGGTATTACCAAATTGAACATTTCCTCTGCTCTGCAGAAGATTCAGCTGCTGGCAATATATTGACTGGACCTTTAAGATGAGGCAAAGAAGAAGAAAACATATAACTGATGCAGCATATCAGCAATGGTTTATTTCAGTCTTTTTTTTAAAATTACTTCATGTGCCCCTCCACTGAGGAGCAAAGTCAACTCCTCCATAAGTTCCACTAATTTAATGTGCCTACTCTTGTTGCAACTTACTACACTAAGCAACAGAATTTGAGCTAATGTGTACTACTGATAATGTGCCAAACATTTAACAGATAGCTAACCAACATTGGCTATGTGCAGATCCCTGTGTTCCTGGGAAGACTAAAAACTTGCAGTCTGGCTGGTATACTTAATGGTTCTGTAAATCATACAGTGATTAATGTGGTGAGGGCTAATGTTCTCTTAACACTTTAACACAGTAGTAGTCAGAATGACTGAAGAAACAAGCATATTTTCTTTGGGAGATTACTGTAGCTAGTTTTGTCCATGCACTCATGCCTGATCTCATTAATGTTAGGATGCATTGATCTGACGCCATAATGCACGTTGATTGCTTGACAACATCTTGCACATTAAATATACTAAGTGCATGGACAAGCAGTCATCTGTAGCATCCAATCACATCATGAACAAAGTATTATTGATCCTTCAGTGTACACCTACACTCCTTACACACTTTCACATTTCCAATGAGAAGAAATATTAAAGTAGCAATCCCATAGTAAGTGGGGAATCTTTGTACATCTATATATGTGACTTGAAATTATGATATTATCTGTCACTCATACACAGGTTTTGTTTTGGAAGAGACTGTCCAGGAATTAAACTCACATGAACATCTGTGTTGCACAAGAGTGGTCTTTTTCCATGGCAGCTGTATCTAGAACCCATCGATATTCTACTGAGGTTTTGTGCCTTAAACATAATAACATATGAAGGACAGTGAAGGGGGACCATGGAGACACATTACCTGTGCTTCATTTTCACAATTTTTATAGTCTTTAACTGGTTAAAAATCATTGCACACAATAGCAAGTTTCAAAGTTGAGATCACAGAGTAAATCTATGGTACTGAAATCAACAAATATTCCCTATGTAGGACTAGTTTTGGTACATAAAAAATAATTTGGCTATTTAAATTTGATACCTCTCAACAACATTCCACTGTATTTATATATCTACTGAGATACTAGGTGTTAAAGAAATTTAGTTTCAAACAATTCTTTATGTATTTCTCTACTCTCCCACTACTAAATAAATACTTTAGCAATGCACCCAGGCTGGCAATTACCACCCAAGGGACTGCTGAGCCTCCGTATCATAGGCCTTCATCAATGGCACAATAAATAAGGGAGCAAGTTGCCTGTGTTGACAATAAAGTAAAGGCTGTTAACTGAAGTATGGTATACAATGTGTTCTTTATAGCCGTGAAGCCTGGGAGTTTGATATGCTCTGTCAACTCCAGTAACTCTTCATTAAATCATCATCATCCCCTCTATGGGCACAGGCCTTGTTGAGGTTGAGGGGCTTGCGTGCTTCAGTAAGGTTGAGAGCTATGAAAGGTCTCCCAAGCCAGTCAGGTCTCAGCTGAGAAGCCAGGCCAAATGTGTTCACCAACCATCAATTATGATGAGAGGAAATAAACAGAAATCCATACCGGATTGGTCGTCACCCAGGTCAACAAGAACCATGTCAGATGCTATAGCCCCTGGGTATCTGGTGACAAATGGGCTACAGGGCTCAGCAGATCCTGTTGAAGAACCAGGACAAACTGCTGCAAAGCTACTGGAACAATGTAAACGCAAAACTTGGACTCTCACTGAAAACCAAGAAATTATGAAATGTTATTACGAGGCAAACTTAACAGCCTGTGGTTTTCAAAAAAGAATAATGGAAATTTGGAAAAGGAAACACCCAAGTAGTGACATAACTGAACAATGATTAATGGACCAGAGAAGGTTTATCATCTTGAGGAAAGTGTTTTCAGAACTGGAATTGCAAGAACTATAATTGACATTGCAATTCCAGGGGATGCCAGAGTTGAAAATAACAGAGACCTGGCAATCGAAACATCTTGCGTCGGGAAGAAACACACTTCAGTGGTCCCTGTAGCCATTGGGGCTTTGGGAACAATATCAAGAAATTTCACACAGTATTATAAGCATTCGCAGATCTGAGAAATCACACCAGCAGAGCTCCAAAAAATGGCAATATTAGGAACAGCATACATACTGCACCGATATTCAACAGATACTTATGTTTTTGGTTAAAACCTCTATCTGTTATATAATACCAGTCAATGTTTTTATAATTTTGACTGTGCCTGGTGTTTTTGAATAATTATAATAATAATAATGTGCCATCAAGTCAATTTTGACTTATGGTGACCCTTTTCAGGGTTTTCTAGGTAGAGAATACACAGAAGTGGTTTATTATTCCCTTCTTCTGGGGGCACCCTGGGACTGTGCAGCTGGCCCAAGGCCACACAGGCTGGCTCTACTCATTGGAGGCACAGTGAGGAGTCAAACCCCCATCTATGGCTCTGTGGCCAGATACCTAAACCATTGAGCTATCCAGCCAACAACCCTTCATTTATAATAATAATAATTACATGCTATCAAATTGATTCCAAATTCTGGTAACCATTTCTAGGAGTTTCTACATACAGAGTACTCAGAAGTAATTCAGCAGTTCCTTCTTTTGAGGGCACTCTTGGATTGTACATTTTGCCCAAGGCTATACATGTTGACTGTTCTCTCAGGAGCAATGGTGCGGAATCAAATTCCCAACAAAAATATCTGCCCAAATGATATCTCTTCTACACAATAATGCTTTCAGCTCAGGCTTTTTATACAGTCTGTTAGATATGAATTTAGATACACCAAATAGTGTAGTCCTGGAACAAGCTGGAATTGTTAGCATGTATACATTACTAAAACAGTGACGTCTACATTGGCTTGGGCATGTTGTGAGAATGGCTGATGGTAGGATTCCAAAAGATCTCCTGTATGGAGAATTAGTGCAGGGAAAGCGCCCCAGAGGGAGACCACAGCTGCGATACAAGGATATCTGCAAGCGGGATCTGAAGGCCTTAGGAATGGACCTCAACAGATGGGAAACCTTGACATCTGAGCATTCAGCCTGGAGGCAGGCAGTGCATCATGGCCTCTTTCAATTTAAAGTGACACTTGTTCAGCAGGCCGAGGCAAAGAGGCAGTCCCGAAACCAGCAAAATCAGGGAGCTGGACGGGGACAGATTGTATTTGTCTTCAGTGTGGGAGGGATTGTCACTTTCGAATTGGCCTTCTCAGCCACACTAGACACTGTTCCAAGATCTCTGTTCAGAGCATGTTACCATAGTCTCTGGAGACTAAAGGATGCCTACACAAAGATACACCAGCAGAGCTGTATGTAAACTTGGTTCCACCATAATTTTAAGTAAGGAACCCATCACTTGTTCACTGGGATACATGGATTAAAGAACTGGTTACATTAACTAGGATCATCTATTCTCTCTTTGCTTGGTTTTGCCACCCTTCCCTACCGTATATATCAGTTTTGCATTTCTTATGATAGAGTGAAATGCACACTTGGGGAGCCTTCAGGGTTTTAATTAAGCACATAAATGGCCAAGGAATGATCTATATTAAGAGGGTTTTTTTTTAATTAAAAATATGGATAAGGGATGGCATTAATCAACTAGAAAGTTCTTGCCCCTGCTTTCTTTAATGGATGATATTACTCATTAGGTTATTAGTACCGATTCATAGCAGGCACTTGTTCTTTCTTGCCCACCATTTTGTTAATGCTACATTCTTATGAGTCACCTTCCCTTTTAGATGGTCATAAATTTGTTTCCCCTTCCCTCTCTTTTTGATTTTTATATGTCTTTCAATGAGAGACTATGTTAAGTCACTGAGGATATTAAGGAAGACGCAACAGAAATGAAAGAGCCAGGCAGTGAATTAGCTTTAACGGGTTATATCATGCTTTGATTTATATTCTTTCCCATTTTTGAAGTGCAAAAGGAGTTTCAGAACAAGCATCTCATCTTGTATTACCCTCCCTGCCCCACACTCAAGGTTGGCATAATTACTTAAGTGAGATCTGATTTATGTATGCAAACAAAATCTTTGCTACAGTACTCTACTTGCTTTCCAAACAAGAATCCTTAAAAAAGAGGGAGGGACAAGGTATTTAAGGAAAACCCTGAATATCAGAATGACTGTGTGGTGAAAGACTGAGCTCTTAGGATTAGTAAAACATGGTGGTGTCCTCTGGCTTTTAAAAAAATAATATACTGTGATTTAGAAAAGAGATTTTTTAAAAACGAAACATACTATTAAATGGATTTCTACAATATTCCAGGAATTTGTATAAGACCCTTCAACTGAAACTCCTAGGGCAATCCCCAAATCCAAGTCCCCAAATGACCTAATTCAACATTTGAATATAGATGTTGAATAGTTGGGCCAAACCTTTTCTCAGTGAGGCACTTACTACAGAAAAAAAAGCCATAAAAACAAATTCACAAATTAGATTAAACAACTATTAGAAAATACCATAGTTGCAAAACAGAAACAAAACCAAAAGTGACTCATAACCTCCCTCCCCACCCAAAACCTGAAAAAACTTAATCCAATTTACCATTGATAGTGGAGACTGAGTCAAGAGAAGGAGTGATAGAGTACATGTGGAAAAGACCAAGTAATTTTTTTATGTGCTCAGACATCAGCAGTTGAAATTCATCCAATAACAAAGAACTGAGCAGAACATTTGATTCCAAAGAGTAACCTCATGCAATAATCACCTTCAAGTCACAATGCATGAAAGTGATTGTATTCACAACTTTGTTTTGCAAACACATCATAGACTGTGTGCTTTTAAATATTTCATGGCCCTGATTGCACAAGGCCTCGAGTTGTGTGGGAAAGCTCCACTCAATGGTATTAAGAGGATGCAATGGTGTTACAAAAGAATTACTTCTTCATGGGGATGGGGTGGGGGGATTGATTGTAGATTTGGGCCATACCTCTCTCCAGTTTGGAACTTGTTCTTCTATTGCTCCATCAGCAGCAACATCTGAACCAGAGAAGGAAAGATGTGTGAAGTGCACTACCATCAGCACTTACATTCTTTTGCTTTTCCTCCAAGGGATGTTTCTCATTCATTTCTTCCTTCTCATGGACCTCCTTCAGTCATTTAAATTCTCCCTCCAAGAAGTTTAGCTGCCGCCAGCACATCAAACTGTAGGAGATTTTGCCAGAACAGAAAGAAATAGCTTGCTATCTTGTGAACCATACTCACCATCCCTCAAAACACATGGGTTTGGACACCAGGTCCATTAACTAACAGGCAGTAGAAATTATATCAAATAAGTCGTGAAGACAGTGTTTCTAGACAACACGGAGATGATGACTGGTTTACAATTTCTATGAATTTGGCTGGGGTGATAGAGCAGCTACAAGTCACATAGTAAAGTCACAGTGTTTGTGAGTTATACTGCAGTTTTACTTAAATTATAGTAAACATTTATTAGTTTAAATCTGCAGATTTAATGTGAATTTAGTGCAAAATTTTGTGTTCCGTATCCTCCTATTTTTGGTGATTCCTGCCACCATTTTTGGTGATGTACCTATGGCTACTCTGTTTGAAAGCATATAATGACCAGAGATTGGAAATGTTACTTTTTTGGACAACTTCCAGAATTCCCCAGCCAGCATGGTCGATTCTTCTGGCAGTTGTAGTCCACCAGCTCAGTTAATGACTGACAAGTCAAGTAGGGTGATAAGGAGCTATAATCCTTTCTCTTCATGCCATAGACCCAATGAAGACTGTTCCCACTCTGTCAAAGCTTCTGTTCCACCCATGTCATCACAAGGGGTGGAAATTATGGGACATTTCAAGGAAGAAGAAAGGAACTAACCGGTGGTTGCTCCCTTCAACAGTGGCTGTGCATTTAGCATTATTTCTCTGTTATGCTATCACTAGAAATGGGCATGAATCAGAAAAATGGTCATTCATTTTGATTTGTGATTCATCAAGGTTGATGAATCATGAATTAAGTATTTGACTTTTTTTCTGATAAATCAATGAATCGATTTGTCAGTTCATTTTTTACTTAAAAACCTATTAAAATGCTCCTAGAGACACCAAATTTGCAGGGAAGCTTCTCCTAACTCCCCTCTACAAGCCCTTCAAGGTTGGTGAAGTTTGGGTTTCAGATGTCTAGGTTACACACCCACAAGGAGGGCCCCCCAGGAAAGTTCCCCCCAGGCACTTAGAGACACCAACAGAGTGACTTCAATATTATTCTGTTCAGTCTTGAGACCTGTGTACACAAAAACTAGAATATTTGTTTGTTCACTTCTCTTGTATTGTCACAACTCAGTTGGGTGGTTTTGAGCATTGGAATGGATCACAATAGTCGTGGGACAGCAGGCAGGGGCCTGTAGGTTATGGATGGTATGGAATCCCTAAAAGGAAACTGAGGGGGGCTTCAGCTGTCCCAGCTCATGTGGGACAGTTGCCCCTGCCCCTGGTTGGTGAGGAGCCACGGAGTGGCATACGTCCATGTGGCTCCATGAAATCTGCCATTCCAAGTGGTCTCATAACAAAGGTCCTGTGGAGACAGTGGGTAACATCAGGTGGCATTTGGGAGACCCCGTTGAGCAGGATCCAACCCAGTACTTGTCAGGTTAACTGCTGCTGTAATTAATAAAGTTGTGGCCCTTTTTACTCCAGTTATGGTGTGTGTGTCTGTTGTTTCAGGGAGTGGGCTAGGATCTCCATAGCACTAGGAGAACAAATGAAATATTTAACCAACATGTTGCATACCTTTTATAAAAAATTAGAGTAGCTTCTCTAGACGATAACCAGAACAATTCACATAATAAAAATAAATAATTATCACAAATAACATTCATACTGGAAATGTTATGAGTGACAGAATGTGTGGGTTCCAGAAGGACCAGCACCCCAGGCCTGAAAAGAAGATGGAGACTTGCAAGGGAAGATGGGATGGTGAGCCTGATACAAATCTGCAAAGAGTTGCAAGAGTTCAAGTATCTATATCAGCAAGAAACCGCAGACGTGGAAAGAACATTCGAAATGTGGAGTTGTTTGTTCAGATAAGAAAAAGGAAGAAGGCTGGCTATAAACAGTTGTCCAGACAAGAAAGGGGAAGCAGGCTGAATGAAGCAGGGACTGAGGTAAAGGGCACGTGCAAGAAACATTCCTGCCTGGCAACAGATTGTATCTGCCCAGGAAATCAGAGTCTGACCCCTGCTTGCCCACAAGGGAGTTATCTGCCTATAAAACGGATGACCAGGAAAGAGACTGTGGGCTTTGATCAGCACTGCAACGTTGCTCCCATCACTCTTACTGAAAGACTGATCAACTATTGGGGAAGAGTTTCTGAGTGTGAGTATGGTGTGCATATGGAGTGTGGAAGAGGCCTTGTTATGGAGCTACAATTATGGATGTAGAAGAAATCTTTTTTTTTTCTTTGCAGATTCTGCATCTCTGATACAGAACATAGAAGCAGACACAATTTGTAATCAGAAATCTGTGCATTTCCTTGATTGGAATGTATTCTATGAAAAAAAAAGTTTGACAACATACATAGTGAAATGTGCTTGAAAATGAGTAAGACACATTCGTAAAATACGCACAAGTATTTTCAATGATGACATGCATCTATTAATTTCTCCATTTGAAAAACACACACAAAAATTTCTATGGACTTTTCCATAGCTTGCTTTAAAATGTACATACAGAACTTGGCATGAAGCAGACCTGAAGATGGGAAAAGGTGGAGACAGATCCGCTTATCCCTAATTACAGTATTGCTATTACCGTTCTATTATACACCCCTTTGACATGGAAACTAACCGTTTAAACACAGAGACTTTCTTTGTGTACAATAAAAGACAGGTGACAGTATAAGCCCCTCATAAACAAATCTAGTTATGAAAGTTCAGATATAACTCATATATTGAGGCTAGCAGATGATGTCTGATCTTTAAACATGAAGTTTCTGTATAGGCAGGAAGGTTATTGATTATTTTGTGAATGTGTGTGTCCAACAAAGAAGCAATAATAATGTGAATTTATACATCCTTATGCAGAAGTAGGAGTTGAAGAACTATCTCCTCAAGCTTGTTGATTTAGGTTCTTCTGATATGATGAGATACCTTGCTAGGAGTTTTAAAGCCCCATGAAGATTCCGTATCTCCAGCTGAGAGCAAGATGCAGGTGTTTCCCCCCTCAAAATACATGCAAGAGTTTTCTAGTCCTTTGAGAAGCACAGGGGACACACACACACACACATATAAAGCCTGGCTGATACTTAAGAAAGACTCAAACAACCCTGTTTAACATTAGTTAAACAAAGCAGCTGTCATTCTAGTTTGAGACTATTGTGGCAAGTGTGTAAATTATGTCTCTGTTGAGAGCACCAGGACATTTCTTACCACCTTCACAGCCAAAAAGAAAATTGTTGTAATTCCTTCTTCTCATGTGCAAGAATGAGACAAATGAGGATTTATGTACCTACTCAGAAATAAGCCCAACTGACTATAGTACAATTTATTCCTAGGTTAACGATGTATGGAGAGAATAGAGAAATAAGGCTTAAAAGAGGATCAACTGCCAAACCTACTGCAGGTTTTTTTACCTTCATCAGGGAGTTGACAAAACTGTTACCCTGTTTCCCTGAAAATAAGCCCTAACCTGAAAATAAGCCCTAGTATGATTGTTCAGGATGCTTGTAATATAAGCCCTACCCCAAAAATAAGCCCCAGTCAAGTGAAACCCTGTCCTCCACCATTGTGCAGCATTCTGCAGCAACCAGAAGATGACATGACTTTATTTGAATAAATGTAGATTGTTGTACATGAAAACAATAAAATATCCCCTGAAAATAAGCCCTAATGCATTTTTTGGAGCAAAAATTAATATAAGACCCTGTGTTATTTTCGGGGAAACACGGTAGGTACAATCACCTTGCTTCCAGTTTATGGTGACTCTATGAATTAGTTGTCTCCAGAAGTTCCTATCAATAACAGTCCTACTCAGGTGTTGCAGACTGAAGACTATGGCTTCCTTTATAGAAGCAATCCGACTCATGTTAGATCTTCCTCTGCATTCAACTTTTTCTGGTATGATTGTCCTTTCCGGTGAGCCTTGTCCTCTCTTGATATTCCAAACTACAATAGCCTCAGTTTAGGCAATCTAGCTTCTAGCGAGAGTTCAGTCTTGATTTCATCTAGAACTCACTTGCCTGTCTTTCTGATGGCTTGCAGTATTCATAAAGCTCTCTTCCAACAGCAGGCTTTGAAAGAATGGATTTTCCATATCAGCCTTTTTTATTGTTCAGTGACACATTGTTACACTTAAGGATCTTCTTCTTAAGGACTTCTTTTGATTCCTCAGCTGCAGTCTCAGCTTGGATTGACAATTGAACCAAGGAGTACAACATGTTTAACAATTTCAGATAAAGATATTGTCAGCTTTAAAGTTGTCAGCATTAAAACTCTGCAATTCTTTTGTAGTCATGATTTTTGTCTTCATAATATTTAACTGTAATCCTGCTTTTTCTTTTTCTTCTGTAACTATTCTTTCTTTTGTAGCATTCAAGTTATTTTCTGCCACTATAATGGTGTCATTTGAATATCTTAAGTTAATGATGCTTCTTCCACCAATTTTCACTCCTCCTCCAAGTAAATATAATACAGTATTCCTTATTGTATGTTATGAATATGGGTTTAACAGATTTGGAGAAAGAATACATACCGTATTTTTCCATGTATAAAATGACACTTTTTCCAAAAATAATTAGAGGAAAAATTGAGTGTCGTTTTATACACGGAAGGAAGCAGTCGCGCGCTGCCGCCGCCGCTGCCCAATTGCCTCTTCCAGAGCTCACGGCTTGTCCCCTCTGGTGGCCCCGAGGCAGCAGCAGCAGGAGGCGGAGGCGAAGGAGCAGTCACACGCGCTCGGGCGCCTCTTGCTGCTGCCTTCCCCGCCCGCCCGATCACCACCTCCAGTGGGACTGACGGGCTCAGCTCACATCTCCGGCCTTGTCCCCTCCGGTGGTGGAGGCAGGAGGAGGCAGAGGCGGAGGCAAACAGGCACTCGCACGCACTCGGGTGCCTCTTCCTGCTGCCGCTGCCAGATCACCTCCTCCCACGATCTCCTTAGGGCAGGGGACAAGGCAGCGATGTGAGCTGGAGGTGAGCCCCGGCAGTCGGCAGTCGCACTGGAGGAGGTGATCGGGTGGGCAGCGGAGACAGCAGCAGCAGGAGATGGAGGTGGAGGAGCAGTTGCCCATTAACTGCTCCTCCGCCTCCATCAAGGGTCAAAATTAGGGGGTCGTTTTATACATTGGGGGGTTGTATACACGGTAAAATACGGTACTTGTCTGGCAACTTTGCCAGTGGGAAACCTTTCTGTTCCCCCCCCCCCATCATATTTTCTCATTGACTATGATGTCTGGGGCTAGTGGAAATCCCAGTCCAAAAACAATATCTGAAGACCATATAGCCCCCACTCCCTGCTATAAAATATTACAAACACCAACAACACAAACAAGTAATCAGAACTGTAAAATGATTTATCTTTCTTTTTTGTTTTCATAGTTTTTTTTATTATATATGAATTTTTCCCCTTTTTGTTGTATCATACAGCTACTGTAAAAGGGACGTGGTGGTGCTGCAGGTTAAACCGCAGAAGGCTCTGTGCTGTAAGGTCTGTAGATCTTCAGCTGTAAGATCGAATCCACGTGACGGAGTGAGCTCCCGTTGCTTGTCCCAGCTCCCGCCAACCTAGCGGTTCGAAAGCATGCAAATGCGAGTAGATAAATAGGGACCACCTCGGTGGGAAGGTAACAGCGTTCCGTGTCTAAGTCGCACTGGCCATGTGACCACGGAAGATTGTCTTCGGACAAACGCTGGCTCTATGGCTTGGAAACGGGGATGAGCACCGCCCCCTAGAGTCGAACACGACTGGACAAAAATTGTCAAGGGGAACCTTTACCTTTACCTTTACAGCTACTGACAACAAGTTACTGTTATGCACTCCCTGTTGTTTTGTGCAATAGAGGCATGCAGGGTGGCACTAAAAGATTCTCTCTACATGTCTACTCAGAACTAAGTCCTAATAAATTGTATGAAATATACTCCAAGGAAATAGTACATAGGAGGCAGCCCTAACTAGCCAAAATTGCTGAACGGTAGATGAACTGATGCGATGCTGAATCCTCCAAATCTCTCCCAAGCAAGGAATATTGGGAATTGCTTAGGACTCACGTTGGCCTAGCTTCATCCTTGCACTTCCTTCCTCACAGGCACTTTGACCTAGTGGCTGTGCTCCTGGGCTGCAGATGTTTTGAATTGGTATAACAACTCTTTTTCACTGTTCTTTGGTTGTCTCTTCTGCTGGCTGGTGTTAGCCAAGAGAACAGTTGTGCTGGCAGATCCTTCTACCAGCAGATCTCTGAGATCAGCCAGCCAAAGGCAGTTGTACCAGTATACAATGTTATACCAAGACAAGCTTCTTGTATTGTGAGAATATAAGAAACTTTTGCCTCTTTCCAAATCTACTACAGCTGATACTTCTCTGATTTTGGATTACAATATAAGTATGTAAACATTGAATAGGGTGCACTTTTATTTACAAATACACAAGCAGAGCACTTGGGACCATATTCTTTCAGCCACAGATCCCTCATTAGACTCTCCATGAAAACAAACAATGACTTGGACCTTTACAATTCTTAGGCCAAGGATGGGGAACATGTATACCTTCATATGTTGTTGAACAAACTGCTGGATAGCTCAGTGGTTAAAAGAGGTTGGGAGTTTGATTCCCTACTGTGCCTTCTTCACAAGGGCTGGACCTGATAATCCACAGGTTCTGTTCCATCTCTGCAATTCTAAGATCCCATCAGGCAAAGGTTAAGCAAAACTATGGCAGCAAGCTCATTCATGTTAACTCATATCAATACACTATGGAAAGTTTCCTGGTAGGAACACCCCAGTCTCAATAAATAATGAAACACATACGTGAAGAGAGGTGTGCATATTGCCTAAAATCAAACCAGCATGAGCTCTCAGCCTAGATTAGAAATTAAAGGATCTCAACCAAAACTTGCTTGGTTTTTTACAATCAGGACTCTGAATGACTGTACTGGAGACACACCATCAGTGATGAATAAAAACTTTGGGAAGTCCTATTTTCTTCACAGTGTCCTTTCCATTTATAAACCCTACTAGCCACCCCGCTATCATTTTCAGTAGAAAGCTCTTTAAAAGTAGCATGAATAATCAAGCTACTGCACTTGCTGCTTGGCATGTGTGTGTGAGAGAGTGATTGATGCACAGCTTTCCTCAAAATAGCTACTATCTGCTTTTGAGGTGTAAAGTAGTACATTCTCTTGGCAGGTGGAGAGATTTTGTAGTGCACTGTGCATGCTGTTTGTGCTAAATATATGTTGAATACTAGGGATAATAGCATAATTTCCAACCTTCTTCTCCTCCTTTTTTTGAACTGACAACATTCATGGAGGAATCTTTCTCTTGACATAAAAATAACATGCAGGGAAAGTTCCACATGCTTAAAGTATGTGGATCAGAGTGCTTTTAAAGTCACAGAAGCAGGGCCCAAAATATTGGTAACTCTATATAGTAGCTGTAATGGTCATCTAAATTCCATTCCCCCACCCCCTGAATTTGATAATTCACATAGTTTGACACAATGCAATCATTGTAGGGGTTTTTTTTTTACAGTCCTTTAATTTAATTTTGAAATGAGAAAGTATTTTGCACCTATGTGAGCAGCCGTATGCTATTCATTTGTCTTCTAATTCCCAATTAACATTCCTTGGCTTTTTCCCTCCCCACAGTGATTACCATAATAGAGTTATAATTCTGGTTATAATCAAAGTTTCAGAATGGCTTATTGGATTTGAGGTAGCTTTTATGGAAACCTCTTACCAGCCATTGGAGTAGACACTTGTAATTTGTAGGATTGCCTTCATTTATCTATTTCATATCACTAGGCAGATATCAGCACAGGCTTGGTAGCAAACACTGTGTGGTCTTGCTTAGGGGCTTCTTACTTTAGTTATTAGGGTCTGTGTTTTATTAGCTGCAAAATAAATTTACAAAAAGCTGGCTTCTTTTTTCCCAGGGTCTTGGATAATCACCTTGTTATCTGCAGCACAAAATAATTGCCTATCCAAACAAGCTCTGCAAACCCAATGAGATAATGGGAACTGGCCAGCAAAACAAAAACCTTTTCTGGACACACATATACATGCACACGCAGAAACAATTTTGTAGGTGTTTAATACAATCTTTATCTCAAGGCACATTGATGGATAATCTGGCATGAGTTCTACAGAATGGTGTTCATTTAATGTCCAGTTACTGTAGCTCAGCAAGTGCTTGAGTGTTTGCACTTGGGGTTCGTTCATTTTAACAATGGAATGACTTACTGTCCTGAGGCCTGTAAACAAGATATTTACTATGTTGCCATAGTCTGCACACACAGTGCATGTTGGATCAGCATAGTGCGTATGTCTGTGTACATTAAAAGAACAAATAAACCTGGATTGGGATAAAGTGCTTTTCTTGCCATCTCTGCAGACAATGAACCATATATACAACATCCAGGTAGGCAGAAATAACTTGAGCTAATGTTGCAGTTCTGGTTGATTTCTTATAAGAAAGCTTAGGCCAATATCCTGTTAAGAAACTCTGTACAAAGAAGGGCAGCAGTGCAGAAATTCCCCTCTCCATGGCTGGCTAGCTGGCTGATGATTGATCACACAACTGGTCATGCACCTGAATTCACAACCAGTGTGTGACTAGTCATTTGAGACTTGCCAGGAGGGGAAAATCATTGCCTTTACGCAATTACAGAGTATTCTTCCTTTAAGAATGGATTTGTAAAGACTTCTGATCAGTAGAATGAAACTTAGAGCACTTTATGAATGATCAGTTCTAAGTTTCATGTTTAATAGAGTCATTTATGGCTGTCATGGGGAAAAGGGATTTAAATATTTGTCTGATTTTTGTTAGTTCAGGTCAATCCATGATACAACTTTAGATACTATTACTTTTTCCAGTATCCATTATGGTGTAGTATAGTGGTTCTCAACCTGAGTGTTCTTGGACTGCAGTTAGACTGGACTTCACCACCCATTGTGCTGGCTGGGGTTTTGGGGCATTGCAGTCCAAGAATACCTGGGTTACCCAAGGGTGGGAACTACTGGTATAGCAGATAAAGTAATAACCTTGAATTCAGGAGACTTGAGTTTGATTCTCTAGCTTGCCATGGAGACTCACGAGGGTCGTGGGGTGGAACTGGTAAAACCGCTCCTTCAATATCACTCTATTAGGGTCACTCTAAGTCAGTTCTGACTTGACAGCACATAACAAGATCCAGTATGGAAATCTACATTTCAATTTCTGTCTGTTGTCTTGCTAGCAGTACATCAGCTCTGAAGAGGAAAGATCCCATCTCAGGAAAGGATGCCAATCTGTCTCAATAACAGATTCTGTACTTTACTTTTCTGTTGCCATTGCCAAGAAGGCACCAAGCGCCAAATGTGCATGCAGAGAACTGTCTTGTCTGTTTAAATGCCCTTTGCTGTCTCTCACTACAAGGATAGCAGCAGATACAGAGAGAGAGGAAGCTTTCTAACTACCGCTATGATTTGCAATCTAGGGAATCCCTGTGTTATATGTGATAGATAGAGCTTGTCCCTCTTCATTGCTTTCTTGGCTCTCAGAACAGTTTCAATTTCTGCCACTGCCAGTTTCTCAACAGGGATTAGTAGGACTGCAGCCAGGTTACTACTTCCTTCATGACATACATAAAATGATTGGCTTTCATTTGTCCATTTTCTCAGTCCAAATACAATTGTGAACTGAGCAAACCTGTTTCACAAAGGCAGGCTTTTTATGTTCAGCTAGCGCTTAGATTGTCTCCATCTGCCATAGTCTGTTTCTGCTTGCCCAGCTCCTTATGAAAATGCCAGAAATTTTGGCAGCCTAGACTGATTAACTTGGATTTGTCTGCCATATATATATATCTCCTTGATTTCAGAGCTGGATTTTGGTCTTGGAAGAAAGCTTTTCCCTTCACTTTCAAGTCCATGTTATAAACTAGGAAGAACATGTAGACTACCAACATTCCCTTGCCTGTTTTTGCAGACTCCAGGCCCCTTGCATACTGTCTCACTGAAACAATGTTTTCATTCCAAAAAGGAGAATTGCCACTCCTAAGAGTTTCCAGGAGCCGTGAATCTCTTCTGCGGCGAGGCAGACCTCACCTTAGAGTGTGATGTTCAGTTCTGGGCACTATAGTTTAAGAAGGATACTGAAAAGTAGGAATGTGTCCTCTCTTAGATGCAGAAAAAAGATACTCCATCCACATCAGTTTTCCAGTCTCACACAGATGCATTAATGAAACTGCGTCAGGCTGCTGGCTGCTGTCTCAAATGACGATAGCTTGTGGCAAGTAGAGACATGGCAGCTTCTGAATAAAACATATCACCCTGGGTGTCTGGAAACCCTACCTGAATTTCCTCTAGCTGCAAACCTCGGGCAAAAACTACCTGTTGATTTAACTTTTCTCAGAAAGCATGAAAGCTACAAGTTTGTACTTTTGAAAAATGAGTGCTGATTCCTTTATTATTCCGTAGCAGCCTTGAGTAAGGCTTTAGAGGTCTTATTCATTATTTGCTGAGTGATTGTGTTTCTAGTGATACTTAGACTTCTGACCTCCCCAAGTGTTCTGTACCTTTGATCTGTGGTGCTTCGTTCATAGACATGGGGGAATACATATTATTTTGTACTTTCACTGGATAACCAAAGGCAACATAACTTGTCCAAACTACAAAGTTAAAAGATGAAACTACTTGTATTGACTGAGAGTTATGCTTTGATATGATTTATTCAGTTTTTCAAGGATTTGTGCTTCTAAATATTTAATCTGGGTTAATTTTTTTCTTTGTTTTAGGAATGATAAAGTGTGAATTTATTTTTCATTTTTTAAGTTTCTCTTCATGTATCACATTTACCTTAAAGAACCCACAGCCATGGGAAATGGTTGTGTCCAATGCTATAAAACAGGAGTGAACAACAAAAGATACCTTGTATCCCAGTTGGCATTGATAGGATAAAAAAGATGGTCTGATATTTGAACTGAGGAAAAAAGGAAATTGAAAGTTATACAGTACATTGAGCTGTGGGTGTCAAAGGAGAAGGCATGTGACAGCTGAACCCACCAACAGACCCCAATATATCTGCTGTACACTGCAACCACTGAGGTTTGAGGGAGGGTTCAGACTAAGCTTACCATGCTGTCTGTCTGTCTGTCTGTCTATCTATCTATCTATCATCTTGCAGCCACTGTCTGTCATTTCGTGGCACTGTAAGGCAAACAAAAAGACTTCTGTCACTGTTTAAATAGCCTTTTTGCATTCTGGAATATTCTTCTTTTTCCTTTTTCTGTCACTCAGCTTAGTTTGCTAAACTTTCCTGAAATATTTATTGAAGAATTATGATTGAGTGTGTGCATGATTGGAGAAGCATGATTGTTGTATGGGCTTTGAGTTGATAGATCACACAATTTGGGCAATTCGTAGCCTCTCTCAGGTTGTAGTTAATTACATTCCCCTGCATTCATGGTTTTTTTTATTATTTCTTAATCAATATCTGAATATGTAGAGATAATATCACAGACTCTGTGACAGATAATTCCAGAATATCTTTTAAAAATATACAGGACAGGGCAGCCTCAATTTGTTTACCCTCTATTTGGGTATAAAGTGAGGGAGAGAGGCAGTTCTGCACATCCCAAGTAAGAATTTTGTTTCAGCTAATTTTTGATGTATTTGCATTTTTTTCTATCCCTGTGTCTATACTGTGGCCTGTGCCACTTCAAATGTCTTTATGCATCCAAAACTGACTTCCCTTACCTGTGGGTCATTGGGAGATTACATGGAGTGTTCTGGAGCATTTTTGCTTGTGAAAATAAAAGCACAACAAAGGACATGTTTTGGAGTGATTTATCATATGCGTCAGCAGTCTTCTTCCTTACTTGTTGTGATTCTAGATTTACTTGTGCTCCATTCAGTGTTTTATAATTGCTGCTCTACAGCCCAGCTCCTGAGTCATCATACAATTGTTATGTCACATGAAGCTCTGACATAAATGGAAAGTTTATTAGCATGACAAAGGATAGGCAGCAGGACTTCCAAACTTCTGTTAATTCACATGGGGATAATGAGGTTCCTGGTCTGATACACATCTTTTATCATGTTAACTGCCAATAAGTAATTGATAGAACATGGCCTTAGACACAGTTATTTAGATTTTTCTGTTAATGCTCACCTGCAGTGATTCAGCCAAGATAAGTACATCCAGTCATTGTGAATGATGTGTTACATTAGCAATACAAATTTCTCTTTCTAAGATATAGGTGGATAACATGCAGCCCCCTTGGCTGTTTTTATACCATGCAGAATTGCTGCCAAATTTTGGTAATGCAGTTGTAAATGAGCAGCATTTTTTTTTAACTTAAAACAAGGCACATAGGCAGGCCATTCACTTTCTTTAAGATGGAAATTGCACTGTTCTCATAAGTAAGATTTCTCTAAAACATGATGCATCTCTTTATGGAGTTTTGTTTTAGCTCAAAAATTAATTTGTTAGAAACTATAGATGCAACTAGATAGGGAGGCTGTTCCGGTTTATTTGGGTTGATTCAAAGTTTGCTGCGGCAGTTACATAGATGCTATTGTTCACATGGATTGTTTAACTATCCTGGACAATTTTCAGAGCAAGAGTCCATACTGCACTTCAAATTGCTGCAGTCTTTATCAGAATCCCAGGTCATCCACCCTCCTTCATTATTAATATTGCACTCTTCATTCTCCCTTTCTTTAATATTTTTTTTTTGCCATGTGATATAGTGTGAAGGTTCGTACTTAGCCTTTGCCTCTTTACCGAATAAATCAGGAGTCGTTTTTATAGCAAAGTCCAAACTCGGGTTTATTGTATTTTTTAACTGAAAAATGTTCGTTAACGGCTCATCTCTTAACTTCTCTTGCGACATCAATGGACACCGCAAAGGCAACCATGGTTCATGTTCGAAGGGGTTCAGCGACTTGGTCTCCCACGGCCCGGGTAGAAAAGGATCATGGGCAAGGGGTTCTTCTTCTTGGTCTCCTAACAGCGGTAGGGTCTCCTCCCCTCCATCTCCGATCCAAATCGGCTCCTTCTCTCATCCCAAGGAACCCCACGGTCCTGGAGGTATGACATCCTCCTCGCTTCCTCCGCTCGCCATAGCCACCGCTCCTCCGCTTCCCTGGCCACCACTTCTTTCTCCTCCTTTAATCTCCTTCTCCACTCCCGAGCTTCCGACTCGCCCCAATAAGAGGGTCTTTGTGGCAACCCTCTTCTTCATCTATAATCTGCCTCTTCCCTCGGCACTCTTACTTTCTCCCATTTTCCTGTCCACGGGTCCTCTACCCAGATCAGTTCCCAGCCTCCTGGTATGCTGTCTCTCTCCCTTTTTATATCCCCCATTCCCACCTCAATCATGGACCTCCCTCTTTCTTCCCTTCCCACCAATTCCCCTTCGGTCTGAGTGGCTACAGTTAAACCCCGTAGGTTCTCTTCCAGCTCCCGGGTATCTATTCCCTGGTGTACACTTTCTCGCGGGGTTGGCGGCGGAGTGGTCTGTACCTCTCTGGATACCTTATAGATGGACGGCACTCCGATGAGAGCTTCTATGCTCTCATCACGCCTCTCACACATAGTACTGAATTCACATAATAATCTGTGAAATTTCAGTGCTTATCTGACATAGCACTAAATTGAAAAATAAAAATAAAAATGTATGAAGGGGAGGCAAGAGGCACTCGCAGTTCTCTCTGTACTGGCATATCCTTTGGTGCAGTGTGGTGTGCACAATGGAAACACACCACCACATTTTAAATTATGCTTTTCCAATTTAGTGCTATGTCAGATAAGCACTGAAGTTTCACAAATTATTGTGTGCATTCAATGCTATGTCATTTGCCATTTATTTTTGTTTTGAAAGATGTCCCACCATCAGTGTCACCTGTCTTTGAACTGATATAGATGATCCATGCGAGAGACCACAAAAAAGGTATGCAAGTGGAATTGCTACCAATCCCCCTTAAATCCCATTAGCTCCTGCTGTCTGAACAAACAGCAACAAATGTGAATAAAAAGAGACCAAACTTGCTTGCAATTAGCTGTATATAATGTGGCTGATAGAAAATACATTGAATTTAACCATTCTACCTCTGGCACAAACCATTGAGTAAAGTGCAGGGCAGTTGCACTCTAGAAGAGGTTGGGGGGGGGGAATACTTCTGGGATGCTTCTATGCCAGTTACAGTGACATGCATTGATGGAATGGATGTCACTGTCTACATCAAGATTGGCGAGGGGAGGTTGAAATTAGCCTCCAGAGCTGCTGAAGTTGCCCAGTTCTAGTCTACAAAGTAAAGTAAAACTAGAAAGGTACTAGTTCTAGCATATAAAGTATTTTACAGTTTGTGACCCTGTTATTTGTTGGAGTGTCTCTCCCTCAGAACATCAGCCTGTCCCACCCGTTCTTTACAGGCCTTGCTTCTCTGGGTTGCCACACCAAGAGAGGTAAAGAAGACTGTCACCAGAAATCATGCCTTCTCAGCGGTGGCCTCATTCTAATGGAATGGGCTCTTAGAAGAAGTACGACCGACCTCCTCGCTCTCATCCTTTTGCAAAAAAGCAAATGTACTGCTTATATGCCGCCCCATAGTGCTTAAAGCATTCTCCAAGTAGTTTACAATTTGAATATGCAGGCTACACTGTGTACTCAATTTCTCAACCTCAGAAGTTTGGAAGGCTGGTCAACCTTGAGCCGGCTACCTGAGCTCAGGATTGAACTCAGGACATAGACTTTTCTCTGCAGTACTGCAGTTTAACCACTGTGCCACAAGGATGTTAATGACTGCCTTGTTCCAAGAGGCATTCAAGGATATCCTTGCATAAGTTAATTCCTGTATATGTTCCTTGTTTCACCATCATTTGGGCTTTTTATCTATTGTCTTGTTTACTCAGATATGTTTAATGTTGGTACATTGGGTGGTGGGGTTTTGTTGTATTGTTGTATTGTAAACTGCTCAGAGTAGTGCTTTACACTAAGTCAGAGGTATATGAATGTGTGAAATAAAATAAAGCTGATATGATGAAGCTAGAACACAGAAGACAAATTTGTTTTGTACGTACCAGTAGTTTGCAGCATTGCTAACACAGCAGCAGCGTTATTCAAGTAACCTCTACTGTTATGACTAGTAGCCACAGTATAAAACCCCTTATAAACTATAAAATGTTGGTGCTAACAAATGCAGCATATGTGGTTTGTTCCTTTCTGGGGTTCAGTGACAATGGGCTGCTAATGCAAAGTTGAATGAAAGTTACTTCATAGCACTTGGTAACATTTTCCTGAACAAAAAAGGTAAGAGTCAAAGAAAGAAGTGTAGGTGAATTGTAAAATCTTTGCAGATTGAGTCTCAGTTTATAAGCCATGAGTGTAATTGAATGTAAAGGAGGTTACTGGTAAGTGTTTACGGTAAATCCTATGAGACTGTCCCTCTCAAGAACAGGAGAATCTAATGTTTACAAACCATTGCTGCATTATGGTTCAGATCCCTGCTGCTTTTGTTCATTTCGTCCTGAGGGATTTGTTTTTCTTACATAAAGAGTTGCTGTCTATTCAATTTAGCCCCAGAAATGTAGCAGTGTAAAAACACAATTTTACTGAACCTGGGATCAATAGAAAGGTTGCTGTGAGGGTTCTTTCTCTGAAGGACAATAACAACAGGGGTTTGCTTGAATTCATCAACGTCGTTCTCAAGCTTGTGCCAAAGCATCAAAATAAGAAGGCCAAACTGTTGGTATTTCTAAGGGGCTAATGTTTCTTTTGTGCAGAAAAGGAGGAAAAGCGGAAGTGGCAATGGTGTTGTGTTACAATGCATAAGGATATTTGCTGGAGCCTTTGCTATAGTCAAGACTGCACAATTTCTATGTTGGCATGTGATCAGAGAGGCTAAAGTACAAATTGTGGGAAATGCATGAATTCACAATAAACAACTACAAATCAGCATCTCTCCATAATTTCCCCCAACTCTGACAGAAATATTACTTATATGTCTTTGACATGAGCAACATAATTGTTTTTCACTCTAAACACGCAACAGAAAAATGCAACCAAAAACTTAAAAAACACTTTTAGAAAACTGCAGCATTTTAATTTTTAGGATGCTAACTTAGTACTTACTTGTTATCAATTACCTTCCTAAAAAACTACAGATTTGCCTTTTAGAACATATTTGCAAGATACTAAAATTTTGATAGCTGTGGTTGTGAAGAATTTGGATTACTGTTCTAGAACACCAACCCTGTTAGTCTATGGTTGCAAAAAGGGCTTGTGAAATCTTAAAGACTAGCAAATTTATTACAACATTAGCATTTTTAGGCAAGATCCTACTCTGTCTTTTGTATATGGGTGCTACAATTATTTATAAACATGTCTCTGCATAAAGATAGATCTGTTTTGCAAGTTCAGACTAAAACAGAAAGGCTCATAAAAGGGAGGCATTCTGCTTGGGTGATTCATTTGGAGTCAATCAGTTCAGCCAACAGAAGGTAAATGTTCTCAGACACCTCAGGATGCTACCAGATCAAGATTTTATTGTGCAATCACTCTTCTTCATTCACTGCACTTTATTGGGGTGTCCAGCCAATGTTGTCTTCCACTTGTAAACGCACCTGTGTTTTCCTGTCATTGCTTCAATCTTTTCATATTGACACAGAAAATATATTAAAGAGGGAAAACTTAATAGCTCTGAAGTGCCTTTTGATTGGTGGTGTTAGGAGCTGTCCAGCCAGAAACAACACCCTCAATCATTAATCCAGTGTTCAATTTGCATAAAACTATACATGAGATAAATTCCACATATAAGACTGCATGTGCCAGTGATCTAATTTGCATTGCCAAAAATGCAAACTGCCCACACAGGGTGATCTTGATCTGGACCACAACAGGGTCAAAAGTAAAGCCCACAACAGAGTCCTGGCATTTATTAATCTAGTTATTGAAAATATTAATCTGTCACCCAACTGGCAGTGCACTTGTATCAATTTACAGTAACAAAAATTAGAAACAGATTTATTAAAATTAAAACAAAAAAAATCAGTTGAAATGATGGTTAAAAAGGTTAAAATATTATAACGTTAAGAGTCAGCAATAAAACATAAAGAGGGAAACTAAGATAAAATTAAAAACCAAGAGAGGAATATCAGGTGGTATTCTCTGCTGGGGCACATTGCATAGATGTGGGGGCACCACTGAAAAAGGCTCTTTCTGTAGCAGACACCTATTGCACAATTGTGGCAACAGTCAAGAGAAAACACATCAAAGCTGATGATCTTAATTGTTGGGTACGAACATGTGAGAGTATTCTTGAGCAGGGATAGGCTGATCTTAAGCTGTTTAAGGCTTCAAACATTAACAATAACACTTTCAATTAGGTCTGCAGTACATTTGGGCCTTTTGAAAGAGCCAAAACAAAAAGAGCTTGTCCTTTTCATGTTTCACAGTCTTTGGAGGCTGAAAGACAGCCTCTAAAATGCAAATAATTAGTGTTTACAAAATGAAAGTTTTGTATTTCTTTCTTATTCCCTTTTCCATGTAGCCTTCCTTTTATCGACAAGCTTCCCTGCGTCATGCTTGTTCCGGTATAACTGGGCTGCCTCCACGGGTGTACTCGTAGGTCCAGCAAGTCGCTCTTGTCAGGGTCATGCTGGTGGATCACCTCCCAGCCCACCATAGACCAGGACCTAGCTGGCAACACCTGAAATACCTCCCAATTCACAACATCAGCCCTACTTGTTGCCCACTCCTGCTCTAGTCTGATCTCAGAGCTATATCTGTAGAAGTTTTTTTAAAATATTTTCTTAACATTCCTAGTTTCAAAAACAAAAATAAACAAAATTTAAAACCATATGTAGCATACATTGTATTGCATCTCAGACATAACCCTAACATACACATAGGAAATGTATGGACTGAAACATTGGCCATCCAATGAACCAATTACCTCGAGAGGTGGTGACTGCTCCAACACTGGTGGCATTCAAGAGAAACTTAGACAACCACCTGGCAGATACCCACTGATCTGTATTCCTGCATCAAACAGGGGGTTGGACTTGATGACCTTATAGGCCCCTTCCAACTTCACTATTCTTTGATTCTATGATCTTCCCGCCTACACCTAACACAGTTGAAGTGAGTGTGGGTTTTGCTGATGCTACTTTGAATGGAAGACTGACAGACTTCTGCCTCACAGTTCATTTCCATTTTTCTCAGCTGTCCAGTCAACTATTTTGTCAATTTTGTTATATGCTGCTGCTTAAAATAGTACTGTTGGGGAACACAGTGCTAATGCCTTGCAGCGATGCCTTTAAATAAGACAGCACTCTTGCTATCTTCAACCAGCTTAGAGCAAATTGAATTGTATTTCCTCATTTATGTTGTACAGTGGTGGATGGTTGAGATGGAGGTAGGAATAATTGTAGCTAGGCAAGATAAATATTGCAGATCAGAAGCTTCCTAGTACAGTTCTGTCTCACTCTGGCAAATTAGAATGTCAGTGAGCTAAAGATAATTTGCTCAGAGAGCTGGTGGAGTGATGAGAAGTCACAGTATCCCGATCTATCTCTCATTAGGCAATTTCAGTAAGATTGGAAAGTGACTGGAGATAGTTGCAAGAGCTATCAGCCTTAAAACCAATGTTATGTTCTTTGCTCATACTTTAAAACTGAAATCTTGGGTTTGGCGTTTTGAGGGATTTATATAATGATATATTCCATGTTCTCTTTGGATTTTAAAACCACTCTGAGTTACTACACCTCTGCTCCTCTGGCCAGTAGACTATCTTGGTTTGCTGTATATAAAAAATACGTTAAAATACATATTTTAAACATTGTATTGTGAAGTAGAGCTACTGTAGAACTCATGCTGTATCAAATATTTCTCCCATGAGAACTTCAACCATTCTCAGTCAATTTGATAGAAAAGAAATTCCTTCTAAAAAGAATTTTAAAGGAAGATAAACTGTTATAGGTGGCATTCTGGATATTTGTACACTTCTCTTACTTATGAGATAGCTGAAAGGAGCATGCACATGTGTTGCTTTTCATTGTACACTCATCTCTGTGGTAGCTGCTCCCCCCTTCATTTAAACCCAGGAGATGTCATAAGGTAACTTCTTCCACAAGGCTCTTTCAGATGTGGAAATGTGCACAGATAGGGTGCAGACAAAAAATGAGATGTGTAATAAAAAGAAGAAACAAATACAGTGAAAAGAAATATGAAAAGGCCCTCAGAAGAAGTCAGAAAAATGGAAGGTATTTTTCATGGGGAAGATAAAAACCTTTTTGGAAATTGGAAGAGAAATAATGGTACAGCACTATTTTCACCTTTTCACTGGAATTGGATACAGCAACGCTGTCCCTCATATTGATTACAAAGATTACAAGAAAAGAGTAGTATTATACGAATCTGCAACAGAGGCAAAAGATATTTACAGTGAACCCTTCAAAATGTAGCATGTGGAGGACCTGGGCATGATTCTGAACTCTGGAGGATGACAACATATGTTGATCAAGAACTTTTCAAAAGACATTTGTTTCCAAGAAGCATTCATATATGTTCTTTCTCTTACTCCCCTGCAAACTGAACATTACTTTGCAGAAATATTTCCAAAATTTCTCTGCCATGTTGTTGGTGTCTACCTCCCAATCACCACTACCATTGCTACAATGCCCTACAGTGATGCTAGACAATATTATAGAGAAAGGAAAAAAGGGGGGACAGGCAGCCAACAGAATTGCAGTGGCATTGCAGTTCCCCTATCCTTTGAGGAGGGGGGAGAACAAGCTGTGCTACAACCATTGCTAATCTCACCACCTCTGAGAACCTATCTTTCCTCTAGAGATATTTGTTGAAATTGTCCACCTCTTTTTTCAATGGGGATGGGACTTTCTAAGGGCCATTTGTTCACAGCTGTATTTTCATTGTACACTCATCTCTGTGGTAGCTGCTCCACTCTTCATTTAAAGCCAGGAGATGTCATAAGGTAACTCCTTCCACAAGGCTCTTTCAGATGTGGAAATGTGCACAGATAGGGACGGTGCAGAGGGAAAATGAGATGTGTAATAAAAAGAAGAGTCAGGCAGAGTGGGCAGCTTCTGAAGATCCATGAGCCATTTCCCCCTTTTTTTGGACCCTGGAGGGCTGGAAGCTTGACACTCCAGTCCATCCAATTTAAAAAAATCTCCAACATTGCAAATTATGCTTCATAGAGGCATTCCATTTTCTCTTTAAACACATCCCCTCCCAATGACTTCACCACAAGGAGTTGAATACAGACTGAGATTATGGGTTAGGGAAGTGCTTCTCCTATAGTTTGTCATATTGCCACAACAACTTCCCATGACAACTATGAACGGGCAGAAGCCCCATCTTGCTTTGTCACCATATTAGACAGTACCATACCAGTGTCTTATGGTCCAAGTAGGGAGGTGTATCACCTCTGCACTTTGGAGTGAAGCTCCCACTCATTGCTCAGACCATGGGACATCTCTGGAAAGCAGACTGCGTTAATGGCCCTTCTGTTTGAGCCAGAGGAGATTTGTTACTGAGCTGAGTTTTAGGTAGGCAGACAGTAGATAGCACGGGCACATAAACAAGCAGGATGAGGCCCCTATACCTTTGCAAATTGTTTAGAGGAATTGTGCGAGGAAGGACATGGAGGAAGTTCTCCCTGTCAGTGTGCTGTCTCCTCAATCAAGCAGGAGAAGGGATGCAGAAACACCCTTTGCAATGGGAAAAGAAAGAAGCATTGCTGAGATGTCATTGTCAGAAAGAAAAGACGCAGGAAAGAAAAAACCATTAGAAGCAGGACTTTTGGCAAGAAGGGGAAAAGATATAAGGGAGGAGGAGCTGGAGGGAAAGGAGGATGCAGAGAGAGGAGAGAGTACAGGAGGTGGAGAGATTGTTGAGGGACAGAGAATGAGTGGGTACAGATAGTAAAAGAAGATCCATGGAGAGTGGGTCCAGCTAAAGGTTCCCAGAGAGGTGGCAGAACAAGAATGGCACAGCCAGCCTGTGCATAAGCTGCCCTATTGGGGAGAAACAGAGGAGCCAGAAGCTAGGGGGGAAACAGAGAGAGATGAGAAAGAGAGCTAAGGAACTGAGAAGACAAAGAATGGCCCAGTTTCCCTGAGAACAGCCCTGGGCAGAATGTTTTCAAATCAAGACCTCGCAAAGTCCCGGGTATGAAAGTGTGGGAACTCTACGGGGAAAGGTCTATCTCCATTAGAGTCCGAGATGTCTCTGGCAGGGAGGTCGACTCCCATAGCCTCTGATACATTGAGCCCTTCAGATGAACGACCTGTTCCATTAGAAGCAAAGAGAAACTAATTTGGGGAAAGGTTGCAACTAAGGGAGAAGTGATTCCTGAAGTGTCTATGAGTTAGATCCATTGCCATTATAGTTAAAAAAAACCTGTTGTTGTTAAAGAAGTCTCAGCCAATGTTTCTACACCAAAGGAAGGAGAAGGGGCGGCACAGAACCTGGGAAAACCACAGGAATGAATTTTGAAAGCTGCACTTTCCTCATTGTAGCTTAACATGGAGTGCCACTTTTATACAAGCATAAACCATACAAAGGCCCTGCCCTCTTTTATATCTTGTTAACCCTGAGAGCAGATGGAAAGAGAAACAAAGTGAGGCATGTGTAATCTCGCAAAGGCATTGAGAAGTCAGGTAACACAGCTAGGGATGTTGCCCTGCATGTTCTGAACTAGTCTGATTTGCATTTCATTAGAAAGTGTTTCCTTTCTAAAGGATTCATTTTCTAATTATATGTAACACAACATTAATGAGAATAGCAACTAATGCAGAAGTAAGATTAAAGTCTGACATGCAGGAAATGTGTCCTGGTCATTATCTTTTATTTGATTTGGGAAATTAATTTTGCATTTGGCTTGCTTTTAAAAAGGCAGTAAACAAAAACCTAGAAGTTCTTGTGGCTGGCAAGCTTGATACCAGTTGCAGTGCATAAACGGAGCATTTTTCATTTGTTTGTTTATTGAATTGTAAAAACCAAGGCAAACATGAAATTAATTTACCAGATCAAATTGGTTTGCTGTACCATACCAGAAGACTCTACAGATGTACTACGTGAAGGAGAATAAA